>JAPPVO010000032.1:44311581-45000888 GCA_030407325.1 Camellia japonica | reverse complement strand
CCACAACTGCAAGATAGATACCAGTGCATTTATCAGATAAAGCAGAATACAGAATAAAAAGCAGAAATAGCAGAGCCGTGTGTTGTGCAATGTAAGAGCAGAGTATGTGTGTACAGTGTGAGTAGTGTACAGTCAGTATAGAGCAGAGCATGTGTGTGCCGTGTGTACAGTATACAGCAAAGGTAAAGCAGATTACAGTGCGTGCAGTACAGAATACAGAAAGTACAGAACAGAAATGTAAAGCAGAGGAGAAAACATACCTCCCAAGCCCGCCAGTAGCCTCCGAGCAACTGTCCGCTACCGCGGGAAACTGAGCTCATATAGCCGTACAGGGTGGCCAGAGCCGCGCCACCCCAGTCAAAGCGCAAGATATCTCTGACGTCCACCAATGCGCTGAGAAGGCAGAGGGGCACTGTGTTCGCCCGGTCGGCGAAGAGGGTCGTCCCGAACAAGAACATCAGAAAACCGCGTGCATACCTCTCTACGGCCTCTGGGGTCATCGGGGCTGCATCAATGAGTGCGGACTGGACCCGAAACTGCACCTCGAACCAAGAATACCAGACGAAACCGGGACGCGCCAGGCGGAGCCGCGCCAAGTAAGTAGACCTGGGCTGCGGTCCACTCATCCATGTCTATATCAAAGGGGATCGGATCACCCCCTACCCCGATGCCGGTGAGCACCGAGAAATCGTAAGGGGTCATCGTCATGTCCCCAGCTGCAGAAAGATGAAATGAATCGGTGGTGTCCCACCATCTCTCTGCCAAGGCGGCAAGAAGAGGTCTGCAGGCGGAGAGCCTAGAAAGTCCCCTGCAAAAAGAACTGAAACCCGCATCGTCTACGATGTGTCGAACCGCCTCAGGAAGCTCACCATACCAATCTCGAGCTGCAACATTCCCATACCCGCGGATGGCATGGGAATCTCCCTGTTTTCAAAAAAATAGTTGCAAAGCAATATGAAATGTACAGTTTCGAAGAAACAGTTAAAGTCAGTACAAATCTAGCATGCGTGCAAGTCTTTCAGATTCAAACAGAAACCGGGTACCAGTGTGCTTACAGTAAACTACGGCGCGTGATGCGTCAGTGTGTCTCGAGTGGTCCAGTGTAAATTTGGCGCACGTGTGCACGTTGTTCAGATGCAAGCAAATGTCAGGTTTCAGTGTACTGCGGTGGACTACAGCCTGTGATGTGTCAGTATGTTTGTGAGGGTCAGCATACAGATATGGTACATATGTGTACATTTTTCAGATTCAAGCAGATATCGGGTTATAGTGTGCCAATAGGTGAGCTACAACGTATGATGCGTCAGCGTGCTTTGTGTGGTTCAGTTTAAATACAGCATACAATATGTTTTCAGATTCAAACAAGTACCGGGTATCGGTGAATTTGCAGTGAAATGCGGTGCGCCGTGTTTGGGTGATTAAGACTAGTGCAGTGTGTGTGCATGTGTGTCGGTCCTAAGCAGATATCAGTTGTGAAGTTGTCTACAACCAACTACAATATACGGCATGTCAGAATTAAGCAGTTAACGGGTGCAGTTAGCTACGGCAGTCGACAGGAAATTCTACATTGCAAAAAGTACAACAGAGAAGAGTGTTACCTCGACAGCGCCGAAGGACAGGTGAGAGGTCGGCTCGCGCAAGAGGAGCTCCGGGTCCAAAGCCCTGTCAAAACCGCGGAAGTGGCGGAGTCCATCGGGTGGTAGAATGTGGATAGCCGGGCGATAGGTCGCCGGATCGAACGGGCGCTCACTCAGCGGGAGGAGCTCAACCCCGGGATCCATCTCGAGATCCGGGGGAGTCCCGACGTGTGGAATATCATCGGCCATAGCAATGGAGATGAGAAAAATAGCCGGAAGAAGAAAAATGGGCCGGAATGCGAAAAGTCAACTGGGAAGTCAACCCCGAGAGGGTCGGAAATGGCCGGGAAGGCCGGAAGAGGAAAATGCACGGAAATGTAGAGAATATCGAGGGGAACAAGTCCCGAAAAGGCGGAAACGGCGAAAAGTGCACCGAAACGAGGTTTTGTTCGGTCGAAAATGTCCGAAACGCGAAGAATATCGCGAATCCGACGAGAAAATGGGCGTGAAACGCGGAGAAATCGGCAAAAAATCGAAAGGAAAACACTCTAGAGAGAGAGAGGAGGAGTTTTCGGCGGTGTGGAAGTAAGAAAATAGGGTTTAGGTGCCCTATTTTATAACACCGTGGCAAATTGGCAAAACTGCCCCCGATCAGGCATTTTCTGCCGGTCGGCACTTTTTTGTGCCGATGGATGAGTTTAGGCAGCCGATGGCAACCGGTGACCTCCCCACCCAGCCGGTGGTGTTCCCAAGGCCTTGTTTAGGCTAGATGAGGGGTTTTGGTTCTTCATAGCTCAAGAAAGTGCAAGAAAGTGCATCTCCGACGCTCAACCGGCCTCCGTTTTGACTTCAGACAGTGTCTTCTGGTGTGGCACTCAAATTCATGCGACGACTGTATCCTTTTGTATCCTTTTGCTTTTCATAAGATTTAAAAGTTCCCCCGTGTGTGTTGCACGCATTCATCACACCCTCCGGTGCGTCGCATCGCACCGTTTCGAGCATCTCGAGGCACGTATGCCTCGTTTGCACTTCATTTTTCCATCAAATGAGGTATGCGTGCCTCATTTCGCATTTCATTACATCTCGAGGCACGTATGCCTCGTTTTGCACTTCATTTTCCGTCAAATGAGGTATGCGTGCCTCATGAGCATTTCATCTTTTGAGCAGGGTCCGGCGGGACCCTAAACACGCCCGGTCTAGGAGACCTTAAATCCTTGGAAGGTGCGAAACCCTCGTCTGATGAGGTACGCGTGCCCCATCTTGCATTTCATTACATCTCGAGGCACGTATGCCTCGTTTTGCACTTCATTTTCCGTCAAATGAGGTATGCGTGCCTCATGAGCATTTCATCTTTTGAGCAGGGTCCGGCGGGACCGAAAACACTCACGGTCCGGCGGGACCCTAAACACGCCCGGTCTAGGAGACCTTAAATCCTGGAAGGTGCGAAACCCTCGTCTGATGAGGTACGCGTGCCCCATCTTGCATTTCATTACATCTCGAGGCATGTAGGCCTCGTTTTGCACTTCATTTTTCCATCCAATGAGGTATGCGTGCCTCATGTTTCATTTCATCCTCACTTGCATTGTTTTGCATCCCGTGTGGCACGTGTGTCACATTATGCAAATTGCCCCAACGCGGGTCCGGCGGGACCGAAAACACGCACGGTCTGACGAGACCTTAAACACGCCCATGGTCTGACGAGACCTTAAACACGTACGGTCTAGGAGACCTTAAATCCCTGGAGGGTGCGAAACCTTCACTGCATTTGCATTCCGGTCTAGGAGACCTTAAATCCTCTAAAGGTGCAATTCCTTTGGTGTTTGTCGTGCCCGAACGACTTCCGCGCTTGCGGTGAGTTCCTAGAAGACCAACTGGGACGGTGAAAACTAGAGTTCGAACGGCTTATGCCTAGAACGCAAAGGTTCGGGATCTCCGAGACTAAAGTCTGGTTTAAATACCCAGGGGGTGTACCCTCGGCTTGAAATCTGTATGGAAGCCCCATAGGTTGAGGCGGCGTGTTTACGCCTCGATTCTGGATACTGAACCAACCTAGTATATCGCCCTGTTGGTAAGATAGGGAAAACTGCGATCATAGTCATTGCATCATAATGCATTGTCATGCATCATTGTAATTATTGCATATGTCATGCATTTCAAAAAATCCAAACAAAAAAAAAAACACATGCATTGTCATGCATCATTATCGCATATGCCATGCATTTCAAAAAACCAAAAACCAAAAAAAACACATGCATATGTCATGCATATCATCATTGTAGTATAGTGCATATGTCGTGCATTTCTGTAAATATCCATCCCATTGCATGCATCCACTGCATCATCTTCCATCCATGGCTTGCGCCTTTCCAGGTTGAGCTTGGTCTGGTATGTGCTCATACTTTTCACGTCTATACACTCATAGTTCTGTGTGCGCTCGCGCCTTGAGGGCTTCGACACCTTTTCTATGTTAGACATGGCTTGTACGTGTACATGCCTTTTCCTAGGCGAGATTTGGTTTGGCCCGCGTGCCATATCCATTGTATCCATTCCATTGCATATTGCATTTTAGTTGCATGCATCCACTGCATCATCTTCCATCCATGGCTTGCGCCTTTCCAGGTTGAGCTTGGTCTGGTATGTGCTCATACTTTTCACGTCTATACACTCATAGTTCTGTGTGCGCTCGCGCCTTGAGGGCTTCGACACCTTTTCTATGTTAGACATGGCTTGTACGTGTACATGCCTTCCTAGGCAAGATTCGGTTTGGCCCGCGTGCCATATCCATTGTATCCATTTCCATTGCATGTAGTGTAATTATTGCGTCCGGCATTAGGATCATTATTCCGTCATCAGCGGGTCGTTTCCCCACTTATGTCAATCCACCCAATACTTGTCCTTGTGTTCATCTACATCACTCATAGTTCTGTGTGCGCTCGCGCCTTGAGGGCTTCGACACCTTTTCTATGGTAGACGGACTTGTCACTTCCATCAATCTATTTGACATTCGTGTGGTTTCGAACCGCTCATGATTGAATCATGATTCAATTGCCCTGCACGTAGTTTGCATATAGTTTCAATTGCATTGCATTATTAGTTGCATTATTCATACATAGTTTTGTATATTTTGCATATCATTTTGCATTCATTTTGCATTATCATGCATATTGCTAACAATATTGTACCTGTTAAGTTTGCTTTCTTTTCAGGCACGATATTGTATGTACGGTTCATTTACCGCTGGTGGAACCAGGCGAGCCGCACAGGTATTGTATCTCCCGAGTGAGACGTTTTGAGAATTGCATAATTCTCTTACATCCTTTCTGCATTGTAGTGTAGACTGTTGCATGTTAGCTTATAACTGTCGCATGTATGCTTCATTACAGCTTTCTTTGCATGATCATAAGTTATGCTCGGCTTCTTGCATTTTCAGTTGCATTTTGCCCCACCTACGGGTGCATATCTTATCTTTGGCATGTGTGCCTCCTGCATGAACTACGCTGGTTTGATTCCCTAAGGGATACGTAGGCAGCTTGCGAGTTCAACCATTTGCGCTTTGTATGTTTGTCCAAGTCTTCGGCCTTGTCAAAAATGGGTCGTCTCTGGGCTTTGACATTCACTCCCGTCATTGTTATGACTTTCGAGTTCTGTCAAAGAGGGGCAACTGTAGACACCCCATTTTTGACCGTCCTCAAGACTTGGACGTCACCGTTGGAACACTCGGTGATTATCCATGTTTGTGTTCGTTTGGAGATTCCCGGAGTCCTCGGCTACGCGCGCCTTGCCTCAGGACCTCCGAACTCGACCGTTTGGTGTTTGGTTTTGCACCAAACACTTTTGTTTTGCCTTGGGAAGGCAGGGAATGCTTTGTGAGGCATCCCCACATACCACCGGCTGTGGCTAGAGGCCACCGGCTGGCTGGTGTGGCCACCGGCACTATATTGTGCCGGTCGGCACTATTTTGTGCCGGTCGGCACTATTTTTGGCAAAATGACCATTTTGCCCTGCCGACCACTTTACAGCTGTTTTTGGAGATATTTTCAGACAGCTTTCTGGTGTTTGTTTCCCCTCCATACACGTGTATGGAGGGATGAGCCCTTTGGATGCCTTAACTTGTAAGTTTTGGATGCCTATACAAGAGAAGGCTCTTCTCTTGGCTCAAGGGTTAGAAAATTTGGAGAGTGAGAGAGGAAAAGAGAGAGAGAAGCTCTGGTTTTTCTAGGGTTTGAGTTGCATACACATTCTATCTCTATTCTTCTCTTGTGTGTCTAGGTGTTTTGTGCCTTACTATTGCACACTAGCACCTAGTGTTTCACCTTCTCCTTGCAACTAAGGTTCTAAGGGCTGGTTTTTCAAGTTCTTGACAGATTTTGAGCCTAAGGAAGCATCAACTACAACTTTGTTAAAGAGGTCAACAAGGGTGAGACACTAGTCCTCTTTTTACCCCATTTTTGCACCCTCTTTTTGCTTACTTTAAAACAGTTTTTGAGCTTAGTGTTTGGCACAAAAAAGTTCTGATTTTTAACCCTCTTTGTTGTATATTAAGAGTGTTTTGTGGTTTGGGGGAGTTTGACCACCCTTAGGCCTTGAAAAGGGCTCATTTTTGTGCTATTTTGGAGAGATCCGGGACTTGTGTGCTTGGACCTTTCCACCATTGAAATCTTGAGGGATTTCAGTGGTGGAGATGGTGCCTTAAAGTCCTAGAAAGGGGAGGGCCACCCCCTCTCCTTGATGTCCTTGAAAAGGGCAAGTCTTGGCTTCCAAAGGAGCACCATGTTTGAGTGTGTGTTGAGCATGCCTTGGTTGTTTCCCATGCTTATATTGCCATGATATAACATGCCTCCAAGTTGGTTTTGGTCTCCTATGCATGCTTAGTATAGTTGCCTTGTAATGCCTCTTTATGCCTTAACATGCTTAGGTTGTATGCCTCCATTTCTAGCATGTTTTAGACTTGTGTTCATGAAGCTTTTGTGCTCATATTACCATGTTCTAGGTCTGTCCATAAGTATTTTGGTCAATCTTAGCATGTTTAATATAGCCCCTTTACATTTGGCTTGTTGGCCATAAGAACATGAATGTGTAGCATGCCATGCTTGCTTCATTTTTGATGATTTGGAACCACCTAGCATGCTATTTCAGACCTTTTGGTGTGCTTGTATGCTCACCTAAGTCACCTCTTTAACGCTTTGAAAGCATGTCTTGAATGCTCCATGTTTTGGTCATGTTGCGTGCCTTTGATTTCAATGACTCTTAGATGCCATCTAAGTAGCCATTTGGCTTTGTTTTGACATGCTAGAAACCTGTTTTAGGTTGATTAGTGCATGCCATGTATGTTTGTGCAAAGTGTAGTTTAATGCCCTATTAGCTTGCCTTAAGCCTAGGCTATTTGCATGCTTTGTTTGATTTGATTTGTTGCATGATTTGGCATCATATTTGAAATGAATTTGAGAGCTTTTAATGCATGCTAATAGTCCATGTTTGAATCATCTCGAGTGTGCTTGAATGTCGTTTTGTTTGTGCCTTGGAGTGGGTACCTTAACATGTGCATGTGTGTGTGTGTGTTTAGTCCCCAATTGTAGGCATTTTGGCTACTGATTTTAGGCCTTTTTGAGTTGCCTAATTCATGTCTAAGTCCATCATTTCATTGGTTTGCATGCTTGCCTTATATGCTTGTTTGCATGTTTGCACAAGTGCATCACATTGTCCATATTGCATACTAGTTTGCCATGCTTAGGGCTTCATCATATTTGCATGCATGCCAAGCCCCTTGAAGTGAGTTTGATGGAGGTTTGGCACCCTTGTTTGATTATTTGGTTTGCATGCATTTTATAGTAAAGTTGCATTCTTGATTCTTAGGGCCATCATGCATGAAAATGCGCGATCGGTGGTCCGAGGATCGAGGCATATACCCCATTGAGTTATTAACATGATGTGGGATGTGTTTTGTGCATACATGCTTTGAATTACCTTGCCATGCATAGTTTGTCCTCTGCTGCTGTGAGTTGCAGGATCTGCAGAACATTTTGTGCCGACCGGCACTTTTTAGTGCCGACCGGCAATGTTTTCCCAGCCGATGGAATAATTCAGTGCCGGTGGCCTCCTTCTTCAGCCGGTGGTGCTCTACCCCAGCCGGTGGTACTCCCCAGTGCCCTGAGAGGCACTCTTGGGACTTTGGCAATTTTCAGAGGAGGATAGCAGGGGAAACAGAGGCAATCCATGCATGACAGTGCGATTCCGAGCCAATTCCGAGCGCGCGCTGCATTTGAGCCCTCATCCCGAGGCGGTTTACTGCTTTAATTAAATTTGTCAATTAGTTAATTTGTAATAATTAATTAGCTTGCGTAGTTAATTATTTGTATTATTATTTTTGGTCCCTCCGAGCGAGGGCGTAAATGTAATAAGTGTGTGTGAGTGGGTGTATGTCTTCCAACCTCCACTTCTTTCTATCCCTTTTATTTACCTGCTTACAGTGGTAGATTAGGGCATATTTAAAATTAGCATACCTTATGCAATGCATGCGTGCATTCATGCATTTGTTTACATACATCGGGCTCGGTACATCATACAAACTGCATCGTACTTTCAATTCCAAATTGAATACGTGATAGTTGTTGCATTTCATGTGCCATGTGTAGGATAGCCGAGCCTGTCTAGATTACATTCCGTATGCGATGCATTAGTCACTTAACATAAACTAGGTCATGCATGTTTTGCTAACTGGTTTCTTGTTTTGGCGCGGAGTACGATGTAAGTTTTTTTTGCTTTAGCATACCACATGCGTGTGAATGTTGCCATGACAGTATGCTTACCATGCGGCTAAATGCTTATATGATATAACTGCTTGACTGCCTGTGGGTGAAGGTTGGATTGCGTAAGTTGGAACAACTCGTTGAAATCCGTATTTTAGCCTACTTGCGAGTAGCAAAAACCAACACGTTTTTCGAGACAAAACGGATATGCAATGTTTATTTCCAAATTAGGCAATCTAGTCTATATTTGTTTGCTATGTGCATAACATAGTAATTCTAGGCTAATAATCGGAATAAGAACGCATAAAGTTTTCAAAATTGGATATCACGGTTAGTAGAGGCCGGTCTTCGGACCGGGCGAAAGGGGGTGCTCATAGCTGACCTTCCCCGATCGTACCCAAGCTCCCGAGCCAAGACATTTGGTGATGACGGACACGTGGCCTTCGGCACCGAGTCAGGGTTTCCTAAATTTCCCATTTTAAAAATATTTAGGTGGCGACTCTGTAATCTGGCAAAGCAGTCCATGTTTGGCACTACTTTTCAAAAATCTGTTTTCTCAAACGATTTGCCAGAGTTGGACTCTTTGGTTCAGATTTAGAACCGCAACAAACAAAAAAGGAAGAGTCCGAGCTGTAGCCGAGGTCCCCCGCGGGCGTTGTTATAGTCACACACCGCAGTAAGAGCAGAGGAAGGACCTTCAGCGCCTCCCCCAGCAGCAAAGAGGAGAGGGAGACAGGCTCAGACACGTGGCTGAGGTAGAGCTAGAGGCACCCGCAGCGAGAGTGGTCCTTTAGAGCCCGTTCTGGGCGATGATGATGATGAGACGAGCGAGGAGGCTGAAGCAGCGAGTCGACAGTCTGGGTCATCTGATGAGGAAGACAGGGACGCTGGCTTGGATCCTGCAGATAGTGAGGCTAGAGAGGCTGAGGAGGGCTCCGGTTCAGGCTCTGATCCAGCTTCAAACAACGGTGCTGATGGTGGCGATGCTCCAGAGTCTGCGCAGCCTAGGAAGAGGACGAAGAGGGCCTCTGAATCCCTGAGCTCAGTGGCACCGATTTAGATGCTTTTTGCTTTGTTTTCTTTTTGCTAGTAGTTTTTGCACATTGTATAGCCTTAGGCAGTTTTATTTTCTTTAAAACTTGTACTCTTTTGCAAAAAAAAACCATGATGAGAATGAAAACAGCTTTTTGGTTCAAAAAGTGTTGCATTTTACATTCTAAGCATCGCATCGCATCACACAGCACACAAAAAAATGAGATTGATCTTTGTTTGAAAACTGCATATACAAAATGCATTGGTCTGAATCAGGTAGTGAACTAACTAACAACCGAAAGAACAAAGAACGACTCGATAAACAACACAAGGCCTCACAGGCCAAACAAAGTAAACATAACTCGATAAGCAAATTGCAAGGACTCGATAAACAACAAGCATACAACTCGATAAACAAGGTGCAACAACTCGATAATAACATACATACAACTTAAACGGACATGTCAAGCCCGAAAAGAATCAAAACAAGACCCCGAAGGGTACCGATAACAAAATTCAACTACTGAAAACAGCTGAATCTTCACACTAGAGGTCAGTGAACACCAAAGAGGGGCTGCTGGCCATAGGGAATGGCCTACTGGCCATTGATGACCCCCTGCTGGCCATCACTGTGCTACTGCTGGCCATCAATGGTAGAACCTCCGAAACGTCGACATCTGTCCTCCACTCATTGCCTTATCTTCTATAAAGGTTCTAGCTCCGTGGTTTCTTCATTCTAACTCCATTTTTCCCCCAAATGGAAGCATTTCTTTCCCAAAAACTCTCCAATTGGCGCGCAGCTTTGGATGGCTCGAAAAAGTTAAATTTTCGGGGTTTTGGAATAAATGCACTATTCACGCTGAGCCTCACCCCGCTGCGTTTTCCGTTCCTCTATGCCGTGGCTAGGTGTTGGAATTCGGTAACTCATGTTTTTAGCTTTGGTGGGCAAGAGATGTGCTCCACTTTTGAAGATTTCCAAGCTTTGATGGAATCTCAGGGCGACGAAGAGATCTTGCCCCAATTTTGTTTTGGCCACATCCAAGCTCTAGGACGGATGTGTGGGCTTACTTTGCATGACGCTCAGTCTTTGATTCGCAACGGGGAGCTAGATATTCCGAGCTTGATTCGTCGGTTTTCTGACGCCGGTGACCGCGGCGACCATCTTTGGTAGAGTTTTCGACGACACACCCTCTGTCTATGCGTGTTATCTCATTTCTTGCTTGCCCCAGGCTTTGGAGGATCTAGGGTCCGTTTGATTGAGGTCGCCCAAGGCTTAAAAGAGGGCAAGAGCTACATTGCCATGACACTAGTTGAGACACTGATGGGTTTGGATGCCTTCCATCGCCAGGAGACAACTAGATTTGCGGGAGTCCACTCCTGCTGCAGGTAATGTTTCCCACCCTATCTCACATATATTTTTCCCATCACTCGGCCCTCAGGCTCTATTTTTCTCTCAAAACCTTTTCTCTATTTTCTCTCCACGTACATCTCTCTATTCTTTAATCTCTCATTTTTCATATGTCCCCAGATATGGTTGATGGACAAGTTGAGAGTGGTGGACTCATGCCCAGCATATTCAGCACGCGGCTATTTCTTCCAACAACAACTAGTTGACGCCCCAGATGAGGGATGGTGGTGTGAATGGATGTGCATCCTATCTGCCACCAACATTGCTTGGCGCTGCCCCTGGCTTAATCTACCGACGATGAGCTACAGTATGTCTAGGCAACCGGGCATTCAGCTGATCGGCCTGACACACTGCGTCTTTTGCTTCCCGTTCCGAATCCGGCGCCAATTTCGACATGATCAGACTTGCCCGGAAGATGGGGTAGAGTACCCTACTGCATTTTCAGTCCGAGGCTTACATCTGACTCGGTATGCCACAGCACAGAGGACGAGAGAGCTTCTGGCCACCACTCCCACTTTCAGTTGCACCTTCTCTGATGAGTGCATAGCTTGGCTCGATGAAGAGGCACAGGTTGCGCCTACTTTGGCATCAGAGGCTTCCACAAGCTCTAGGAGGGGAGGCAGGAACACCTGACTATGCCCCAAGTTTATTTGCTTTAATCAGTACTTTCAAGTTTTCTTTATGAATGTAATAAAAAAAAACGACTTCAATTTGTATTCAAGAGTAGGAGAACTCTGTACTGAAATCAATGTAATTGAAGGTTGTGGGTATTGAAAATTTTCCGTTTGGTCCAAAAATGGTCTAAGTCATAAAACGATTAATTTGAGCAAAATCAACTTTTATTAAACTTTTCAAAACCATTTTCGATATGGATCACAACTGGACACGCTCGAGATCGATCACTGAGATGTACAACCCCTGATCTAAACAACTGGAAAGTTGCCCCTAGTTTGAACAGCATTGCACTGGAGATCACAACCGAGCTCTTGAATGCAGAATAGACAAAGATGACCAACATGATCACATGAACAAAGTCGATTTGGAAGTGTTTATGGCTGGACTTCAGAATGAAGTTGCCTACGTATCCCGAAGATAGGAATCAAGCCTTACGTAGTTCGGTTCAGGTTCACTCGTGTATTAACACTCTCCTTTTGCGCTCTAACTTTTGCCAAGGCCGCCATTTTTGGGTTTTCAACCTTGCGAGCTCAGTTTTTCTTATTTCAAATTTTTTGTGCTCTAACTTTTGCCTAGGTCGCCCTTTCGGGTTTTCGGCCTAGCGAGCCACTCAGGGATAGTATTTCTTCAACTTGTCCATGTTGATCGGCTAGGAGAACTCTAGGCCATCTAGGTCCATCAGAACGATAGCTCCACCCGACCAGATAGACTTGATGATGTAGGGACCAGTCCAATTGGGTCTGAACTGGCCCCTAGGGTCGTGGATGGGAGCTCGGTTGTCTTTGAGCACTAGATCCCCCTCTTTCAAATTCTTGGACTTAACCTTCTTATTGAAAGCCCTAACAATTCTCCGTTAGTAACCCTGGACGTGATACAGTGCTTTCAGCCTTCTTTCATCAAAGAGCATGAGTTCTTCGAACCTGCTTTGCTGCCAATCTGCCTCAGCTATCTGGCACTCAGCCATAACCCGTAATTACGGAACCTCAACTTTGATAGGTAGAACAGCCTCCATCCCATAAACCAAGGAATACGGAGTTGCCCTAGTAGAAGTTCGAATTGAAGTTCGGTAACCCCAAAGAGCAATTGGCAGCTTATCTGGCCAGTCCTTGTAGGTTTCCACCATCTTCTGCAGAATGTGCTTGATGTTCTTGTTGGCGGCCTCAACAGCTCCATTGGTTTGCGGCCGATATGTAATGACTTATGAAAAGCCACGTTGTATTTCTCTAACAAGTCGATCACCTCCTTCTTGAAGTAGGAACCATTATCCGAAATAATCTCATTTGGGACCTCATAGCGACAGATAATGTTGTTCCTGATAAACTTAGCAACGTGCGACGCCTTCAACACAGCATAAGATTGGGCCTCAACCCACTTCGTAAAGTAGTCTATCGCTACCAGAATATACTTATGCCCGTTGGACCCCTTCGGAGTGACAGCCCCAATCACATCAATCCCCCAGACTGAAAATAGCCATGGCGAAGTCATGTTGTACAACTTCGACGGCGGAATGTTCATGCGGTTTGCATGGATCTGGCATTTGTGGCATCGCCGGACAAAGCCAATACAATCCTCCTCCATGGTTGACCAATAATAACCCTGTCTAAGGATCTTCCGAGCTAGCATCACCCCGCTCATGTGCGCTCCGCACTCTCCTCCGTAAATGGCCTCCATCAGGCGCTTTGATTCTTCAGCATCAACACACAGTTTGTGCATCCCGAGATGACCCCGCTTGTACAGTTTACCCTCGCAGACGATGAACTGAGTAGCCATTCTTCGAATTGCCCTCTTATCTTTGGCATTTGCCCCTGGTGGATACGCCTCCTTTTCGAAGAAGTTCCAAATATCGAAATACCATGGGTTCTTATCTTGTACCTTATCCATGGCAGCAATCAACTCGTAGGCCGGCACGAATTTCTGTTCAATGATGATCGGACGCATTCGGACTCCAAAAGGGATGTCTATCATAGAAGATAGAGTTGCTAATGAATCAGTGAACCTATTGTTCTCTCTTAACAGATAAGCGAAGTTCAGTTTTTCAAACTGAGGAATCAGAACGTCCAAGGTCTGGTAATAGATTCTCATCTTTTCTTCTTTAACTTTCCGATCTCCTTTAGCTTGAGATACAACAAGGTTCGAGTCCCCAATGACATCCAACCATTTTGCCCCTAGTTCCAGGGTGGCTTCTAGTCCAGCAATACATGCCTCATACTCTGCCTCATTATTCAACACTTTGAACCGAAGTTTGAATGCTAAAGGTGTACGGGAATTATCGGGTGCTATCAACAACAACCCTATCCCATACCCGTACTGGTTTGACGCTCCGTCAAAGTACATCGTCCAAGTCTCTTCTTTGACATGCAGAATGGCCTCGTCTGGGAACAGATATTCAACTGCTTCATCTCCCTCCACTGGGTGGTCGGCTAGGAACTCCGCTACCGCTCTCCCTTTCACTGACTTGCGCATCATGTACTTCAGATCAAATTCGGAAAGCAGAAGAAACCAACGAGCTAGCCTACCCGTAAGTGCCAGTTTCTCGAAGAGATATTTGATGGGATCTAATCTCGAAACCAGTATTACAGAATGAGCTAACAGGTAGTGCCTCAGCTTTTTGGTAGCCCATACCAAGGCCAGACAAGCCTTCTCTAACTGAGTGTAGCGGATCTCGTAATCTAGCATTTTCTTTCTCAGGTAGTAGATAGCCTTCTCCACTTTGTCCTCAAACTCCTGTGCAAGCATGCAGCCCATTGTCGTTTCGGTCACTGATAGGTACAAAATCAACGGTTTCCCCAGCTCCGGCGGCGATAACACAGGTGGGTTCTGTAAATATTGATTGATCTGCTCGAAAGCAACCTGGCATCGGTCGTCCCATTGGAACTTCTTTCCTTTCTTCAGGAGATCAAACAGTGGTTCACAAGTCAAGGTTAATTTTGCAATAAACCGTCTTATGAATTACACTTTACCCAGAAAGCCTCGCACCTCCTTTTCAGTCCTCGGTGGTGGCATTTCTAAGATGGCCTTGATTTTGGAAGGATCGACCTCGATACCCCTTTGTGTGATCAAGAACCCCAGCATTTTCCCTGCTGTAACACCAAATGTACATTTCTGAGGATTTAGCCGCAACCGATACTCTCTGATCTGTTCGAAGAATTTCTACAAGGCGATGTAGTGGCCCTCTCTTTCCTTGGACTTGACAATCATGTCGTCCACGTACACCTCAACCTCATTGTGGATCATATCCTGTAGGATTGTGGTTGCAACCCGTTGATACGTAGCCCCAGCATTCTTCAACCCAAACGACATCACCCTATAGCAATAGGTTCCCCACGGGGTAGTAAAAGCAGTTTTCTCCCTATCTTCGGGTGCCATCAAAATCTGATTGTAGCCTGAAAAACCATCCATGAACGAGAGCAGAGCATGCCCAGCAGTGAAGTCCACTAATTCGTCGATATGCGGCAAAGGAAAGTCGTCCTTTAGACTGGCTTTGTTCAAATCCCTGAAGTCTACACATACCCAAATTTTGCTATCCTTCTTTGGCACTGGAACTATATTGGCCAGCCAAGTTGGATACTCAAATACTAACAGGAACCCTGCGTCGATCTGCTTGGTGACCTCTTCTTTGATTTTCAGTGCCTAGTCCGGGCGGATCCTTCAGAGCTTCTGCTTAACAGGTCGAGCCTCTGGGTTAAGAGGGATCCGGTGCTGTACAATCTTAGGATTGATTCCAGGCATGTTTTCGTAGGACCACATGAAAACATCTTTGAAATCTTTTAATAAAGCGACTAAGCGCTCGCGTTCCTCAGAAGACAACGTGGACCCGATCTAGACCAGCTGCGGGTCCTTCTCAGTACCAAAATTAATTGAGGTGATTTCATTAACCAAAGGTTTTACAAACCTCTCCTGCTCTTGATCAAGCGTATATTTCAAAACCGGAGGAATTTCTTCCTTGTCGTTTTCATCAAAATTTTGAAAGTCTTGATTAATGCAATAAACTAAAGGCACAGAAAAGTACTCAGAAGCCACAGCTGTACAATTCTCATTAATAACATCCAATCCGTCTGATCCTTCGGTTACAACAGACTCAAAGGAAAAAGAAAAAGACGACATGGAGAGGACAGTGATATCCGGGTTATCACCCCTAGGAATACCTGACTTCGACTCAGAAGAACTGGAATCTAACTCCGACTCCACAGACTCTGTGGAATCAGATTCCGGTTCACTACCTGATCCAGAACTGCTCGATAAAAAGCCCTCCTCATACTGCCAGATGAGGGAGGGTGCGATGGATGCATCGAGAATGCCAAAAGATGGGCCCATAGCCGCTTGATCCCCGATCATGGAAACTGAGAAGTTATCCCCCAAGCACTCCGGTACGATCTGAGGATCTGAGAGAAGACAAGCCAGCGCTACCCCCATCTCAATTTCTGTGCTCTCAGAATCCTCCTCCTTGCACTGCTCAGCCTCAGCTGGTGGGTCTGTCTGCTCTTCGGCAACTTCATCCCCTGACAACTGAAGGTCAAAAAAGATCTCGAAGCCGGGCAAGCGCCGCTTCTCTGAATTCATCCAGGGCTCCGGAAAGCCATAAAACGGGAAGTCTTCCCTCTCACGGACAAAGCGTCCGTTCAGGGTCCCCTGGATAGGTTGGTGCACCAACTCATAGTGCCTCCTAGCTTGCTTTGCCTTGGCTCTTCCGGCCATTTCTCTTCCTTTCCTCGCCCAATCCTCTTTGGTAGGCAGATAACCTAAACCAAAGATATATGGGTTGTATGGCATTTTGGCCAATGCTGTGACGCCCTTCCGGCCACTTCGTCCCAATCCCATCCCGGGCATGTGTTGAAGCTTGTTCATGAGGTAGACAGATTGTGCACTGACGTACAGCCCCTCATCAACAGCTAGCATATCCTGTATAACCTGGGCCTCAGCTGGGGTGAATCCTGACAGAAATACATCCTCCGAGCCATGCTCAATCTCCAGAACTGGTGTAGAAACCTCTGGCGGCGGATGTATTGAAGAATTCCCAAAAACTATTGCCACCCCCCTTCCGTGGGGTTACTTTAGTATCTGGTGTAAGGTGGAAGAGACGGCCTTCACTTGGTGCAGCCACGGCCGCCCGAGAAGTAGATTGAAGGTGGCTGGAACATCCAAGACATGGAACTCAATGTCCTGTTGCCTCGGACCAACCTGAGTCTTAATCCGTACGGTCCCCATCACCTCCTGGCTGGTATTATCATAGGCCCGTATCACCTGGGCTGTAGGCACGAAATCTGCGAGCTTCAACCCGATAGCATATGCCGTTCTCGACGGACATACATTAATTGCAGACCCCGTGTCGACCAAAACCATCGGTATCCACTTCTCTCTACACTCCACAGAGATGTAGAGTGGTTTGTTATGATCTGAGCCCTCGGGCGGTAGTTCTTTGTCAGTGAATGTCAAGGTCGGGGAAGCTCTTCCCGGGAAAACCAGCCCTACCAACTGTTCGAGTGTGGTATCAATTGAAAGTTTCGCCTTGTCCATGGCAGAAAGGACAGCTTGTCTGTGAACCCTCGAGGCCATAAGCAGTCCCCAGATGGAGATGTCTGCTTGAATCTTCTTTAGCTGTTTCTGTGATAACCATGTTCCGTAATATGCTAATTGATCCTTATTATGCATATGATTATGTGTTTGATATGATTTTGAGTGCCATTTATGTGAATATATGTGGTTTTGAATTTCTATCTGTTCACCGTAGGAAAATCTGTTTGATTCATTATTTCGGAATCTAAATTGAAGGTCTTATCGGCCACAGAAACCGAAATTGACTACGCCATTACGATTGGCGTAATTTTTAGAGCCTACGGTGAAATTTAATTGAAAATTGATTCGGATCAAAATAATTAGATTCAGAACGATTAATTAAGCTTTGTTATTTAACTCTAATCAAATATGATTAGTGAAAGACTATAAAATGAGGTCTATTATGCTTATATTCATCTATTTGAGCTCAAAACCAAAAATTGCTCCAAGGAAAGGAAGTGAGGGTCGGCAAGAGAGAGAGAGAGAGGGAGACAATTGAAGTTTTGATCTTGAGCTTGAATAATTTGAAGACCAACTCAACAATTAAGCATAAGTTTGGAAGATTAAAGCTCCTAGGTGAGTAATCAACCCTTAACTCATGAATTTGAGTTGTGATTTTGTGAACTGAAGATTAAATGGTGAGTTAGATCATGAGTTGTGTTGATTTTGATGAGATATGCACATGCTTGCATTGAATTGCTATGAATTGCCATAAATTTGCATAATCTAACACGTAGCATGTCAATTATAAAAGATTGAGAGTTGGATCATACATGCAAGCATGTTTTTGTTGAGTTCCATCAGAATGAACACCATTTGCATCATTTGAAATAGAGATGAAGTCAAAATTGGCATGCTTGTTTGAATATTAAAGATATGGAGCTTGTATGAGGTTTGAAGCCATGAGCTTGAATTATACAAAAGAAATGTTGATTTATTTTGAAGAAGTGGACCATGATTTTGAGCAATTGACCTTATCTTGCTTGTATGCTCATGATATATAATGTATTTGCATGTTTGGAACCAAAATCATGAGCTTTGGAACCTTTGAATGTCGAATTTGAGCTCAAGAACAAGTTCTGGAAAACCCAGAATTCTTGAAGTCCGCTCGAGCGGGGGAACCACTGCTCGAGAGTAAAATATGAGCTCCCAGAATATTTTGCAGACATTGATGTCCGCTCAAGCGGGGAGATTCACACTCGAGAGGGGAGCCATGTAGTGAGGCTTTCAGCTCGAGTGCCCGACTTCACGCTCGAGCGTAAAAATGATGTAACCAGAACTTTTGCAGACCTAATGGGTCCGCTCGAGCGGGGAAGTCCACGCCCCTAGCAGGGACCCCTGTTTCAGAAATTTTGTAAGGACGTTCTGTGTTTCGTTTTCCGTTCTATTTCACTTCTAAGTACTCTTAGGCATGCATTGAGCATTATGAGTGAATTAAAAGAATAAGAAAGAAGCCTAAGAGGGATGTATGAATTAAGAACGGATTGAATCGTTTGTGACCCATATGTGTTCTGTAATGTGTAGGGTCAAGCTCCAGAGCAAATCATCCAGCCAATCACTATGAGTAATATCTTAACAAAGATATTTTGAGATATGTTATTTGTCCGATTACTTATTCCTCTATAAGTTTTACGAGTCTGTTGATTTGAATTGTGGACAAATGTTTGCTATGCCATATGGTTGGGCCTAAGGCCGTTCGCTATGAATGAATGGGCTAAAGGCCAGTTTGACATGAAAGAATGAATGGGCCAAAGGCCAGTTTGACATGAATGAATGAATGGGCCAGAGGCCAGTTTGACACGGATGAAAGATAAATGGGCCAAAGGCCAGTTTGACATGAATGGGTTGGGCCCGAGGCCGTCCGATGTGTTTGGAACCGCAGTCACTTGATCTATATATATATACTAGATAGAAATACGAATTGGGCCCAAGGCCGTCTGATGTATGTTGTTCTAATGTATCTTCTTTATTTGACATTATTCACTGGACTTTCGCTCACGCTTATTCATGTGTCTGCAGGTGAGCCAAGAGAGGTCCAAACCCAGCCTCAGTGAAGTTTGTGTGGAACAACCAAGGTTTTGAAGAGTCAGCCCTTACGTCTCACGCACGAGACTCGTCTTCGCCCTTTTGCTATCTTGTTTTATTTTGTCATGTTGGCGAGGATTTTGGTTTATGATTGTATATAGTATGATTGGCTGACCTAGACTTGAATGATCCTATCTGTATAGAACTTTATGTTACCGTAATTCCTGATGTGAGTTATTAACATGTATATGTATGGTTGTCATGATGTGCCTTGTAAGCACAGCTCTATGGACAAAGTTTTAAATTCTGCTTCCGTTTGGCCCATTTACTCTGATGAGTTATGTCTGGTTTGATTTGAGGCCATAGGTAATCTCAAGATTACTGGCCGGTTATGTCCTTAACCCATGGGGGCGGGTTCGGGTCATGACAGTTTCAGTACAGCCTCCTCCTCCAGCAATTTTTCTTTCTGCCTCTCTGCTTCTTTGTCCTTCCCGGACGCCTCCTGTAACGCCCCGACCTTTCACACATCATCGATATTGTCCACTTTGGGCCACGCCCACACGGATTTGTTCTTCCCAGTGGGTCACCCATCCCAAAACTACTCCAGCTTAAGAACACTTAACTGTGGAGTTCTGTTAGGGATTTCACCACCCGGGAAAAGGCCTCGATGCTATATAAGAGTGTAGGTTTTTACTTTTATAGCCCAGGAACTCCCCCTCCATTCCCGATGTGGGACACCAGGGCCTTACAATCACCCTCCCTTAGGGCTGCACGTCCCCGTGCAGTAGCCTGCCAGCTCACAAGCTCGCCCACATGCACTGAGAGACGCCAGAGGCCCACACTCGGTACTCCGGAGAGTCGGCTCTGATACCATTTGTAACGCCCCAACCCTTCACATGTCATCGATATTGTCCGCTTTGGGCACGCCCGCACGGATTTGTTCTTCCCAGTGGGTCACCCATCATAGAACTACTCTAGCCTAAGCATGCTTAACTGGGGAGTTCTAATAGGGATTTCACCACTCGGGAAAAGGCCTCGATGTTATATAAGGGTCTAGCTTTTTACTCTTATAGCCCAGGAACTCCTCCTCCATTCCCGATGTGAGACACCGGGGCCTTACAATCCACCCCCCATAAGGCTACACGTCCTCGTGCAGTAGCTTGCCAACTCGCAAGCCCGCTCACATACACCGAGAGACGCTAGGGGCCCACACTCGGTACTCTGGAGAGTCAACTCTGATACCATTTGTAACGCCCCAACCCTTCACATATCATCGATATTGTCCGCTTTGGGCCACGCCCGCACGGATTTGGTCTTTCTAGTGGGTCACCCATCCCAGAACTACTCCAGCCTAAGCACGCTTAACTAGGGAGTTCTAATAAGGATTTCACCACTAGGGAAAAGGCCTCGATGCTATATAAGGGTCCAGGTTTTTACTTTTATAGCCTAGGAACTCCCCCTCCATTCCCGATGTGGGACACCGGGGCCTTACAATCTAACCCCCATAAGGCTGCACGTCCCCGTGCAGTAGCCTGCCAGCTCGCAAGCCCGCCCACATGCACCGAGAGACGCCAGGGGCCCACACTCGGTACTTCGGAGAGTCGGCTCTGATACCATTTGTAACGCCCCAACCCTTCACATGCCATCGATATTGTCCGCTTTGGGCCACACCCGTACGGATTTGTTCTTCCCAGTGGGTCACCCATCCTAGAACTACTCCAACCTAAGCACGCTTAACTGGGGAGTTCTAATAGGGATCTCACCACCCGGGGAAAAGGCCTCGATGCTATATAAGGGTCCAGGTTTTTACTTTTATAGCACATCGGGAATGGAGGGGGAGTTCCTGGGCTATAAAAGTAAAAACCTGGACCCTTATATAGCATCGAGGCCTTTTCCCGGGTGGTGAAATCCCTAACAGAGCTCCACAGTTAAGTGTGCTTAAGCTGGAGTAGTTTTGGGATGGGTGACCCACTGGGAAGAACAAATCCGTGCGGGCGTGGCCCAAAGTGGACAATATCGATGACGTGTGAAGGGTCGGGGCGTTACAAATGGTATCAAAGCCGACTCTCCGAAGTACCGAGTGTGGGCCCCTGGCGCCTCTCGGTGCATGTGGGCGGGCTTGCGAGCTGGCAGGCTACTGCACGGGGACGTGTAGCCTTATGGGGGGTGGATTGTAAGGCCTCGATGTCCCACATCGGGAATGGAGGGGGAGTTCCTGGGCTATAAAAGTAAAAACCTGGACCCTTATATAGCATCGAGGCCTTTTCCCGGGTAGTGAGATCCCTATTAGAACTCCCTAGTTAAACGTGCTTAGGCTGGAGTAGTTCTAGGATGGGTGACCCACTGGGAAGAACAAATCCATACGGGCATGGCCCAAAGCGGACAATATCGATGGCATGTGAAGGGTTGGGGCGTTACACCTCCGGCTGGTCCAAGTGTGGGGGCTTGAAATACCGTCCACTCGTAGTCATATGGTCGACCTCCTCAATATACCAAGTGTCATCTGGTTAGTTCTGCCCCCAGTCCTCGTCAGTGTGGACTAGACGTAAGTCGTCGTCTTTCCACCACATCCCGTTGGCAACCGACAGACAGTTGTTCGGCTCCGTTGTAACTGTTTCTGTGCTCACAGCACATTCCGTCCCCATAGGGGCTTTGGATTTTCTAGCCCTTTCAAGATTCTCGACTCTCTCTCGTTCAAGTCACTTCAATGCAGCCTCCTGTTCAGTGTCTACTGTACTCAAACTGCCTGAATCCCGAGCAAAATTCTTCGCACCGGTGCTCTCCAGCGATTCCTCCTGATTCTTGGCCATTCCAGCCACTGCTGATGTTTCTGTTTCTGATGGTCCCTATTCTGGCTGAGATTCTTCAACAACATTTGGCTGGTCACTAAGCCACCCCGTATTCTCTGCCGATTCATCCAAGTCGAACCAGTTGATGTTCACATCCCTTGAGTCCTGCTCGTTGAAGAACTGCAGATTGGCAATATCCTCTTCCAGCTCTGCTAGGTCATCTAACCCCTGACTTGGTCCATCTTCCCGAACCACACTGATATCTGCCCCAACCGGCAACTCTACCCTCGGCTTAGCCTGGTCTGTTGATATGATATAACCACTCGGGTTGTAAGTAAAGCTCCCAGACCCCTCAGGCTCTAAATCAACATTCTCATTCTCCTCTAAGATAACCCAGCTTTATCTTCGACAGTCACCACCACTGGCTCGGGTTTGGTTAAGGAGGTGCTGATCATGTACAAGTCTGTGCTGTCTGGGATGAACACCTCAGACTTGGGTAGGTGAGAGGGAGTGATGTATATGCTAGGGTCATATGGAATGGTCGTGGTTTGGATCAGGTTAATGTGCTTGGGCGGTAGAGCTTGGTTATGTGGTGGGAGTAGGTTAGTGGTGACATTTGGTTTGTCGGGAGGTGCAATCACCTTGTTATCAATGAGATCTTGAATCTCATGACGTAGTCGAAAATAGAAGTCGGTGTCGTGACCTTGCTGTTGATGGAATGCACAGTATTTAGTCGGGTCATGCTTTGGAGGGAGAGGATCGGGTAAAGGTCGTTGTTCTAACGGTTTCAAATGTCCTTTCCTGAGGAGGACCCCTAGAGCTTTAGATAAAGGCATATAAAGTGGGGTAAAAACCCTTTTGACTCGGGGTGGATACTTTGCTGGTTGAGAGGTGGTTCTGGATGTACCGGTGAAAGGTGTGGCTATTTTTGGGGTGGTAGTGGTGACCATGCCCACATCAGAAGTTCTTACGGCTACACTACTGCTGGTAGCTGCATTCGAACTGCGGGTAAACGCCCTCTTGGGCTGCTCTCTATCGTGGTCAATCAGACCTTGCTTCATAGCATCCTCAATATGTACCCCAATCTCGTGTAAGTCCGCAAAGGTGGGGAGGGGTAAGACGATCATTTTCTACATCAGCTTGGGTTGGATGTTGCGCACAACCATCCTTATCTTATCCTTCTCGAGTGGCCGAGTTGTCATCATGGAGGCCTTAGCCCTCCATCGAGTGACAAAGTCAGAAAAGCCTTCCTTCGGCTCTTGCCTGGTCGCTTCAAGATCACGGGTCGTGACCTCAATCTGGGTGTTGTATGAATATTGTGCGACGAAGGCCTCGGCCATCTCCTCCCAACTCCTTTTCACTGAGTCCTCCAGCTTGGCGTACCAAATGGCCTCAATACACGACCGGGTCCAGCCGAAGAGTGATAGTTTTTGAAGTCTCGTCAAGCCCATCGAGCGCAAAATTTTCGAGAACAGCCTCAGATGAACCATAGGGTTGCCCGAGCCGTCAAAATGGCCTATGTAGGGCATCTTGAATCTGTCCGGCAATGTTACCGCCGAATCAGTGTATCCATCCTCTATATCTGGAATAGAATTGACCCCCTGGGCCCGTTTGAACAGCTTTTCAAGCTTACTCATCTTCAGAGCGGTTGGGTCCATCTCAGATTCAAACGGTGTATCTGTTGAGAAGGCTGATGTCTTATTGGATCCTGGCAATCAGTTCTGCCTGTTGGGCTACAACCTCTGCTTGACGCGTGGTAATCTCTGCCTGGCGAGCAGCATCCCGCTATATGGCCTGCATGGTCTCTTGGAGTTGACATATCATGTCCTCCATTTCGACTGTAAAGTGCTGATCTGACTGAACATGTATGTATTCCCTCTCCGAGGTGGAAGCAGACATCTCAGCACGACTGCACACAGGTGAGGTGGATAATGACCACTGATCTGGTAACCATTGTACTGATGACCTGTGCCTAACTGACCTCCGTCTAGTAACCGGGGGTAATGAAACCAGCACTGGTTTTCCGTCAACTAGATCCTTAGATCGATGAACTCTCCCAACTTTGGTCCAGAGTGCTCGGGGGGTATCTGCCTTTTCGGAAGCAATGATGCAATACTACCTTGCAAAAAGGAAAATAAAGCAAAAATAAGGAAACAACAATCAAAAAAATGGACAGCATTTTGGTTAAGATAAAGACAACGCACAGTTGATATCATAAGTTGAACAAACTGTTCTCAAACACTGATCTCTGCCCCCGAATCACTGCCTCAAATCTGATATCCCAAATACTGATGTCCTCAGACTGATACCCAGACTTGCAAACTGATACATACAGCCTGTAGGACGCACTCCGACAGCACATATCAGGCAAGTAAGAGCCAAAACACCCCTATGGTGGGGTAGGGTTTCCCTGTCCTATTTTGTCAGGAGCTAGGGTTTCACTACGCACGCAGCGGTTTCAAACAACCTACAATCGGGTAAGTAACCTGTCCTAGTTTGGAATGGTCTTTATGGCTTCCGATATGCAACTAGGTCGAATAGTCAAAAGGGTGCCTTGGTAAAAAACCGAGGTTTGTGTTTCCATCGTGGCAGAGCCCGCAATCGGTTAGCCTTATGGCACACTTTTCCAAGCAAGCCTCCGGTAAACCGTTCAGGAATAGCAGACGGCAAACACGGTGTCCTAGGCACACCAATGCAAATGCAATGCAAAGAAACACATAAGTGTAAACAAAACAACATATCATGATGTTCGAGTCAAGTTCTCTAAATCCCCAGCAGAGTCGCCAGAAACTGTAGAACGCTAGAACTCTCTTCGCGCGCCCCCCTTTCGGAGAGGGCGCGGATTTGGGTTCTAGCTACTACAGTTCGGACTCCTGTCACGGTTCTGAAACTAATCTCACAAAGTGCAATGTAAGACTGATAAATCACCAAAGAGTCCAAATCCGGCAAATCGTTTTGGAAAATCGATTTTAATCAAAAAAACGCCAAACATGGACTGCTTTGCCAGATTTCAAAGTCGCCACCTAAATATTTTATTTTTAGGAAATTTAGGAAACCCTGACTCGTGCCTAAAGCCACGTGTCCGTCATCACCAAAGTTGCCTCGGCTCGGGAACTTGGGTACGAGAGGGGAAGGTCCTGAAATGAGCACCCCCGCTCGCCCGATTAAAGATCGGCCTCTACTAACATGATATGTTGTTTTAAAAACACATGTGTTCTTGTTCCGGTTATTAACTTAACTTACTACGTGATGCGCACAGCATACAAGTATAGACTCAATCGAAAGAATTGGAACAAAACATTTCATGTTTGTTTTTTAAAATGATTTGAAGTTGCTACCCTCAAGTAGGCTAAAGTGCGGATTTGCCACCAAAACAAGGTGGGCTTAAAAACATGATTTGCCACTTCAAATGGGTTTAAAACTCACATTTTGATGAATTGTTCCAATTCGAGCAATGAAGCCTTCATCCACAGGCATTCATTCAGTTAATCACTTAAGCAAATAGCCTCATGACAAGCATGCTATCATGGCAACACTCACACTCGTGCAAGGATGCTAAAGCGTAACACTTACAATGTACTCCGAGCCAAAACAAAAACTAGTTAGAAACAATGCATGATCCTAACTATGTTAAAATGCCTAATGCAACACATGCAAAAATGCAACTAAGTAGGCTCGGCTATCTAAGATGGCATATGAATGCAACACTTGATACATGTATTCAAAGAAGTGTATTGAAATACAATGCAGTTTGAATGATGTGCCGAGCCCGGTGCATGCAAGACAAATGAATGATGCAAACATGCAAAGCATAAGGTATGCTAATTGAAATATGCCCTAAACTAACTATCAAAAGCGGATAAGTAAAAGGTAGAAAAACGTGGGGTTGGAAGACATTCACACACACACGCACACTTATTATAACATTTGCCCTCTCGACAGAGGGTCCGAATGAATAAGCTAAGCTAATCTAAGCTAAGCTAATCAACTAATCTAATTAAGTTAATTAGACTAATTATTACAAACCAATAAAGGAATAGCTAAACTAAGCTAGTTAATTATTACAACATTTAACTAATTAACAAATTAATCAAATTACAAATTCAAGCTAATTAACAAATAAAGCTTTAAACTAAGCTACTCCAGCTCTGTTTGAAGATGCATGCATGCATTCGGTTTCTCGCCCCGAAAAGCCTTCCGGTTTGCTCTCTTGAGGCTCTGTCTGCAGGGTGTCTTTAAGAACTTGCTGCAGGATCTTACCAAATCCATGCTGGGGAATGCACCAATGGCCTGCCGGCCATGAGGAGTTGCTGCCGGCCACCTGCTGGCCAAGGGTGTGCACTGCCGACCAATGATGAAGCAGTGTCGGCCATCAATGTGGCACTGCCGGCCACTGGTGTGCTGTGACACCATTCTGCAACAGAACACAAACTAGAGAAAAAGGGGATGGTCTCCCAAGGGTATGTACGTACTATGCCACTCCATATCACCTCAAAACATCAAGGGAGAGGCACTATTGGATCCAAGACCATCAATCAAGTATCTCAATGCATGATGGCCAAAGATCCAACTTGCACAAATTCAATAAATACAATGCAAACAAGACTTTAAATCCATTACCTCATCATGGATGATCAAAGGCAACGGAGACAAAGGGGATTGGCTCACTTTCATCACTTTAAGTATGAAGTGGACCAATCCACGTTACGTTCAACATAACGTCCGGTTGAACACAATGCAATGCACACAAACAACATGCTATGCAAACAACATGCTAATTTTGGCATGAAACGCAAGACTCTAACACGCAAACAGCGCATGCACAACATGTTAAGACACTTAAGCGTCAAAACTAGCGAAGGATACATCACTAGGACCATGCAATACAATGCTCAATGGACTGAACCAGCCTCAAACAGACCTCATGCATGCCAAAACAGTGGCTGAAATGTGATGAAACTTAAGCACAAGAAGCAAGAAAAGCATGCTCAAGTTATGGCTTACAAGCAAGGCACAAAGCTCGACTCTTAAATACATTGAAAGAGTGATATATATGAGAGTATGACAGAGGTATATTTTCTGAAATCACATGTTAAACAATGCCATATCATGCTAACATCATAAATAAAGCATGCTAGAGGGCCCAAAGCATAAGGCTAGTAAAGAGCGATACACAAGAAGCATGCAATACACAGCCTAAACAACCAAACCAGCTCTGGACAGAGCTCAACCATGCCAAATCAAAGGCCAAAACATGCTGAAATGATAGCCCAAAAACTTAGACAAGCATGCATACGTATTGGCTCACAAACAAGGCATAAGGCACATCTCTCAAAAGCATTGAAAGAGTGGAACATGTGAGAGTGTGACCATACTATATACACGGAAATCATGTGAGAAATGAGGTTAAGGCATGCAATCATCATATTCAAAGCATATTAAGGACCTCAAACACAAAGCTAGTGAAGCCCAACTACACTATAGCTATATAAAGCTAAGCATATATGACCAAGACCACTTAAAATAGACCTCAAGAATGTTAAATTAGTAGCAAAAATGTGCTGGAGCAAAGCTAACACATGCTAGAAGGATGAAGTAAAGCATGAAGCATGTTAGGCCAACAAGCATGATTGCACTACAAGTACCAAAAGCAAGCAAGAGGTGACCCAAACACCCAAAATCAAAGTTAAAGCATGTCAAATAATGGCCAAAAACATGGTGGAGTGGAGCCAATATATGCTAGAATGAGAGGCATAAAGCATGCTGCATGTTAAGCCAACAAGTAGGATTGCACTACAAGTGTAAGATGCAAGCAACCAATGACCAAACCAACCAAAAACAGAGTTATGGCAGGTCCAAAAAGTCACAAAAACATGCTTGAGCTCAGCTTAAAGAAAGGAGAAATACATGCTCATGTATTAGGCCAACAACACAAGCAAACAAGAATACAAAGAGAGGGGACCACCCTTTCCTATTTTGGGTCCCAAAACCCACTTTCTACCACTGAAATTCCTCTGGAATTCCGTGGTTAAAAGGCCAAGAAAAGGAGATCTCAAAGGCTTTAAAACATGGCTCAAAGCAAAGCAAAGCAAAATAAGCCACAAAAGGGGATAGACCACCCCTAACTCAAACAAGGCCTCGAACAAACATTTTTAACACTTGAAAACAAAGGTTTTTGTAGTTAAAAGCTAGGCCTAGAATAGCATGCAAAGGTGGCCAAACACTTGATCAAAATAAAGCTTAAAGAGGGAAGACACTCACCCTTGAAGCACAATGGCAAGACAGCAACTTCAGCAACAATTTTGGACCAAAACCAATGCTAAGACCTCAAAACAAGCTCTAAGGGACCTCAGCTCCAAGGTGAAGGTGTTTGAGTAGGTGTTTGTGTGCAAAAGTGTGAAGAAACAACACTTTAAGGCACTATTGAGCACAATATAGAGAGAGAGTGTGAGAATTCTAGAGAGAGAGAGATTTTATCTCTAAATTTTCTGAACCCTTGAGAATGGGGGAGGCACCTCCCCTTATATAGAAAATGCAAGCAAAAGCTTGCTTGACAAGCTTAAACTTGCCTCCATCCATCCATACACGTGTATGGAGGATAGCTCAGTGAGCCACAGCTGGCTCAAAATATCTAAAATACTATCTGTTGAAACATAGTGGCTAGCTGGCCGTCAGTGGTGGCCGGCAGTGCCTCATTGATGGCCGGCAGGCCTCATCAATGGCCAGCAGGGCTTAGACCATGGCCGGCAGCCCTTGATCATGGCCGGCAGTGCACTAAAATAAGCAATAAGGAGGGACCAAAGCATGGTCCAAAGATGGGGCAGAAATGAAACAGGGTTTGGAAAGCTCAAACTTGTGACGTTCCGCTGCGAAGTTCGAATGCTCGGCGAACAACCAAACTTGTTGCTGGATGTACCTGCAAGCACAACCAAGTCTTGAGGACGGTCAAAAATAGGGTGTCTACAACTTGCAATATGCAATGATAGGCTCGGCTACTAGCATAATATATGAATCAATTTGAGAGCATGCAGTTTAAACACTTTTTTCAAAGAAGTAAGAAATAACAATGTTTGTTAGAATGATGAACCGAGCCTCGTATGCATGCAAGACAAATGGATGCAAACATGAGAAATACTAAAAGAAACATGATGTTATAAGCTCTCCATCGTAAGCAAAGAAATAAAATGGAGAAAGAACGGGGGTTGGAAGACATACATACATTATTACATATTCGCCCTCGCACAAGAGGGTCCGAATAAATGAATTAGCTAAGCTAATTAACTAATTATTACAACACCAAAATAATTAGCTATTCTAACTAATTAAAGAATTACAACACAAAATTAATTAATTAATCTGACTAATTAATTACAACACAACTAATTAATTACAAGTTCACTATTTAACAGACTCGCGAAACGAGAGAATGGCTTATGCATGAACATGATTTCCCCCTCCCCGAAAATGCATCTGTTTTGCTGCCAAAAGAATTTTGTTTTGCAGTCAAAAAATTGCACTGTTTTCACCTCAGCCTCTACTCTGTTCTGTGAGGAAAATAACACTGCCTAGCTGAGAAAGGCGGCCAGTGGACGGCTGCACAGTATAGGTGGCCTGACCGGCCACTGATTTTGGGTTTCTCTTGCTGCAATAGAAAGCAAACAAAACACAAACAGAGCATTCTTAGGGTATGTTTGTCCACCATGCCTCTCCTTATCATCAGATAGATCAAAGGAGTGGTAAGCCCCATTCATAAGCCATCAACTGGTGCAAATTCATTTGCATGATGGTCTATGAACCAAGGGACAAAAGCTTTAATAAATGAAGCTCAAAAGGACCAACAACAACCTCTCCCTATCATGGTATTGATCAAGGGAAGTGTTGACCTTGAAACTTAAACCATTTTCATCACTAGTTAGTATGAAATGTTTTAAGACTCAACGGGTTCAATTAACGTCCAATTGAATTCCAAACCATTTTATTATCTTGTTTCCTCTTTCAAGCCTATTTTATTGCCTCTTTTAGTTACATTTCCATTCCTCAATCATTTTAGTCCAAAATGAGTATTAAGTCCACTAATGAAGAGAAGTGTCAAACCAAGGGTTATTTTAGGCATGAGAGAGAGATCATGCCTTTGGTAATGAACCTTCGAAGAGATTAAACCATTAAGCACAAGGTCTCTTCTCAAGCATAAACAACACTCATTTTGAAACAACTCTCAAAGCAATAAAAACCAAGAAATGAGGGAGGGTGCAGAGGTGTTTATGCCAGGAACACAAGTATGAAAGACATCAAATAAATGCCATCAACTCAAATAGGTTGGTGTCTAATGCCTAAAACACCAAACCTATGAGGAGCATTACACTACAAGCATGCTATACAAAGCATAAATGAAATGAGTGACCTAAAATAGTCTCAAAACAGTAAAAAAAATAGTGCTGGAATTAAGGCAAAAATAGCTAAAAAAAAGTAAGCTACAATAGTGAGGAAATTAAGCTAGTAAACAAGCACAATGAGGGGAGGCTAACCCCTCCATTTTGGGACTTCAAAATATCATTTTTAGCCTCTGAAAACCTCTGGATTCAGTGTTAAAAAGCTTAAAAAAAATAGAGAAACAGATGGAAAACACATGGGTAACAGCCTAGAAAACAAGGTTTAAAGAAGGGTGGTTAACCCCTCTACCTTTAATGGCCTTAAATCACAAGCTTCAGCTCACAAATACAATTGAAAAATGATCTAGAAATAGTAAGAAAAGATAGTAAATAAATAAGGGAAAGAAGCTAGGAATTATACCTCTTGAAGAGGAGTAACACCTTGAGTTATAAACCACCAATTTCCCACCCTCAAGAGCTAGTATTCAAGCTCAAGAACCTTAGCGAAGAGACCTCAAAAACTTGTTTAAGAAGTCTAGGTAAGATGTGTATAGGTTGCAAGGTAGAGAGAGAAATATTTTCTAAGAATTTTTCTTTTTCAAATTTTTTCTAACATAATTTTATGAGAGGGGGTCATCTATATATAGAAATATATGAGACTATCTTGGAAATATCCATACAGACATAGCTGGTGCAGTGCATGCACCTATGGAGACAGTTGGCACAGCTGGCAAAAAGATCTAGTTTTTTGACACAAGTGGCCGGTAGGCCACTAAAGGGGACGGCGATACACTAATAAGTGGTCGGCCGGCCACTAGTGGGTCTGCAGGCACCTGAGTGGTCAAGCTTGAAAAACTGCCGTTTTGGTCAAAAAGCAGTGCAAGGTTTGTAGGTTCTGAGACTCAAAACAAGGGCTCCCTGCTAAAGAAATCAAGCATTTGTACAACACAAAACTTTCATCATCAGGTGATCAATTAGTGGCGCCCAAGTCTTAAGGACGGTTGAAAATAGGGTGTCTACATGTAGTTACGACGGGAGTGTTTAGCGTTGCAACTCCCTTTTGAGCCTCAGCAAGTGCAGTTGTGGTAGGAGTGTTTGCTGCTGCACTTGCCTTCTCAGCCCAAACCTCAACAAGTGCACTTGCAGCAGTAAACCTTGCTGCTGTACTTGCCTTCACAGTTCTATTTAGCCAGTACATGCCTTCTCAAGACTCCATTAGCCTACTATCGATTATGTTTGTGTTCACCTCAACGAAGCCTTTACCCTTAGCCACGTAACAACAAACTCCCCAGCTTCCCAGGGTGAAGACCACAGCCAAGCCTGCTATCATCCATGTTGTGCCATAGTACCAAGCCCAAGGGGGCTTCCTTGGTCCTACTTGTGCAACCAAGGCAAGTCCACAACCTGGGTAAATGGAAAGGGAGTCCCTTGCGCTCAGGCTACCCTGCTTCCATCTTCGCGGGATTGCCGCGGTAAACTAGTATCTCTAGGCCTACCATCAGCTCCAACCAATAAGTCTTGGGCCCTGCTATCAGCCCTAGGCTAGTAATGCTTTAGGGCCTGCTATCAGTGCCAAGTATTAGCCTCTACTTGCAGAGAGGAAGCTTCTCCCAAAGGCTGCTATCACCTTGATGGGATGTTCCTTCCGCTAGTTTGTTGTAGAGGTAGTCATTTCTCGCAGCAAGTTCAAATGGTAGAACTGACAATATTAGAGATGGCAGCGCCGACAAAATGCTCCGCAACTTGGGCACACTGCAAGTACTACCTCCGCAACTTAGTTGCTTCGGTTTTCTTCTTCCCTCAGCAACTCCAGGTGGCTGCGGTACCAACAATACTTGGAATGACGCCACTGAGACAAAGTGCCTCCGCAACTTGGCTATCACAAGTGTCACCTCTACAACTTAGTTGCTTCGGCTTTCTCTTTCCCTTAGCAACTTCAGATCGCGGCGGAACCGACAATATTGGGAATGGCAGTGCTGAGGCAAAGTGCCTTAGTAACTTGACTGCTGCAAGTGTTGCCTCTGTAACTTTACTTAGGCATTTTCCTTCGTGGGGTCTGTTTGGACCTTTGGCGGGTCGGAACTACTTCGGCCCACTGTTGGCCCACTTTTTTTGGGCTTTAGCTCATGCTCCTTCAAACATTCTTGGTCACCTAAAAGAGGCTACTTCAGCACTTAGGCCCAATTTAATTTGGAGTTTAATTTATAGCCCTCTACACTCCTCTACTCCAAATGGCTTTTCAGATGCATTTATGGTCACTGTTCGCTTTTCCAACTTTGCCTTCATACATTGGCGATAACTTTACGGGATAGCCCCATATCGGTGCATTTAAGCTCTGCGAAGTATTATGTGGCAATTTGTGTCTAGTTCAATCACATGGAACTTAGTTGCAGAACAGATCTCACCAACTGCTAAGTCCATTACAATATGGCCCTTAGTAACTTTTTTCTCACCACCAAAGCTGGTGACCATTCTGGACTCTGGGATACCAGCTTTTGCAAAAGTGTCGGTAGTGATGATGTTTATGGATGCCCTGCCATCAAGGAAAGCACGCTTGAATTCTACATGATGGATGTAAGCTATGACAAAAAAATGACGATTATGGAGGAATGGGTATGCTTTGTCTGCTTCGGAAAAGGTAATGGCCCTATAGTCTTCTTGAATACGCTGAGGCACATACTCCTTAGCCTCAGTAACTTCAGCGTGATGCACTTCAAAGATGTTAATGAGAGCCTTTGTTGCTTCCACCCTGGTGGCTTGGCTTAGCCCCAGTTGGTCAAAAAAGGTACAAAACTTAACAGAGTAAGGCCTGAGCATGAGTATCCTCTGCGAGTTTTGCCTCAACAGGCACTGCTTCAGGGAGTTGGCCCGTTTTGATTTCTTCTAACTCATCATAGTAGAACGCCATGTGCATTTGATTGTGCATATGCCTAAGATACCCAATCATATGTACATTGTTTCCCTTCTCCTTGTGGTTGGGATGGAGGCTCTTTCTTATATCACGGTTACCGACATCTTTGAACTTCAACTCATTAGAAGCAACTTTCTTTTTAAAGATACTTTTCAAAGTCCAACAGTCCCTAGTAGGGTGTCTAGTGGCTCTGTGATAGGCAGAATAATCTGGGCTTTCTTTGTCTTTTTTGGTTGCGAGAACATCAACCGGAGGTAAAGTAAGTTCACCATCGGCTACCCATTCTTTTACCAAGGCCTTAACATTCTCAAGGCTGCAAGGATATGGGAATCTGTTCTCATAACTCTTCCTCTTCTGGGAGGATGACTCCTCTCCTTGCGAGCGGCTCCCTCTTGCAAAGGTTACGGCAGCAGCTCTACTACTGCGGGAGTAACGGTGACTGTCGCGAGATCTATGCAAAGGACCAGTGGTATTGAGGTTCCTAGCCGCCTCAATCAAGGCTGAAAAGGTAGGCAGATTATGGTTCACCAAGAAGATTTTGCAATCACATATGGCACCCTCCATATATATGCTGACTAAGTGGGCCATCCACTGGTTCATGACAGTAAATAGCCTTGTCCTGGAACCGCTTGACATAGTCCAGTATATCTTCACATTCTTTTCGGACATCTCGCCCAAGTGTGAGGGTTGTGACTTTCTCTTGAACTTGGAAGAACTTTGTGTGGAACTTGTTCACCATCTCTTCCCAACTCTTGATCGAGTAGGGAGCCAAGTTCACATACCAGCTGTAAGGCTTTTCGGTAAGTGATTTGGAGAACTCCCGAAGGCACAGAGAGTGGTCATTACCACGGACACCGAGAGTATCAATGAACCTCACCACATGTTCTCTGGCATTGTCTTGCTTCCCGTCAAACTTGACAAACTTGGGTACTGTATACCTAGTTGGGTATGGCATGGCCAATATCTCCTGAGAGTATGGGGGCTTCACATCCAGGTCGGGGAGATATGATAATTGCTTCTTGCTACGCTCTGGCTCAAGCATAGCTTGTACGTTGGCTAGAGTAACGAAGTGAGTGGGCTGGAATGGACCAGTCTGCTCTTGGGTAGCTAAACCAGCAGCCGTATCGTTCACCTGAGGTACCACTGGAGGCACTTGGATCGAAGCCTGATTCTCAAGAAACGGCTTAAGCACTGGGTTTGGGGCTGCTACAGGCGAAGGTGCCTGTACTGGAGCTGGTCTGGACACCATGGACATAATAGCCTCGGTGAGAGTTTGCAAAGCTGCCAGGATCTCCCTATATGTATCCTAAAGTGACTAGACTGCCTCAACCACAACAATGTGGTCATGGTCCTCAGTATGTACTGCTCTGCTATTAGAAGAACCTTGTTGCCAGACCTGCTGCTGAACTTTATCCTCTGTCATTCTTTCCAGCGAAGTATGTAAGCCACTACGGCTATGAACCATCAACAAAGCAGCCTTCCCAGTGAAGTCGCCAAAAATGTAGGGGGTGTTCGAGGTTAGGAAGGTGATTAGAGAGGCAAAACTATGCTAATGGTTCAACATGGATGAAATCACTAGAGAATGAGCAGCAGCAACTTTCTGGGAAGTTGGAGAGTGAGCAGCTAGGTGAGAGTGAAGCAAGTAACTCAAGAAGAAGATAATGGCAGTACACAAATGGGCAGCATCTCCCCCAAATCCCCAAAATTCCTTTCCTTGGACCTTAGGAAATGGGTCCTATTTATAGGTCTTTCCTTGGTACCAAAAGGCGACCAAATGACCAAATAGAGAGAAGACAGGTGTTCTTAAGGATCACATGGAATATTCTTCCTTTAGCCACCAAGTTGAATGTGCCAGGTGCCCCTCTACATGTACTGTGTACTGTCTGTTTGCCTCTGCAACTACCTTTTTGAGCCTCAGCAAGTGTAGTTGCGACGGAGTGTTTGTCGCTGCACCTCCCTTTTAAGCCTCAACAAGTGCAGTTACGGTGGGAGTGTTTGCCGCTGCAATTGCCTTCTCAGCTCGAACCTCGGCAAGTGCACCTGCAACGGTAAACCTTGCTGTTGTACTTGCCTTCTCAGTTCTATTTAGCTAGTATATGCATTCTCAAGACTCCATTATCTTGCTATCGGCTATATTCGTGTTCACCTCAGTGAAGCCTCCACCCTTAGCCACCTAACCACAAACTCCCCAGCTTCCCAAGATGAAGGCCACAGCCAAGCCTGCTATCAGCCATGTTGTGCCTTAGTACCAAGCCCAAGGGGGCTTCCTTAGTCCTGCATGCGCAACCAAGACAAGTCCATAACCTGGGTAGATGGAAATGAAGTCCCTTGTGCTCGAGCTGCCCTGCTCCTATCTTCGTAGGATCGCCGCGGTAAACTGGTATCCCTGATCCTGCTATCAGCTCCAACCAATAAGCCTTGAGGCTTGCTATCAGCACCAATTTAATGAACTTTGGGGCATGTTATCAACCCTAGGCTAGTGATGCCTAGCATTAGCCTTTACTTGCAGAGGGGAAGCTTCTCCTAAAATCTGCTATCACCTTGGCAGGATGTTCCTTCCGCACGTTAGTTGCGGCGACTATAGTTGTTATAGCAGTCATTTCTGCGACAAGTTCAAATGGAAAAACTAAAAATATTAGAGATAGCGGGCGCCGACAAAATGCCTCCGCAACTTGGGCATTGTAAGTACTGCCTTTGCAACTTAGTTGCTTCAGTTTCCTCCTTCTCTCAACAACTTTAGGTGGCTGCAGTACCAACAATACTTAGAATGGCGACATTGAGACAAAGTGCCTCCGCAACTTGGCCGTCGCAAGTGTTGCCTCTGCAACTTAGTTGCTTCAGCTTTCTCTTTCCCTTAGCAACTTTAGATGGTAGCGGGACCGACAATATTGGGAATGGTGGCGCTGAGGCAAAGTGCCTCAGCAACTTGACCGCTACAAGTGTTCCCTCTACAACTTCACTTAGGCATTTTCCTTCGTGGAGTCTGTTTGGACCTTTGGCGGGTCAGACCTTCTTCGGCCCACTGTTGGCCCACTTCTCTTGGGCTTTAGCCCATGATTCTTTAGACATTCTTGGTTACCTAAAAGGGGCGACCTCAGCACTTAGGCCCACACTTAATTTGGAGTTTAATTTCTGACCCTCTACAAACATTAGTTTTTTGAACAAAATATAAACCAAAATCTTTTCCAAAAAATAAGTTCCTCTTTCTCAACAATACAATTCTAAAACTTCAATCAATGATCACAAATTCCAACTCTCAAAAACTCAAAATTTCAAAAAAAACAACATAAGAGCTTTCGAAATGAAGATAAGAAAAGAGAGAGAAAGTGGCCCAAAATGTAAGAGTTCACAAGCGTCCTCGCATGTACGCAGCCTCCGTTTGGGAATAGATTATTAAGTTGCTTATTTGATTTTTTATGAAAAAATGTGTAAAAATTTTTTTTTTTTTTTAAAAGTAATGTGATAGAATGTTTTGTTTTATTGGCTTTTTTAACTTATAATGAGCTCTTTTAGCCTATCCCAAACACCGCAGAATTTTTAAACAAATAACCCCGTTTGGGGACTGACTAAATTAGCCAATTAGCCAAAAAGTTACTAAATTAGCCAAAAAGCCAACCACTCATACCAAAAAGTCAAGGATTCTCTTTTCTCTCTACTTTTTGCACATCTTTTCGTAATTAGCCAAAAAGTCATCCCAAACATACAAGTTTTTTTTACCTACCTTTTTAGCCAAATAGCCAAAAAGTTACTAAATTAGCCTGTTCCCAAACGAGGCTTTAATCTCATTCATAAAATCTATCATTTCTGGAGTCTCAATTGTGAAACTATGCGAGATTCGGTGTGCCAATTGTTATGAAGTGCGGATATTTCAAAAAGAGAGACGTATCCGTATCAGATACTCATCGGATATCGATACTCCTTGAATCCTCGTAGATATGTATTGGATACTTCTTAAAAGTATTGGCTACTTCTTAATTAATTTTTCATTAATTTTGGAGTATCGGATATTTAATTTTAAAATATCGAATACTCAAAGTCACATATTATTTCTAATACTTTATTTAGTTATTTGATAGGAGGTGTATAGTGAGAGTTAAAGTAATAAAATTTATTAAATTGTTGTATTCTTATTGTCTTTCTCACTCTCATGTTTTTTTCTCTCTATTTTCGTTCTTTTTTTAGTATAGGCATGTAAGAATGATATTTAATTTTGTTTTGTTTTTAATTTTGAATGTTTCATGAATGTTTGAAATTCTTAACTTAATAGGAATCCATCTCTTTATTTATTAATTTACTTTAGGTTTTATTTTTGTGCATATTACATTATTAAAATTATAAAATGTATATATATATACGAATATATCCTTGTCGTACCTGTATTCTATTTTTTCAGATTTTGGCATATCACCGTATCCGTATTCCCATATCGTCGTATTCATAGTTGTATCCGTATCCGTGCCTCCTAGGCCAATTGTGAACAAAAGAAATAGGTGTAATGAAATTAATCTGTTTAAGAATTTTTAAAAGAATTTTTTTAAGTGGTGTAATTTGAGATTTTTGATTTGTTTATTATTTGAGTGTAGCTTGAAGAACAATTTGGAAAAAAAAAATATAGCGTGTACTGAGAATAAATTATAATCCAAAATAACTTAATAGAGTATATTGAGAAATTAAGCGTACTTAATAATTTTTTTGGATGTAAACAGAAACCCCCTTAATTTTGTAAGGTTCTTATATATATATACTATCCATACAAAGAATTAGATTGATTCAATAATCATAACTTATTCAATTTATTATATTTGTTTAAAAAAAATAAATTGTAAATGTATTTTAAAAAATAGACCATCTATCTATTTGGTGAGAAATACGATAAATTAAATAGATTACGATTATTAGATTGACCTAATGTTGAAATAACATGTAAATAAGATGAGTGTTACTAAGATGAGAAAGCTAAGGTGGATGTGTGACAAGACTAAAAAAGATATAATTAGGAATTGGTATATTCGTGACTGGGTAGAAGTAATACTGATAGAAGATAAGTTGAGAAAGAATAAATTGAGATAATTTGGTCAGATATAACCGAGACTAACAAGAACAGTAATAAAAATGTGATATAGTGACGATAGATGAAAGAGACAGATCTATATTAACATGAGTTAATATAATAAATCTCTTTAATTTAACTAATTAAAAAATTATTAATAAAATTAAATTAAAAAATAATTTACGTAACCAATCTGATGAGACTTACGACTGGTTGGACTTGGTAATATGACTTGCAAAATAAAAGGTTTGTTTTGGTTCTGGAATTATCCATTACCACTAGGGGTGGGCGCGGGTCGATTGCGGCCACGGAACTTTCAATCCACCATCCGTCCGCCAGATTGGCGGATTGAAGAAAATCAATCCGCATCCGTCCGCCAATCCGGCGGATGTGGATTGAGCGGATTGGCGGTTTGGCGGATGGATGCGAATCGGTTTGGCGGTTTAAAATTTTATAAATTTTCAACATAATTCAACTTATACACTTCCTCAAAAAAAAAAAAAAAAAAAAAAGAAGAAAGTATCACAGTCAATGACTTAAAAAAGTATTACAATCACTGTATGCCTTATCTAAAGAAAGAAAGTTTGAAACTTTAGATTATCACGATCACTGCATGTCTCATCCACATATTACAATCACAGCATGATTCATTCACATAAAGTATTACAATCTGTGATTCTTAAAATATAATAATAATTCAAACCACCCAAACCATGAACAGAGCAGTAGTAGAAATTGTATGTCTCTCTATTGTTACATCTACATATGTTTTTGAAAACAAAAACTAACCAGCATATATCATATTTTCTATTTATTATTTTTAGAGCTAGATTTAAAACCAAAAAATATAGATAAATAATATGTTTATTTTTTTCAATTCAAAAAATATATTCAAGTTGAAAACTTTTTTTCAACAGAATATTTAAACTCTTTTTCAATTGAAAACACAAACATAATATTTAAACAAATTGAAAATACAAAGTCTTATAAATTACTAGGGTGCTCGCGATTTGGCGGTTTGGCGGTTCAGTTGCGGCCAAAGAAATCTCAAATCCGCCATCCGTCCGCCAAATTGGCGGATTGGAGAAAATCAATCCGCAACCGTCCGCTCGTCATCACGCATCCGTCCAAAATGCGACGGATCGATTCGGTTCGTTCGGTTTTGGCGGATCGGTATATCCGCTGCTCATCCCTAATTACCACGACTACTGCCACCTTGACCCACCACCCAAGACAACCCAGATCCCGCGACCATCAGCCACCCACAGCCGCGCCACCTAAGCCACTCACCACCACCCACCTCTCTCTCTTTCCCTCTCTGTAAAAGCCCCACCATCACCATCCTTCCTCTCTCGTGTGAAACCATCACCTCAAAACCACCACCATCAATCGTAGCCGTCGCCCTCCCACGTCAATGCCCCATTCACCTCCCCACCCCCGTCCAGATCGAGAAACCAATCACCGCCGAACACCAGATTGCGAAAGGAGATCACAAAACCAAGAAAGAAGGGACCGGTGGAGGTTGTGACGGGTGGGGGGGCAGTGGTAGCTGGCTGGGGGTGCTTGCTGGTGCTGGTACTGGTGTTGGTGCTGGTGTTGGTTAGGTTTGAAAGAGAAGAGGAAGAGTTTGTGCTAATAAATTTTTTTGCCAAACAAGGCACAATGCATCTGGTATTATTTTTTCAAGTCAATCTCTACTGTGCTATTATTATTTTGTTTCCATTAAATTGAAATTATTTGGTAGTGTTCCCATTTTAATGATATTTTTGTCAAAAATTTGGTTAAAAGTTTGATTTGATAGTTATTATCTATTTTTTCATCAAAATTTTTTTTTTTTTTGAAAAATTTTAAATTTATTCTAAAATTTCATTTTTAAAAATGATGAAAGAAAATCATTTCCAGTCCTTCTTTCTTTAAAATTCATCAAATTTGGTGAACGATTTGATTTTGTTCATCATTAATTAAGATTTTCTCTTATGTAATGATGGATAAATATAGAAATTTGATACTCATGACAATCCTATTTCGTGCCGAATTGTACCATACTCTTGGTTATTTTTACTCTTTTTCTTAGTGCTAATTCCACTTGGTGGTGTTCCTGTCACTTGCATTGCAGGGGATGGGAAAGCGCAGCAAGATTTGCTGTGCTGCCAAAACAGTAGCGCTTTGCTGCTGATTTTCCTTCTTTTTTTTTTGTTATTCTTCTTGGTTTTTCTTTTTTTCTGTTTCTAGTTTTTGTAATGATAGTACCTTGTTTGGTTTTGTTTCAAATCTGTTTTTTACTTTTTATTTTCTAAGGTATAAATTAATTTGACAAAAATGAATACAAAAAAGATAGTTTCAAATTGTCAAAAACTATTTTCGCTCCAAAAAAGAAGAAAAACATAAACATAAAAATGATGAGTGTTTTTTATGTGGTTCATTTTATTCACCAAACTAGTTTTTAGGTTTTTAAAAAAATAAAAAAGAAACATAAACAAAACCAGTGTGTATTTATTTATTTTTTTAAATAATTCACAAATACCCCCACAAAATTAAATGTAATGTAAAGAAAAAATTTATTGACATATTTTTTATTTTCTCTTTGAGAATGCATGAGTTGGGATTTAATGTGTATGTATTGATTATTGTATTTTTGGTATTTTTAAAAAAGTCAAATAAGATTATTTATATTTTTTTGACATTGATATTTATTGGAGTATAACTACGTATTTTTATTGTTCACATGTAATGGCATATAATCTATAGATATTTATCATTATTTGATGATATGATGATATACTTAGTGTGGGAGCCGAAAATTGTGGGGGCAATAAAGCCGAATAACGGTATGAGGACAGTCAAGAACGGAATTTGTATTCAGCTTCATCCTGGATGATCACAAAGCCGAATAGATTAATCGGCCGTAGAACCAGTCGAACAAAAGCCGAAGAAATAAACGTGCAATAGATTAAGGGTGCGCCTGACTTTGAGGCCCAAAAGAAAAATATAAATAGAGGGGCATCAACCAAAGAAAGGTATGTAAGAAAAAGTAAGATTAACTTAAGGTATAAGCAACTTAGAGAGTATACACTGACTTATCCATCGGAGTGCTAATTCCGGCACCCCCGACCGGAGCGTTCATTTCTTTTCAGGTGACTAGCTGAGGATCAAGAGCGTCCCACAGGATCCAGAGAGTACTTCCAAACCACCACTCCACAATTGACGCCATCTGTGGGAATACTCCAACACATCCATGGTGGGCGTGACGGAAGATCCTCCGGTAGTCACTGATGACTTTATGCCACGAGATGATACCACTCCAAGCAACATGCTTGGGCCAGAGAACATTGCCGCACGAAAGGCCTTGAACTTCGACTCAGTTGCCCAGACCTCACCCGTGATATCAGCACATGAGACAATGCAAGCGATTATGGATCAGGCGAAGCAAAATGAACAGAGGTTGGAAAACATGATGGCTGAGAACAAGCGCCTTTGACAGGATTTGGCCTTGGAGGTGGCAAAATCCCAACAGGTCGCACGCCAAGATCCGGGACGACCTCTGAGTAAGAATGATCTACAACCTCGAATTCGGAGACATGATAGTGGCAGTGATTCTGACTCATCATCCCCAGAATCTAAAAAGAAGGGACGAGTCGAAGTCTCCAGTTCTTCCGAAGGAAGTCCGCGTGCACGGAATAAGCGAAGAAGAAATGATTCAGATGAAGAGGATCAACATAACCCTTTTGTGCAACGGATCGCAAGGGCAGTGCTACCCAAAAAGTTCAAAGCTCCATCGTTCACCCTATACGATGGAAAATCAGACCCCACTGATCACATTTCGTCATTATAAGCAAGCCATGACGCTTCATGTAGACGACGAGGCCCTCATGTGTCGAATATTTCCAAGCAGTTTGGGACCATTAGCCGTCAGATGGTATTATAAATTGGAACCGGCATCGATTAAGAGCTTCCATCAACTCCAAAAATCCTTCAGGGCGAGGTTCATCACCAATGAGGTCCAGCCGAAACAGGCCGATTCTCTCTGGGCAATGCAAATCCAACCAGGGGAAACCCTACGTACGTATTCGGCGCGCTATTGGGAATGCTTTAATCTAGTAGATGATGCCTGCAATGACTTCATGGCCATCACCGCTTTTAAAATGGGATTGCATCCTGATAGTGCCCTCCGCAGCTCCTTGACCAGAAGGCCCCTTAAAACAGTCTGGTCGTTAATGAAGAAAGTCGAGGAATACTGCAAAGTGGAAGATGACGCCCTGCGAGTCAAAGCCGGGCACAAGGCCAACAAGACGGCCCCATCTGAAATTGTTCAGCCGATAAATTCTGTACCATCACAGAGCCCTGAACCACGGAATCGGGCTAAACGAGACAAAAGATGAGATTCGCGCCGATCAAATGACCAATGTTCACACCGAGCTAATGAACAACTTCAAGTGGATAGCAGGCGCATAAGGCGCGCGGACAAGAAATATACGGAGTTGTCAGAGTCGATCAGCATGGTTATGTCTAAAGTTCAACACCTTCCGTTCTTTAAATGGCCACCCAAGATGGTGGGACCTTTCGACACGAGGAGACGGGATAGGCGGTGCGAATATCACAAAGACCACGGTCATGATACCGACAGTTGTTATGCGTTGAAGGATCACCTTGAGAAGTTGGTACAAGACGGTCGGCTTAAGCAACACGTTCGAAAGAACAACTTAACTAAAACAGTTACTTTATGGCAGGACTCACTTCCACTCGGCGTAATCCATATGATATATAGCTTACCAACGGCATCCGCGGTACATACAATTCAGTCGCATCCTAACCCCCAAAGCAAATCACACCAGTTAAACGGCCCCATAAAGCTGTAAGTATTACTTTTGATGATTATGATTTGGTCGGCGTAACGCTCCCCCACATTGATTCGTTAGTCATCGAACTACGCGTAAATTAATTCACCGTTGAACGTGTTTTCATTGACCAGGGGAGTACTTCGGAAGTTATGTACTACAAGACCTTCGTCAAACTCGGCTTCACTGAGTCGGACCAATCTCCAGCTCATTATCTGTTATTCAGCTTCAACACTAATCCGGAATATCCGTTGGGCAAAATCACACTACCAGTTCGGGCGGGCTCCCGATCAGTGGATGTAGAATTTTTGGTTGTCAAGCTTCCTTCGCCGTATAATCTCATCATGGCACGAACTTGGTTGCATACCATGCAGGCCGTGCCAAACACCTATCATCAACTACTTCGCTTCTCGACTGAACGCGGCATTGAGCAAATTTGAGGTTCCCAAAAATTGGCGCAGACATGTTATCTTCTTGCCGCAAAGACACCAAGAGAGCTGGAAGTGAATTCAATTGAGGTGCTAGATCGAGAGAGCCTCGACGACATTGGGCGGCTCCCAAGTGAAAAGGCAACCGGAGCCCTGGATCGAGTTGAAATTGACGGGAATCCTGACAAGTTCTTCATGGTTGGCGCTTCCCTGAATAAAGTTGACAGGCAGGAGCTAATTTCCTTCTTACTCGGCAACCTTGATGTATTTGCATGGTCACCATATGAGATGTCGGGGGTGGATCCATCTGTGTCTCAGCACCGCTTAAACGTTGATCCTAAATGTAAGCTGATTATTCAGAAAAGCCGACGGTCAGCCGCGGAACACACTGCTGCCGTTGTTGAAGAAGTTGACCGGTTGCTTGATGCCGAGGCAATCCGCGAAGTGACCTATCCTACATGGCTGTCGAATACTGTGGTTGTAAAGAAAAAAAATGGAACTTGGCATGTTTGTGTGGATTTCATGGACTTAAACAAAGCTTGTCCCAAGGATTGCTTTTCCCTTCCCAGAATAGACCAACTCGTCGATGCAACAGCACATCATCAACGTATGAGCTTCCTAGATGCATACAGAGGCTACTATCAAATTGCCATGCATCCGGAGGACCAAGACGAAACTGCATTCTTCACCCCAAGAGGAACCTATTGCTATAAGGTTATGCCTTTCGGGCTGAAGAATGCGGGGGCAACCTACCAAAGACTAGTCATTGCCATGTTCAAGGAGCAACTCGGCCGTACTATGGAAGTGTACATCGATGATATGGTGGTCAAGTCCAAAGAAGAGCAAACTCATCTAGTCGATCTGGAAGAGACATTCGACATTCTTCGCAAATATAAAATGAAGCTGAACACTTCCAAATGTGCCTTTAGCATTGGATCCGGCAAATTCCTTAGCTACATTGTTAACCACCGCAGAATCGAAGCCAACCCGAGGCAAATCACAGCAATTGTAGAACTCGACTCTCCTCGGTCGGTCAAAGAGGTTCAAAAGCTGATGGAAATGGCCGCCGCACTCGACAGGTTCATCAATCGTTCCACAGATCGCTGCCGACAATTCTTTCATACCCTTCGGCAGGGTAAAGCTTTTGAATGGACCCCTAAGTGCGAAGCCGCTTTGGACGGTTTGAAGACTTACCTCCGATCAGTTCCACTCTTGACAACACCTTCGGCAGGTAATCCGCTCATTTTATATCTGGCAGTTTCCAACCGGACCGTCAGTGTTGTACTGTTAAAGGAAGAACTAGGGGAGCAACGGCCAGTTTATTATGTAAGCAAAGCAATGGTTAACGCCGAAACACGTTACCTTCCGTTGGAAAAACTCGTCCTTACTATCGTCATGGCAGTAAGAAAACTGATGCATTACTTTCAGGGGTATACCATTGGGGTACTAACAGACTACCCCCTCCGGTCAGTACTCCGTAGTGCAGAAGCATCAGGGCGCGTTTCAAAATGGGCTCTCGAACTCGGCCAGTACAATATTCAATTTTTGCCCAGAACCTCAATTAAGGGGCAAGTGCTCGCCGACTTTGTGGCCGAATTCACTAGATGTCTTGCCGACTTTAAGTCTGATCAAATTCAACCTAAGCCGAATTGGAGAATTTACGTTGGGGCATTTGGCAGTTGTGTTGTAACGGATCATCCAACCAACGTGGCAGTGGGGTGGGTGTAGTAATCATGGCTCCCGATGGGGCAATAATCGAGCAGGCTGTCAAACTGGGCTTCGAAACATCGAACAATGAGGCCGAATATAAAGCATTGTTAACCGGCTTACGAAATGTACTTCTCCTTGGTGCTCGGCGTCTACTTATCTTCTGCGACTCAAAGCTAGTCATCAACCAATTGAAGGGGGAATACGCAGCCAAAAATGACCGTATGGCAGCTTACATGAAAACGGTGAATTCTTTGCTGGCAAAATTCGACCATCATGAATTAAATCAAATAACCCGGGATCAGAACACACATGCAGACGCCCTGGCTTGCCTAGCCTCTGCCATCAACTCAGAAATTAATCGGACAATTGAAGTAGGATTCGTCCTTGAGCCGAGCATTGCCCCCTCCAAGTCAATTCAAATCAATATCATAGAATCAGGTCCAAGTTGGATGGACCCCATTACTGCATTTCTATCTTCCGAACAATTCTCGACGAACAAGAAAGAAGCGCACAAACTGCGAAACAAAGCCCTGCGATATTATTTAGATCCGCAAGGAAAGCTCTACAAAAAATCCCTTTCTGGTCCATACCTAGAATGCGTTCATCCGGATAAAGTCGAAGAACTCTTGACTGAAATACACGAAGGTAGTTGTGGTGCCCATTCTGGTGGGTGCTCTTTGGCTCATCGAGCTGGCCGACCATGAAAGCTGATGCTGAGTGTTACGTCAAGAAATGTGAACAGTGCCAGAAGTTTTCCCCTTTAACCCATTTGCCTGCTGAGGAGTTGAGCTCAATCACCAGTCCTTGGTTGTTCGCTCAATAGGGGCTTGATATCATCGAGCCACTGCCGCGGGCCCCAGGGAACAAGCGATTCTTGATTGTCGCGACAGATTACTTCACAAAATGGGTCGAAGCGGAGGCACTAACACACATTCAAGATACTGATGTTAGGCGTTTTGTATGGAGAAATATCATAACACGATTCGGTATTCCAAGAGCACTTATTTCAGACAACGGCACCCGGTTTGATTGCGGCATCTACCAAGAATTGTGCAGCACGTATGGTATTCAGCCCTATTTCTCCACCCCGGCTTATCCACAAAGCAATGGTCAAGCTGAAGCTTTCAACAAAGCCATTTTGGACGGTATCAAGAAACGGTTGGAGAAAGCTAAAGGCAGGTGGGTCGAAGAGCTCTCCAGTGTCTTATGGGCTCATTGCACTACACCAAGGCGATCCACTGGGGAAACGCCATTCACCCTTTGTTTTGGAACCCAGGCAATTATCCCCCTAGAGATTGGCTTACCCACTCTGAAAACAAAGGTCTTCGACTTGGGCCGTAATGACATGATGTTAGCTTTGGATCTGATTCTAATCGAAGAACGCCGTGACCATGCCCACGCATCTATGGCGCGGTATCAGTAGCAACTCGCCAAATCATATAATCAACGTGTGCAGCTGCGGCGTTATATACCCGAAGAATTGGTCGTAAAGAAAGTTCTTCCTGCTACTAGGAGCCCCGCCGATGGAAAGCTATGTCCCAATTGGGACGGCCCCTATCAGGTTGAGTCAATCACCGGCACAGGGGCATATCGGCTCAAAGACATGTCTAGGAGAAGTCTGCCACGTCCTTGGAATTCCACACATTTGCATAAATTTTATCATTAACCCGACTTGTGGGGCATGATAACTTGTTTTGAATGTTCGCCGTGTACAACTTTCACTTTTATAATGCAAGACTTCTTATCTCACTATATGAAATTTTAGTTCGGCAAATCAAAAGCCTCCGAATTCGGAGCGCCCTTCGTGGATTTCACGATTGGCCAAGATAAAAGCCTCTGAATTTGGAGCCCCATTCGTGAATGACACGCTTGGGCCGAGTAAGCCTCCGGATTCGGAGCGCCCTTCGTGGATATCACGATTGGCTAAGATAAAAGCCTCCGAATTCGGAGCCCCATCCGTGAATGACACGTTTGGGCCGAATAAGCCTCCAGATTCGGAGTGCCCTTCGTGGATTTCACGATTGGCCAAGATAAAAGCCTCCGAATTCGGAGCCTCATCCGTGCAAGACACGTTTGGGCCGAGTAAGCCTCCGGAATCGGAACGCCCTTCGTGGATACCACGATTGGCCAAGATAAAAGCCTCTGAATTCGGAGACCCATCCGTGCAAGACACGTTTGGGCCGAGTAAGCCTTCGAATTCGGAGCACCCTTCGTAGAATTCACAACTGACCAAGATAAAAGCCTTCGAATTCGTAACCCCATCCGTGAATGACACATTTGGGCCAAGTAAGCCTCCGGATTCGGAGTGCCCTTTGTGGAATTCACGATTGGCCAAGATAAAAGCCTCCGAATTCGGAGTCCCATTCGTGCAAGACACATTTGGGCCGAACGAGCCTCCGAATTCGGAGCGCCCTTCGTGGACCGATTGGCCAACATAAAAGTCTCTAAATTCGGAGGCCCATCCGTACAAGACATGTTTGGGCCGAGTAAGCCTCTGAATTCAGAGCGCCCTTTGTGGACCGATTGGCCAAGGGAATAAGCCTCCGAATCCGGAGCGCCCTTCGTGGAAACCACGTTTGGCCAAGGCAAAACGCCTCCGAATTCGGCGCTCTTTTCGTGAATATTATGATTGACAAGCATAAACGCAGTTGACGAAAAACAGAAGATGATCATAGCTGAATTTATAAACATAAATTAAAACAACATGCAAACATTTAAAATAATATGTTTCATTGAATTAATCGATAATACATAATTCGCTTCCAATCTACGTTAGAGCGGTACAATATGTTCAGTTTTATTCGGCATCTCCCTCGTCATCGCTCTTCTCGACTTCGAAAGATGTAAAGGGAAAATGATGACCCTAATATAACGGTGACGTCAAATCAATGCCTGCTGCCCGGAGAGCCTCTGCGGCCTGGAGAGCCTTGACCCACCCGTGCTTAAATCCACGATTCCCACATCGACAGACCTCCTTGGTGAGCTTTTCCTTAGTCTTCTCTATCCCAACTCTTCGGCCGTCATGGAAGCCTTGTTCATAAGCCCTGGTCTTTGTAGCCTCTATTGCAAACATGCTTGCCGTATCTCGATCGGCAATTGCATGACTTATAAGCCGTTGGGTCACCCTTTCTTCCACAATCAGGTTAGCTTAGCCGACCGACTGTGGCAGTTTTGACCTTTCTTAGTTCACGCTCAGCTTTCTCCGTGCAAGCTTCTAAGTTTCGAATGCGTTCATCCCTCTACTCTATCTCCCGCCGCGCGGCACGAAGACGCATGCCGATTTCATAGGCGGTATACAGTTCTTTCACTGCTCCATCGATGCCCTCTTGAAACACTTCGAAATCAGGTCGACTGACCATCGACTGCTGGACTTCTGATGGAAAAATCTGTCGAGCAAACTCGACTGCCACATTTGGGTCGTGAACAATTGAATCCGCTTCCGTCATCGGTTTGTTCTCCACAAAAACCACAAAACTTAACGGGCGCGGCGTCGCACTAGTTTATCCTCTCGAGCGTGGTAGAGGGGAGCTGCTCCGTTGCTGTTTTTCCCTTCTGGGTGACTTACTTCGACGACGTGGGGATTGGCGTTTTTCACGTTCCCTAGACGTCCTACTTCCCCTGCGCGTAGGCTCGCCACCTCGATTCATCTTTGCGTCCAACTCCACGAGTGTTCTCCCTTCTCCTCTGCTGTTGAAGAATAATCTTCTTGCCATCCACAATCGTCCACACTGCTCTTTTCCTCCCTTAATTTATTGGCTCTGAATGCAACAATGGCCCCTCCGCGCACCCAGCACCCACCACATTTATTCCTTATAGGTGCAGCACTCCCGAGGCGATCTCTTTTTTAGGTGGATAAAATTTTTTTGGGTGGATCGAGGCGATCTCATCGTTGCTAAATTTCAAAACCTGGTGCCGATCATCTCATGTGCCCCCAGTCGCTCCATGAACTAATAGCATTCGGCGTTCCAGTTCATGCATCAGCTGGGGTAAGGCAGATTCATTAATCTAATTGGCCAAGTGTCCAGGCCTGGTGCCGATCATTTCATGTACCCCAGCCACTCCATGAACTAATAGCATTCGGCGTTCCAGTTCATGCATCAGCTGGGGCAAGGGCAGATTCATTAATCTAATCGGCCAAATGTCCAGGCCTGGTGCCGATCATCTCACGTACCCAGCCGCTCCATGAACTAATAGCATTCGGCGTTCCAGTTCATGTATTAGCTGGGTCAAGGGCAGATTCATTAATCTAATCGGCTAGATGTCGAGCCCTTGCACCGATCAGGTTGTGTGCCCTAGCCTCTCCATGAACTAATAGCATTCGACATTCCAGTTCATGCATTAGTTGGGTCAGGGACAGATTCATTAATCTAATCAGCCAGACGTCGAGGCCTTGAGCCGATTTACTCGTTATTTTATCGAATATTCATGCACCTTTCCAAATTGTTAACTGCCGATTCGTTTATTTATTCGGCTAAATAGCAAAGACAAGCATAGGATGTTTAATTGATTCGGTTAATTTATCGGATGTTTAATTTACTCATATGCAGCAAACAGAAAAGCATAAGGAATTTTCATTTATAAATTGAAGACAGATAGTAGTCATTTTACACATGAAAATTACCTTACATTTAAACTTCCAGTCGAAGTAAAGAAATGAAAATCGACTAACAAAAACCTACAAAAACTATGCATCTAAGATGCCTAACAAAAATCAAAATATCACCCTAATCAATCTTCAGGGTCAGACTCTAGTGGCTCAACGTCCACCTGCTCGTATGGAATCGGCTGCGCCAATGTCACATTCGCGGCAATGAGGGCTTTGAGCTAGCCGTGTTTAAAGCCCCAATTCTTGAACTTGGGCACTTCTTCCATGTAGTTTTCCAAGGCGGCGTCCTTCCCAGCTTGGAACGCTTTGGAAATCTCAGAGTCGGCTATTTCCTTTGCCTTCCTCGACTCTTCCAAATCGGCTTCCAGCTTAGCGATCACCTCCTTGGCTAACTTGAGCGCGTCTTCGCTTGCTTTTGCCCTCTCTTTGGCGGCCAGCCTTAGTTGGTCGGAATTCCTCGCGCTCTCGGCCTCGGAGTTAGCTCTCGCACGTTCCTCCGCCGCTTTCGATGCCTCGGAATCAGCTCTTTGAGAGGCTTCCACAGCCTTGCTCTTTTCATTTTCAATTGCGACTTTCAACAAGCCGATCTGTTCTATAGCGTCATGTTGACGGCAGCCGATTTCGGCTATCTTGCTCACCGTCTCCAAAACAAGGAAATAGAGTTACAAAAAATAAGAAAAAAAATAATATATATGTATATATATATCTAGGCGGAAGACTGCAGATAAGGCAAATGATGTACCAATAAGGCCGATTGAGCGGCTAATGCAATTGACATTAGATCTGGCTCCGCCCGAAATGTAGTTCTGTCAATCGGCAGGGAAATTGAGGAGGCCATGCTCAAGGCCACAGCCGAGTCCCTCAAAGCCGATGCATTAGAGGCAATCGGCATATTCCTTATCTTTGGTTGAATAGTGAACGGAACAACCAAGTCCGATTCCTCAATGCGGAGCCGTTTATCAATTTGGTCCTCACCAGAGACGGATTCTCGCTTAGCGGGGTGCTTTTCCCCCCTTTGCTCAACCTCCTGATCCCCCTGTTCTACCTGTTCCATCTAGGTCATTTCGGTCTTAGCCGTTTCTTCCTCAATAACAGGCAGAGAGGACTCAACGATGGTAGCGGGTGGAGTTTCCGATCGGATGGCCTTGGCTCTCCTCCGGGCGGCCATCCTTTCGGCGTTTTTCCTCCTAGCAAGTTGCGTGAGCGACTTCCTAGCCATATTCTCAGGATATGCGCTGGGAAGGTCTCCTAAGTCTGTAAAAATGTCTTCAAAGGAGACGTCCCCTCGGCCTGAAGTGGATGGAGGGTTGGATGAATTGAGGTCGGCTTCCTCAAAGGCCAAGTTTAGAGCCTCGTCTACCTCAACTTCCGACTGGTTCGGCTCCTCGGCGACCTCTTCGGCTACTTGTTCTTCCACCTGCTCCGAATCGGAGGCTTTCAAACCAATCTGCCTTAGGTTTTTTAAGTTAGGGAAGATAAGGGCCGTAAGATGCTCTTCACCCCTCGGAATTGGAATGTTGTCTGCTGTCGAAAACGTTGCGTAAGTCAGCTCGTATCTCAGAAGAATGTGGGTCACCCTCCCTTGTTTCTAAAGGCTTGGACGGCCAAAGAACTGGAGTGTGATTTTAATTTCCGCAAGTGCGGCGTCGTCGGCTGAAACCAAAACTTTCTTCAAATCGTTGCCTGCATAAACAAAACGGTAAGTACATAGAAGGAAAGCCGAATAAATATATAATAATAAAAAATGAGCTATACGGCCACCTGGTTCGCCTTTTCGTCTTGGCATGGGATCTAGGCGATCTTTACCCTCGCCGAATTCCCAGTTGCCTCAGACAACGACCATTACATCGTCAACATGCTTGCCAGAGTTGGCAAGCATAGTCACTAAGTGATGATCGGTATCCTTGGCCCTGAGAAAATAGCATCCTAGCCGGCCAGAAGATTTGGCTAAGGCATAACAATGCCGAATTGCAGGTATACCAAGGTTAATCCTAAGGCGTCGGTTCAACTATATAATCCCCATTATGATTCGGAAAAAATTTACGTTAGGTTGGGAAGGAATTAGACCCCAGTGTCGAAGGACGGCCCTTAAAAATGGGTGAAGGGGAAAACGAACTCCGCCCTCAGCAATTGATAGGAGAGGAAAGATGATTGTTCTTTCATCAGTCCTCTCCATACCAGTGGTGTTGTCTGCCACGAGTGACAGATAAACGTCGTCGGGGATGGAATAATGGCGTCGGAAACCGGAAATTCGATCCGCAGAAAGGAGTTCTTTCAAGTGTTTTGCCATCCTAGCCAGCCTAAGGATTATGCAAAACTAAAAATAAACAAGGAAATAGGATTCGAAATGAAGGAGAAGAAAACTTACAAAAAGCAGAAGAGACAATGAGAAGCAGGAGGAAGTTGCAAAGGTCGCGAAATGGAGGTATATCGAAAGGCAAACCAGAAGCTTTGAGTATTCAAAAAAAACTTACATTCGAAGGGACAACATAGTTTCAAATCGCATTAAATGAAGAAAGCGTACGAAGAGGCGGGAAGATGTAATGATGCCTAAAAAGCGTGTGCTCTGACATGCGTTGGAATAAGGTTAACCACCGTTCTTTCCTTGACTTTTCAAGTTCAAAACCAAACATGCCGACTAACTGGCATTAATAGGACATTTGGAGGGCAATTGTGGAAGCTAGAAATTGTGGGGGCAATAAAGCCGAATAACGGTATGAGGACAGTCAAGGACGGAATTTGTATTCAGCTTCATGCTGGACGATCACAAAGCCGAATAGATTAATCGGCCGTAGAACCAATCGAACAAAAGCCGAATAAATAAACGTACAATAGATTAAGGGTGGGCCCGACCCTGAGGCCCAAAAGAAAAATATAAATAGAGGAGTATCAGCCAAAGAAAGGTATGTAAGAAAAAGTAAGATTAACTTGAGGTATAAGCAACCCAGAGAGTATACACTGACTTATCCGTCGGAGTGCTAATTCTGGCACCCCAGACTGGAGCGTTCATTTCTTTTCAGGTGACTAGCTGAGGATCAAGAGCGTCCCACAGGATCCAGAGAGTACTTCCAAACCACCTCTCCACACTTAGGGAAATACTCTTTTTACAATCACTACCTATTTGTTTTTGTCAAATTAATTTATACTTTAGAAAATAAAAAGTAAAAAACAGATTTGAAACAAAACCAAACAAGGTACTATCATTGCAAAAACTAGCAACAGCAAAAAAGGAAAACCAAGAAGAATAACCAAAAAAAAAAAAAAAAAAAGGAAAATCAACAGCAAAGTGCTACCATTTTAGCTGCACAGTAAATCTTGCTACGCTTGGAGAGCAGCCGGTACCCTCCATCCCGCATTGCAGTAGCAGTAAACAATAATAGCCACGATTTTGCTTTATTCTTCCTAAGACGAGTGGTAAATTACACAGTCCTCTCTTCGAAGTTGGCGAAAATGCACATAGTTCCATTAGTATGAGATAATTGCATTGGTCTCCTGATGAAGATCATGGAAAGAAGAAAAAGAGCAAATCTGGAATTTCACATGAAGCATATTCAGGGCATCAAAAATTAAAGATTTGGAATAATTTTGAGTCTTCATATCATTATAGTAGATTTTAGTAATTAAGGGTATAATGATAATTCCAATAATTGTTGGACATGGGTTGTAGGGTCACCCATGGGTTTTATTTTGGGTCAAGTTATTAAATGGGTTATTATATATGAGTTTTATTATGTCTAAAATAATCTTAGTGGTCAAAAGTCCAAGTTTCCTATTTTGATATTGAAGTAGAATTAGAAGTCATTAAAGTTCCCTATTATGATTCAAATAGAATTGGAAGTCATAGTTGGTCTAGAATATTAGTAGTTGCTAAATATTTTTTAGTTTCTAAATTTGAGCAATAGTCCTTACAGAATTAGGAAAGTCTTTAGCCTATAAATATATGTGTAATCTCAATGATTCAATAGCAGAGTTAATATTATGAAAATTTGAGATTGTGTTTGTGTGATTGGCCTAACTCTTGTGAGGGTGAAGCACTTCTCTTTCTTTCTCTCGTTCTCTTCTTCTTCTTCTTCTTCTTCTTCTTCTTCTTCTTCTTTTATCCAACAAGGTTACTATTCACGTGTTCACAGTGCTTAGAATAACCACCCAACTGTCCCTAAACACTTGTGTTTTCATCCCGAAACCCTACCTTTTTACAAATACTTAAACTCCTATTTTTTAAATACTTTTGCAGCCACAAAATCTCACCCAAATCCAGCCCTATAAATCTATTGTTGTTGCTGCCAATATATTTAGACCAGGCTCACTACTTGTAGGAAAGTAATCCCTGCTCATCCTACATCATCTCCCTCAAAGGAGACCTGCTTTAACTTCGTTAACAGAAGGAGTTTGATGAAAATATCCTCAAATTTTTCCTCTCCTTCCTTTCCAAACAGTCCAACCCCCTTCTCTCAATTCAGTAAAAACCCTCAACTCTGATGTACACTATTTCAGCACAGAAGAATGCAAGACCAAGTCTTGCACCGTAACACGTTTAAAACAACAAAATAACAAGCCTAATTGCACTTCTTTAACGTGCGTGTGCACACAAAAAAAAGGCCTAATTGATACTAATTATTGTGCCTACAAATGCAACCATTCATGATTGGATCTATGAGAAAAGCTAATCCACCATACATTAACAAAAACAAAAGCCTGATCTGCCCAATCCATAGAACCTAAACATTAGAAAACCTAACAAAAACAAAAAAACAAAAAAAAAGATAGACTTTGGATAATATCAATTCTCTTATATATGACCACTTGAATCAATGTCTATTATTAGTTTCTTTTATTAAAGTGCAGAACACAAAGAATGAAGCATCAAATGGTTTGGTATGTTGTACTGAACATTATTATGATCATCACGTCCTCTTTTCTCTTGTTTGTTGGTGCCAGTGAAGACAGTATTAGAGTAGGAGAATCTATCAACATTAACGAAGCCTTAACTTCAGCTGGAGGAAATTTCGCATTAGGCTTCTTCAGTCCAGGCAATTCTATGAACAGATACATTGGCATATGGTACAAAACAATCCCCAAACAAACAGTCATATGGGTTGCTAACAGAGAAAACCCGCTTGCTAAAAATTCTCATGGAGTTTTTGGGCTCGGTAATGATGGCAATATTGTGCTTTTACATGGAGAAAAAAGAGTTATTTGGTCATCAAATGCAACAATTACGAAATTGGCCCTGAACTCCACAGTTACAGTGCTGTTAGATACTGGAAATCTCATTCTCAGACATGGTGAGACGGGCACTGTATTATGGCAGAGTTTCGATTATCCAACTGATACGCTCATTCCTGGCATGAAACTTAGCTTGAATAGGAAAACTGGCCAGCAAAACCTTCTGTACTCGTGGGCCAACAATGCAAATCCTCGACCAGGAATGTTCTTCCGAGGTATAGATCCTGAAGGGTGTCTACAGATTTTCATTTGGAAGCAACATCATCCCTTTTGGAAAAGTACTGTATACGACTATAGTTTGGTTTATATAGATCACATGTATCAAGGGTTTAGCTCCTTTTTAACTTTCATCAAAGAAAGTGATGAAATTTATCTCACTTGTAGTGTCTCAGAAAACTTGCTTAAAGTAAGAGTCATTTTAACTCCTACTGGGCAAGCTCAGCTGCTATTTTGGGCACAAAGTAGCAATTCATGGGTAGTTGTATGGCAGACTCCAGTAGTTGAATGTGATTTTTATGGGTATTGTGGTCCATTTAGTAGCTGTGAGCAAAATGGATCACATCCATTCTGCAGTTGTTTGGAGGGTTTTGAGCCCAAAGATCAGAAAGAATGGAATCTTGGAAATCGGACAAGAGGCTGTGCCGGGAAGATGGAATTGACATGTGATAAGGGAGATTGATTTTTTTATGTTTGAAAGAACTAGATAACCTGATTATTCAGTGTCTCGAGGAAATATGACTGTTAGTCAATGTGAATCCAAATGTCGTGTGACAACTGCTCTTGTCTTGCACAGCTTATGCTTATGCTAATCTGACTATAGAAACTACAGTGCACTGTATGAATTGGTTTGGGGCTTTGGTGGATCTAAATCATAATGCCTTCATTGGCAAAGATCTTTATGTTCGCCTTCATGGTATGTATGATATCTTGCTTGATTTCTGTTGAAGGCACTGTTTTTCTAAATTTTAGCCCAAGTCATGTAGTTTGTGATGAGCTAATTTTTTGTGTTTTGTTATTCTTGTGTAGTTAGTAATGCTAAGACTGGTAACTTGACCCTAAAAGAAGAATTCTGATTGCAATTGCAGCAGCTGCTATCTCTATAGGATTGCTATTTATTAGTATCATCGGCTATGTCTTAAGGAGGGGAAGGTTGAGAAATCCAGGTACAATCTCTCCCTCTCTCTCTTGAGTGTTGTACATAGGGATGGCAACGGATAACATATCCTATGGGTACCCATGGAGACTTGTGTGTGTCAATTTCCGACCACACTGCCAACTTAGTACTCAACTGGAGAACACCGGCAGAATAGATGGCACCTGTCTGACCTGCAACAGAAAGAAGAGTCTCCGGCGGTGGCTCGTCCACCCGGGGGTACTCCGACGATCAAGTCAGTACTCCATATCTCTCAAAGATAACCAATAGTGCTTAACTCACTAGACAGAATATCAAAAGCCATACCTTAGACCCATGGGGGTGCCTCCCTTTTATAGCCAACATAATCCTAGTCTCAAATAGAAGCCTAGCTCTAATGGACTTAGGATTACTGCTAACTTGGACTCCCAGTAGGATTAGGATAAACTCTCTAAAAGTCTTATCTTTACCCAAACTGAAGTCTTCTCCCATTCTAGGACTCTTGTCCCTTATCCACTTATCTCGGATTCCGGTATTCTCGCAGATAACCTCGGCCTAGCCGAGATCATCTCGGCATCATGACCAGGACACGTGACACCTCGGCTACGTGTTGTCATTCAAAAATTATGTCCCCACAACTGCCCCCTAGGTTCTATTACCTCGGCATCTTGAGGTGATGGAACCTATATCATTTATTCCACTTAGCACGTCGGCTAAGCTCGCTTCATCATCTATTGCCGAAGTCAGAACTCGTCGGCTCAATATGACCAAGACCTATAGTCTACTTTCATCAATGCCTTAGAACCAACGACCAAGTTCGTTCAAGTTTCTCAGCCGAAACCGTCCTCCTTTGCAACCGTCTCGGGGTGACACACCTTGGTTATACAAACTGATGATTTACCTCGGCAAGTACCCAAGTACCTTTTCTTGGCATAACCTTGGTTTCACCTTGTAAATTTTTTCATACAATTTCAACAAGGGTTTAACCTCGGCTTAACTTTAACTTGTAAATTGTCCACAAATTTCAACAAGTGTTAAGCAATGATTTCAGTTTAACTTCAACTTGTAAATTGTCCACAAATTTCAACAAGTGTTAAACAATGATTTCGGTTTAACTTCAACTTGTAAACTTTTCTCAAGTTTCAACAAGTGTTAAACAATGATTTCGGTTTAACTTCAACTTGTAAATTGTCCACAAATTTCAACAAGTGTTAAACAATGATTTCGGTTTAACTTCAACTTGTAAACTTTTCTCAAGTTTCAACAAGTGTTAAATAATGATTTCGGTTTAACTTCAACTTGTAAATTGTCCACAAATTTCACCAAGTGTTAAACAATGATTTCGGTTTAACTTCAACTTGTAAATTGTCCACAAATTTCAACAAGTGTTAAACATCATCTCGGTAAGCTCTTTTCTTCTCGGACTTAATCATCTTAGGCCGAGAACTTGTCTTCTGGGATCTGGGATCTAAGATCTGGAATCCGGGATCTACTTACTTGGGCTGAGCTCTTGTCTTCTCATATCCAGTGTTATCTCAGCTTCGCTACGGCGAACCATTTCTCTTCTCTGGTTTGGACGCCTTTGTCCCCGGCGTGTCCTCCTCGGCTCTGGCATACTTTTCTATCCTGGCCATCAGCTCCTCCATGCTTTTCGGCAATGTCTTTGCCAGTGATTTTCGAAGCAGGCAGTCATCTTTCGAGCCGCTTTTAAACGACACGACCGCCACCTCTTGGTTGCATCCTGGTATTCGGTTGAATACCTCATAATACCTTTTGGCATAGGCCCTAAGGCTTTCATCCTCGCCGATCTTCAGGGCTATTAGGGCGTCTACCCTCAATGGCTGTAGCTTGTTTGTCACGAACCTGGCCACAAACATCTCGGCCAGGCCTTCCCAGGTTTTCACAGTTCTTTTCGGCAACTTATGAAACCAATCCGATGCAATTTCTCCAAAGGATGAGGGGTACACCTTGCAGAGCAACGGCTCGTTCTCGGTGTACAATGCCATCGAGTTCAGGTACAAGCCGACATGAAAGTTCGGGTCCGACTTCCCATCGTATATCTGGAACCTCGGCATACTGAATCTCTTCGGGACCTCAACTTTGTCTAATTCTTCCAAGAACGGCGTTCTCGGCTTGACCGGGGAGGTTTCCTCGGCATCTTGTTGCTTCCTCTGTAGGTGATCTCCCAGATCCTCTTTGGTTCGTCTAAGAGCTCGGCTATCTTTGGATTTCAGCTTCTTTGGTGCACTACTTCTAGTGTCATTGCGAGTCCTTTTGGACCTCCCTCCATTGGTCGCGTCGAAATAGAGTTCCTTCCCCTAAATATGCCGATGTTCTTTGGAGTCAGCTTCCTTGGTGCGATGTGTCCTCTGTGAATGTCCCCTTCTGGATTCTCCTCGTCCGACCTCCCTTGAAGGCCGGTGAGAATGTTCCTTGATCCTATCGTGCTGAGGAGTCGTAGGAGTCTTCTGCCCCCCTGCCTGGGCATCTTTCTTGGTTGCTGGAGTCGGCGTATCTTGTGACAGGAACGGTGGCTACATGACGTTGTTCTGTATCATGAAATTGACAACCGTTTGCAAGTCCGCCAATTTGTTCGCCATTCCCTTTATCTCGTTGTCCCTTCGTAAGCATCTTTCTTTCCATACTTGGAGGTCGTCCTCGTTATAATACTCGCTTCGGTCTGATTTCTTCGGCACGTCGCCCTCCTGGCCGACGTCCTCTTCTCCGTGATTCTTATCACGAGTTTCTTCGTTGTAGTTGTCTTCTTCGACGTCAAGGTCAATATGTTTCCCACTCTCAGTAGGGGTGTCGTCCTCAACCTTCTCTTTCTGTCCGTCGTTGGCCATCTATTCTCCTTTCGTTCCCACAGACAGCGCCAAATTGTGTGTGTCAATTTCCGACCACACTGCCAACTTAGTACTCAACTAGAGAACACCGGTAGAATAGATGGCACCTGTCTGACCTGCAACAGAAAGAAGAGTCTCTAGCGGTGGCTCGTCCACCCGGGGGTACTCCGACGATCAAGTCAGTACTCCATATCTCTCAAAGATAACCAATAGTTTTTAACTCACTAGACAGAATATCAAAAGTCATACCTTAGACCCATGGGGGTGCCTCCCTTTTATAGCCAACATAATCCTAGTCTCAAATAGAAGCCTAGCTCTAATGGACTTAGGATTACTACTAACTTGGACTCCCAGTAGGATTAGGATAAACTCTCTAAGAGTCTTATCTTTACCCAAACTGAAGTCTTCTCCCATTCTAGGATTCTTGTCCCTTATCCACTTATCTCGGATTCCGGTATTCTCGCAGATAACCTCGGCCTTGCCGAGATCATCTCGGCATCATAACCAGGACACGTGACACCTCGGCTGACACTTCGGTGTCACCTCGGCCACGTGTTGTCATTCAAAAATTATGTCAAGAAGAATTCTGATTGCAATTGCAGCAGCTGCTATCTCTATAGGATTGCTATTTATTAGTATCATCGGCTATGTCTTAAGGAGGGGAAGGTTGAGAAATCCAGGTACAATCTCTCCCTCTCTCTCTCTCTTAAGTGTTGTACATAGGGATGGCAACGGATAACATATCCTGTGGGTACCCATGGAGACCCAACCCCAATATATGGGTTTTCCTCTGTTTTCTTGGCCATCAGGTCAGATAAGTAAGATTCTTTAAATCTCCATCGGGGATGGATACCCACCCATTTCCCCATATATTTTCACTACCCTATTTACAACTAGGTTCTCATTTTCATTCTCTCTCATCCTTTCACTACCCAAACATTCAACTTTGCATTTTGACATGTTTTCTTCTATTCCTTGTGGCTTGTGGATATCACATAATTTATATGGTGAACTTAGAGAGAGAGAGAGAGGGGCGACCATGGTTGTATGCCTGCTTCTTCTTGACACACATCAAACCTAGATTCTACTTGAGTCTCTTTCTCTCTCTATCATGGATTTGTGGGATCAGCAAAACCCATGGAAGGTTCAATCTTTACCTGAACTGTATTTACTTTCTAATCTGATTATTCATATAAGGGTTTGCTCTGATTCTCAAAATCTTGAATTGGATAATTTTTTATTTTTTGGTTTGTTTTGTTTTTGCTTATTTGATTTTATGTTCTTTGGAATTTTGATTTTTTTTAATCTAATTTTTTCCCTAATCGAATTGGGATGTGCTTTGGCATTTCATGAGATTGCTTTTGAAGTTTGAGCACCTTAACAACTGTTCTCTCTCTCTCTTTCTCTTGCTTTGGATGGGTTTCTCACTCTGCTTCTACTTTCTCTTGTGCTCTGAGACTCTGAGGGATTGTATTTTGCCAACTCAGTGAAGGATTATATTGAAACAATAGTTTGAATATGGGCGACCAAAGTAAAATTATAAAAGTTGGAGATGAGAAGTGTAATTTATTCTTTCTTTGTTTTTTAATCTTCTACGTTCTTCCACATTTTTTTTTAATTACTAAAAACTTATTTGATTGTCTCAAAATTATATATTTGATTATTTTTTTAATTAATTAATTAATGTATATTTGATTTTGTTGTTGAGCCAAATAAAATAAAATTAAATGTATATTTAGCTTTGGTTGTTAACCTTAAAAAACAAAAATAAAAATGGTCAAATTGAGTTGGGGAAAATCCAAACCCATTAGGGATGCGGAGGGTAGTTACCCATGAGGGATAGGGAATGGGGAAAAATTATTATAGGGGAATAGGGATGGAGAATTAATATCCGGCCCATTGCCCCCCATTGCCATCCCTAGTTGTGCACGTTTAGTCCTACACACTTGGAAACACAAATAGAAGTTACCAGTACACTTCTAGTTTCCCATGCATGATTTTGTCCGCTGATTACTCCAAATACAGAGAGAATAGAACCAAGCATGAAAAAAATTGACACAAACTCTAGTGCATCTGTTGTTGGGCCACATGATGGAGAATTGTTATCATTCAGTTTACAAAGTATATTAGCTGCCACAGACAACTTTTCTGAAGCAAAAAAACTAGGAGAGGTGGGTTTGGACCTGTTTATAAGGTAACTATTCTGAAACTGTGATAATTTTTCATTTATTTTTTACTCATTTCAGTGTATCTAAGACTCAAATGACACATTTCGTAGGAAGTTGGAAAGGGAAAATTTGTTCTTTCATCCTTTTTTTTTTTTTTTTTTTTTTTTTTTTTTTTTTTTTTTTTTTTTTTTTTTCTGTCCAGGGGAATTTTCCTGAACTACAATTAGCAGCTATAAAAAGACTCAAAAAAATCATTGCAAGGAATGGAAGAGTTCATGAATGAGCTGAAACTTACTGCCAAACTCCAACATAAAAATCTTGTCAGACTATTGGGTTGTTGTGTTGAAGTGGAGGAAAAGATACTAATCTACTAGTTTATGTTCTACGGAAGCCTAGACAAGTTCCTATTTTGTACGCCTTAAGATCTTTTTCAATTTACTTCGGATAAAACATATTTCCTTTAAGTTTTGAAGCTCCAATTTTCATTTTTCAATCACTGATTGTGATAACTTTTCATTAGATCCTTCTAAGCAAGCCAATTTGGATTGGAGTAATCTCTTCCAGGTCATAGAAGGGATTGGTCAGGGTCTTATTTGCTGTCATAAGTATTCTAGACTGAAAGTCATTCACAGGGATTTAAAAGCAAGCAATATTCTGTTGGATGAAGCTTTGAATCCCAAAATTTCGGACTTTGGAACCGCAAGGAGTTTCAGAATAAATCAAACTGATGCAAATACTAGGCAGGTGGTGGGCACATAGTAAGTGTTGAATGTAAAAACCTATAACTTACTCCACCTACCACTACCACCTACTACCACCTACCTACTCCACTCCATTAGTGCTCCACAAGAAGCAAGTGCTCCATTTACCCTAATGCTCCATTAAGTTGTTTAGTGCTCCATTTTAGGTTAATTTAATTCCTCCATTTGTAACTCATTCTCCCTATAAAAGAGAGATCATTCTCTCCATTGTAAATACACAATACACACAAAAATGTATATTGATATCAATCAATAATATCAATACATTAATTTCCTACATGGTATCAGAGCAATAGGTTAAGCTCTTGGTGATCTTCGCCTTCCGGCGGGCGGCAACCTTGCCTTGACCGCCCGCCGGACCTCAGCCAATTGAAGCCTCCATCAACCCCAGCTTCTATTCCACTGATTTGCAAGTAATGGTAGCAAGTTATGCTACAATACACTGCAGTATGCTGATCCCCCTTTACAACAATCATCAGTGTCTGGAAATTTTGGTGGCTTGGACCTGTTTAATGCACCATTTGCGCCACAAATTGTTCCTTCAGCTTCGGCCATTGATTTGTTTCAGTTTCCAGCGACACCATCAACTCCTCCAGTAGATTTGTTTCAGCCATCTTCTATTGCTTCAGTTCCAACTTTGCATGCTCATCAACCGTCCCAAACAAATCCCTCATCTTTAGATCTATTCGCTGATATGCCTCATCAGCAGCCAGCAGCAACCTTGGATAAAAAATCACCAGATGAGGTTGTCCCGAAGAATGAAGGATGGGCCACCTTTGATTTGCCTCAACACATGGTATCTACTCAGGGCATTGGAAATTCTACAACTGCAGTAGTACCTCCTACCGATGGAGGTTCTTTGGGAATGTTTGACCCACATTTACTGCCATTTACAAGCCTGCAGTGGCCAGCATTTGAAGATAGTAATGCTCATGTGCCTTCATCAATGCCTACTCCGTGGCATGAGACCCCGGATAATGTTCAATTTGCCGATAATGCAACGAGAACTCAAGCATGGAATGCTTTTGAAGATCCCACTGGAGTCATACCTCATGGGAGCATTCAACAAAGTAGTGAAGAAAAAGACAAATCCCGAAGTCATCAAGTCAACCATGGAGGTACATAAGCATGTATTTGCTTCTCATAATTGCTTGGACCAAAACATAAGCAATTTCATCCAAGTTCATGATTACATTCTATGATTCACAAACAAGCAAGCTGTTTTTCAAATCAAATTCATACCATTCAGATTTGCACACCAACCTTATTTTATTCATGCCAGGGATCAAACTCGATCACCATTTTACATAAAAAAAAAAAAAAAAAAAAAAAATCTCCAACCACAACCTACAACCACCACATCAACCAGCCTTACTTCTTCGCCTCTTCAACTTTCTCTTCTTCTTGCCTTTGTCTTGGGTGTCCCTTGCCGGTGCTGCCTCCGTGTTTCCCCCGCCGCCGAGCACGTTCACTTCCCGTTGCTCTTCAACTGTCACATATGGCGGCCCTCCAAATCTGAGCATCACGGTGGCCTTCCGCTTCAGTTCCTTGTTTTCTGCCTTGAGCACACATATCTCTGCTCGGGCATCCGTATACATGCTCTGGAGCAGAGCCAGTTGGGCTTTTACCTGCTGCACCTCATTTGTTCTACTTTGAAGCCGGTGCGACAGGTTGTTGACCGCCGTCATTGTCTCAACACAAGACCTCAAAGTATAATGATTGGCCTCAATATCAGATTGAGTAGCCATTATCTGCTCCACTGAGAACATTGGAAAGTTCAAAGGCGCAAAACCAGGGGGCTTGGTTGAGGTTCAATGGCTATATTCTGGGTTGTGGCCTCGTTGAGGTCGGGAAAGAGAGTAAGACCACGGGACGAAGAGGTTATGTTCTGGGTCACGGGGCGGGAAGAAGAAGCCATTTTCAGGGCAACAGAGTGTTTCAGCGATACAACTCTCAGAAAACAACAGTGTTTCAGCGATACAACTCTCAGAAAACAACAAAGTGTTTCAGCAATACAACTCTCAGAAAACGAAGAGTTTTTTCAGAGAGTTTTTCAGAGGTTTCAACTGGTTTGTCTCAGCCTCAGCCTCAGCCTCGCCTTTGTTTAAATAGGCAAGGCAGACACGCGCCTCACGCGCCTCTCAGCGCAAGACGACAAAGCGGCGCGCCTTTTGATGGCTCGACTTTTGATGGATGTCGGGCACACCTTTTGATGGCACGCCTTTTGATGGCGCGCCTTTTGATGACTCGACTTTTGATGGCTGTCGGGCACACCTTTTGATGGCACGCCTTTTGATAAGATTGGGCACGCCTTTTAAGGGTCCGACAAGACTCTGTAAACTGTCCCGACTTAGATTCCGGTTAGCTTCTATATGGGTCCGACAAGACTCTGTAAACTGTTCCGACATTGCTTTCGGTTCTCTGTTACAACGGTCCGACATGACCCAGTAAACTGTTTTCTAAACGGTCGACATAACCAAGTAAACTGTTTTCTACAACGTCCGACATGACCCAGTAAACTGTTTTCTACAACGGTCCGACATGACCAGTAAACTGTTTTCTACAACGGTCCGACATAACCCATAAACTGTTTTCTACATCGGTCCGACATGACCCAGTAAACTGTTTTCTACAACGGTCCGACATGACCCCATAAACTGTTTTCTACATCGGTCCGACATGACCCAGTAAACTGTTTTCTACAACGGTCCGACATGACCCAGTAAACTGTTTTCTACAACGGTCCGACATGACCATAAACTGTTTTCTACATCGGTCCGACATGACCCAGTAAACTGTTTTCTACAACGGTCCGACATGACCCAGTAAACTGTTTTCTACAACGGTCCGACATGACCCAGTAAACTGTTTTCTACAACGGTCCGACATGACCCCCTAAACTGTCTTCTACAACGGTCTGACACGACCCTACAGTGTCTCCTATCCTCTTTTATTTTATTTGTCATTTTATTTTCCTGTTTTGTTACTCTCTCCAAACTCAAGTTGGTTAGTTCCTAACCCCTTGAGTTTGAGGGGGGCTGTTGAATGTAAAAACCTATAACTTACTCCACCTACCACTACCACCTACTACCACCTACCTACTCCACTCCATTAGTGCTCCACAAGAAGCAAGTGCTCCATTTACCCTAATGCTCCATTAAGTTGTTTAGTGCTCCATTTTAGGTTAATTTAATTCCTCCATTTGTAACTCATTCTCCCTATAAAAGAGAGATCATTCTCTCCATTGTAAATACACAATACACACAAAAATGTATATTGATATCAATCAATAATATCAATACATTAATTTCCTACAGTAAGTATAGCAGATATTTCCATTCATCTGAACTTTAAATAAGATAAGTTTATTTTATACTAATGCTGAAAATATAATACTGCTACTGCTACTGTCAGTATGGTTTTTAACATTGTCATTGATGATGCAGCAGTTACATGTCACCAAAATATGCGTTGTATGGGCAATTTTCTGAGAAATCAGATGTATTCAGTTTTGGAGTGTTATTGTTAGAGATCGTGAGTGGTAAGAGAAGCACTAATTCTCATCAAACTGAACATTCTCTAACCCTTATAGGATGGGTAAGTATGCTATGTCTTTTTTTTTTTTTTTTATCCACTTATGTTGGTTATTTGTTTTTTGGATATATAAGATAAGTATTAATTATGAAATTTTTTTTGGATGGCTTTAATTTGTCATGGGAAAATTGGAGGTAGCTGTTTGGAGTTAATTGATCCATCAATAAGGGATATATGCAATCTTCAGGAGGCATTGAAATGCATTGTTGTGGGGCTATTGTGTGTTCAAGAATTTTCAGGTGATCGACCAACAATGTATGCATCAATTCTCATGTTGAGAAATGAAAATGCATCAGTTCCATCACCCAAAGCACCTGCCTTTTCTACTTATACGAATTCCAAAATGCCAGCTATTCTTCCCAAACATCTAGTAGCTATTTCAACAATGAAGTGACAATTACCATGCCAGAGGCTCGATAAGAAGCTCTCGATTTTCAACTACACAAAAAGATTTCCATAAAGATGAACTGCATACAGAACTGATGTTTCCGGTAGAGTATGTTATGGTAGTAGTATTAGCTAGTGCACAAGAAGCATACATATGATGACATTGTCACTTCCATGTATACAATATATACTAGTAAGAATTCGTAGAAGTTCTTCTCATTAATGTAATTATCAATATTGCAAAAATACTATGCTAGTATCAGAATGAAGAACAAGTTTATTTTTTCTTGTTTATTGGACAAAGCTTAGAGTGATCTTGGAGACAAGCATATACCTTTGGATCAACAACTTAGATTTGATTATACAACCAACATCATTAGTCTTGATTTAAAGATGATTTGAAAAACATCATTGAGTAAACCATGAGAGGGTCAAGTAGAATTTATCCATCTCCTCACGCTTTTATTTTCAGGGTAATTTGCTTGAAATTAAAGAAGCTAAGCCATAAAAAGGCTATCTAAAAAGGCAATATTACAAGAATTAGAGGAGTACATGAATGAGTTGAAACTTATTGCCAAACTCCAACACACAAATTAATCTTGTTAGGCTTTTTGGGATATTGACATATATTGATCTATTGAATAGATGCCTATTCTGTACATTTTAAATATGTCTTTCCTAACCTTTCTCACATTTTTAGTTTAGATTTTCTCCAAGACGCTTAATATTGGAAAAATATTGACATCTCAATTACACTCATTGCAGCCCTATACCAATGTCGATGTGGGACAAGCCCACTTTTTTCTCAAAGATAAATCTTGTTTTGAGGTGGCACTTTCATTGTGCCTTTTTGCTCCAGGTTCTACCTTATTGACTCTTGCATTTTCCATTATATAAAACTTAGCAGGAAAAGAAATCTCATCAGTGGCATGCATTTACCTCCTTCACTAATTATCTTTACTACTTTCTTAGTGCTAATTCCACCTTATAGTTGCTGTCACTTTCACTATGAAGCATTAATTTTCTAGCCTCCCCCCCCCCTCCCTCCCTTTATTATTCTTCCTATCTAACACAATAATGGTATCATATAAGCCACCAGCCATATCTATATCTGTCTATCTAAATATAATAATAAGCAACTTGTTTAGTGTCCTTGTCATAAGTATTAGCAAGCTTGATCTTCTTTACATTTTGGTTAAGATTTTCTCCATGTTAGAATGTAAAATGAAGGAATTTAGGGTTGGGATTTAGGAGGAAGAAGAAGAAGAAGAAAGAGAAATTTTATATATGTTGAATAATCACTATCCCTCAACTTTACATCAGCAATATATATATACGAGCCCTAACATAGCAATATGACCATCATACCCTCAACTTACGTAAATATTAATAAGAGAACAAAAGAACAAAAATAAGTATTCTAACACTTCCCCTCAAGCTAGAGCATAGAGATCGAACATGTCCAGCTTGACGGATAAACGATGAAATGAAGGTCAAGCCAAAGGCTTGGTTAGAATATCACCCAATTGATCTGCAGAACGAACATAAGGAGTCACAAGTTGCTTGCGGAGTAAGGGATCAAGAATAAAATGGAAATCAACTTCTATATGTTTGGTGCATTCATGAAACACGGGATTATTGGCAATGAAGATAGCATCCTGATTGTCACAAGACATGCTCATAGAAGTGAGAATAGAAAACTCAAAATCTCGGAGTAGAGACTGAACCTAGAGCATCTCAGAAACAGTATGAGCGATGGCACGATACTTAGCCTTGGCACTAGAACGAACAACAATAGTCGGTTCTTGCTTCGCCAAGTATCAAAATTACAATAGCCCGAGGTGGAACGTCAGTCAGTTTTATTACCAGCCCAATCAGCATCACTGAAGCCAGTGACAGACAAAGAGAAAGATGGGCGATAGAGCAAACCCTAACCTAGAGCACTCTTCAAGTATTGCAAGATACGACACATAGTCACAAAATGGGGTTAGCGGGGAGCATGCATAAACTGACTGACCACACCCACGACATATGTAATATCTGGACGAGTGACAGTGAGATATATTAACTTCCCAACCAACTGACGATAACGACCAATATTGGGAAATAAGTCCCCAATGTCATTATCAAGCTTGACACTAAAATCTATGGGAGTGTCACTAGGGCGAGTGCCTAAGAGGCCAGTCTCAGTAAGAAGATCAAGCACATACTTCCGTTGAGAAAGAAACAAGCCCTGAGAAGAGTAGACAACTTCAATCCAAGAAAATACCGAAGATGACACAAGTCTTTGGTGTGAAATTGTTGGCCCAAATACTGCTTTAAATCAGCAATACCATTAGAGTCACTCACTGAAATGATGATGTCATCCACATAGACAATAAGAACAATACTCCTAGTAGGCGAGTGGCGAACAAAAACAGAGTGATCAAAGGTGGAACGGTGAAATCCATAGGTAAGCACAACAGCACTGAAGCAATTAAACTAGGCACGAAGGGACTGCTTAAGACCATACAAGGCCTTCCGTAATCGACAAACAAGATGCTCTTGGCTAGGAACAACATAACCAGGGGGCTGATCCATATAGACCTCCTCTTGGAGATCACCATGAAGAAAGGCAATATTGATATCAAGTTGATATAAAGACCAAGACTTATTAACTGCTATGGAGAGAAGAATCCGAACAGAGTTAAGACGAGCCACAGGAGAGAGTCTCCAAGTAATCAACACCATATGTCTGTGTGTAGCCTTTAGCTACCAAGCGAGCCTTAAGTTGCTCAACAGTTCCATCAGGAAGATACTTAACAGTATAAATCCAACGACAACCCACAATAGATTTGCCAAATTGCAGAGGAATAAGTTCTAACGTCTGATTCTGATGAGGAGCATGCATTCCTTATCCATGGCATGCTTCCAACCAGAGATGGACAAAACCTGCTGATAGGAGCAAGAAATGGAAATATTAGACAAGTTACAAGCAAAAGAGTGAAGGCCAGAAGAGAGGCAATCATAAGAAACAAAATTAGTAATAGGAAGCTAAGTGTAATTTCGTTTACCTTTGCAGAGTGCAATAGGAAGGTCATCTGAGGGCATATCAGCAGGTGGAACAGTGACCTCAGACCAAGGAGAAGAACCGGTCAGGCCATAAGACACAATGCAACGAGCTTGAGACCGTTGATAAACCTGCAAAGGAGGTGTAGAAGCGAGATGAGAGGATATAGGAGTGGATGTGGAAGAAGCATAAGAGGGAAGAGTAGGAGTGAGAGAGGCTGGCTCCCTCTCACGATAAGAGAGAAGATCAGTGGATAACTGTTGTCCAGAGGAAGAAAATACCGGAGTAGATTCAAAAAAGGTAACATTAGCACTAACAAAGTACTGTACAGACGGGTCCTTCACCCCTAGACTCGAAATTGCCGCCTGAGATTTATGATAATTTTTGTGGAATTTTTTGATCATCCCTGATGTGAGTTTTCGATTTTTGAAAGTATTTCATGTTTTTTGGGACTGTTTTTCAAATCTGCTATTAGGACTGCTTTTTGCTGTTCTTGTTGCTGGAATCCCTGCCCTAGGAGTGGAAAATGCCAACCCTAGTGATCCTTGCTCTTAATTTGTGGTTTTGCTACTGTTGGGTTGATCTTTTGTTCGATTATTGCCTTACTCTGGTCCAGCAGCACTGTTTTCTTCATTTCTACCGATTGAAAGTTCCTATATAAGGGCTGAAATCCTTCTAGCAGGGGATATTTGTTCTCTATTTATTGATTTTTGCTGTTGAGTTGGTGTGTTGGTCTAATTTGGGTGTGTTCTCCTCACTCTTGTCTATTTTTGCTGTGGATTTTTGTTTTTTAAGCTAGTTCTGTGTCTATATTGGTGATTGTTGGTGCTGGTTGTTGTGGGTATTGACTGTTTGCAAGTATTTTGCCCCTTTCATGCTCTTGTGTTGAGAATTTTGTGTGATTGATCATTATGGTTGAGATTGAGGCTGAAGCTAAGGCTATAACTATGGGTAAGGATGATGACATGCCTAAATCTATCACTACCACGAAGAATAGATTGCTCTGATACCAAGTTAGAATGTAAATGAAGGAGTTTAGGGTTGGGATTTAGGAGGAAAAAGAAGAAGAAAGAGAAATTTTACATATATTGAATAATCATTATCCCTCAACTTTACATCAGCAAAATATATATACAAACCATAACATAGCAATATGACCATTGTACCCTCAACTTACGTAAATATTAACAAGAGAACAAAAGAACAAAAATAAGTATTCTAACACTCCAAAATGCATAATCGTCGATGTGGGAGCCCTCACAAGGTTTGGGCTTAAAAGGCTGTGTTTCGATTTTGACTTATTGCTCTTAGCTCTACTCTGCCAAATTTTCACCTTTCCCTTGCATGTAACTTAGTGGGGAAAAAATAAAAAACTCGTCTGCTTGCATTTGCCTCACACTCTTAGATGAGTAACACAATCTCTCACATGGAGACAGAACCGGATAGAGCGAAACGGTGCACAATAACAAACACAAATTATGAGACTTAAACTAAGCAAACATAAAGGACTGCTAAAGTGTTGCATTCAATCATTTATTAGCCCACAAGCTTAAGATTCTAGGAAATAAGTCTCTAACAAATATATGCCAAGTTATCTAACAGAAACTGTCTCTCCCTTTGAAGCATAGCCAACACAAGTCTGAATAATCCTACACAAGCACATACAATACAGCTCTGCTAATACAAGAAGTTCTTGATACTTTTGAGGAAAATTAAGCAGATGCAAAGCATCGAGTGATGTTTTGATATTTTCATCATTCTAGGAGTTTTTTTCTCTAATGGCTTTCTTGTAATCACGTTTATATATTTTTTTTTTTGGTAGAAATTGTCTTGATGATTTCATGCTTGCTTATATGTGTGTGAAAATAAATTACTACGAACACTGACAGGGAATGCCCAAAGCACACTAAATAAAGGCAATAATCAACTCTGCTATACTTATTATTTAAGCACATAACAATAGCAGACCAAGTCTCCACTAGCACATTTTTAACAAAAAAAAAAAAAAAAGTGAAGAAAAATTATCACTCAGAAGATACGCCACTTATTGTGCCTAGAAGTGCAACCATTCATGATTAGATCTACGAGAAAAGGTCAACTGCTATACTTAAACTAAAGCCTGATCTACCCAATCCATGTGAACCTAAACATTGTAAAATCTAACAAAAAATCAACTTTGGTATCAACTCTCTTATAGAACTACTTGAATGTCTACCATTAGTTTCTTCTTATGAAGTGAATATCATAATGAACGAACCATCAAATGGCTTGTTGTTTTCTACTCAATATTATGATATTGTCCTCTTTTATTTTGCCTGTTCTTGCTAGTGAAGACAGAGTGAGAGCAGCGAATCAATCAGCATTAACCAAACCTTAACTTCAGCTGGGGGCGTCGCAGAGGCAGCGTCATCTTCCACACGAATGTGCTCGTTGATCCGCTGCATCAAAGATTCCATGGTGGTGGGCTGATGCATCGTGAGCGAATCTCGCAGTCTATGTCCGACTGGGAGACCCCTCTTGTATTGAGTGATCGCCAGATTGGTAGGGCAATCGAGGATCTCATTGTAAGTCTCCCAGTACTTCGCATTGTATGCCTTCAGCGAACTCCCAGACTCCATCTTGACGCCCAGGAGGTGGTCGACCTCCTTCGGCGTTCGAGTGTTGGTTTTTGAATCTGGTGACGAAGGCTTCCGCTAGTTGTTGCCACCCCTCGATACTCCCCTCCAGGAGCCTTTCGAACCACTTCAAGCCCAGTTCTCCCAAGCTTGCTGGGAATATGAGGCACATCAAGGCGTCGTTCCGACGGTGGCCTGCCATTACTTGCCGGTAATGACTCACATGCATGTACGGATCCGTCCGGCCGTCGTACAAAGTAAATTTAGGCTGGTGGAATCCGGCAGGGAGTGGTGTGCTCTCAATTTCTGGGGACAACGGCGTGGACGTAAGCCTAGCCAGCTCTTTATCCTCCAGTGCTGGGGCTATGTTTCTGGGTGCCGGCATCACCACTTCTTCACTGCAACGAACTGGGGCACTCAATCGCTGTAGCGCCGGCACCCTTTGCGCCTCCCGATGGCGCGCTCTCTCCTCCAGCACGTCCCTAAGATCTCTGGAACGGGAGGAGGCAGAGTATCGCGACGTTGACGACGGGCGTGAGGGGCGATAGGTGCTGTCGCGAGTGATGGATCTGCCCTCGCGCTGGTCGGAATCTCCAACCCCATAGTTCCTGGTGATGGAGATTGAATGAGTCCTCCTCTGGCGGCGGCCACAAGAACGAGGGGAGGGGGTGCGCTCACTGAGGTTGCCCACTCCAGCAACACCCTTCCCCCTCACTTGGCGCTTCAGGAGCTCCATCTCCGCCGCCATCTTACGAATGAGGGCCTCTTGGTCCTTGAGTTTGTGCTCCAGGCGCTCCTCACGGGACTCCCCCGGCGCCGGCGGCCCTCTGGACTCTGTGAACGATCTGAACTCCTCCCACGTTTGTCGCGCGCTCCGCGCGAAGAGGTTTCTAGGCCCGCCACGATTGGAACATTAGGGGGGCCTTCTCTCCTTCGGACATACTCTGGAGTCACACCATCGACGACGGACAACGGAACTTCGTCATTGTTGGCCATGGAAATGATCGAAGAAGCTGGAAGAACAAGGGTTGAAAATCAAAGACTTTCCACAGACGGCGCCAATTGTACGAGGGCGAAATATTCTTTGCTCTCCGTACGCCTTGAACGTCAAGCTTCTGGTAACGGCGTCTATCTCTGCAACACAAAAACGGTGAGCTGCCCGGCGGTGGTGTGCCGGAAAAACCCTCCGACGCTCAAGTCAGTTCACTGAGGAAGAAGACAACGAGAAGAGAGAGAGAGTGCTCGTGAGAATGAGTTCGCATACCAGTAACGTTCGCCTTCCCTCTCTATATCTAGGCTGGCCACGCAGCTCCGAGATTGTGCGCGCACTACCTCTGCTGTCCTTCCCTGGACAGGTGGCAGTGCTCGCCTCTCACCACCTTACACGTGTAAAGGTTTTGTCCTCCTTCCAGTACATGCAGAACTGCCCAACGGTATTGAGGCGTTCGTGGAGCAGATGTCCTCTCCTTCACACCATTGGCCCAGGTGGCACCCTTAACCGGGGTACCATGACCGGCCTAACCCTTGGGAGACTTGAAATCGCGTAACCGTGCTACGTACTGCCGGCCTGTGACTTGGAACCAGGCGAGAACCTAACTGCCAATGCCGAGCTACCCCCGATCGGTTCATCGCGATTGACCGGTTGCGAGGCATGCCGGCCTCCAACCGTTTTATCTCCAATCTCGGTCACGCGCAACCGCTTCGCCTCGGCTGGACGGCCAGTGGCATGCCGGCCAGGCAGCATCCTCCGCGTAGCCCGGTCAGTCCTTCAGCTCGGCTGAAATCTCCACCGCGGACTTCGCCCCACACGAGCGACCTCCAGCTCGGCCCTCAGGAGGTTACCGGTTGACCGCGTCACCCGAGCAAACCAGACAACTCGGCCGTCCAACCGTCCAATCTGCTCGGCGCCGCGTAGTCCGTAACGCTGGACGGTACTTTTGTTCGGCCGTACTATCAGATGGAAATCTCCCCTCTCAGGTACGATGATTGCTTTACAGATTCTCTATCAATTGGATTTGCATTGAAATCTTTGGAAGACTCCAATTTTTGTTATTACTTGTTGCCCAAATGGTGAATGGAATTTATCTTCTTTACCAAATTGTTCTTCAACTATGACTGAATCGCAAATTTTTATCTATTTATTTTTATCTAACCAGAATGGTAAAAGTAAAGGTAGATTCTTATGTTTTGCTTGAATCTTATTATAATCAAAATGGATGCGGAAAACTTGGATTCTTAACAGGAGCTTTAATATATGAGTAATATTATAAATTCATTCTTATCCAATAATAAATTATTTGAAATTTTCATCTTATGATTCAAATTTATTTTATATATAAATTTTACAATATACAAATTTAATGTTAATATTTACATTTTGGGTGTATTTGTTTAGACGAACTGGATAAGGGGATTGTAATCTATCGGACTGTTAGTCCCGGGATACATTGTCCCCGGATTATTTGGTTGGATTAGATTTGTATCCTATGTTTGTTTAGTCATGAGATAACTATTTTTAGTGAATCCAATGTTTGGTTAGACAGACTGGATAAGGATAAATGTTCAAAAGACTATTTTACCCTTGTAATTTATAATTTTTATTTAATATATAATTTAACAACACTAAAAAAATTTAATTTATAAGGTCATAATTTTTAATTTATTATTTTCAATTAAATTAAATTTATAATTTATAATTTATATTTTTTATTTAATATATAATTTTAAATTAACGAAAATAAAAATAATTTTATTTAATATATAAATTAAATTTTCAACAACACTAAAAAAATTTAATTTATAAGGCCATAATTTATAATTTATTATTTTTAAATAAATTTAATTTATAATTTATATTTTTTATTTAATAAATAATTTTAAATTAACAACACTAAAAAAATAATTTTATTTAATATGTAAATTTAATTTTTTAACAACACTAAAAAAATTTAATTTATAAGGCCATAATTTTAATTTATTATTTTTAATTAAATTAAATTTATAATTTATAATTTATAATTTATAATTTATAATTTTTATTGAATATATAATTTTAAATTAACAACACTAAAAAAATAATTTATAAATGTTTAAAAGACTATTTTACCTTTTCTAATTGTTTGCTAAGTAATAGCATGGATAAAATGGACATTTCAGAGCCTAATTCCATGGAAATAATCCCACCCCCCATAGGATAGGATAGTCCCACAAATATGGGACTAATAGTCCGGGGAGACTATTAGTCCGAAGCAAAAAAATTGAAACAAACAATGGACTATTAATCCGGTGTGACTAATAGTCCAATCTCATATCCTAATCCTTCAAAACAAACACACCCTTAGGCTATGTTTGTTTGGGCGGATTGGATTTGGTTGGATTAGCATTCCTATGACTAATAGTCCTAGGTAGGGCTGAGCAAAGAATCCGTGAAATCCGTAATCCGATCCAGTCCTAGTCCAATCCGATAGGTTTTGGATTTGATTTTTTGAATCCGCGGTTGGTTCCGGATTGAAGAATTAAAAATCCGTAGTCCACGGATTGGTTCCGGATTGAACCCTACGGTTCCGGATTGGACCGATCCGGACCGTATGCAAATAGTCATATTTTTTATTATACATCCTCCCATAGTATCTTCTTTTATTATATATAAATCTAACTCAAACCTAAAACTGTATAATATCTTCTTTTATTACTTTGTTTGTTAGTTTTTAGTTTTAATTTGTAATGGTCTAAATACTTATGGTGAAATCAGTTTCTAATAGTTGTTTAATTCTAGAAACAGTATGTCGCTATTATAGAAAAACATGTTACTATTGTGAAACTAATATAACGCTATGTTTATATTTTATGAAATTAAGTGTTATAATATATATAATATATATATTTTTTGTTATTTAATTATTTGAATCCGTGGTCCTAAACGATCCAACCGTATTTAAATGGATTGGTTCGGATTGGTTCCATGATTTAAAACGGATTGGATTGGTTTCCAATTTTTCAGGAACGTAGATACGGATTGGTCCTAGTTTTATCCAATCCGATCCAATCCGGACCATGCTCACCCCTAGTTCCTAGGACTACGAATCCTTTGGATTGTGTATCCTATCCTATGTTTTGGATTGAGTCAGGATTATAACGATGGGATTAAAAATTTATCCAATCGATGTTTGTTTAAGGGGATTGGATGGATAGGATATGGGACATCCAATATATTAACATAATACCTCTATTATGGTCTTTTGATAAGTTAGTTTAGACTTTGACTAATCCCCAATTTTAATCTCAACCCCCTATATGGGATTGAATAGTCCATCATATATAGATATTATATCCGAATGGATTTGTTAGTCCGTACTTTAACTGTTTAACCAAACATCAAATTAATAATTTTATTGGACTATTAGTCTAATCCCAAGTACATATCCGCCCAAACAAAGATGGCCTTAAAGTAAATTCATGATGGTTAAGGTGAGTTCCTAGACTTAGGTCTCGTTTGGGGAGTGGCTATTTTAGCCAAAAAGCTAAAAAGTTACTAAAAATTGTCACATCACATCTCTACTTTTCTGCATATCTTTTCGTAAAAAGTCAAAAAATTATTAAAATAGTCTGTTCTCAAACGAGGCCTTATTCTTAATATATTCCATAAAACTATACAGTAATAAATAGGAGAAATTACTCATAAATCCCATTTTGATAAATGTTGCTCTAGTTAGTCCTGAATGTTTTTTATTAAACCATTTAGTCCTAAAAAACATCACCAACATCACTAAAAAATATCATAAAAACATCAACATCATAAAAACATCAACATCATCAACTACATCGTAAAACATCATCAAAACAACATCCTAAAACATCACAACATCTTCAAAAACAACATCGATCATCAAAAACATTAACTACATTGAACATCAACGTCAGAACACTCCAAACACTGTCCAAAAACCTTACAAACCCTAGCCATGGCGGTGAACGGGACACCAGAGTCCCTCCAAGTCCACAGACTCCCACTCTCTAAATACATCGATGCCCTCCCTCTTCTTCGCCTCCCCATTCTGAACCTCGCCGTCAGCCGGAGGGTCCCATCGACTCAGGCGGCGGCGGCGGCGATTCGTCTCCTCCTCGCCTCCCGAACCGTCCCTGTCCGTACTACTACCATTCTCAGACAACAATTGCCTCTGAAGCTCTTGCTTCTGGCTTTGGTCTTCGGGCAATGGATTCGGAATCGGCAAATCTGGTTTGGAGGGGGGAATCGGGATCGAATCGTCTGAAGATGCTAGGGTTTGAAAATTCGGGGGAGCTAGGGTTTCGGGAGGGGGTTGAGGAGGACCAGACCCTTATGAGGCCCTCGGCTCTCCTAAGCTCGTTCTGGGTTTCCAAGCTCTTGGCCGTCATTCTGAAAAGGGTCCTAGGGTTTGAAGCTGAAGGTGAATTTTTTGGGCCTTTGAAGCTTCCATGATTTCAAACATGGTGGGTATGCTGTTGGAATCGATCTTCTTGTTGGTAGTGGTGATTTTGGAGAGGGAATTCAAATGGGGATTTGGAAGAGTGATTTGGGGATTTTGAAGGATCTCATGTTGGAGAATAATGTTGAAGAATAATGTTTGATGAATAATAATGGTTGTTGAATAATGTTTGATGAAGAATGTTTAATGTTGAAGAATAATATTTTATTTTGATGTTTAATCGTTATTTAAAAAATTGTTTAATCGTTATTTTGATATTGTTTTAATGATGATGGTGTGATGTTTGATGTTGTTTTGATGATAATGTTTGATATTGTTTCGATGATGTTACTCAAAATCTGATATTTGATGTTTGATGGATAATGTTTGATGTTGGATGAATAATACTAATGTTTAATGTTTTAGAATCTGTGTTTGATGTTTGATGAATAATCCTAATGTTTAGTGGTTGATGCTTGATGAATAATCCTGACGTTGCTAATGTTTGATGTTGGATGAATAATGTTTAATGTTGAATGAAATAGGACCTATTAGTCCAACAAAAAACATTTGAGACTAAATGATTTAACATTTTCAAATTTGAGATTTATTGGTGCTTTCCCCTAATAAATATTAGCCCTTAAAACAAAAATACCACCAAACCATTAGGCATCTGCCAACCCATGTTCCCCAACCAATCGGACATTATTCGGCATAATCATGTGAAAAGATCCTATTCAGTATTAGGCTTTAGAGCTCCTTTGGATGTATATTGATTTTTTGATTTTTTTAATTTTTTAGATATTTTAATCTTGAGTTAAAAAGTTTTATTTGGGATAAATTTTTTGATTTTTTTTTATTTTTGTAAGAGAAAAAAAATAAAATAATTATAAGTTAGATGCGACATTTTGTTATTTGACTAAAGTAACCTATTTTAGTCCAAATATTCTTCCCAAACAAGCTCTTAGCATGAGAAAATTTAACTACTTTTTTATTTTATTTTCTTTTTAAAATTCAATAGGAGTGTTTTTTATTTTATTTTTATGATTCCCTAGTAATATTTTTTATTTTATTTTTATGATTCCCTAATAATGAGGAACCTTAAAACAAATGATCATATTTGAAAAAAGTGAAGATTTTTTTTTTGAATTTTTAAATTAAAATCTTATTTTATTTTATTTTATTTCCAAATTTGATAAATGCTTTTTAGAGCCTAGAAAAAAAAAGAAAAAAAAAAGAGAAATAACTAAAGAGACATTTATTCATAAATCACTCTTCACGTACTTATATTCCACTGAGTTCAAATTATTTTCTTATATTTCAATAAATTGTATGAGTCCCATAATTATCAAAATGCCCCTAATAATAATAGAGTGAAGTGCACTTTAATGCTCACATTAATCGTGTGAATATTTCTTGATATGAATATTTGCTAACGGTTCTAAAAATAATTACAAAAATAAAATTGCTCATAAAATATTTTAAATATGAGAATCAGAATTTGATAAATTAAATTTTTAAATGATAAGATTTATTAAAATATAAGAATATATTACGAATTAATTGAGATACAATACAAGTATTTAAAGAGAATTTCTTAATAAATTTCCCTTGATTTAAATATGAAAGAAGTTCTAATAAAATGAAAATAAACTGATTTTTTTTCCAAGCCAAAGGCTAAGTTTGGGATATCCCAAATAATCCAAAAAGCTAAAAAATTACTCAAAAAGTTAAAAAGTTAACACTATTCACCAAAAGTCAACAATTACGGCTGCACAACTCCCAATTCAAATTTTCCTCTAAAAACCAATTTTTACAATTTTTTATTACACATTTTTCCATAAAAAGTCAAAAAGTTAACCCAAACATCCATATTTTCAATCTCACTTTTTTAGTCAAAAAAGACAAAAAAATACACTTATTTAGTCTTCCCAATAGAAAAATGAAACAAATCCTTTGGGGAATTCAAAGGGTTAGAGAAAATATAAAAATTTAAAAAAATATTTAAGTAAACAGTAGTTAAATGACGGTTATATCCCGGACAGGCTTCTTCCGGGAAACAGAGGCAATTGCAGACTGGAGCCTGCAGTATCCAAACCCAAACCTCTCTCCTCTCCTCGCCTCTGTATCTTGGTTGTCATCCATTGTGGACCCCCCTTCCCCCTCTCTTCCTTCCTCCTCCAACCAACCGCTTATTCCCATGTATACATATATCTCCCCATCTTGCTCCCCCTCCCTCATCCTCTCTCTCTCTCCAAAAGTGTAGTCAACAATGGCAGGGACAAACACAACTGCTGTTGCTGCAAGTGCTGATTTCGAAGATCTGTTGCCGGTGATGGCTAATAAATTGGGAGGCGAGGGTCTGATAAGGGAGCTGTGTAATGGGTTTGGGCTTTTGATGGACAGAGACAGAGGTCTCATCACGTTCGAGAGCTTGAAGAAGAACTCTGCTCTTCTTGGGTTACAGGACTTGAGCGATGACGAGCTTCTGAGTATGGTCAGAGAAGGTGACGTGGACGGTGATGGGGCTCTCAATCAGATGGAGTTTTGTGTTTTGATGTTCAGATTGAGTCCTGATTTGATGGACGAATCTGAGGCTTGGCTTGATCGAGTTCTGGAATTGGAGCTCGGGACTGGTTGGTTCGATGATGATGGCAAGTGATCGATATTGACAAGGTTGACTTTAGTTTTTTTGTTTTACCAAGGAGGAAGAGGAAACGTCGTCGTCTTTTAGTTCTGTAAATTGATTTTTATTTTTTATTTTTACGTTTGTTTTATCATTAATGAAAACAACATGTTGATTTTTACTGATTTTGTTCGTGTTGAAATAGAAAAAATACACATTTGTAGTCAAAATAGAGGACTGGGTATTTGTTTTGATTGTACAATTCATCATAAATATTTCCTTTTCCTTCATTCTTTTTCTTTGTATTTTTTTTTTCCCGGTAATATGAAATTTTATTACACATAATTAAGAGTACATATTTATGGAGTATTCAATTTCTCGCAACATTAATTTATTAATCACATAATTTTCGTGGTTCGCTATGATCTTTGATAAATATGACTAGTTGTTTACCTCAATAATAACATTTGCTAACAAACCCTATAATGAGTTGTTTCATAATTAAGTAGTATGTATGTTTCAACTTCAATAAAAGTCTACAACTTTGTTGATAGGTTAGAGGCAAAAACATAATTGCCTAATGTGTAATACAACACTCTCTAGACTTTTCAAATATAATTAGTGAAGGGAAAATTGAACAAAATAACTAGTATGTGAGAGTTTCATTATGTGAGGAAGCAATGTGAAATTCTAAAAAACTCTAAACATCTCTCATGTTGAAGCTGTTCTTGTGCAATGAAATTACAAAGTAAATGGAAAGATAGGAGGGAATCCAAGGTGCAACAAATTTTGAACAAAACGACAAAAATTAAAAATTATTTCATATGATCAACCATCGATGTAAGTATATTAAATTTTAAAGATATCGTTATAATAGTATTGATAGCGGGTTGGCATTAAATTTCTCCAACTCCACCACTTGATTGGATTTCTCCATTTTCACCACCAAACTCATACTATTATTGGGTCTGAGATTTTTTATTTTTTATTTTTTTTTGGTGCAGACAATCCTAATTGTTGCATCTTATAATAAGGTAGAGCTGGATACTAATTTTCATTACCCAAATGATACTCTTTATCTATAGATATGGTTCAAAAAACTCCGACAAGGATAACAAATTTGACAGGGGCTCAATACAATGCACTCTCTCTCAATAAAAGTGATAATAAAAAATAAAAAAATAATAAAAAATAAAAAATGACTCAAATTTGACGGAGGCTTTTAATTTCTCAACTTAATAATGTACAATGGATGATACACAGACAATGATGAAGTTAAATTGTTATTGTCTTTTCTTAAAAAGCAGGGCCTGGAGGTTTGTATTATTCTGCATTGGATTCATTGTTAACAGCTTCTTCTAACACTTTGGCATGCCTTAATAGTAATCCTTGGTTTAGTCCCTTTCTCTTTAATTAACCTTTTTACGCCACTAGCATGAGGTGATACAATTTTAAATATAAAAAATAAAAAAATAAAAGACAAAAAGAGAACTAATAATCATGCAAAGATGTGTTAAGAATATAACATTTAAAATATATAAATAATTACTGATATACGATCAGAGGTGAGATCTATACATGGGAGTCATTGTATGTGAATCTCACCCTTTATTATTTTAATTTTTGTGTTTTTAATAGCAAGACAACTCTAACCTCGGTTGTTTTGACCAAATGGCCACTTTCAAAGCTTTGATTTTTAGGGTGTTTGGCAAGAGTTTTTTTTTTTTTTTTACTAAAACAGTTATTAATATCTTATATATTAATTTATTATTTTTTCTCTCACAATCATATATTTAACTATAAAAAAATTCACAAATTATCTTAAATATAACTTTTTTTTTACCTCAAAATAGTAGTAAAAAAAATAATTAAAATAGTCAAATTTTCAAATAAAACCTCTATCCTCTCTGATGATCCCCAGTCAAAATCAAAGCAAATGGTTTGGGCTTCTATCAGCGAAGATCAATTTCACTTTCCTGGGCGGCTTTGTGTATAACTGAACGATTTTGACTACCCTGGTAAGACTTTTATTGAAGGAAATTCTTGGGTTGGCTTAGTCAATCGAAGTTTGGTCAAATATTATCCTTATTTGTGTCATGGTTTTTACCTCACCCACGATGTCATCCTCCTTCAAAATGGTCAATTAAAAAGCAAATACAGAACACAATCACTTTATTGACGAAGTTTCCAATTTACCCAATAACTTCCACATGCAAGGAATTCAATGCAGTCCACTCGATAAGTTATTTGATAATTCTGAAATATTTTTAAATGAAATTTTATAAGTATTATAATTAATAAAAAAATAAAATTTACAATTTAATATTAGATGTTCGAGAATAGTAAAGAGCATGATATTTAATAATTGATAATAGTATTATTACGAGTGTTTCAAGACAACTTAATAATTTTTGTCCATAAAACCTAAATAACTTAATAATTTTTGTCCATAAAACCTATCATTACGTGATAGGAAGCAATCGAAGCGAATTAGGCTTCTTTTGAGTAAAAAAGTAGTAGTTGTTAAACAACCCCTCCTCCCTCAATCATAAAATCAGAGTATAAAAAACACCAATCACTTGGATTGTATTTCCAACAAGAGAACCAAAGTTCATTTGGTCTCCAACATACAAATGTCTACAAATATCAACACATTCAAACCCAAAATCATCATCAGAATATACTAAACTGAAGTTAAAGTAATCAAAGCTCTCATTTGTTCCAAGAATTCATAACCACATTATCGAAATGCAATTTTAGCATTAGAAGAAGCCCTTGAGAACTCCATCATCTGTGACTTGATTCTCTCTCTCCGATGGGTATCTCTAGAATTGTAGTGTCCTGGACAAATAATCATCTCTTCCAACACCTTTCCATGTTTGAGCAAAAACTTTGCTAGACTAATATCATTCTCACATTCTGAAAACCCTTGAATTTTCACTACCTTTAGGTTATGCAAGAAGAACTTCAAGGCTTGAGTTTGCAAGTCCCAGTATCGCTCTTCTCCTGAGTTAGACAAGTCCCACAATTCCCTGTTCCATTGCTGAAATAGGGATGAATCATCAAAGTATAAGCTGTTACTATAGATATATACATAAAAATGCAATTTATGTGTTGGGGATAAGGTTAGTGTGTATGGTTGGCTACTCACTCTCCTTTCGATCTTGTAATCGTTAGCAATCTTGATGATGAGAGTGTGGAGATTAGAAGAGCTTCTAAATAGGCATGCTAGAGCTGGAATGTTATGTTTGTTGAAACCGGTGCGTAATTCCAAGGTTTTGAGCTTGTTAAAGGGATTCAGAACACTTGCAAAATGTTTGTTCTTTGACAGAATCTGCGGCCAATAACAAAATGCTATGGGAATTATGAAATGTGTCCATGAAAGGAGATTGTGATCCTCTCCATTATATATTTGCAATGGAGAGGTTCCATTATATAGAACACTTGCAAGTGTTTGTTCTTCGACAGAATTTGTAGCGAATAACAAAATGCTATGTGAATTATGAAATATGTCTATGAAAGGCGATTGTGATCCTCTCCATTATATATTTGTAATTGATAGGTTCCATTATATCATCCACCTATTGAGTATAATAATCTTTTTAAATTTAAAATAATTATAAATTTATATTTCTATTTTATAGCCATTAGATTTGTAATGAAAATCTTCCATTCCATTAATGCATGTAAGCAATAATGTTTGTGTGGGAAAATTTAATTCACAATTTGGTTTTGTAGAAGTAGGGTTAAGTGTTTGATATAGAGCTACATAGGAATATAAATATAAATATATTGGCATGTTTAGGTAAGTATTCTGTTTGTATTGTAAATTCATATGAAAAATGCTCTGTACATCTCCTATAGCCGTACATCTTCACATTTTCTCCCAACCAAAAATGGAGAGATTCAGATTAAATCTCGGCCACACAGAAAGAAATAAATGGTCATAATTTTCCACTTTCACTTGAAGTATGGTTGCCAATCATGCTTATACACTTTGAAATATGCTTAAAAACCAAAGAATTCATCTAAATTTTAACAATGTGGACATTTCAAATGTAAGTTGCATCAAGAATGTGAAAAGATTATGAAGTAAAATATATACCTCAACACATTGGCTCTCAAGTGTCAAACTTTCGATATGAGAAAGACCAGTTAGAAAATTTGATATACTCCAACGCTTTGCTACAGTTATGTCATCATGAAGTACAAAGAAACCAACAGAAGCCTCATGAAGAGAATTCAAGTTCTCCAAACAACTGCTCTCAGTAATAGCATTATATTCCCAAAGAATGATTTTAAGTCTTGGGGCTTCAATCTTCACCAAACTATTACTACTATAGGCATCAAAACAACTCGCAACGCGTAATCTCTCTAGTTTTCCACCCAAAATGTTCAAATCATTCAATTGAAAACAGTTTTCTAGGGTTAAATCTTCGAGCCCTCGGCAACCAACTTTGAGATTTTTCAACCCAAAACAAGCATCAAGACTCAACTTCTTGAGAAGAGGGAATGAAGACTCTGTGAACAAATCAACAAGAGAGGACTGTTGATATAAAATGACTAGTGAAAGGGACAATGTGTGGAGTGATTGGAAACCACTCTTCATTATCGACAATGGAGGCAATCTAAAACCTGGATAACGAGACTTTAACTTGAAAACCCGCAATGATTCACAAGTGGTAACACATCTTGGGAGGTTAAAGTAATCATCCGTTGCGACTTCAATATCAAGCTCTTGAACATTACGCCTCACAGCACAGCGGATCAAGCTGTTTAAGCGAGAAAAGCTCAATTGTGCGCAGAAACGAAGGATTCTTAGATCAGAATTCTTGTCGCGGAGAGCTAGAACCGGGATGATAAAGTCCATTCCTTGAGCTAGAGGAGAGTGAACCCTTTTGCGAGTGCTCGAATATTTGATAATGGTTGATGAAAAATGGCCAACTGAGTTGGTTGTGGTGGTGAAATCAAGATCAGGGAACGAGGACCATATCGATCGCCATCTTTTCGACAAAACGCTGGTTTGGGCAATGGATTTGATGGGTAGAAGGAAGAGAATATGATGAAGAACAGCGTCCGGGAGGTCGCTGATCCAATCTTCGCCTGTTTCGGTTTCATTTTCTGTTTTTAAGAGTCTTTTTTTCTTGGCAGATCTTGTTTCCATTTTTATTATTATTATTTTGTTGGTTTTGTTTTGAGTGTTTTGATCTCGTTGTTGGGAGAGTATTATGAGAGGTTGGTTTAGGGTTGAAACTTTCAATGATGAAGAAAATGTGCTATATGATACGGGAACAGCGCTAGAGTTTGTTTGTAAGTAGAGATCTGAAATAACAAATAAATAAAATAAAGGGTGTAACATCAATAAATTGTCAATAGATATCTTATAAATTGTTTGATTTTTTTTCTTTTTTCTTATGATGAAAATGTCTCATTCAATTGTAAATTACATAACCGGTCAAGTATAAATATACGAATGTAATATGTTGATGGACAAATATGAATTTTCTCATAATATTGAAATTACTAAACGTAACATTTCAAAAAAAATAAAAATTTAGTATACTTTTCTCAAACATAACACTCTAATGTAACACTTAAAAAAAGTAATACTCCAATATAACATACTAAAAAATTATTTAGTGTTACTTTTCTCAAACGTAACATTCTAAAAAAACTCTTTAGTGTACTTTTTCCAAACGTAACACTCCAATTAATGTAACACATAAAACTCCTTAATTTATTTTTTCCAAACATGACACTCCAAAAATGTAATTCTCTAATATAACACACTAAAAAACTTCTTAGTATATTTTTTTCAAATATAACATTTCAAAAAAAATTTTTAGTTTTTTTTTTTCTCAAACGTAACACTCCAATCAATGTAATACACAAAAACTCCTTATTATACTTTTCTCAAACGTAACACTCAAATGCAACATACTAACAAATTCCTTAGTATATTCTTTGTTAGGGAAAATCGATGTGATTTCCCACAAGTATATCAATCAATGGGAATAAAACTAATGCGGAAAAATTAAATCAGAAGCAACACAAGAATTTTTACGTGGTTCCCTCAATGTAAGGTACGTCCACGGGATAGAAATCCGATTCCACTATCAACCAAATAAGTTCCAAACGATTACAAATGAGACACTAATGGTCTTACAAAACCACCCTTAGGTGAATTGCAAATAATCACAAATAAACAAGAGGAAAGACCTCACCAAATAGATGAACCAAAATCTTCAGAACCAGAGTTGTAGAAGATCCAAAATAACGAACCAAATCAGAACCGAAAATTGAACCAAACTGCTTCACAAATCAAAGCACCAATTCTTGATTGACCAAGTCAAATCAAGAATACCAAAACAACACCAATTGATTAATGGGCACCAAACTGCTACTGCCGTTTTTTTCTTCACACACAAGGAGGAGCAAAAACAAAACCAACCCTAAAATATTGTGGATCTAGGGTTTTCTTCTCAAAATCTTAGTTGTTTCCAAATTAGGCTGGGTCTCCACAAATTAAATATATATATAAAAATATATTATAATTAATACTAAACCAAATTAAACTCTTTTTCCAAAACCAATTGGGTCCCACACTCCAATAAGGAGGTATACCCAACAATTCTCCCCCTACCGACTTAGGTGGAGACATCAACCATACCCGCCAAAATTTGACACTTTAAATGTTTGTCCCTCGACAAAGTCTTTGTCAACATATCCGAGATATTATCATATCTGTGAACCTTTTCGAGTTGTAACAATTTCGAGTCTAACACATCACGAATCCAATGGTATCTCACATCAATGTGTTTCGATCTCGAATGAAAAGTAGAATTTTTACTCAAGTGAATAGCACTTTGACTATCACAATAAAGCACATACCTGTCTTGCTTCAAACCTAACTCTTGCAAAAATTTCTTCAACCATAACTCTTCTTTGCAAGCTTCTGTAATGGCAATAAATTCAGCTTTGGTAGTTGAGAGAGCAACACATTTTTGTAATTTAGATTGCCATGCCACAGCTCCCCCTGCAAAAGTCATCAAATACCCCGAAGTAGATTTTCTAGAATCAACATCACCAGCCATGTCAGAATCAGTGAACCCATCAAGCATCGGCTTACCATCCCTAAAACACAAACACACCTTCGAAGTCCCTCGAAGATACTTTAGAATCCATTTTACCGCTGCCCAATGTTCTTTACCCGGATTAGAGAGAAAACGACTCACCACACCAACTGCGTGAGCAATATCCGGCCTTGTACAAACCATGGCGTACATCAAAGAACCAACTGAGGAAGCATAAGGAACTTTCAACATCTCTTCTTTGTCTTTCTCACTTGTAGGACATTGATTCGAACTAAGTTTGAAGTGACTTGCAAGTGGACAACCAACTGGCTTTGCTTTATCCATGTTGAACCTCTCAAGAACTTTCTCAATGTAGCTTTCTTGAGACAACCAAATCAGTCCCTCTTTGCGATCACGAACAATTTTCATACCAAGTATTTGCTTTGCCTGTCCCAAATCTTTCATAGCAAAAGACTTACTCAACTCCAATTTCAACCTGTTAATCATGGTAGAATCTTGACCCACAATTAACATGTCATCAACATAAAGCAAAAGAATAATAAATTTGCCATATGGGAAATTTTTCACAAACACACAATGGTCGAAGTGGTTTTAGAAAAACCATTATTCATCATGAAAGAGTCAAATTTTTGTACCATTGCCGTGGAGCTTGCTTGAGGCCATACAAACTTTTCTTCAATTTGCAAACAAATTTCTCTTTTCCTTTCTCTACAAAACCTTCCGGTTGCTCCATGTAAATTTCTTCTTCAAGATCACCATGAAGAAATGCAGTCTTCACATCAAGTTGCTCAACTTCAAGGTTCATACTTGCAGCCATGCCAAGTACAACCCGAATAGAAGACATCTTTACAACCGGTGAGGTGAGAAAATCTCGTCAAAGTCAATACCTTCTTTTGCCCAAAGCCTTTCACAACAAGAGTGCTTTGTATCTCAGATTCTTCCTATCATTCTTCAATTTGAAAACTCACTTATTTTTCAGAATTTCCTCCCTTTTAGGCAACTTCACTAAATCATAAGTCTGGTTTTCAAGCAAGGAATTCATCTCCTCTTCCATGGCCTTTTTCCAATCATCTTTCTTTGCATGCTCAATTGCTTCTTGGTAGCTCTCCGGCTCCCCTTGATCGGAAATCACACAAATTCATTGGAGGATACTTTCTTGAAGGTGTCGGTCCCTTGTAGATTTTCTAACTCAAGTTGTGGTGCAGTTCTTGAGTTTGGATGCTTTTCCTCAATTTTTTGGCTCAACTTCATTAGGATTAGCATCATCCTCTACATTTTCAATAGGTGGCTGCACATCTCCCCCATTTTCATCATCAACTGAAGATGAAGGAGATGGATCCATATCAATGAGATCACCAGTTTTTGGCTCCGGTTGACACCTTTGCCAAAGTCTTCAATTGTTTGGTCTTTCAAGAAACACAACATCACAACTTCGAATGACTTTCTTGTCGACCGGATCCCATAATCTATACCCGAATTCATCACGCCTATAGCCAAGAAAAATACATTGTCTTGACTTACTATCAAGCTTGGACCTCTTCATCCTTTGGAATGTGAACAAAAGCTCGGCAACCAAACACTCTCAAGTGCTCATAAGACACATCTTTGCCAGTCCAAACTCTTTCAGGAACATCACCATTCAAAGGATAGCAAGGAGACAAATTGATCACGTCAACCGCTGTACTCATTGCCTCACCCAAAAGGATCTTGGCAATTAGCTTGTGAAAGCAAACACCTGTTCTTTCTACAATGGTGCGGTTCATCCTCTCGGCAACGCCATTTTGTTGAGGAGTCTTCTTAACTGTCTTTTGGTGCGAATACCTTGCTGCGACAAATACTCATCAAATGGTCCAATGTATTCACCACCCATTGTCTGTTCGGATGCACTTCAATTTCTGCCCTGTTCTCTTTCAACCATGGCCTGAAAATGCTTAAATATTTCTAGAACTTGATCTTTAGTTTTTTAGTAGAAAAGCCCAAACTTTCCTTGAATAATCATCAATGAAAGTAACAAATAAAGTGCACCACCATGTGTTCTAACTTTTAAAGGACCACAACATCCGAATGAATCAACTCCAAAACCTTTTCTTTTCTAGAAGCAACATTTTTATTGAAAAGAAACTCTATGTTGTTTACCCGCCAAACAATGAATACAAGTTTTAAGATGTGTACCTTTCAAACCGGGTAGAAAGCTCTTCTTGAACAAAACTTGCAGGCCCCTTTTCACTCATATGGCCAAGCCGCTTGTGCCACAATTCGGTAGAAGTATTATCTCAAGTGCATTGACAACACCTTTACAAATTTTTCCTTGTATCGAATAAAGTGTATGAGTCTTCTTGCACTTAGCACCACCAAAGAACCCTTTGTGAGCTTCCGTATTCCATCACAAATTTGTTGTTGAAGCCTTCATCATCTAGCTTCCCAGTAGAGATCAAATTGAGGCGAATGTCGGGAACATGCCTCACATCTTTAAGCAACAACTTTCAGCCCAAATTTGTTTTCAAGCAAAACATCACCATACCAATAATCTTGGGACAAACCTTCATTACCCATTCGAACAGAACCATATCTCCTTCGGTTAGGTAGTGAAGAATCAACTCGAGAAGTCACATGAAAAGAAGCACCAGAATCAATCACCCAATGCTCTCTTGGCCCACAAAATTGATACAATCATCTTCACAAACGACCATGAGATCATCGGTAGTAACTGTCGTTGTGTCTTCTTGTTTCTTATCCACACTTTTGTCACGCCTTTTCTCCTTGTTTTGAGCTTTCGGCATTCTCGCTTCATGTGCCCTTTCTCATGGCAATATAACACTCAATGTCTTTCTTTGAAAAAGAACCATCTTTTGATTTGTCACTATCACCCTCAATGGGTCCATACAAATCTTTACAAAATAATAGGTCATCCATTTTAGTTTTCCAAGTTACCCAATTGCTTCCATTGAAGCTAGACATACGACCCACATTCCCCTCCATTGATTTACACAAATAAATAAACCTCAAATAAACCGTAAGCTCTGATACCAGTTGTTAGGGAAAATCGATGTGATTCCCCACAAGTAAATCAATCAATGGGAATAAAAACTAATGCGGAAAAATTAAATCAAAGCAACACAAGAATTTTTACGTGGTTCCCTCAATGTGAGGTACGTCCACGGGATCGAAATCCGATTCCACTATCAACCAAATAAGTTCCAAACGATTACAAACGAGACACGAATGGTCTCACAAAACCACCCTTAGGTGAATTCCAAATAATCACAAATAAACAAGAGGAAAGACCTCACCAAATAGATGAACCAAAATCTTCAGAACCAGAGTTGTAGAAGATCCAAAATAACGAACCAAATCAAACCGAAAATTGAACCAAACTGCTTCACAAATCAAAGCACCAATTCTTGATTGACCAAGTCAAATCAAGAATACCAAAACAACACCAAGTTGATTAATGGGTGCTACTGCCGTTTTTTCTTCACACACAGGATGAGCAAAAACAAAACCAACCCTAAAATATTGTGAATCTAGGGTTTTTTATCAAACCTTAGTTGTTTCCAAATTAGTTGGGTCTCCACAAATTAAATATAATATATAAAATATATATAATTAATACTAAACCAAATTAAACTCTTTTTCCAAAACCAATTGGGTCCCACACTCAATAAGGAGTATACCAAACTCTTCTCAAACTAACAATTAACATTCCAAAAAAATTATTGAAATATATTTTTCAAATATAACACTCTAATCAATGTATATACAAAAAACTCTTTAGCGTACTTTTTCAAACGTACACTTTAATGTAACACTCCAATATAACACTAGAAAACCACACTAACAAAAATGTAGATTTCCATACTTGACAATTAACATTTCAGCCATCAATCCTCCCCAAAAAAATCTTCCACACCTCACCTTTCTATTCTCATCCAAAAAATGAATAAGAGAATTAGAAAAATGAATCAACAAAGAGTATTCACTTAAACTCAAATGACACCAAGTCAAATAAATATAACTTTTCAAAACAAAAAGGATTAATTGGTTTATAAGAAAACTCTTAAGACTAAATAGATCAAAATTTCCTCATATGAGATTTATGGGTAAATTTTCTTAAAATAAAATAGATTAAATGAAGGGAAATTTTTTTAGGAGATTGATCAATAATTTCCATATTTTAGACTTGTAATCCATATAGTCTCACATCTTTTCTTGTGATCCATGTAGTCTTTTTGGATGTGTAATGATTCATTTGTCCGCCACATTGAAGTGTTACATTTGGGGAGTTACATTTGAGTGTTACGTTTGAGCAAAATATACTAAGGAGTTTTTTTAGTGTTAGTGTTACATTCGAGAAAAGTACACTAATGAGTTTTTTAGTGTGTTACGTTGGAGGAATTTTTTTAGTTTGTTATGTTAGAGGAGTGTTACATTTGAAAAAACATACACTATTTGGTAACGTTTACGTTTCAGTTTATATTCACAAAAATTTTTATAAACTGATTTTTGTTTATTTTTAGAAAAAAACATAAACTACAAACGGCGTTTTGTAATTGACAAAATGTTTAAAAAAAATTTAAAAAATATAAAAAAGAGTGAGAAATGGCAAGTGGTGCAAGTGGCGGCGGAAGACGGTGGTGGAAAGTGGACGGTGGGTGGTGGCAGGTGAGTGGGTGACGGTGGCGGTGGTGGGTGGTAGCGAGTGGGTGGTGGTGGTGGTTGGTTGTTGGTGGTAGTGTGGGTGGTAGTGGCTGGTGGCTGGCGAGTGATGGGTGGTGGCGAGTGGGTGGAGGGTGGTGGTAGATAGGTGGCGGGTGGGTGGTGGGTGGGTGGGTGGGTGATGGTGGCGGGTGGTAGGTGGCAGCCGAGTGGTGGTGGTGGTGTGCGGGTAGTGGTGGCGGATGGTGGATGGCGAAGTGGTGATGGGTGGTGGCGGGTGGGGGTGGTGGTGGCGAGTAGTGGTAGTGGTGGTGTGGTGACGGTGGCAGGTGGTGGTGGTAGTGAGTCGGTGGTGGTGGTGTGGTGGCGGTGTGATGGGTGGTGGCAGGCGGGTGGCGGATGGCAGGTGGTGGTGCGGTGGTGGCGGGTGGTGATGGTGGGTCGGTGAGTGACAATGGCGGGTCGTAGTGAGTGGATGGTGGTGGTGGTGTGGGTGGCAGTTGGTGGTGGTAGGTGGGTGGCGGATGGCGGGTAGTGGTGGGGGTACGGTAAGTGGTGGTGGCGGTGGTGGGGTGACAGTGGCAGGTGTGGTGGTAGCGAGTGGGTGATGGTAGTGGGTGGTGGTGGCAGGTGGGTAGTGTAGTGGTGGGTGGTGGTGGCAGTGTGGTGGCAAGTGTCTGGTGGTGGTGGGTGGCTGGTGGTGGATGGGTGATGGCAAGTTGGTGATGTGGTGGCGGGCGGTGGATGGTAGTGGCGGGTGGTGGGTGGTGCGGGTGGATGGCAGTGGTTAGTCGTGGCGAGGATGAGTGGTCGTGGCGAGTGGGTGGCAAGTGGGCGGTGGCTGGCTGGTGTAGATGGGTGGTGTGACGGTGGTGTGGGCTGGTGGCAGGTGGGGTGAGTGGTGGTGGCAGGTGGTTGTGGGGGTGGGTGGTGGTGGCGGAAGACGGATGGTGGAAAATGGTGGTGGGTGGTGGCTAGTGTTGGTGGTAAAAAAAAAAAAAACTGAAAACTGAAAACGGAAACACATTTTTTGAGTTTATATTTTTTGACCAAATTTATAAACTGAGACCATTGATTCATAAATCAAAAATTTACCAAACAAGTTTTTATTTGAGTTTTAAAATTTTTGTAAATATAAACAGAAAACTAAAAACGTAAGTGTTACCAAATGGCACCTAAGGTTTTTAGTGTTAGAGGAGTGTTATATTTGAAAAGAGTACACTAATGAGTTTTTTAATGTGTTATGTTGGAGTGTTACTTTTGAAAAAAGTACACTAATAAATTTTTTAGGAGTATCACATTTGAGTGTTACATTAAAATAAAAGAAACGTGATTCAAAAATTGAATCAAACTTCTCCAAGATGGCGTCCCTCAATGAGGAAGTAGAAACGTCCACCAAATCATACCAAAATTTCAAATAGAATTTTACAGTAAGGGTATCAAAACAAACATTACATATCAGTATATTAGAAAATCCATGGGACTGGTTGGAGTAACCAATTCCCATATGAGACTTTCTGATAACTTTCTCAATTTTTTTTAGTATTACTATCACATATTATTTATTTTCTGAGTAATACTACAGACTTATACTTAATTATTCAAAAATTATCCAGAATTATCATTATATAATTCAGATTGATTTTACACATAAACTCACACTACACAAATTTAATCTTGGCTACGCAACCACTCATCCAAAAAAATTCTAGGTGGATAAGCTAGGAATCCCAAACTTTTCCTTATTTTCTACATTGCCACTACATTATTTTGGACGAGAACATTGAATAGATATATATACTACTTACCAAATATTTTTTAGCCTGATACCCCGTGTTTATTTTAGGACAAATTACATGGTAGTTCTTATTTTTTAGTTCTTGGGTCATTTTAATCCGTATAATTTTAATTAATTTGATTTTGATTATGAATTTATAATTTTGTCCTAATTTTAGTCCAATTGATTATAATTCTTAGTATTTTTTTTTATGAAAAACATGCACATAAGTGTCATGTGTTATATTTTTAAAAGTAAAATTATAAACTTACTCTACTCAGTTAGTTAATCTCAATCAATTTAGTAATAATTTTTTTAAAAAAACACTAACTATGTTATCAATTGGAACAAATTAAAATAAAATCTAAAATTAAAGATCAAAATTAAACTAATTAAAAATATAAGAACTAAATTAATACGAGAAATAAAGTATATATAGGACCACCTGTTTCAAAAAAAAAAAATGAGAAAAAATAGAAATTAGTTTGAAAATATATATCCTAAGAGAGAGAGAGAGAGAGAGAGAGAGAGAGAGAGAGAGAGAGAGATGCATATGAGAATTATGATTTTTTTCATCTTTTTCAACAAACTAGCTTTCAGATTTATTTATTTATTTATTTATTTTTGTGTCTCTTCCAAATTTTGAAAACGGAACTAAACAAAACGAATAATATTTATCAACATAAATTTTCATTGCTAATCCCATACAATTAGGGGTGGGGCGTGGGTCGGTTGTGGTCACGGAACTGCTAATCTACCATCCGTTTGTCAGATTAACGGATTGAAAAAAATCAATCCGCATTCATTCGTCAATCTGGCGGATGTGTATTGAGCGAATTGACGGATGGATGCGAATCGGTTTGGTGATTTAAAATTTAACAAATTTTCAAAATAATTCAATTTGTGTACTTCCTCAAAAAAAAAAAAAATATATATATATTATAATCAATGACTTAAAAAAAATTACAATCACTGTATGCCTCATCCACATATTATAATCACAACATACCTCATCCACAAAAGTATTATAATTTGTGGTTCTTAAAATATAAAAATAATTTAAACCACCAAAACCATAAACAGAACAGTAGTAGAGATTGTATGCCTCTGTATTGTTACATCTATATCTGTTTTTGAAAACAAAAACCAACCAGCATATATCATCTTTTTTATTTATTATCTTTAGAGTTAGATTTCAAAACTAAAAAATATAGATAATAATCAGCTTGCTTGTTTTGAGTTTTCAGAAAACACTTTTCAGAAAATTCTACACTCTATTTTCCGTGTTTTTTGTTTTTACTGATTTTTTTAATATTTTAAACAATTTTTTTTTACTTTTAGACACACCTAACATAAATACACCTAAAAAGTAAAAAAAATTGTAAAAAAAAACTTTTAAAAATCCACTAAATACCAAAAATACAAAAAAATACAAGAATTCAATACATTTTTTGTATTTTTATGTATTTATTAATTTTTTAAAATATTTTTTCACAATTTTTTTACTTTTTAGATGCATCTAACTAAGATGCATCTAAAAAAGTAAAAAAAATATTTAAAATTTAAAAAATATTCACTAAAAACAAAAAAAATACGAAACCAAAAAACTCAATTTTTCAAAAAACTTAATCCAAAAAACTCAAATCAACACACTGAATACATTTATTTTTTTCAATTCAAAAAATATATTCAAGTTGAAAACTCTTTTTCAACAAAACATATTCAACAGAATATTAACTCTTTTTCAATTGAAAACACAAACTGAATATCTAAACAAATTGAAAACACAAAGTCTTACAAATTACTAGGGGTGCTCGCGGTTTGGTGGTTCGGTTGCGGCCAAAGGAACCTCAAATCTGCCATTTCTCCAAAGTTAGGCGGATTGGAAAAAATCAATCTACAACCGTCTGCTCGTCATTACGCATCCATCCAAAATGCGGTAGATTGGTTCGGTTTGATCGGTTTGGGCGAATCGGTATATCCGTTACTCACCCCTATATAAAATGACGTGATTATAACCAATATAATCCTCACTATGGTATTGATAGTCTCACCCCATGGATTAGCTACATTGCTTTCTTCTTCTTCTTCTTCTTCTTCTTCTTCTTCTTTTTTTATTTTTATTTATGAGAAAGTAAGAACTTGATATATTATATATTTGACAATATGTCGTCAATTAAAGTATATCAAAATATAAAATAAATCTAAAAATAGATAAAGAGAACCTTACCAGTCTCCATACAGAGAGAAAAATAAAACTCCACAACAAGAGGAGAAAACCTCTACATGAAGAGGTATTATTGCAACCAAAAAAAAAAAAAAAAAAATCACTACCAAACAATTACTTATCACCTTCACGAGTTATTCATCATCACAACTGGTAGTTGTGGTACGTTAATCCCCACATCTATATTACAAAATAAAATGTGACGATAGAGTGTAGATCTGTAACAGTAAAGTGTAGATTTGCAATGGTGGAGGCGGAAATGCGACGGTGGTGTTGGATCTAAGATGGTAGAGGTGGTGCATACATCGGTGGAGGTGATAGTTGATGAACGATTGCAACGGTCGAACGACGGTGGTGGTGGAAGTAGATCATAACCTTGGCGGTGGCAGTGGCGGTGGCGGTGGCGGTGGCAGTAGACGACGATGTTGGCAGGGGCTAGTGGTTGTGTGATTTTTTTTGAAAAATGGTAGAGAGGGAGAGAGAGAAGAGAGAGAGATGAAAAACCAATATGAAAAGATTTGATAGATTTGAATTTAAAGAAGGAAATATAGTTGATGGAGGATTTATTGTCATATTTAAAAATCAACAAAACTTAATGGTATTTAAGTTCCATAAATAGATTGTTCTACACATGCGATGGAAGACTTTGCATGTGCGGCAGTTTCACCCGCAAGTGCGGCAAATGGAGCAAGCCTTTAGTGGTAGATTGCGGAAATTGCAAGTACGGATGAGGGGCACCACACGTGCAGAGGAAGTCACCGCACGTGCAGTTGATCGTGTTGTTTCCTCGAATAACACTTTACAATACAAGATATGGCCTTAAGGGAAGCCCAAAAGTATCACATAAATATGTCATATGTTACTTTAAAAATATTTTAAAATTTTCTTATAATGAGTCTCTTCATTTTCATTAGATATGTTGCTTCTTTTTTTTTTTTTATTTGACATATGAATTTGCACTTTTTTCCGAACAAATTAATATATTGCAAATAAAACCCCAAACTCCTATGTTGTATTTTTTATTGATTAAAAGTATCACGTAGAAAGTATTTAAAAAAACTTCTATTAAAAAAGTATATATCTTTATTTTCATTAGACATATTTCTATTTTTTTTTATTTGACATGAATTTGCACTATATATGCGACAAATTAATATATTGCAAATCTGACATATGTCAAATCTAACAATTAATGGCCATGTTTGTTTGGCTCTTTGGAGATGGGGATTGGACTAATAGTGTTGGGGAGCCACTTAAAGAATGTTTGGTTAGGGACATTAGTGAGGGGATTAACTATCCACTTGGACTAGTAATCCCCTCCGTTAGTAGGATTACCAATCCCATTGGAGGGGTTGAGATTAGAAATTGATTGAGGTGATTAGTAAATTTTTGAATGATTCTTAAGAAATTTTTTTTTATTCAATAACTCTTACTCACTTATAAGATCGGTGGCAGTAGAGTGTAGATTTGCAACGGTGGAGTGTCTATCTGCGATGGTAGACGTGGAAATGCGACAGTGTTGGTGGTTATAAGATGGTAGTGTTGGTGCATACATCGGCGGTGGTGATAGTTGATTAACGATTGCGGTGGCTGAACGACAGTGGTGGTGGAAGTGGATCATGACGTTGGCCGTGGCCAGTGGTTTTGCGAATTTTTTGGAAAAATGGTTGAGAGGGAAAGAGAGAGAAGGGAGAGAGATGAAAAAAGAATATGAAAAGATTTGATAGATTTGAATTTAATGAGGGCAATATAGGTGATGGAGGATTTATTGGTGTATTTAAAAAGTCAACAGGACTTAATGGTATTTAAGTTCGATAAATAGATTGCTTTGTACGTGCGATGGAAGGCTTCGCATGTGAGGCGATTTGTCCCGCACGTGCAACAAAGGAAGAAAGCCTTTGGTTGGAGATTGTGGGAAACTGCACATGCGGGCGAGGGGATGTGTTGTAATAACCCCGATCCACAATTAGCCACTAATCGGTAATTAAGGATGTTAATGAGAGGATTAAAATAAATTATGGTTTATTATGTAATTTGCACGATAGTTGGCTTCTATCTATTACTTGTAGAAATATCTGTTTGGAATTCTGCTTTAATATGTAAATTGAAAGACTCATCGGCATCCGAAACTGGAATTGATTACATCAATAGGTTATTGGAATTTTTAGAATCATATGGCAAATTTTATTTAAAAAAAAAAAAAATTGATTTAGTCTGATTCATTAAGTCGTGTTTGGATGGACCAAATGCTCTAGTTAATGTATTAATACATCACAGGTATATAAGTTGCTTAATAAGCTCATTTGAGCTCATTTCTTTAATCTCCCTTAGTGCACAAATCTGAGAATTCATCTTAGAGAGAGAGGGAGTGCAATTCTAGAGAGAGAAAAGGTAGAGATTGAGGAGAAATTGAAGGCTTTGACTTGAGCTCACCAAGATTGTGCTAGAACTAGAGTAATTCAAGACTCTAGGTAAGATTACAACCTCTAGATTGTGTAACTGAGTCATTTAACGTGAAATTTCTTCAAGATTATGAGTTTGAATGTGTACATTGAGCTTAGAATAAAGATTTGAGTTGCAATTCATGCATGCATGTACATTTCCTCACAAATTGAGCATGAACTCCAAGAATTCTCTCATGCATGTTTGAAATTCATCTTAATTAGAGAAGATCATCGAGTTTCAAGTTGTCTTGTGGTGTTTGATCATGTTTTGAGATGGTTGATACAAGAAAAATTCATGCATGTTGTGTTCATAAACATTCTTGAAGTTTAAGTTGAAATTGGGAACTTTTGGCAAACCCTTGGGCCATGATTTTATGAAATGATCCTAAATTCTTCATGTTTTACAAGTTTACTATGTTATCTCTAGTTTTGGGGCCCAAGAGATGTGTTTTGGATGGTTGAATTCGAGTTTTGAGCTGGGGAGGTCAATCTGGATTTTCTAGAAATTTGACCCACGCTCGAGCGGGGACTTTCACGCTCGAGCGTGAACCCTGAATTCATGCACCACGCTCGAGCGTGGGTCAAGCGCTCGTCGAGCGTAAAAACCTTGTATCCAGTACTTTTAGAGTTTACAGTCTGCTCGAGCAGGGAAAGGCACGCTCAAGCGGAGATTCATTGTCTACATGTCCGCTCGAGTGGGGAAACCCACGCTCGAGCGTAGACCTCATTTTCAGAAAATTTGACTAAGTGTTCCAATTCATGTTTTGGCATCCTCATTGCATCTTAGGCATTCCTAAGACCTAATTAAGCTTTGATAATGAGGTTATGGATTAGAAACACACTAAGGAATGAATGTACTAAGTCAAGGAATTGCAAATGTATGTGTGTTTAAGCATTGTGATAAGAAAGAACAAGAACTAACGTAATGAAAGCTAAGCCGTGTTGGCCACATGAATGTGTAATGATAAGACGTGCTTGTGTTATGTATTTTGTGGTTGTAGGTCAAGACTCGAGGATTGATTGACCGCTTACTAGAACAACTGTGAGTAATGTTATCATAAAGACACGTTCATATGAATTATGTTCCAAATGAAATGTGATAAGCTATGACTTCTGAAATGATATCTGTTTACGTGAACGAACATCCCAAGTTTGAAATCTATTATGGCATCCATAGATAGTCCCAAGTTATGGAAGACGGCATGAAAATATGGGTCCATGACATACAAGTTTACGAGATCTCGTTAGCCACTTCATTGTGGTGATATGTGTTTGATCGGTATTCGGAACCGATTACTCTAGTCGGAAGACGTTCTGTGATGTGTTCTATGGGATGTACCATTATTATGTTCTGATATGAGGATGATTATGCTATGATCTATTTTTCGCTTATGATATGTTCGGATTTCGTTCACTAACCCCTTTACCTTAATGTTATTAACTGGGTTTTAGCTCACTATTTGTATATATATATGTATAGGTGAGCATCCTGGAGTTCGAGTCTGAAGGCTTTTGCCTGGATCTGTGTTTCGTTGTCAGCCAACCTTTGTGCCTTACGTGGAGGTTCCCGAAGCATCCTGTGTTTAAGTTATGAGGTTTCTGTTTATATAAGACTTGATTTGATGTCGTTGGCTGTACTTAAAATGCTGTAATGTGTGTGGGTATAATCTATGGTTGACTACCGGTTATGTATATAAAGTTTTAAATATTCTGTTTCATGTAAGTCAGCACAGCTCATTGGACAACTATATTTATGTATTTGCTTCCGCTAGCCCCTTAATCTTGTAAATCTGTTCAGAGGCCTTCAGTAATCCAAAGATTACTGGCCGGTTACGATGCTAAATCTATAGGGGCGGTTTGGGTCATGACATGTGTAGAGAAAGTCACTACATGTGCAACTAAGCGCGTTTTTGCTTCGAATAACACTCTCCAGTACAAGATATGGACAGAAGGGAACCCCAAAGGTATCACATAAATATGTCATATGTTACTTGAAAAATATTTTAAAAATTTCTAATAATGAGTCTCCTTGTTTTTATTAGATATGTTGCTATTTTTTTGTTATTTGATATATGGATTCGCACTTTTTTTTTTTTCGAACAAATTAATATATTGCAAATCAAACCCCAAACACCTATGTTGTATTTTTTATTGATCAAAAGTATCATGTAAAAAGTATTTTAAAAAAATTCTATTAAAAAGTATATATCTTTATTTTCATTAGTCATATTTCTATTTTTTTTATTTGACATATGAATTTTCACTATATATGCGACAAATAAATATATTACAAATCAGACTCATGTCAAATCTACTAATTAATGGCCATGTTTGTTTGGCTCTTTGGAGAGGGTGATGGGACTAATAGTCTGTGGGATGCACCTAAAGAGTGTTTCGTTGGGGACATGAATGAAGGGATGTATTCCTTTGGACTTGTAATCCCCTCCACTGGCAGGACTACCAATCCCATGAGAGTGGTTGGAATTAGAAATTGAGTGAGGGGATTAGCAAATTTTTACATGATTCTTAAGCAAAATTTATATTTTTTTAGAAGAAAAAAATAATTATAATATTAAAAAAATACTAAAAGTTTAAAAATATTAATTTTATATATATTTATAGTATATACTAATTCAGTGGTGTACAAACAAACATTTTTTTATTCTACATCTCCAATCTAATACCATCATATTAATAATTTTCTCTCAATCCCACCATACTCTTAATCCCTCTATCCTATGGAGCCAAACAAACGTTGCTAGTTATCTAAACTAATACAACAATGAAGCATTAATGAGTATTTTAGAATTCTAGTAATCTAATTCTCGTAACCTATCCTGTTGACCAGATTTATTTACCCATAAGCCCTATTTTATTTTTCACCTATCAATATGTCTAAAATGCCCTCTCTTCACTTTTTTCATCCCTATTATTCATACTGCTATGACTACACCTCCGATCGCCGATAATCATATCCGGTGATAGTTTCTGGCGATCACCTCAGGTAATAGTTTTCAGTGACATTTTTTTGGATTTTTTTTTCAACAAAAATAAACACCTATTATCATCACATCACTACTATCACCATAAACAAGCCTCAATCATTCATTCTTACACACTCACTCACAAACATTTACATACACACACTTACTCACTCACTCACTAACTATCATTTACTTATTTACTTATTCACTCACAGAAACACAACCACACATAGACATATACACAGAAAAAGTTAACAAAGACTAATATAATAAACTAATCAAAAACACATTTAGCGATAAATTTATCACAGAAAAAATTACTAATAAAATCACTCATAATTTTATCAATGATGAATTTATCACTAATAAGTTTTTTTAAAAAAATTAAGAACAAAAAATTTTATTCTCTCACTCTTACTCACTTATAAGATTGGTGACAGCGGAGTGTAGATCTGCGAGGGTAGAGATGGAAATGGATAGTGGTGGTGGATCTAAGATGGTAGTGGTGGTGCATACATCGATGGTGGTGATAATTGATGAACAGTCACGGTGGTTGAATGACGACAGTGATGAAAGTAGATCATGACATTGGTGGTGGTGGTGGTGGTGGTGGTAGACGATGACACTAGTGGTGACTAATGGTTGTGTGTAATTTTTGGAAAAATGATAGAGAGGGAGAGAGAGAAGAGAGAGAGAGAGAGATGAAAAAATAATATGAAAAGATTTGATAGATTTGAATTTAATGAGGGCAATATAAGTGATGGAGGATTTATTGGTGTATTTAAAAATCAACAAGACTTAATGGTATTTAAGTTCCATAAATAGATTACTCCGCACATGCGATGGAAGGCTCCACACGTGCGGCAAAGGGAGCACGCCATTTGGTTGGAGACTGCGAAAAACCGCAAGTATGGCCGAGGGGCACCGTACATGCAGCTGACCATGTTTTGCCTTGATTAACACTCTCCAGTACAAGATATGGACTGAAGGGAACCCCAAAGGTATCACGTAAATGTGTCATATGTTACTTTAAAAATATTTTAAAACTTTCTAACAATGAGTGTCTTTATTTTTATTAGATACGTTGCTAGTTTTTTAATTTGACATATGGATTTGCACTTTTTTTGAACAAATTAATATATTACAAATCAGACTTATGTTAAATCTAATAATTAATGATCCAAACTAATATAGCATTAAGGCATTAATTAACAGTTTAGAATTCTAGTATTCTAATTTTCATAACCATTAAACAGGTGCCGCCACACATGCTGATTAGTGCAGGCCACACTTAGTTTTTTGGGCTAGGACTTGAACGTGTGGTGGAGTGTGCTCACACGTGCAATGGAAGGTTCCATATATGTAGCAGTTTGTCTTGTACGAGTGGCAAAGGGGGCAAGCCTTTGGTTGGAAACTGCGAGAAATCGCTTGTGCAGCCGAGCGTGTTTTTGCCTCGAATAACACTCTCAAGTCAAAGATCTAGATAAAAAAGAAGTCCAACCCTTAAAATAAATAAATAAAACAAGCAACTAACGTTTTAAAGATGAGCCCTATATCTAGAGGTGCAACTCAGGCGAGTTCGGTTGGACTGGAAAGTTGCCCAGGCTCATCCCTAATTATGTTTGGAAGTGTCCAAGCCCGCTCAAGCCCATGTAGCTCGACTTTTTCGTGCCTCATTTCAGAAGATGAATAAACCCTACAGTATCAGACTCCCACGGTTCTGAGTCTGATCTCACAAGTGCAATGTGAAATAGAAAAACACCAAAAAGTCCAAATCCGACAAATCTTTTAAAAAATCAATTTTGAATCAAATTGCCAAAAATGGACTGCTTTGCTAGATACAGAGTCGCTACCTAAATATTTTTGAGAAATTTAGAAAATCCATGACTTGTGTCAAAGGCCACGTGTCACCAAGATTGTCTTGGCTCGGGAACTTAGGTATGAGAGGGGAAGATCATGAATTGAGCACCTCCGCTCACCCGATCAAAGATTGGCCTCTACTAATCATGAAGTGAATCTTATTTACATTATATGCACTTGTTCCAGTTATTAGACTAACATTACTATCTGATGCGCGCACACAAGTACAGACTAATTTGCAAGAATTGGAGCATTTGATTTCATGTTTGTTTGCAAAAAAAGTTTGTGAATGTGCCACTTGAAAAAGTGGGCTTAAACACACATTTTAATCGAATTATTCCAATTCAAGCAACTAGCCTTCATCCACAAGCATTCAAACAATTTATCAATCAAGCATTTAGCCTTATGGCAAGTATGTTAAACATGGCAACAATCACACGCATGCGATATGCTAAAGCGAATAAAGGCTCACCTGGTACTCCAAGTCAAAAAAGATGAAAGAGTTAGAAAAATGCATGATCCCAACTATGCAACATGACTAATGCAACACATACGATATGTAATTACTAAGCTCGGTTCCTAATATGGCATATGAATCAATTTGATAGCATGCGGTCTAAGCACGTATTCAAAGAATGTTAAGTAATAGTGTAAGTTAGAATGATGCGCTGAGCTTCGGTGCATGCAAGATAATGGATGCAAGGCATGAGAGAAGCTAAACGAAACATGATGCCCTAATCTAACCATCATAAGCTAGTAAATAAAAGGGAGAAAGACATGGGGTTGGAAGACGTACACATTATTACAACATTGGCGCTCTCTCGCAGGAGGATCCGAATGAACTAACTAGCTAAGCACATTAACTAGCTATTACAAAGCGAATTAACTAATTATTACAAACCGAATGAAGCTAACTATTTTATCTAGTTATTACAACATCACAATCTAACTAATTAATCATACTAATTAATTAATTACAAAATTCTAATTAGCTAACTAATTAATTACAACTTGAAGTAACTAAATTAACTACTCGAGAAACAAGGAATGCTCATGTATGCGCGGACTTTTCACCCGAAAAAGCCACTGTTTCTGTTGCCAGATACCTCTGTTGCATAGTAGAACACTTGCACTAATTTCCACCTCAGAACCAACTCTATTCTGTTTCAACAAGTCACTGTTGGATTTTGCAAAGGTGGCCGGCAGGCTAGAAGTGGTGGCCTATCGGCCACAAATGATGGCCTGTCGTCCACAGGAGGTGGCCTGCTGGCCACTGATGCTTGGTTCTTCTCGCTGCAACAGAGAGCAAATAGAGCACGAGCAGGGTATTCTGTCATGACCCTAACCCGCCCCCAAGGGTTAAGGACATAACCGGCCAGTAATCATGAGATTACCTACGGCCTCAAACCAAGCCAAACGTATTTTAACAGAGTTAATGGGGGCCAAACGGAAGAAATTTAAAACTTTGTCCATAGAGTTATGCTTACATGGCACATCATAACAAACCATACATATGCACATTAATAACTCACATCAAAATATGTACTACACAAAGCTCTGTACATACAGGATCATATAGGTCTAAGTTAGCCGAACAAAACTATATACAACATATTCAAAGACTTCGCCCATGTGACAAAATAAAACAGAATGACAAAAAGGCAAAGACGGGTCTCGTGTATGAAACGCAAGGGCTAACTCTTCAAAACCTTTGTTGTTCCTTACAGACTTCACTGGGGTTGGGTTTGGACTTCTCTTGGCTCACCTACAAACACATGAATGAGTGTGAGCGATAGCCCAGTGAATAATATCAAATAAAGAAGTTATACGAACGATATGTAGAATAACATACTTCAAACGACCTTGGGCCCAATTCATATTTCTATTTAACATATACGCGCACAATTTAAATCAAGTGGTTGTAGTTCCAAACATACTGGCCCTTGGCCCATTTATCTTTCATTTGTCAAACTAGCCTTTGGCCCATTCAGACTTTCATGTCAAACTAGCCTTTGGCCTATTCATTCATGTCAGACTAGCCTTTGGCTGATTCATTCATGTCAAACTGGCCTCTGGCCCATTCATTCATGTCAAACTAGCCTCTGGCCCATTCATTCATTCATTTATTTCAAACTGGCCTTCGGCCCATTCAGTTATTCATATTAAACATTTGTCCACAATTCAAACTAGCAACTTATAAGGCTTATAAGGAAATAAGTAATTGGACAAATGACAAGCTTCAAAATATCAATATTACTCACAGTGATCGGTTGGTTGGTTTGCCCTGGAGCTTGACCCTACACATCACATAGAACATACGGGTCACAAACGATTCAGTCCGTTCCTTAATTCACATATTCCACTTTAGGCTTCATTCTTATCTCTTTAACTCATTTACCATGCTCAATGCATGCCTAAGAGTGCTTACAAGTGAAAGAGGACGGAAAACGAAACACAGAGCGCGCAAAAAAAATTTCAGAAAACAGGGTCCCCGCTCGAGCGTGGACTTCCTCGCTCGAGCGGACCCAATAGGTTTGCAAAAGTGCTGGTTGCATCATTTTTACGCTCGAGCGTGAACTCGGACACTCAAGCGGAAGTTCATCCTACATAGCTCCCCGCTCAATCGTGAACTTCTCCGCTCGAGCGAGCACCATGCCTGCAAGAAAATACTGGGTGCTCGTATTCCCTGCTCGAGCGGCGGTTCCCCCGCTTGAGCAGACGTCAAAGTTTCTGGGTTTTCCAGCAATGTTCTTGAGCTCAATTTCAACATTCCAACCAACATTTCTTGCATGCCATGGCTTAAATTTCAAATATATTTATGCTATCATGATACAAACACCCAATTACATCAATATGGAGTTCAATTTCATGAATCAAACACATGCATGTCCCAAATTGACACCAAACTCATTTCCATCATAACACATTTATGCATTCAAAGTTCCATTCTCATAAATTGTACTTGCATGTGATATATTACTCTCATTCTCAACTTAGATGATACAAATGGTGATTACAACTTGAGCTTTAACCAAAACTCTACATGAATCATGTATTTCAAGCTCAAACATGCAAATTCAAAACAATTTCTTACATGCATGCACATATTGGCCCTCAATTCAACAAAACCAATTCAATTTCATCATGCTCAATTAAATTCATGTTCTTGACCATTATCCTAATTTAAATTCACAAAATTACAACTTAATATTCATGAATCCACTTACATAGAGGCTTTACTCTTCCTAAATTATGGTCAAATCTAGAGTTTAATCCTCCACTCCTCACAAACTTGAGCCAAACACCCAACTCTCCTTCTTCCTCTCTCTAGCCGACCCCTTTCTTTTTCTTAGAGTTTATAATCAGCCCAATGAAGCTAAGGAGAGAAATTGAGTGTTTAAAGGCCCCTTATAAGCCCCCACTCAACACATTATTTTATTATAAAACAATTGGTCACTTAATTCATTAATTTAATCTAATTAATTTAATCTGATCCGAATCAATTTCTAATTAAATTTCACCGTAGGCTCTAAAAATTACGCTAATCACAATGGCGTAATCAATTTTGAGTTCTGTGGCCGATAAGGCCTCAATCAAATTTTCAAAGCAGATAATCAAACAGATATTCCTACGGTGAACAGATAGAAATTCAAAACCACATATTTCACGTAATGGCACACAATCATACTAGACACATAATCGCATTCGTATTAAGGACCAATTAACATAATAAGGGACAAGGTTATCATAGTCTTCCCCCTTTTAGGAAGTTTGGTCCTCCAAACTTATTTGACCTTCGTCAGGAAACAAATGTGGATAGCGTAGTCACATTTCCTCCTCTTTTTCCCATGTAGCATCCGTCCCATAGTGTTCTTTCCACTCCACTTTCACCATTGGGATGGACTTGCTTCTCAATTGTTTCACTTGCCGATCAACAATTCCTTTCAGCCATTCAGCGTACTCCATATTTTCATCCAAAGCTACTCGGTGATAATCAATCACATGGAATGGGTCTCAGAGATAACCCCTCAACATCGACACATGAAACACATTATGGATTTGCGCGAATCCCGATGGCAAAGCAACTCTATAGGCCACTGGGCCAAGCCTTTCCAGAATCTGAAACGGTCCAATGTAACGAGGCGACAACTTGCCCTTCTTTCCAAATTTGACTTGGCCTTTCATTAGGGACACACGGATAAACACGTGGTCACCGACCTCATACTTAAGAGGTCTTCTCCGAACATCTGCATAGTTCTTTTGTCAATCCTGAGTTGTTTTGAGCCTTTGCCGAATAGTTTTGATTTTCTCAGAAGTATCTTGCACAATTTCAGGCCCAAGTAAAGCTCTATCCCCGACCTCTATCCAACAATTTGGTGATCTACACCTTCTACCATACAAAGCCTCGTATGGTGCCATACCGATGTTGGAGTGAAAGCTGTTATTGTAAGAAAATTCCGCAAGTGGCAAATAGTCTTCCCAACTCCCCTGAAAATCCAAAGCACACATCCGAAGCATATCTTCCAAAGTCTGTATTGTTCGTTCTGATTGCCCATCGGTCTGTGCGTGGAATGCAGTACTGAACCTTTATTCCGTCCCCATAGCTTCCTGCAAACTCTTCCACATCGAGATACAAATTTCGGATCTCTGTCCGACACAATAGATTCCGGAACTCTGTGTAAACGGACGATCTTATCAACATAAATAGTAGCCAATCTATAAGCATTAAACGTAGTTTTGACAGGCAGAAAATGTGCAGATTTAGTCAGTCTATCAACTATAACCCAAATAGAATCCATACCTCGAGAAGTCTGAGGTAGGCCAACAACAAAATCCATAGTCACATGCTCCTACTTCCATTCGGAATAGGGAGAGGTTGCAGTAGACCGCCGATTTTGATGTTCAGCTTTAACTTACTGACACTGAAGACATTTGGACACGTATTCTGCAATCTCTTTCTTCATTTTAGGCCACCAATAGGTTTGTTTCAAATCCCGATACATTTTATTATTACCCGGATGCATAGCAAATACGGATCTGTGGGCTTCATCTAAAACCCTCTTCTTTAGTTCCGAATATCTGGGACACACATTCTGTTCCAAAATTCAACACTTCATTTTCAATACCGAACTCTGCTTTCGGACTTGTCTCAAATTCATCAATCACCTTTTTGAGGAATTTATCCTCTTTCTGTTTCTGCTTAATTTCATCAATGATTGCCAGCTCGGTTGTAATAGCGGCTATCAATCCGCCCTGTTCACACATTACCACTTCGATTTCAGACTTCTCGAAATCTTGCAAGATCTCTTTCCGTTCAGTAAGCAAACAAGCCATACTCCCCGTTGATTTTCTGCTCAAGGCATCAGCAACTGAGTTAGCTTTCCCGGGGTGATACTGAATCTCTAAATCATAATCCTTTATCAGTTTCAGCCATCTCCTCTGTCGCATATTCAACTCCTTCTGCGTGAAGAAGTATTTCAGACTTTTGTAATCCGTGTAGACTTCATACTTTGCCCCATACAATAATGCCGCCAGATTTTCAAAGCAAAAACAACTGCGGCCAACTCTAAGTCATGCGTTGGGTAGTTCTTCTCATGTGGTTTCAACTGTCGAGAGGCGTAGGCAATAACCTTTCCGTTCTGCATTAATACACAACCCAAACCTTTATAAGACGCATCACTGAAAATTACAAAATTTTCTGTACCTAACGGTAATGTCAAAACTGGTGTAGTGGTTAATCTCATTTTCAGCTCATGAAAGGCAGATTCTCTTTCATCATTCCATTCAAATGATTGCCCCTTGCGTATCAACTGGGTAAGAGGTACATCTATCTTGGAAAAGTCTTTCACAAATCTTCTGTAATAACCAGCTAGGCCCATGAAACTGCGGACCTCTGTTACATTTGTCGGTGTAGGCCAATTCACAATTGCCTCTATTTTCTGTGGGTCCACTGAAATTCCTTCCTTGTTGATCACATGCCCTAAGAAAACAACTTCATCCAACCAAAACTCACATTTCTTTAGCTTAGCAAATAATTTCCTTTCCCGAAGTATTTGTAGGACAGTTCTCAAATGATGTTCATGTTCAAGTCTATCTTAGAATATATCAAAATGTCATCAATAAAAACCATAACAAATTCGTCAAGGTAGGTTTTAAAAATTCGGTTCATTAAGTCCATAAATACTGCCGGAGCATTAGTCACTCCAAATGGCATAATAAGAAACTCAAGATGTCCAAACCTCGTTCTGAATGCGGTTTTCTCGACATCCTCTGCCTTAACTTTCAGCTGATGATACCCGGATCTTAAATCAATCTTAGAAAACACCTGTGATCCCTGCAACTGGTCAAATAAGTCATCAATACGGGGTAGGGGATATTTGTTCTTTACTGTTACCTTGTTCAATTCCCGATAATCGATGCACAAACGCAAAGTTCCATCCTTCTTTTTCACAAACAATACTGGTGCACCCCAAGGCGAAGTGCTAGGTCGAATAAAGCCCTTGTCAAGCAGGTCTTACAACTGTTCTTTCAGTTCTTTCATTTCAGCAGTAGCCATTTTGTAGGGAGTTTTAGAAATGGGCTGGGTGGTGGCGCGGTTTCAATAGTAAACTCTATCTCCCTATCTACCAATTCCCCTGGTAATTCATTTGGAAACACATCTGGAAATTCTCTAACAATAGGGATATCATTTAGTTCAACATTCACAGATTGTTCAGACAACACATAGCACAAATAACCCTGGCACCCTTTCCTGATCAGTTTACATGCTTTCATTGCAGATATCAAGTAAGGTGGAGGCACTACCCCATTACCCACAAACACAATCTCTTTATGTTCTGGTGGTTTAAACACAACCCGTTTTGTCACACAATCAGTGGTGGCACAATATTTGGTCAACCAATCCATGCCTAAAATTACATCGAAATGCCTAAAGTTCAGGGGCAACAAATCTACATATAGGATAGCATTCTCAACACGCATATCACAAAACCAGTATATAGATTCACACAATACAGATTCCCCAGATGGAGCAGACACACAGCAGATATGACAGTAATTCTAGAGGCCTATTCAGTCTAGATGCAAATGCACATGTCACAAAAGAGTGTGTGGATCCGAGAGTCAATTAACACAAAAGCATCCTGATTACATATAGAAATGGTACCTGAAAAATTACATTGGCATTCTGTGTATCGCCCGGAACAAGCACAAAAACTCTCCCTTGTCTCACGGTATCTCCGGCGGGAGTAGGTCTCATAGTATTTCCTGGTTTTGGGATCGATGCAGTGGAACTAGCAGCTATTCTCCCACTGTTCTGATTACAATCTCAGGCCATGTGCCCTTGTTTACCACACTTGAAACAGGCCCCTGACACACGGTAACAAACCCCACCGTGCCTTTTGCTACAAATATTGCACATGGGAGATGCGTCTCGGGAAGAATTTGAAGTATTTGAGGAGCCCGTGTTTTGCTTTTTCAAAAATTTCTTCTTTGAGAAGAAGCCTTGCCTTTTGTTACCTTTCCATTCTGTCATTGGCTTAGCTTGTCTAGCTATGTTAGCCTCTGATATAATGGCCCTGTCTAGCACCCAATGTAGGTCTCCAGCTTCAAGACATTCACTCCCTCTAAAATGTCGCTTCGAAGCCCACCTTCAAAATGTCTCGCCTTCTTATAGTCAGTATCAATTACATGTGGTGCAAACCTGGCCAATTCAGTGAATTTGGCCTCATACTCAGCCACTGTCATGCTGTCTTGTCTAAGTTCCATGAACTCTGACACTTTCCTATTCTGAACACATTGTGGGAAGTACTTGTCATAGAAAATTTTCAAAAATTTTGCCCAATCAACATCTCTATGATTTTCTCGCATTAACATCCACCACCTTCTCGCTTCATCCTCTAGCATAAAAGTGGTGTGGGAGCTGAATAAGTAGAAGAGTCGGAAGACGCGTACCCCATAAATTAGATACTATTCGGCTTCATATTGCGTAATTAGGACGCCGAATGCGTTAGTAAAGCCGAATAGACGGAGGTCAGTAACTCCGAATGAATAAAAGGTGAATGAGATAAAAGTAGGCTCAGGCCCCGAGGCCCAAAAAGCAAGTATAAATACAAGAATCACAAATTTAGAAAGGTATGTAAGGATCACTTCACTGAACTTAGTAAACAAGCTATCTTGAGTATCTGAACTAATTTGTCCGTCGGAGTGCTAATTCCGGCATCCCCGACCATAGTGTTTGTATCTTTTCAGGTGACTAGCTGAGGATCACTAGCATCTCCCAGGATCTGAAGAGGAATACTCAAATACATCCATGGCAGGCGTGACTGAAGATCCTCCGATAGCCACTGACAAGACCGCATAGAGAGGTGACCTCATTCCAGCAAACTCGCTTGGACCAAAAACCATCGCAGCAAGACTTGCCTCGGACCTCCGCTCATCTTCAAACCCAACGCAAGAGACAATACAAGCGACCATGGCACAAGCTAGGCAAACCAAACAGAGGTTGGACAACATCATCGCTGAGAACGAACGCCTTCGTCGCGATCCGGCCTCAGAAATAGCAAAATCCAAACAAATGGTGCGCCAGGCTTCTGAGCGACCGCCGAGGGCAGATGATCGACGATCTCGGGCCCGACAGCAAGAAACTGACGGCTGCTATGCCCCAACAGATCATCTTGAGGAGCTGGCAAAGAACGAACGTCTTCACCAATGCGTCCGGAAGAGTGTGGTCGAAACACCTGCCCCTCCGCAGGATGCATTTTCGCTTGACACCGTCCACATGATATACAGCCTACCAGCAGCCCCGACCGTGCATGCGATCCAATCACATCCAGGCCCCCAACAACAACTCATGCCAGCAAAGCGGCCCCGAGAAACGCCAAGTATCACCTTTGACGATTCTGATTTGATCGGTGTAACACTCCCTCACATCGATCCGTTGGTTGTTGAGCTGCGCATAAACCGGTTCACTGTCGAACGCGTTCTTATCGACCAGGGTAGTACCTCGGAGGTTATGTATTATAAAACCTTCACCAAACTCGGATTCAACGAGTCAAACCTAACTCCGGCCCCTTATCCACTATTCGGCTTCAATGTCACTCCAGAGTACCGCTTGGGAAAGATCAGCTTACCCGTTCAAGCAGGCTCCAGAACGGTGGATGTGGAATTCTTGGTAATCAGGATGCCTTCACCGTACAATCTCATCATGGGGCGATCGTGGTTGCATACACTGCAGGCCGTCCCAAGCACCTATCATCAACTGCTATGTTTCCCAACAGAACACGGCATTGAGCAAATCCGCGGATCCTAGAAATCGGCACAAGCATGTTATCTCCTTGCCGCCAGAACGCCAAAGGAACTGCAAGTAAACTCCATTGAGGTGCCGAATTGGGAGATCCTGGATGACGTTGGGCGGTATCCAAATGAGAAGGCCACGGAAGATTTAGACCGAGTTAACATTGATGGAAGCCCAGAAAAGTTCTTCATGATCGGCGCCTCTCTGAATCAGGCCGACAGGAAGCAGCTGATCTCTTTCTTGCTCAACAACCTTGACGTCTTTGCGTGGACTCCGTACGAAATGCCGGGAATAGACCCGTCCGTTTCATAGCACCATCTGAATGTCGATCCGAATTGTAAGCCGATCATTCAGAAAGGCCGACGGTCAGCCGCGGAGCACACTGCCGCCGTTGTTGAGGAGGTAGACAGACTGCTTGATGCCGGGGCAATTAGAGAAGTCACTTACCCTACGTGGCTCTCCAATACAGTGGTGGTGAAGAAGAAAAATGGGACTTGGCGAGTGTGCGTCGACTTCACAGATCTGAACAAAGCTTGCCCCAAAGACTGTTTTCCTCTACCTAGAATCGACCAGCTCGTCGATGCGACGGCACGTCATCAACGCATGAGCTTCCTCGATGCTTACAGAGGCTACCATCAAATCGCCATGCATCCAGATGACTAGGACAAAACTGCCTTCCTCACCCCAAGATGAACCTATTGCTACAAAGTTATGCCCTTTGGGCCGAAGAATGTAGGGGCAACCTACCAAAGATTGGTCACCGCCATGTTCAAAGAGCAACTCGGCCACACTATGGAAGTATACATCGACGATATGGTGGTCAAGTCCAAAGAAGAACAGAATCATATAGCCGATCTAGAAAAGACATTCAACATCTTACGCAAATACAGAATGAAACTGAACGCTTCCAAGTGTGCGTTCGGAATCGGCTCTGGCAAATTCCTGGGTTACATCATCAATCACCGAGGAATCGAAGCCAACCCGAGGCAAGTCACAGCAATCTTGGAACTCGGCTCCCCCCGTTCAGTAAAAGAAGTCAAAAAGTTGATGGGGATGGCCGCTGCACTTAACAGGTTCATCAACCGGTCTACAAATCGCTGCCAACAATTCTTTCAGACACTACGGCAGGGTAAGGCTTTTGAATGGTCCGCTGAATGTGAATCAGCCTTCAACGGACTCAAGACCTACCTCCGCTCAGTACCTCTCTTGACAACACCCGCTGTTGGTGACCCGCTCATCCTATATCTGCCAGTTTTCGATAGGGCCGTCAGCACCATTGTAGACACCCCATTTTTGACCGCCCTCAAGACTTGGGCGTTACTGATGGTTTACTTGGTGGAGAAAGGTGTGCAGGGCAAAGGTTCAGTTTCTTCGGCAAGGAGAGAGACAAATCTCAACTTCATACCCCATTTTGGACCGAAGTTATTTTGGATGGTTTTTAGACCTTAGAACCCTCTCTTTCAAAACATTTTTGAAATAAAGTTTCTACAATGTTCCGAGGCTCACATTTTGTCAAATGATGCGCTTTTCGATAAACCGAGCAAGGACAAAGTGGAAATAAATGAAAGAGAGATGAAATCTTTGAAAAATCTTTCAAAACACCTTGCTCAGGGGTTTGAAGTTGAAGAAAGGAGGGAAAGAGAGAAGAAACCAAGTTGAAGAAGAAGATAGGCAAGAATCGCTAAGAGAGGGACGAGCAGTCCTCGCTAAATCAAGCTTATCTGTCTATACACTTGGAGTTAAGCTATGAGGCCACCACCATTGGAAAGAAGACTTCCGGGGCTTCATTTTTCATTCAAGAATCTCTCAAATCCGAGTCCGGAGGGCAGAGATATGATTGGTTGAAGTTGGGCATCATCCCGGTTGGACCGAAACTGAGCAGCCTTCACCAAAACAAGCATACCTTTTTGCACAGTTGGAATTTTGATGCAAGGCTAGTGCCCTTGGAAATCTTACTTCCGGAGCTTCAATTTTGACACAAGAATTACCTGAAAAGGAGTTCATATGAAGAAGTTATGCCCGTTTGAAGTTGGACCTGCAGAGCAGATTTTTCCTGCCGACCGACCAGAACAGATGGCCGACCGACCAAATAGATGGCCGACCGACCAGAACAGATGGCTGACTGACCAAATAAATGGCTGACCGACCATTTAAAGTAGCCGGCCGACCAATTTTGCTAGCCGACGACCTTCCGGTGTATTCTACAGATTAAATGGATGCCAGCTGTGCCAGCTGAAGGGCACAGACTGGATCCTCCATACACGTGTATGGAGGATCTTTGCTCTCGGTTTGAAGCTTCTAAGAGAAGCTTTATTCTCTTGGCTCTATAAAGGAAGCCTCCCCTCTCCATATACCAGGTTCAGAACTTGGTTAGGGCATATACATATATATCCCTCTTTGTCTCTCTATATCTCCTCCATTTTAGCTCCAAACCCTAGTTTTCTTGGACCATTTGCACTACAACCCTTAGCCTACCACCTCCATCATCCATTCCAGCACTTTGGGACTGATTTGCAAGGGTTGAAGGTTCACCAACTTGGTCCAAAAGCTCCTGCTTTGCTGCTCTTCAAGGGTAAGTACCTATTTCCTTAAACTTGTATTTTTTTTGCTCCATTTGGTTAGCCTTATTTGTAAGCATTTCGGACTTTGTCATAAACTGAAAAGTGTCATATTTTGAGCTCCTCTTGAAGATTGTATAAGGACATGTTTCTGTTTGAGGTCTCCTACACCCTTGTATGCTTTATCCCTCTTTGTAGGCCTATTTCGCATCATATTTAGTCCTACTTGTGAGGATTTTCGAGATTTGTCATAAACTAGAGAAAGTTTCCTTTTGAACTTATAAATATGTTTACTTAAGGTCACTTCTCTGTTTGGGGTCTTCTCCCCCCTTTCATGCTTTATTTCTTCATGTTTTGAGTTATGCATGTGAGCATTTGCATTGGCCTTGATTTGGCCTTTTAGCCACTGAAATCCAGCGGATTTTCAGTGGCTCAGATGTGCCTTTGAGCTTCAAAATCATAGAGGGGTGACCCTCTCACCCCTTATTCTCTTTACTAGCTTTGTTGGCCTTCCAAAGGGGCTCCATTTCGCATGTTGTGAAGTCACATTCTAGGAATTATTTTGTGAGTTATATGGTCTGTATTAGCTCTATCTAGAGCCCATTTTTCCATATTTTATGTCTATGATGCATGTGTAGAGCAATTCCATTCAAGGCCTTTTGAAAGGGCCTTTCATTGTATGATTCATTGACCCATTTCAAGGCCAATTTGGTGAGTTTTAGGGCTGTCATAATTGATTTTCAGAGTTGGTTTTGCTATGCTAAGTATCCTTGATGCATGTGTAGAGTAACCCCTCTTGTAGCTTATCAAAGGAGCTCATCGTTCTTGCATGTGTAGACCTCATTTCAGTGGGTATTTGGGTATATTTTGACATGTTTTGTTCACTGTTTTTGGCTGGTTTGGTGAGATTTCATATGCTTCATATAGGTGTGGTATAAACCATGCTTACTAGCCAATCTTGCATTTTTTTAGCCCTACATGTTAGCACTTTTTGGCCATGCTTTAACTAGTATTGTGCATATTTTGGGACTACCTTGGCTCTGTCTTTGTGCTTCATGGTCAAATAATGCTTGCTTTGCATAGTTATAGTTCAATACATGTGCCTAGTTTTGAGTTTCGGGGGCTATTTCATGCATTGGGTGGCATATTTGCATGTTTCGGGACCATTGAGCATCATACTTCAGTGCTGGAACATATGCCATTTTATGCCGTAATTCATCCTTTCAATGCCTTTGTGGAGTTGTGTTTTGTGCCTTAGACTTGGGGCCATTGCATTGTGCATGTTTGCATGCATTTTGGTTGCCTCATTTTCATCACATGGCCACTGATTTTGGCATGCTTGCGAGCTATCCATGTTAGTTTAAGTCCATCATCGCATGTTGCTGCATGCAATGTTTAGGTTGCGTGCCTAGTATACATTGCTCATTTGCATGTTCATGTTGCACACTTAGCCTCCACACCTAGGTTACATTTCATTAAGCATGCATCCCTTGCCTCTTGATCAATCATGATAGGGGTTGGGGCCCTTTGATGTGTTTTGTGCTTGCATTTCATTTGATATCGAAGTTGCACACTTGGCTTTTGGGCCATCATGCATTGAAATGCGTGATTGATGGCCCGAGGGTCGAGGGCCACACTCCCTTGAGTCCATTACATGATTGGGAGAGTGGCCATGCATACATTGCTTTGAATTTCCTTGCCATGCACTGTCTGCCCTCTGCTGTTGTCAAAAATAGGTTTCTGCAGGAAGAAATGGCCGGCCGGCCACATACAGTGCCAACCGACCATCAATGTCCAGCCGGTGGTGTAACTTTTGGCCGATAAGCCTATCACCATGGCCGGTGAACTCGAATTGTGGCCGGTGACAATTCCCCTTAGCCGGTGGTGTTCCACAATGTCCAGAGAAGCATCCTTGAGAATTGTGCCATTTTCAGAGGAGCGGAGCAGGGAAAACAGAGGCAACTTGTGCATAGCAATGGATTCCGGGCGAAACCAATCCGAGCTTGCATGCATCCCTCTTCCTGAGGCCGTTTTACTGCTCTAAATAGTTTAAATAATTTGTTAATTAGTTAAGGGTTTGTAATATTTAATTAGCTAGAGTAGTTAATTATTCATTCGGTCTGTAATATTTATTCGGACCCTCCGAGCGAGGGCAATTGTGTAATAAGTGTGTGTGAGTGTGTTATGTCTTCTAACCCCCACTTCTTTCTCCCTTTTACGTACCTGCTTTCAATGGTTAGTATTAGGGTATTTAACTTAGCATACCTTATGCTATGTGCGTGCATCCATACATTTGTCTTGCATGCACCGGGCTCGGCGCATCATACTAACTGCATTGTATTTCAATTCCAAGTTGAGTACTTGTTAGTTGCAGCATTTCACATGCCATTTAGGATAGCCGAGCCTATTATAGTTGCATTTTGCTTGTGTTGCATTAGCCATCTTAACATAAACTAGATCATGCATATGATTACTACTAGTTTCTGTTTTGGCTTGGAGTACTAGGTAAGCTTTTATGCTTTAGCATACCACATGCGTGTGAGTGTTGCCATAATAACATGATTGCATGAGGCTAGCTGCTTATGTGATATAACTGCTTGAATGCCTGTGATGGAGGTCAATTAACCTAAATTGGAATAATGCATTGAAACTGTGAGTTTTAAGCCCACTAGATAGTGGCAAAACCATCTTTTCTAAAGCCCACTTGAGGGTGGCAAAACCTACATCTTTAGCCTACTTGTGAGTAGCAAACCATCATCAAAACAAACATGAAATGTTTTGTTCTAATTTAGGCGATTTGGTCTATACTTGTTTGCTGTGCGCATAACATAGTAATTCTAGGCTAATAATCGGAATAAGAACGCATAATGTTTTCAAAACAAGATATCACAGTTAATAGAGGCGATCTTCGGATCGGCGAGAGGGGTGCTCATAGCTGACCTTCCCCAATCATACCCAAGTTCCCGAGCCGAGGCAACTTTGGTGATGACGGACACGTGGCCTTTGGCACCGAGTCAGGGTCTCCTAAATTCCCCATTAAAATATTTAGGTGGCGACTTGTATCTGGCAAAGCAGTCCATTTTGCACTTCTTCAAAATCTGTTTTTTTCTCAAAACGATTTGCCAGATTTGGACTCTTTGGTTCAGATTAAGAACCGTGACACATTTTCGAGTCCGAACTATGGCAGCATAAGGCCCTCACGCGGGGCGCGTCCACAGTTTCTGGCGACTCTGCTGGGGACTTAGAGAACTTGACTCGAACTCGTGATATCTTGTTTTGATTTCACTTATGTGTTTCTTTGCATTGCATGTGCATTGGTGCGCCTAGGACACCGTGTTGGCCATCTGCTATTCCTGAACAGTTTGCCGGAGGCTTGTCTTGTCAAGGCATGACCATAATGCTGACCGGTTGCAGGCTCTGCCAGTATGGGAACACAAACCCCGGTTTTACCGGGGCACCCTTTTCGACCATTCGACCTAGCGCATATTCGGAATCCGTAGTGACCATTCCAAACTAGGACCGGTTGCTTACCCGATGTAGGTTGTTTGAAACCGCTACGTGCGTAGTGAAACTCTAGCTCCTGACAAAATAGGATAGGGAAACCCTACCCCAACATAGGGGTGTTTTGGCTCTCACTTGCTTGCTATGTGCTTTTAGAGTGTATCTCTACAGGAATGCATGTATCAGTTTGCAAGTCTGGGTATCAAGCCTGAGGGCATCAGTATTTTGGAAATTAGTTTTACCTGAGGGTATCAGTTTACAGACAGAATTTTGGGACAGAATTCAGTAGAGAGCATAGTCATTCATTATGCTCATATTTGTTTTGGCGAAATCAGGCTGAGGTGCTGTTTGTTTTCTATTTTGCTAGGGGTAGTCCTGGAATCATAGCTCCGGAAGGCTCTGATATCCCCCAGGTACATCGAACTCGTGCTGATAGACTTTGTCAGGTCAGAGATTCAGTTCAAGGGCAACCATTTTCCTCACCAGTGGTAAGGCAAAGAGGGCCAGACAAGGCTCATTGGTTTATCCGATCCGACACACCAGTCACCATCATCAGCAGACCGTGATGCACAGGGTTTGAAGAATTTGTTGGCTGTGATAGCAGCGTTAAATCAGGGAACTGCCATGCAGGATGAGACCAGTATTGAAACGCAGCGCCCATCTGGGGCATCTGCCTCACATCTAGCTTTGGGACCCCAGCCGAACTTTGACCCACTTCTGCCAGCTGAAGATTTGCAGGGTCCAGATCCTCAAGAAGGGTTGGCTCAAGCCCGAGTTTTCAGACCCCTGGTGTAGCATAATGAGAGGCTTTATCCCCTTGATGCTAATGAGCTCGATCTGACCGTAGTGAAAATTACAAACCTTGAGAAGCAATTAAAAAGGCACAGGGCCTTAACTCCATTCCCGACATTGAGGATGGGCACACTGAGTCTGCCGTACGGCTCCCAGACAGATTAAAATGCCATATATTGACCGTTTCGACGGGTCTGGAGATCAATGGTACATATCCGACTTTTCTTGGATGTCCTGAAGCCGATGGGTCTGACTAAGCCACATAAACTCTCTCTGTATGGAAGAACCTGTCGGGTGTAGCAGCCACTTGGTACGCTAAGTTGGAGGACAAAGTGAAGCAAGACTGGGAAGAATTGGCTGAGGCCTTTGTCGATCAGTATTCCTACAATACCCAAGTGAAATGACCATGCAAGAGCTTGAACAACCGCCAGAACCCAACAGAGCCTTTTGTGGAATTTGTTGCGAGGTGGAGAGAGCAAAGGCAGCACAGATGACAGATCGCCCTTCTGAGAGGGATCAAGTGCAGATGATGGTGCGAAACCTCGACCATGATATGTTGCAAAAGTTGATAGTCGCTCCACTATTCACTTTCAAAAGTTTGCATGAACTGGGGGTTCAGATCGAGAATGCATTCAACAGTGGGATCATTCCCAGAACAAGTGAACCGACAAGGAGGGTGATTTCAGGGAGTACCAATGTTGGTAGTAGCACTATTCCCGAACCCACCGAAATCAATACAGTCGCCACAGCTAACCCTTTTGCCAAACCAAGCCTACAACCAGCCGGCCCAGCCCGAGCTCAGGGCAGAACTTTCACCCCCTCTATATGAGCCTGACTAGCGCACTAAAAGTCTTGATGGAAAGAGGGCATCTCAAACCCCTCGATCCTCAACCTCTTCCTGACCCACTCCAGCCAGACATAACCCCTCCAAGTACTGTATGTACCATCAGCAGCGTGGTCATGGCACCGACCGTTGCTACCGCCTTCGTCATGAGGTCCAAAATCTCATCGAAACCGGACGATAGCTCCACCTTCAGACCCCATGACCAAGTACCTCATCCACATCTCAATCTAATCCACACACTGGCCGTCCCTTACGACCCCAGCGTATACATCACCCCGGCCCATCTACCCAAGCCTATGTGTTATCCCAGGAGCCTGGACTTATGCATGATGGGTGCATCTGAACCCCAATCATCTCAAACCCATGAACCCACTACTTCTGAGCTGATGAAGATGATTGAAGACTTCAGAGAACTGTGGCAGATCTGGCCTTTGGGTTTTGGCCCATCATCGACCACATCACGTACCAGGGAGTTCATGTCTAAAGGCTCCCCAACCTTGGGACGGTTGCATTGGAAGAAGGCCAATCCTTGACAAAGTGGAAGCGGAGTGGAAAGAACAAGGTAGGGGCAGGCATTGGTCCCCATGAACACCTTCGGTGGGATATTGAGGCTTTGAAAGCGAAGGACTGAACAAAGAGCAAGTCCTGCAGTTGTTGCAAAAAGGCTGTGGATGACACTTTCGCCACTCAAGTTGGGGGCAGTTGAATCAAGGGGCAAGCCGGGAAAAAGGGCCTTTGTACCAGGAATGTTCCTTTCATCTAGTCCCGTTCTCGGAAGAGATCAGCAAACCAGTCAGCGCCTGTCAATCCTTTGCTGGTGCATCCAGCAAAAACCACAAACCTCAAAAACCCACCTCGGGTCCAGAGGGTGTTCACCCCACTGTACATGTCTCTGTCAGCGGCCTTGAGGGTCTGATTAGAAAGGGGGATCTGAAACCCCTAGAGCTGCGGCCACTGCCAGATAAACTTCCCCCCTCCCATGATCCGGCCAAGTACTGTGCCTTCCATCAACAAGTCGGCCACGTCACTGATAGTTGTTACCGTCTTCGCCATGAAATACAAGATCTGATTGACAACAAGGTCATCGTCGCGCCGGCAAAGTCTATCGGCAATGGATCAGTGAACTTGGGGGATAATATGATGATCGGGGGATGAACCACCTGCGGGCGGCGCCCAGTTTACTCCGGATGTGGCGTATGGCACGCACTGTTTTGAGCATTTTGCGAATGCTAGTTTTTTGTGCTTTCTGACTTGGGTATTGGGTCAGTCTTGTCATTTTGTATTGAGTCAGTCTTTTCATACTGAGTCAGTCGGGTCTGTCTTGTTGTATCGAGTCAGTCCTGTTGTATAGGAGTCGAGTGATTCCGGGGGCGTTACCTCGGACATCACTTGCTTGTTTTGTGTTTGTCTTTTCGCTTTCTTTTGAGTCTGTTTCTGCCTTGGAGCCAGTTGTGCCAACAGATTTTGAATGGAACAGCAGTAATTTTCACACTCTTGTGTTTGCTTCTGCCTTGTGCCAGTTGTGCCAGAAGTTCTGAATGAGATGGCGGTATTTGACTAAAACTGTGTCTTTTCTGTGCCTTGAAGTCATTGTATTGACCTAAGTTTTTCGAAACTTTTCAAACACTGTGATGAAAACGAAGAGGAAGGAATTCCTCGAGATTTGCAAAACTTTGATCAATTGAGAGAAAGAGAGGCATGCTAAGCCCTTAATGATTGAAATCATGCTTGTTAATGTGAGTACTGAGAAGGATCCTGGCTTGATCCAGATTGGCTCCACACTGTCTTCAGTGCGAGCGATTAGTTGCTTTCTTAAAAGATTTCAAAAAAAAAATATTTTGCGCAGTCCTGCGAAGACTTGCGTGGAATCGCTCTTGAGATTGTGCAGCCTAGGATCCATCTCAGCCTCAAGATTCAATCCATTTGTTTTCAAACCTTGAACCCATTCAGAACGTTCAACGATCAATCATCAAGAGAGGCCTGTGTGGCCAGATTTGAAGTAGCCCTCGAACAAGAGGCACCAAAGTCAGATCAAAAGGTCAGACGTCGTCAACAGAAGCTTGTGAAGCTAGCACAGAAGCACCCCTTAAACCAGGGGCCAAATGTCCGATGTGTTTGAAGAGCCGGAGATGGATCCTTTTGCAAATCAATAAACAACAGTCACTCTTCTGGATACGGATGGCTTCAAAACCCTAAAACCATTTGGCATGGACTTGTTACACTTTTACCCTTTGAGAGGCTCACTGGGCCGAAAACCCGAAAGGGCAACCCAGGCAAAAGTTAGAGCAAGAAAAAATATATACAAAGAGAAAGAAAGCAAAAAAGAATACAAGAAAAAAAAAGATGAAATGCAAAAAGAAAAGATGAAAAAAAAAAAGAAAAAAGAAGAAAAGAATTGAAAAGAAAAGAAAAATAGAAGCTCGCAAGGTCGAAAACCCATAACGGGCGCCTTGGCAAAAGTTAGAGCCTAAAAAGTGAAGGTTAAAATACCCGAGTGTACCTTACCCCGAACTACGTAAGGCTTGATTCCTATCTTTGGGATATGTAGGCAACTTCATTCTAAAGTCCAGCCGTAAAACACTTCCAAATTGTCTGAGTCCATGTAATGGTTTTGATCATCTTTGCCTTCTCTGTATCCGAGAGTTCGGTTGTAATCATCGCTCCGAGGACTGATTACAATGCGCTCCGTTGCCATTCAGACAAGGGGCAACTTTCCGTTGCCATTCAATGCACTGCGGTGCCATTCAAACAAGGGGCATCTTTCCATTGCCATGCAGCTCTCTTCGAGCAAGGGGCAATTTTCCTCCAAATCCGAGGTTGTGCATCTCAAGAGTAAGTTCCGTGCTCGTTGAGCAATGGCTGTTTGCAAAAACAATTTTTGAGAATTTTTACTGAGGTTGACTGATCTCTCGAAAAATATTCCATCTTTTCCAAAACTGGACCATTTCTTGGACCCAAAAAGGGAAAAATTTCAGTGCTCATAACCTAACTTGCATGATTTTCAAATAAAAAATCGAACAAGTGTGTTAATCTAACTCTCATATTGGTCAAAGTTGTTTTAGTAGAAAGCCAAAAACAAAAAATGGTCAAAATAATGAACTAGGGGCACACTTGAGTCAGGTGTTCTGTCTTTTCCCCTTTATCAACGCACTTGCCAGAAAGGGCACCCTATTCGCCAAGAAGGGCACAGCGAAAGCTAACAGAGAAAGCTCTCATATCCTCCGAGCAACAAGGCATCAAGTCAAGTGCGAAGCACGAACTGGAATGGGGCAAGATATTCCATTCCCTCATCTGGACAGATCCAATCATGTCCAAACTCCCCAGCAAAGCATTGTTAACCGATGTCAACTGCAGATTTGCTACACACCCAGTTGCAGCGCAACCCCTCTGTGAGAAAGTTCACTGCTGTGCACAGAAGAAAAAGAATCTAGCAGAATGCCAGGGGCAAGAGCCCCACAACTTCCTGCTTATTCATCAACCACCCAGGGGAGAGATAAAAAAATGAGAGATTGAAGAATAGAGAGATGTGAGCTGAGAGAAAAAGTAAGGAAAGGGCTTTTTCAGAAAAACAGAGCTTGAGGGCCGAGTGATGTAAGAATCACAAAATGAGAAAGGGTGGGAAACAATACCCGGAGAAACAGGCTCCTCATGCACCGAAAGGTCTCTTGTCTTTGTAACATAGTTGAGTGTTGTGTTTGTGTGTTTTTGTTTGTCTCGATTCTTGTTTTGAGTCGTTTGAGGGTCAATAGATGTGTTTAGGTTGTTTTACCTTGTTTTTCCTTTGTTGAGTGGTGTTTAGGTTGTCTTACCTTTGTTTTCCGTAGTTGAGTCGTTTTGTTGTGGTCAGTCGTAGGCTCAATACCCAGTTGAAAACTTATTCTCACTCTTGATTTCAGAATAAAATCGTTTTGTGCTCAAAGTGCTGTGCCATTATCCACATTTGTGCAAAACAAGATTCTTTCTTTCATAAACCGCAGGGTTCAACCCAGGTCATGTGAGAACAGTAGAACAAGGACTTATCTGAAGCTATACAGGTTCCAGACTGCAAAGCAAAAGACAAGGGAAAATTTGGAGCATCTTAGTGTGTTTCAGCTTCGGCAAATTCCGAGACTGTATTCCAGGTGCACCTTCTCAGACCTCGCCATTTCTCTGGAGTATGAGTGTATCTCAACCCCAAGTGTAAGCCTACTTCAAGTCAGAATGGCAATTAAAGCAGCAGCAGATGTTACCTCTCGCCAATATGAACAGGATGTACCTTTTTGAGCTGAGTGTGTTACAAAGCCCTCCGAGAGATAAATCAGAGGCACCAGAGTACATGTTTTATGTCCCTCTATTGCATAGAATGTGCACTTTCATATACACTTCTGTTCCATGCGTGCCGCGCATCGTTATGATTAATGCATGGAATATGCTTACTTTCAATTCTGCATAGAATATGCTTGCTTTCAATATTGCATAGAATATGCTCCTGTTTCTTGCATAGAAAATGCTCGTATCTTTTGCATAGAAAATGCACTCCTCCGTACTTGCATAGAAATGCACCTCATTTGCATAGAACATGCATTCACTCGCACTGTCTTGTGCACTTACACTTTGTATCTCACTCGCACTATTTGTGCATTGCATATCATCGCGCTGTTTAGCGTATCGCACTGTTTAGTGCATATCAAATCACTCGCGCTGTTTAGTGTATTGCACTGTTTAGTGCATTTCAAAATCAATCGCGCTGTTTAGCGTATCGCACTGTCTTGTGCATTTCAAATCAATCGCGTTGTTTAGCGTATCGCACTGTCTTGTGCATTGCATTCATTCGCGCTATTTTGCGCACCTCAATCGCACTATTTTGTGTAGTTTACATTCACGCTATTTTGCGCATCGCACTGTCTTGTGCATCACATCTCATTCGCGCTATTTTGCGCTTCGGGCTATTTTGCGCACCTCAATCGCACTGTTTTGTGCAGTTTACATTCGCGCTATTTTGCGCATCGCACTGTCTTGTGCATTCAATCGCACTATTTTGCGCATCGCACTGTCTTGTGCATTCAATCGCGCTATTTTGCGTATCGCACTGTCTTGCGCATCACATCTCATTCGCGCTATTTTGCGCATCGCGCTATTTTGCGCATCTCATTGCATTTTGCATGCATTCAATCGCGCTATTTTGCGCATTGCACTGTCTTGTGCATTCAATCGCGCTATTTTGCGCATCGCACTATCTTGTGCATCACATCTCATTCGTGCTATTTTGCGCATCGCACTGTTTTGTGCAGTTTATCATCGCGCTATCTTATGCACTTTACCTGTACTTGTTAGTGCATTACATTGTACTGTCTTGTGCACCTGTATAGCACTATTTTGTGCATCTTCTTAGCACTGTTTTGTGCATCCACTCTGCATCGCACTTTCTTGTGCACATTATATTTTTGTATCACTCGCACTGTCCTGTGCCCTCTCGGGTCTAGGAGACTTTAAATCCTCTAAAGGTGCAATTCATTTTTTTGCATAAGTCCAACTTTCAAACCGGCTTCGCATGGTGTATAAGTCCAATTATCAAAGTCTTTCTGCATATCGTTTGCATCCTGCCCCTGAACTACGCTGGTTTGATTCCTTACAAAGGGATACGTAGGCAGCCTGCGGGTTCAACCAACTGCATCTATATTTTGTTTGTTTGTCCAAGTCTTCGGCCTTGTCAAAAATGGGTTGTCTCTGGGCTTTGACATTTACTCACGTCATTTCATGACTTCCAAGCTCTGTCAAAGAGGAGCAACTGTAGACACCCCATTTTTGACTGCCCTTAAGACTTGGGCGTTACTGATGGTTTACTTGGTGGAGAAAGGTGTGCAAGGCAAAGGTTTAGTTTCTTCGGCAAGGAGAGAGACAAATCTCAACTTCACACCCCATTTTGGACCGAAGTTATTTTGGATGGTTTTTAGACCTTAGAACCCTCTCTTTCAAAACATTTTTGAAATAAAGTTTCCACAATGTTCCGAGGCTCACATTTTGTCAGATGATGCACTTTTCGATAAACCGAGCAAGGATAAAGTGGAAATAAATGAAAGAGAGATGAAATCTTTGAAAAATCTTTCAAAACACCTTGCTCAGGGGTTTGAAGTTGAAGAAAGGACGGGAAGAGAGAAGAAACCAAGTTGGAGAAGAAGATAGGCAAGAATCGCTAAGAGAGGGACGAGCAGTCCTCGCTAAATCAAGCTTTCTTGTCTATACACTTGGAGTTAAGCTATGAGGCCACCACCGTTGGAAAGAAGACTTCTGGGGCTTCATTTTTCATTCAAGAATCTCTCAAATCTGAGTCCGGAGGGCGGAGATATGATTGGTTGAAGTTGGGCATCATCCCGGTTGGACCGAAACTGAGCAGCCTTCACCAAAACAAGCATAACTTTTTTCACAGTTAGAATTTTGATACAAGACTAGTGCCATTGGAAAGCTTACTTCCGGGGCTTCAATTTTGACACAATAATGACCTAAAAAGGAGTTCATATGAAGAAGTTATGCCCGTTTGAAGTTGGACCTGCAGAGCAGATTTTTCCTCGCCGACCGACCAGAATACGATGGCCGACCGACCAAATAGATGGCCGACTGACCAAATAAATGGCCGACCGACCATTTAAAGTAGCCGCCGACCAATTTTGCTAGCCGACGACCTTCCGGTGTATTCTACAGATTAAATGGATGCCAGCTGTGCCAGCTGAAGGGCACAGACTTGATCCTCCATACACGTGTATGGAGGATCTTTGCTCTCGGTTTGAAGCTTCTAAGAGAAGCTTTATTCTCTTGGCTCTATAAAGGAAGCCTCCCTCTCCATATACCAGGTTCAGAACTTGGTTAGGGCATATCATATAATCCCTCTTTGTCTCTCTATATCTCCTCCATTTTAGCTCCAAACCCTAGTTTTCTTGGACCATTTGCACTACAACCCTTAGCCTACCACCTCCATCATCCATTCCAGCACTTTGGGACCTATTTGCAAGGGTTGAAGGTTCACCAACTTGGTCCAAAAGCTCCTGCTTTGCTGCTCTTCAAGGGTAAGTACCTATTTCCCTTAAACTTGCATTTTTTTGCTCCATTGGTTAGCCTTATTTGTAAGCATTTCCGGACTTTGTCATAAACTGAAAAGTGTCATATTTTGAGCTCCTCTTGAAGATTGTATAAGGACATGTTTCTATTTGAGGTCTCCTACACCCTTGTATGCTTTATCCCTCTTTGTAGGCCTATTTCGCATCATATCTTAGTCCTACTTGTGAGGATTTTCGAGATTTGTCATAAACTAGAGAAAGTTTCCTTTTGAGCTTATAAACATGTTTACTTAAGGTCACTTCTCTGTTTGGGGTCTTCTCCCCCCTTTCATGCTTTATTTCTTCATGTTTTGAGCTATGCATGTGAGCATTTGCATTGGCCTTGATTTGGCCTTTTAGCCACTGAAATCCAATGGATTTTCAGTGGCTCAGATGTGCCTTTGAGCTTCAAAATCATAGAGGGGTGACCCTCTCACCCCTCATTCTCTTTACTAGCTTTGTTGGCCTTCCAAAGGGGCCCATTTCGCATGTTGTGAACTCACATTCTAGGAATTATTTTGTGAGTTATATGGTCTGTATTAGCTCTATCTAGAGCCCATTTTTCCATATTTTATGTCTATGATGCATGTGTAGAGCAATTCCATTCAAGGCCTTTTGAAAGGGCCTTTCATTGTATGCTTCATTGACCCATTTCAGGGCCAATTTGGTGAGTTTTAGGGCTGTCATAATTGATTTTCAGAGTTGGTTTTGCTATGCTAAGTATCCTTGATGCATGTGTAGAGTAACCTCTCTTGTAGCTTATCAAAGGAGCTTATCGTTCTTGCATGTGTAGACCTCATTTCAGTGGGTATTTGGGCATATTTTGATATGTTTTGTTCACTGTTTTTGGCTGCTTTGTTGAGATTTCATATGCTTCATATAGGTGTGGTATAAACCATGCTTACTAGCCAATCTTACATATTGTTTTAGCCCTACATGTTAGCACTTTTTGGCCATGCTTTAACTAGTATTGTGCATATTTTGGGACTGCCTTGGCTCTATCTTTGTGCTTCATGGTCAAATAATGCTTGCTTTGCATAGTTATAGTTCAATACATGTGCCTAGTTTTGAGTTTCGAGGGCTATTTCATGCATGGGGTGGCATATTTGCATGTTTCGGGACCATTGAGCATCATACTTCAGTGCTGGAACATATGCCATTGTATGCCGTAATTCATCCTTTCAATGCCTTTGTGGAGTTGTGTTTTGTGCCTTAGACTCGGGGCCATTGCATTGTGCATGTTTGCATGCATTTTGGTTGCCTCATTTTCATCACATGGCCACTGATTTTGGCATGCTTGCGAGCTATCCATGTTAGTTTAAGTCCATCATCGCATGTTGCTGCATGCCATGTTTGCTTACTTGTTTAGGTTGCGTGCCTAGTATACATTGCTCATTTGCATGTTCATGTTGCATACTTAGCCTCCATGCCTAGGTTGCATTTCATTAAGCATGCATCCCTTGTCTCTTGATCAATCATGATAGGGGTTGGGGCCCTTTGATGTGTTTTGTGCTTGCATTTCATTTGATATCGAAGTTGCACACTTGACTTTTGGGCCATCATGCATTGAAATGCGTGATTGATGGCCCGAGGGTTGAGGGCCACACTCCCTTGAGTCCATTACATGATTGGGAGAGTGGCCATGCATACATTGCTTTGAATTTCCTTGCCATGCACTGTCTGCCCTCTGCTGCTGTCAAAAATAGGTTTCTGCAGGAAGAAATGGCCGGCCAGCCACATACAGTGCCAACCAACCGACCATCAATGTCCAGCTGGTGGTGTAACTTTTGGCCGATAAGCCTATCCCTATGGCCGGTGAACTCGAATTGTGGCCGGTGACAATTTCCCTTAGCAGGTGGTGCTCCACAATGTCCAGAGAAGCATCCTTGAGAATTGTGCCATTTTCAGAGGAGCGGAGCAGGGAAAACAGAGGCAACTTGTGCATAGCAATGGATTTCCGGGCGAAACCAATCCGAGCTTGCATGCATCCCTCTTCCTGAGGCCGTTTTACTGCTCTAAAAATAGTTTAATTAATTTGTTAATTAGTTAAGGGTTTGTAATATTTAATTAGCTAGAATAGTTAATTATTCATTCGGTCTGTAATATTTATTCGGACCCTCCGAGCGAGGGCAATTGTGTAATAAGTGTGTGTGAGTGTGTGTATGTCTTCCAACCCCCACTTCTTTCTCCCTTTTACTTACCTGCTTTCAATGGTTAGTATTAGGGTATATTTAACTTAGCATACCTTATGCTATGCATGCGTGCATCCATACATTTGTCTTGCATGCACCGGGCTCGGCGCATCATACTAACTGCATTGTATTTCAATTCCAAGTTGAGTACTTGTTAGTTGCAGCATTTCACATGCCATCTTTAGGATAGCCGAGCCTATTATAGTTGCATTTTGCATGTGTTGCATTAGCCATCTTAACATGAACTAGGATCATGCATATGATTACTAACTAGTTTTTGTTTTGGCTTGGAGTACTAGGTAAGCTTTTATGCTTTAGCATACCACATGCGTGTGAGTGTTGCCATAATAACATGATTGCCATGAGGCTAGCTGCTTATGTGATATAACTGCTTGAATGCCTGTGGATGGAGGTCAAATTACCTAAATTGGAATAATGCATTGAAACTGTGAGTTTTAAGCCCACTAGATAGTGGCAAAACCATCTTTTCTAAAGCCCATTTGAGGGTGGCAAAACCTGCATCTTTAACCTACTTGTGAGTAGCAAACCATCATCAAAACAAACATGAAATGTTTTGTTCCAATTTAGGCGATTTGGTCTATACTTGTTTGCTGTGCGCATAACATAGTAATTCTAGGCTAATAACCGGAATAAGAACGCATAATGTTTTCAAAACAAGATATCACGGTTAGTAGAGGCCGATCTTCGGATCGGGCGAGAGGGGGTGCTCATAGCTGACCTTCCCCAATCATACCCAAGTTCCCGAGCCGAGGCAACTTTGGTGATGATGGACACGTGGCCTTTGGCACCGAGTCAGGGTCTCCTAAATTCCCCCATTAAAAATATTTAGGTGGCGACTCTGTATCTGGCAAAGCAGTCCATGTTTGGCACTTCTTTCAAAATCTGCTTTTTTTTCTCAAAACGATTTGCCGGATTTGGACTCTTTGGTTCAGATTAAGAACCGTGACACATTTTCAAGTCCGAACTGTGGCAGCATAAGGCCCTCACGCGGGGCGCGTCCACAGCCGTACTGTTAAAGGAGGAGGAGGGGGAGCAACGGCCAGTGTATTATGTGAGCAAGGAAATGGTTGATGCCGAAACGCGCTACCTTCCGCTAGAAAAACTCATCTTAGCCCTAGTCATGGCGGCAAGAAAACTGATGCATTACTTCCAGGGACATAGCATTGGGGTGCTAACAGATTATCCCCTCCGATCAGTACTACGGAGTGCAGAAGCATCGGGACGTGTTTCAAAATGGGCTCTTGAACTCGGCCAATACGACATTCGGTTTTTACCTAAAACTGCAATCAAGGGGTAGGTGTTGGCCGACTTTGTTGCCGAATTCACCGGCGAGCTTGCCAACCTCAAACTTGATGAAGTTCGACCAAAGGCTAAAGTTCTACCGAAGCCGAACTGGAGAATTTATGTCGGGGATATCTGGCAATTATACTGTGATGGATCATCTAACCAAGGGGGCAGTGGCGCCGGAGTTGTAATCATGTCTCCAGACGGCGCAGTAATTGAGCAGGCCGTCAAGCTTGGCTTTGAAGCATCAAATAACGAAGCCGAATACGAAGCCCTTCTAGTCGGTCTGCGGAATGCGCACCTTCTCGGCGCGCGGCGTCTGCTTGTGTTTTGTGATTCAAAGTTGGTAATCAATCAGCTAAAGGGGGAGTATGCGGCAAGAAACGACCGCATGGCGGCCTATATGAAAACGGCCAATTCCTTGCTGGCAAAATTTGACCATCATGAACTGAACCAAATAACACGCGACCAGAACACACACGCGGATGCCTTGGCGTGCCTAACCTCCGCCATCAATTCTGCGATCAAACGGACCATCGAAGTAGGTTTTGTCCCGGAGCCGAGTATTGGCCCTTCGGAGGAAATCCATGTCAATGTTATAGAATCCGCACCAAGCTGGATGGACCCCATTGCTGCATTCCTCTCTTTTGAACAACTCCCAGAGGACAAAAAAGAAGCACACAAGTTGTGAAATAAAGCCCTGCGATACTATCTGGATCCGCAAGGAGGGCTTTACAAAAAGTCCCTCTCTGGTCCATATTTGGAATGCGTGCACCCCGACAAAGTGGAGGAGCTTCTGACAGAGATACATGAGGGCAGTTGCGGTGCCCATTCTGGCGGACGGTCCCTGGCCCATCGAGCTATAACGCAGGGATATTATTGGCTGACAATGAGAGCTGACGCGGAGAGTTATGTAAAAAAATGCGAACAGTGCCAAAAGTTCTCCCCATTAACCCATCTGCCTGCCGAAGAGTTGAACTCTATCACCAGCCCTTGGCCGTTTGCTCAGTGGGGACTTGATATCATAGGACCATTGCCCAGGCCCCCAGGGAACAAGCGATTCTTAATCGTCACGACAGACTACTTCACAAAATGGGTCGAAGCGGAGGCTCTAACACATACGAGATGCCGACATTAAACGCTTTGTATAGAGAAACATCATAACACGATTCGGTATTCCGAGAGCTCTCATCTCAGACAATGGCACCCAGTTCGATTGTGGCGTATACCGAGAGTTATGCAGCAAATATGGCATCGGCCTTACTTCTCAACACCGACCTACCCCCAAAGCAATGGTCAAGCCGAAGCCTCTAACAAATCCATCTTGGACGGCATCAAAAAGAGGCTGGAAAAAGCTAAAGGCAAATGGGTCGAAGAATTGCCGAGTGTATTGTGGGCTCATCGTACTACGCCGAGGAGATCCACTAGAGAAACGCCGTTTGCTCTATGCTTTGGAACCCAGGCAATCTTACCCCTGGAAATCGGCCTCCCAACTCCGAAATCGCAAGTTTTTGACATGGGCCGAAACGACATGATGCTTGTCCTAGATCTGATTCTAATCGAAGAACGAAGAGACCGCGCCCTGGCATCCATGGCACGGTATCAGCAGCAGCTCGCCAAGTCGTATAATCAGCGAGTTCAGTTGCGCCGATACACGCTAGGAGAGCTTGTCCTAAAGAAGGTACTTCCAGCTGACCGGAGACCGGCCGATGGAAAATTGGGTCCAAACTGGGACGGCCCCTATCAAATTGAATCCATCGCAGGAACAGGGGCATATCGGCTCTCAGACATGTCAGGAAAAAGCCTGCCACGGCCTTGGAATTCAACACATTTACGTAAATTCTATCATTGACCCCACTTGTGGGCTTGATACTTGTACATGTTCCACCTTTGCAATACAAAGTTTCTCGTTTTCTCAAGCTCGCTTCCAAGCTTTGATTAATAAGGGCTGATTAGGCCTTCCAATTCCAAAAAAAAAAAAGACTTCGGATTTGGAGCGCCCTTCGTGGATATCACGATTGGCCAAAATAAAGCCTTCGGATTCGGAGCCCCCTTTTGGTGCACGACACCTTAAGGCTGATTAATACTTCGGATTCGGAGCGCCCTTCGTGGATATCACGATTGGCCAAAATAAAGCCTCCGGATTCGGAGCCCCCTTTTGGTGCATGACACCTTAAGGCTAATTAAGACTCCGGATTCGGAGTGCCCTTCGTGGATATCACGATTGGCCAACATAAAGCCTCTGGATTCGGAGCCTCCCTTTTGGTGCATGACACCTTAGGGCCGATTAAGCCTATTAAGGCCGATTAAGACTCCGGATTCGGAGCGCCGTTCGTGGAATATCACGATTGGCCTTTCTGAGAGATGTATTCGGACCACTTGATTGGCCGAATAAATATTCACTAAGAATTGTTCTTATTTCAGGCCGGTCAATGCATGTCTAAACATTTACGCCACGCAACACAAACTTGCCAGTAAGTTGAAATAATACGATTAATTAAGCACATAACATTTCAAGACCAAATACAAACGTTGAAAATAAAAGAAATTCTATTTATTCGGCGCAAAGTCTATTCATTCGGCACCCTCATCGTCGCTCTTCTCAATTTCAAAATCGGGATAAGGAAAGTAGTGACGATGATACAGGAGCGAGGCCGAATCAATGCCCACGGCTTCGAGAGATTCCTCGGTTTGAAGGGCCTTGATCCAGCCGTGCTTGAATCCACGATTTTCACATCGACAGACCTCCTTGGCAAGGTCCTGTTTGGTCTTCTCTATCCCGGCCTTCAGGCCGTCCTGAAACCCCTTTTCATAACCCGAGGTCCATTGGGATACTCTCTCCGCAACAACCAATTTAGATTGACCGGCCGCAACCGACGCGCTCGCTCGTACATTCTTCAGCTCCCAAAGCTCACGCTCAGCCTTTTCCGCACGAATCTCTAGACTGCGATTCCTTTCGTCCTTTTTCTAGCTCTCACGTCGCGCTTCCCGTAGACGCATGCCGACTTCGTAAGCAGTATATAGTCCTTTCACGGCCCCATGAATGCCGTCTCGAAATACTTCGAAATCTCGACGTTTGACCATCGATTGTTGGACTTCCGGCGGGAATATCTGTCGAGCGAACTCGACTGCCACATCTGGGTCTTGAATGATAGAATTCACCTTCGTCATTGGTCTATTCCTCACAGAAACCGCAAAACTCAACAGTCGTGGCATCGCATCAGGCTTGATTCCCGGTCGCGGGCGCGAAGAATTTCCTCGTTGTTGCTTGTCCTTTCGGGGAGATTTGCTTCGATGACTAAGGGGCTGCTGTGTTTCCCGATCCTTGGACGTTCTTCTTCCCGTACGCGTAGGCTCGCTACTACGACTCATTGCGGCGTCTGATTCAGTCAATCTTCGTCCCTTCCCAAGTTGCCTGAATGGAAATAAGTAGGGCCTCTGGCGTGCACCCACTCCATTTATCCTTCAATGTTTGCAGCTCTCCCGAGGCAGCGTCAGTAATCCCAAACGTCAACAGTCGGATGACAATTGTCCAGCCCCCGCCAGTTAGGCCCATTCGGCTTCCAAAGCTCGCGCCCTGGCCAAGGCAAGGGCAGATTTACGAATCTGGTCGGCCGAGTTTTCAAGTGCAAGCGCCGATCAATCTGTGCCTCAGCCAGCCCACGAGTTAGGCACATTCGGTTTCCAAAGCTCGCGCCCTGGCTAAGGCAAGGGCAGATTTATTAATTTGATCAGCCGAGTTTTCAAGCATAAGTGCCGATCAATCTGTGTCTCAGCCAGCCCCCGAGTTAGGCCCATTCGGCTTCCAAAGCTCACGCCCTGGCAAAGGCAAAGGCAAGGGTAGATTTATTAATCTGATCGGCCGAGTTTTCAAGCATAAGCGCTGATCAATCTGTGCCTCAGCTAGCCCCAGAGTTAGGCCCATTCGGCTTCCAAAGCTCGCGCCCTGGCAAAGGTAAGGGCGATTTTATTAATCTGATCGGCCGAGTTTTCAAGCGTAAGAGCCGATCAATCTGTGCCTCAGCCAGCCCCCGAGTTAGGCCCATTAGGCTTCCAAAGCTTGCGCCCTGGCTAAGGCAAGGGCAAATTTATTAATCTGATCGGCCGAGTTTTCAAGCGCAAGCACCGATCAATCTGTGCCTCAGCCAGCCCCTGAGTTAGGCCCATTTGGCTTCCAAAGCTCGCGCCCTGGCTAAGGCAAGGGCAGATTTATTAATCTGATCGGCCGAGTTTTCAAGCGCAAGCGCCGATCAATCTGTGCCTCAGCCAGCCCCCGAGTTAGGCCCATTCGGCTTCCAAAGCTCGCGCCCTGGCAAAGGCAGGGGCAGATTTATTAATCTGATTGGCTGAGTTTTCAAGCGTAAGCGCCGATCAATCTGTGCCTCAACCAGCCCCCGAGTTAGGCCCATTCGGCTTCCAAAGCTCGCGCCCTGGCTAAGGCAAGGGCCGATTTATTAATCTGATCGGTCGAGTTTTCAAGTGTAAGTGCCGATTAATCTGTGCCTCAGCCAGCCCTCGAGTTAGGCCCATTTGGCTTCCAAAGCTCACGCCCTGGCAAAGGCAAGGGCAGATTTATTAATCTGATCGGCCAAGTTTTCAAGCGCAAGCGTCGATCAATCTGTGCCTTAACCAGCCCGCGAGTTAGGCCCATTCGACTTCCAAAGCTCGCGCCCTGGCCAAGGGCAGATTTACTAATCTGGTCGGCCATGTTTTCAAGCGCAAGCGCCGATCAATTTGTGCCTCAGCCAGCCCGCGAGTTAGGCCCATTCGGCTTCCCAAGCTCACGCCCTGGCTAAGGCAAGCGCAGATTTACTTTGTTAATCCGGTCGGCCAAATACCTAAGCTAAGCAGCCGATCTAACCATAACTGAAAGCAATATCATTCATCAATATTTTCCTTAGCCAGTTGAGCACGAGATATGAAATTTTTTATATGTACTCAAGTTACGAAACAAAAAGCTACAAGCCCGATTTTATATATACTCATGAAAGGTTACTCATGAAATTTTGCATATATACTCAAGTTACTAAACAACAAGATTTACTCATAACTGTAGCAACAGATGAAAAATACTAAATAAAAAACTGTAAAAATACATTCGACATCCTAAAAACTGTCAGTCGGCCGGATCAGCCATCAGAATCAGACTCCAATGGCTCAACATCCACTTGCTCATATGGTATTGGCATAATCAATGAAGCGTTAGCAGTAGCAAGGGCTTTGTGCCAGCCATGTTTGAATCCCTGATTTTCAAACTTGGGGACTTGGTCAACGTACTCGGCGAGTCCAGCGTTTTTCTCGGCCTCGAACACTTTGGAAGACTCCGAGTCGGCTGCTTCCTTCGCCGCCTTCATTTCAGCCAACTCACTCGCCTCCAGTTTGGAGATCGCCTTATGGGCCAATTTGAGCGCATCTGCTCGCTCGCGCCTTCTTCTCGGCATCCAATCTCAATTGATCCGCGCTACGAGCCTCTCCATCTCGGCGTCGGCCCTTGAGGCTTCCTTGTTCGCCCTCAAAGCCTCGACCTCGGCCTTTCTCCTCTGGCCTTCAACTTCCTCGCGTAAATGACCAATCTCTTTGACGGCGTCGCGATGGCGACGGCCCATATCGGCTATCCATCCGACGGTCTGCAAAACAAGAATTTAAAACCATAACTTCAACAGTATTTGGATTAAATGAAGCTAAGTTCGAATGTACCAAAAGTGCCGATTGGGCGGCTAGTGCTGTCACATTCAGATCCATTTCCACCCGGAAAGCCTCCTTGTCAGACGGCAATGACACGGACGTAGCCAAGCTGAATGCGACTTCTGGATCTTTAAGCGTCGAAGCATCAGAAGAAACCGGCATGTTTCTTATCATCGGCTGAATGACAAAAGGAACGATCACGTCTGATCCCTCTAATCGAGGACGTTTGCTGCCATGTTCTTCTGAGCCGGCCTCAAACTCGGCAGGGCGTTTCTTTGCCTCAACTTCTTGGCTGGCCTGTACGATCAAAGCAGATTTGGCATTCCGATTTTCTGCCGTTTCTACGTCAACAACGCGTACGGACTCTGATTCGCTAACAGGCAGGGAGAATTGAGATTCGGTGGCGGGTGGTACTTCAGACGAAAGGGCCTCCGCTCTTCGCCGCGCGGCCAACCTTTCCGCATTCGCCTTCCTAGCAAGTTTTGTTAGGCTTAACCCGGCCTGTCTTCGGGGTCTGCGGCGGGAATACCCTCCAAGCCGTGAACAACGCCGTCAAGTGAAAGATCCCCTCGGCCCGAAGTGGATGGGCCGGCCGAATTCAATACCTCGTTAGACTCGGTTTCGGACTGATCTGATTTGATAACATTAGCTACATCCCGCTCCGAATTGGACCCTTCAAAACCAACCTGCCTCAAGTTTTTGAAGTTGGACAAAATAAGGGCGATAAGAGAATCTTCACCCTCTGGAAAGGGATATTTTCCTCCGTCGAGAAGGTCGTATATGTCGGCTCGTAACGAAGCAGAATATGCGCCGACCTCCCTTGTTTCTGAAGACTTCGACGGCCGAAATATTTGAGCGCGACTTCGATATCAGAAAGAACGGCGCCGTCAGTTGAAGACAGAACTTTCTCTTCAAATTGCTCCCTGCACAAACCAAGCCGTCACTTTCAAAGAAGAGGCTTTACAACAAAAGCGAACGATAATAAAAGCGAGAAGGCAATCAGCCACCTGGCTCGCCCCTTCGTCTAGGAACAGGGTCGACGTGATCCTCCCTTTCGCCAAATTCCCAGTTACCCTGGATAACGACCATAACATCATCAACTCATTTTCCGAAACTGGAAAGCATAGTAATCAGCTGATGGTCGATATCCTTGGCCTTAAGGAGGAAACGCCCGTGCCGATCAGAAGACTTAGCCAAGGCATAACAATGCCGGATGGCTGGAATGCCAAGGTTAATTCTTAGGCGACGGTTGAGCGCTATAACCCCCATTATGATTCTAAAGAAATTCACATTAGGTTGGGAAGGGATTAAACCCCAGTAGCGAACACAGCCCTAAGAAACGGGTGAAGGGGGAAACAGACTCCACCCTCTGCAATTGACAAAAGGAAAGACATCGTGGTTTTGTCCTCCCTCTCCATATCAAGAGTGCCGTCTGCCACAAGCGACAGACGGACATCATCAGGAATGGAGAAATGGCGTTTTAAAACCAGCGATTCGATCTGATGAGAGGAGGTCTTTTAAATGTTTCGCCATACCCTACAGTTTATGAGAATATGCCAAGGAAGGAATAAACCAGAAGAGTCTTCAAAGCAAGGGAGGAAGAACTTACAAAGACGAAGGGGATATCGGAAGACAGAGTTGCAGGACTATCCAAAAGGCAATCCAGCGATGAGCATCATGAAATACTACTTGAAAGGACATCAAAATTTTAAATCGCAATAAATAGACACGTGCGTGAGAGGGGAAAAGTCGACACGACAACCGAAAGGGGTCGCTTAGATACCCGCATGACGATGAGGCCAACCGCCGAATTTTGGCTCTGACTTTTCGAAATTCAAAACCAAGCACTCCAACCAACTGTCGTCGGTGAAGTGCTTGGGGGGCAATTGTGGGAGCCGAATAAGTGGAAGAGTCGGAAGACGCGTACCCCAGAAATTAGATACTATTCGGCTTCATATTGCGTAATTAGGACGCCGAATGCATTAGTAAAGCCGAATAGACGGAGGTTAGTAGCTCCGAATGAATAAAAGGTGATTGGGATAAAAGTAGGCTCAGGCCCCAAGGCCCAAAAAGCAAGTATAAATACAAGAACCACAAATTTAGAAAGGTATGTAAGAATCACTTCACTGAACTTAGTAAACAAGCTATCTTGAGTATCTGAACTAATTTGTCCGTCGGAGTGCTAATTCCGGCATCCCCGATCGAAGTGTTTGTATCTTTTCAGGTGACTAGCTGAGGATCACTAGCGTCTCCCAAGATCTGAAGAGTATTTCCAAACCACTTCTCCACAAGTGGCTAGAAGCACTTTCTGTTTCTCCGAACACGGGAACACTTCAAACAATTTTTCGATGCCAAGAACCCAAGCTTCGGCTTTCAACGGATCTAATCCACCATGAAACTGTGGTGGTTTCATTTTTTTGAATTCTTTGGTGAGTGCTATTATTCGATCATCATTCTGATTATATGGCACGGATAGTGCCGGAGGTGGAGGTGGAGGATGTGGCTGTTGCCACCTTTTGTTGTTGCCTCAATCTCTACCATTTCCTGAATCAGTCTCTCCATTATATCTATTCGGCAGTAGAAGACTCCTCTATCTCATCACCTCTTTTCTCACCATCTGATTAAACTTGCATTATACTTCAGCAAAGATACAACAAGTATGCATATACTAGAAAACATACATATTCAAACAACTGCAATACAAGCAATTCACAAACTTTATAGTACATAGTCGTTCATGTCAAAACATTTAAGTATATTCTTGATGCTTTCAAATTCAAACTCATCATATGAATGCATCCTAGATCTTTTCTAGACACTTATTGCTCTTTTGGACAAGTGTGTGAGTTATTAACTCGTGCTCTGATACCACTCTGTCATGACTCGAACCCGCCCCCAAGGGTTAAGGACATAACTGGCCAGTAATCATGAGATTACCTACGACCTCAAACCAAGCCAAACGCATTTTAACAGAGTTAATAGAGGCCAAACAGAAGCAATTTAAAACTTTGTCCATAGAGCTGTGCTTACATGGCACATCATAACAAACCATACATATGCACATAATAACTCACATCAAAATATGTACTACACAAAACTCTGTACATACAAGATCATATAGGTCTAAGTCAGCCGAACAAAACTATATACAACATATTCAAAGACTTCGCCCATGTGACAAAATAAAACAGAATGACAAAAAGGCGAAGACGGGTCTTGAAAGTCAGCTTTTCAAACCTAGGAATCAGAACATCCAGGGTCTGATGGTAAACTTTCATCTTTTCTTCTTTGACTTTCCAGTTTCCATTTGCTTGGGAAACAACTAAGTTTGAGTCCCCAATAACATCCAATCTTAGTGCCCCTAGTTCCAGGGCGGCTTCTAAACCAGCAATACACGCTTCATATTCTGCTTCATTATTGGACACCTTGAACCAGAGTTTGAAGGCTAAAGGTATATGGAAGCCGTCGGGTGCTATCAGCAATACACCTATCCCATAACCGCACTGATTGGATGCTCTGTCAAAGTACATCATCCAAGTTTCCTCCTTAACTTACAGAATGGCTTCATCTGGGAACAAGTATTCTACTGCCTCATCTTCTTCTACCGAGTGGTCTGCCAGGAACTCGGCTACAGCTCTTTCCTTGATCGACTTGCGGGTGACATATTTGAGATCAAATTCAGAGAGAAGAAGCAACCAACGGGCTAGCCTACCCGTAAGCGCTGGTGTCTCAAAGAGATATTTGATGGGATCTAATCTTGAAACCCGGATTACAGAGTGAGCTAACAAGTAGTGCCTCAACTTATTGGTAGCCCATACCAAGGCTAGGCAAGCTTTCTCCAACGGAGTATAGCGAGTCTCATAATCTAGCATTTTCTTGCACAAGTAGTAGATAGCTTTCTCCACTCTATCTTCAGATTCTTGAGTGAGCATGCATCCTATAATCATGTCTGTCACTGACAAGTACAGAATTAAAGGCTTTCCTGGCTCTGGCGGCGATAACACAGGCGGATTCTGGAGGTACTGCTTGACCTGCTCAAAGGCAAATTGACATCGATCATTCCATCGGAATCTCTTCCCTTTCTTCAGGAGACCAAATAGTGGTTCACAAGTCAAGGTTAATTTGAAAATAAACCGCCTTATGAATTGCACTTTACCTAGAAAGCCTTGCACCTCCTTTTCAGTCCTCGGTGGTGGCATTTCTAGGATGGCCTTGATTTTGGAAGGATCTACTTCAATGCCCTTCTGTGTGATCAAAAAGCCCAGCATTTTCCCTGTCGTTATGTCGAAGGTGCATTTCTGCGGGTTTGACCTCAATCTGTATTCCTTGATCCGTTGAAAGAATTTCTTCAAGGCGGTGTAGTGGCCCTCTCTTTCTTTAGACTTGACAATCATGTCGTCCACGTGCACCTCGACCTCTTTGTAGATCATGTCATGTAGAATGGTGGTTGCAGCCCTCTGATAGGTAGCTCCAGTGTTTTTCAAACTGAATGGCATGACCCGGTAGCAGTAGGCACCCCACAACGTAGTGAATGCAGTTGTTCTCTCTCTGTCCTTAGGCGCCATCAAAATTGGTTGTACCCGAAAAACCCATCCATAAAGGATAGCAATGCATGGCTTGTAGTGAAGTCCATTTATTCATCAATGTGCAACATAGGAAAGTCATCCTTCAGACTTGCTCTGTTCAACTCTCAGAAGTCTACACACACCCGGATTCTACCATCCTTTTTCGGCACTGGGACGATGTTGGCCAACCAAGTCGGATACTGAGATACTAACAAGAATCCTACATCAATCTGCTTAGTGACTTCTTTCTTGATCTTCAGCACCCAATCCTGATGGATTCTACGCAACTTCTACTTGATCGGTCAAGCCTCGGGGTCAAGAGGGATCCGATGCTTGTACAATCTCGGATCGATTCCAGGCATGTCTTTGTAGGACCACGTGAAAAACATCTTTGAAATCTTTTAACAAAGCGACTAAGCGCTCGCGCTCCTCCGAAGACAACGTGGACCCAATCTGGACTAGGCGCGGATCCTTTTCAGTACCCACATTAATAGCAATGATTTCATCAACATAGGGTTTAGCAAACATCTCCTTATCTCGATTAATCAAGTTTTTCAAAACCAGAGGAATTCTTTCCTCTTCATTTTCATTAAAATTATGAAAACTTTGGTCAATACAATAAACCAATGGCACAGAAAAGTACACAGAATCCGCAGAATTCTCATTCAAAAGGTCCAGATTTTCAGTTACAGACTCAAAAGAAAAGCTGAATGATGACGTAGACAGGACTTTGGTATCCAGGTTACCACCCCCAGAAATACCAGACATAAACTCACAAGAATTGGAATCTGATCCTGACCCCATAAACTTAGGGGAATCAGATTCTAGCTCATCACTTGACTCGGAATTGGACAGAAAGCCTTCATCCAGCTGCCAGATAAGAGATGGTGCTTCTGATGTATCCAAAATGCTGCTGGATGGGTTCATACCCGATTCCTCCCTGATCACGGAGACAGTAAGGTTATCCCCCAAGTTCTCTGGGTCAGCCGCAGGATCTATCAGGAGACAAGCCAGTGATGCCCCTACTCCAAGTTCACTGTTGTATGAGGCACTTTCTGTGCTCTGCTCAGCTTTGACGTTTGGCTCAGCCTTTTTCTCCTCATCATTGTTCTGCAGCTATAGGTCAAAAAAGATCTCGAACCCGGGAACACGCTGATTCAAGGAATTCGCCCAAGGCTCAAGAAAATAGCAAAAGGGGAAATCTTCTCCCTCCCGAACAAAGTGGCCATTTAGTGTCCCCCGGATTGGCCTATGGAAGACCTCATAGTGTTTCCCGGCTTGCTTAGCCTTGGCTCTGCCCTTCATCTCTTCCCTCTTTCTCATCCAGTCCTCTTTGGTGGGCACATAGCCCAATCAAAAAACATGTGGGTTGTGTGGCACATCTGTTAGTGCTGCAACGCCTTTCCGGCCACTTCTTCTGAGTCCCATTCCCGAAACATGCTGCAGTTTATTCATGAAATAGATAGATTGGGCGCTGACGTACTGTAGACACCCCATTTTTGACCGACCTTAAGACTTAGACGTCACCGATTGAGCGCTCGGTGATGTCGCATACTGTGCTCGTTCAGAAGTCCCAGAGTCGCAGCCGTGCGCCCTGCCTCCGAACTTCCGAATCCTCTTCTGTGCCTTGTCTCGGTTTGGCGAACCAGACTCGGTTTTCTCTCTTTTTCTTTCCTGAGGGAAGGGAGTAGTCCTGTAGACTATTTCTCGGTGGCCGTGGGCTACTTTTCGTGGCCGTAGGCCATTTTGCCATTTCGGAGCCCGGTTCCCGGTTCTCGGAGCCGTCAGGCCGTGCCTCGGTTCGGGACCGCCCAACCGTCTCCGATTCCTCCGGTTCTTGGCAGGTGCCTCTGTTTTATCATAACAGGGCACACTGGGCCCCTGATACCCACTTCGTGGCCGTATGCCACTTTCGGTGCTTATAGCCGGTTTTCGGGCCCGAACCTCGCGGTTTGGCCCCCGAGCATTCATTTCGCATCGGTTTTCTCCGATTCTTGGCAGGTACCTCTGTTTTAACATTCCGAGGAACACTGGGGCCTCTGGTACCCACTTCGCTGCTGAACACCACTTCCGGTGCCTACAGCCCTTTTCGGGAACCCGAATTGCGCGGTTTGGGCCCCGACGTTCATTTCTCATTAGTTTTTGTTCAATTTTGGCAGGTACCTCTATTTCAGCACCAGGAAGATCACTGGGCGGTGGGAGGCCAGCAATTATCCCAGATAACCAGTTTCGCTCCTCCGGCGCCCGTTTTGCTCACTTCCGGCTAATGTTGAACACCATAGGCCCATTTTCTTCCACAAAGCTACATATCTGTGATCAGGGGACATGGGAGACCCTAAAAGAGCATGGTCGGCCAGCAATTCAAAGTTTCATTTTTGAGCCCCTCCTTCAAGCTCTATGTTGTGGCTCCTGCTTCAGGGTTGCCAATTTCCGACCTTGGAACCTTGTTCTACACATCTGGGAGGACCCTAAAAGTTGGTGTCGGCCAGAAATTGTTGTTTTCATTTTTGAGCCTCTCCTTCAAGTCCTATGTTGTGACTCCTGCTTCAGAGTTGCCAGATTCCGACCTTGGGCCTTATTCTACACATCTGGGAGGACACCATTGCATGGTGGTCGGCCAGAAAATTTGCACTTCATTTTTGGGCCATGGCCGGCCGGCCAGGGTGAGTGGCTGGCCGACCAGGTGGGGTGGCGGCCGGCCACCTCCCAGAAATTTACCTGGCCGGCCAGCTTTCTGCTTTCCAGCCCTTTTCCAGCTGTCCGGATATTTTCAAATATCCCGGCATCCGGGGATATTTTGGGAGGGAATGCTTGGATGCAATTCCCCCCCCCTTTTACCACCTTTCTTCCCTATTTGAAGGCTTAGCCTCCTCCTTTGTTGAGGTTACAAGATTTCATCTCAAGACTCTCTCTTCAAAAGCCTCCATTTTCACCTCCAAAACCTCAAAGTTCTTCAAGCTTCCTAGCTCAATCCTTCATCAACCTAAGCTCCACCTTCACCACTTCATTCCAGCAGCAAGGGGGTGTTCCTCAGAGGCTTAGAAGCAACTTTCATCAAGGCAAGAGGAAGCAAAGTTGGATCTTCAAGGGTAAGTCTCAAAATCCCCTTTTTCTAGCATATTTTCATCAATTCTTTACCCTTTTTGCTCACTGTTTGAGCTCTGACCACTACTGAAGTGGTCCTCTTTTGAGCTATTCTTGATGTTTGTTTAAGGGCTCAACCCTGTTTGAGCCCTCTATCTTATACTTCTCCTTCAATATCCTCTTATATGCCAATATTTGGCATGCTTTGTTTGGATTATGAGTGATCCATTTTCTACCTGACTAAACTGTAAATGGGCCTATTTGAGCCCTATTCAACATTGACGAAGGGCTCAACCATGTTTGGCCTTTATATCATGCACTTGCTTCATAATTCCTTCAAATTACCGTAAAATTGCATGATTCATTTGGCCTTTTGTGATCTGATTTGGAGTATGTTCATGAACTGATGTTGCTTATTTGGAGCCTCTTCAACATTGAAGAAGGGTCAACTTGTTTTCATCCTCTGCATGCCACTTGCTTTGAATCCATGTCTTGTCCATGTTCTTGCATGCTATTTTTAGCTCATGAGTGATCTGTTTCGAGCATGAAATATGCTGTGAGTGAGCCTATTTTGAAGCCCTCTTCACATTGAAGAAGGTTCAACCATTTTTGGTGGTTCTATCATGCACCTCTTTTGCAATTCTCCATATTTACCGTAACTTGCATGCTATTTTTAGCTTATATTCATTTGTTTTTGGAGCATGATATAAACTGATTTTGAGCTTATTTGTGTCCCTCTACAACATTGTAGAAGGGATCCATCTTGTTTGCTGCCTCCATGAATGGCCTCTCTTGTACCTCTCTTTGGCCATATTTTGCATGCTTTTTTAAGCTCACCATGCTTTCGGATTTCAGCATTCATCAGGCCTAGACAGAGCCGTATTTTTGCCTATTCTTCATGTTTTGTTAAGGCCTTAGGCTATTTTGACTGGTTTTGGTACCTCATGTTGTATCCTCCTATTTTCCGTAAAATTGCTGCTTTGTTAGGCTTTCTTAGCTTCTGATTTGAGCCTTCATCAGGCTTAGAAAGTGTCTTGAAGTGACCCATTCTTCATGTTTTGTTAAGGGTCCAAAGTTGTTTGGTGTATGCTTATGGTACCTCATGTTGTAGCCCCCTTATTGGCTCATTTTTGCATGCTATGTTAAGCATATCTACATACTGAATTGGAGGTGTAAATCTACTGTAAATGTGCATATTTTTGGTCCCTCTTTTAATTTTGTAGAACTGATTTTTCTGGTTTGAGCATTGTATATACTACTTGCTTTGTAATTCCCCTATTTTTCCCCGTTTTTGCATGCTAAGTTTGCCATACTTGTGGTTGTTGTTTAGCCTTGATTTGTACTGAAAAAATGCCATATTTGGGGCTGCCTTGCTACTGGTTTGCATGTCATGATCATGTTGTGCATGTTTAGTATGGCTATAGGCCATTTCGGGTACTTAAAATCACATTTCGGGATGATTTCATGCATTGGTTGTCATTTCGTATCATTTCGGGACTGTTTTCCCCTTCATTTAGGTGCTGAAATTTGGTTTGCATGCTTGCATATCATTTCCCGTGCTATTTCATGCCTTCGGGCCATGCCTCGGTTTGCGTGCCTGTGGGTACGCACTTCGAGGCACCTCTGTTTTACGCGACGGCGTCTGATGTGAGTGTGGCTGAGGCCCACTCATGTTAGTTTAAGCCCAATTTGCATTTCCATCTCATTTTATCATTGCCTCGGTATGCGCGCCTGTGGGCACGCATTTCGAGGCACTTCATTCTTATCCGACGGCCTCCTATGTGAGTGAGCTGAGGCTCTCCCATGTTGGTATAAGCCCATCGTGGCATTCCGTATGCCATTTCATTCCATTTCATCATCGCCTCGGTATGCGTGCCCGTGTGCACGCATTTCGAGGCACTTCGGTTTTATCCGATTTGCATTTCACATCATCGCCTCGGTGTGCGTGCCCGTGTGCACGCATTTCGAGGCACTTCGGTTTTATCCAATTTCCATTACATCATCGCCTCGGTGTGCGTGCCCGTGTGCACGCATTTCGAGGCACTTCGGTTTTATCCGATTTTCATTTCATCATCGCCTCGGTTTGCGTGCCCGCGTGCACGTTTTTTCGAGGCGTCTCATTTTCATCTCATTTTCACAGCATTGAGCATGCTAGGCTGTATCTTAGATTGCATTCATGTATTTTCTCGGTTTGCGTGCCCGTGTGCACGCATTTCGAGACGTCTCATTTTCATAGCATTGAGCATGCTAGGATGTATCTTAGTTGCATTTCATGCATATCATGCATATTGCATCGTGTTCGGAACAGGAGTTAGCCCGGACACGGGAAACGAGGCACGTTTCGCACTCCGAGTGACGGAACGGGTCTCAATTCCCAGTCACCGACACTCTGGATTACCCATGATGGAGTTAGGTTTTTATTGTAGCATTCATGTGCATTCATTCTATAGTGAGTTGTGCAATCCGATTCCTCGGCCATCATGCATCGGTATGCGTGATTGGTGGCACGAGGATCGAGGCATGCATATATTTGTGAAATACATTGCTATGCCCTTTTCCTGCTCTCCGTTGCAGCAAGATATGGAGAATCAGCAACTTTTCAGAGTCGGGCACGCATTTCAAGAAACACTGCGAACAGAGGCTAAATTGGGCATCCCAGTGGATTTCCGCGCGAGGCAACCAGCATACATCACTCATTATCCGAAACGAAACAAGGCAGCCCCTGGCTTGCAAGCCAATTTTAAAGCTTTCTTAGTTTAAATTGTTAATTAATTAGAAATCTGTATTATTTCGGACTGTATTATTATTTATTCGGACCCTCTGCGCGAGGGCAAAAACTGTAATAAGTGTGGGTGAGTGTGATGTATGTCTTCCAACCCCCATTTCTTTCTCCCTTTTATTTACCCGCTTACGATGGTTAGATATAGGGCATATTTCAATTAGCATACAGTATGACAGCATGTTTGCATCATTCATCTGTTTTGCACGCACCGGGCTCGGCGCATCATACAAACTGCATTTGTATTTCAATTCCAAATTGAATACATGATAGCTGTAGCATTTCACATGTCATGTTTAGAATAGCCGAGCCTGCTATAGTTGCATTTGCATGTGTTGCATTAGGCATTCGGTATACTTAGGATCCATGCATGATTTCTAATCGGTTCCTGTTTTGGCTTGGAGTACTAGGTGAGTTTTAGGCTTTAGCATCCTTGCATGCGTGTGAGTGTTGCCATGATAGCATGCTTACCATGAGGCTATGTGCTTATGTGATATATCTGCCTTGAATGCCTGTGGGTGGAGGTTGAGTTATCTGAATTGGGACAATGCGTTGACTGTTTGTTTTAAGCCCACTAGATAGTGGCAAAACCCTTGTTTTCTAAGCCCACCTGAGGGTGGCAAATCCGCGTCTTAGCCTACTTGCGGGTAGCACCATCAAACCACTTTTCAAACAAACAAACATGAAATGTTTTTGTTCCAATTCAGGCGGCCCAGTCTATACTTGTTTGCTGCGAGCATCACATAGTAACCTAGGCTAATAACCGGAATAAGAACTCACAATGTTTTTAAAAACAGATATCATGGTTAGTAGAGGCTGGTCTTTGACCGGGCGAGCGGGGGTGCTCACGATGTGACCTTCCCCAATCGTACCCAAGTTCCCGAGCCAACTTTGGTGATGACGGACACGTGGCCTTTGGCACCGAGTCAGGGTTTCCTAAATTTCCCATTTTAAAAATATTTAGGTGGCGACTCTGTATCTGGCGAAGCAGTCCATGTTTGGCACTTCTTTCAAAAAATCTGTTTTCAAAACGATTTGCCGGATTTGGACTCTTTGGTTCAAGATTAAGAACCGTGACATTTGAGTCCTTGAATTGTAGTGACCCCAATATGAACAGAACGGGACCTAACCCTCCCGGGATGCGTTCGGGGACGTCTACACGTACATGCTTTCATTTGTAACCAGTATGGTCTGCACTACCCGAGTTTTAGCCAGAGTGAACCCTGATAGGAATACATCCTCCTTACCATGAGTGATCTCCAGCACTGGTGTAGTTACCTCTGGTGGCGGATGGATGGATGAATTCCCAAAAACAATCTCCACTTCTCTCCCGTGAGGGTACTTCAACATTTGGTGGAGAATGAAGGAGACGGCTTTCACATGATACAACTAGGGTCTCCCTAACAGTAAATTGAACGTAGCTGGCACATCCAAGATATGGAACTTGACATCTTGCTCAGCTGGGCCCACCTAGACTCTGATTTGCATCGTGCCCATAACCTCTCTGCTCATATTATCATATGCCCGAATTACTTGGGCTGTAGAAACAAAGTCCGCTGGTTTGAGGCCAATTGCATAAGCGGTGCGAGAAGGACAAACATTGATGGCTGAACCGGTATCTATCAACACCACTGGTACCCATTTCTCCCTGCACTCCACAGATATGTACAAGGGTTTGTTGTGAACAGAGCCTTTCAGCGGCAGTTCTTTATCGAAGAAGGTAAGGGTTGGCCTAGCACCACTTGGGAAGACCAATCCTACAAGATGTTTAGGTGTGGTGTCAATGGACAATTTAGCCTTGTCCATTGCCAACAATACTACTTGTTAGTGCACCTGGGAGGCCATGAGAAGACCCCAAATTGAGATGTTGGCTTGGATTTTCTTAAGCTGTTTCAACACTGCCTCTTCTTCTAGCTGTTTCTCTTTCTGTTTCTCAACCTCTCTATCTTTTCCAGATGCCTCAACTTGATCTAGGTGCGGCGGCTTAAAATACCGCCCACTTCTCGTCAGATGGTTGATTTCTTTCGTATACCACGTGTTGTCTGGAAGGCACTCGCCCTAGTCTTCGTCGGTGTGGGCCAAATGTAGATCATCATCGGCCCATCATTCACCTTCAGCAGCCGACAAACAGTTGCCTGGCTCTGCTTGTATTACTTTCACGTCACAGGTATCCCACACAGGGTGTTGGGCCATTACTGCTTCTTGGTTGTCTTCAACCCTTTCTTGTTCAAACTGCCTCAGTATAGCTTCCTATTCCGTATCTACAGTGCTCACAGCGTCCAGTTCTTGAACCGAATTTTCCATGCTAGTGTTCTTCGGCAGCTTTCCTTTCTCATTGGCCCTTCCGGCCACTAGAGCAATCCCTACTTCTTTCCCCTTCGGTTTTATTTTAGTTCCTTCCTCTTTATCCGGCTCATCACTCAACCATCCAGAGTTGTCATTTGATCCGTTCAAGTCGAACCAGCCAATCTGCATATCCCTTTGATCTTGTTCATTAAAGAACTGCAGGTTGTTCAAATTCTCATTGAGTTCCGCAAAATCATCCAATCCCTGACTTGGGCCATCTTCTCTAACTATATTTATGTCTACCGAGACTGGCAACACCAATTCAGGCTTAATTTAACCAGTTGGCACAATGTAGCAGCTTGGATCATAAACTCCATTAGTTACGTCCTTAGAACACTTTGATAACGGACTAATACCTTCCTCCAAGGTCGACTCCCCTTCCACTGTAAGCATCACCACAGGCTTGGGTTGGGTGTAGGACGTGTCTATCATGGACATATCTGTGCCTTCTGGAATGAATAACATCGGCTTTGGTAAATGGGAGGGGGTAATATATATGCTGGGGTCGTAAGGGGTGGTCAGTGTATGGATCAGGTTGAGATTTTTAGGTGGGGAGACTTGATTATGGGCTGGGAGTGGATTTGTGGTCTCGTTGGGTTTTTGAGGTGGAGCGATCACCTTGTTGTCAATGAGATCCTAAATCTCATGATGCAATCGAAAGCACTAGTCGGTATCATGACCGTGCTATTGGTGAAATGCTTAGTATTTTGGGAGGTTGTGTTTGGTAGAAGGGGATCAAGCAAACTTTCATGGTTTAAGAGAGAGTCATGTCCAGTTGGTTGAAAGTCAACTAGGATCGGACAGGGTTAGACGGTGGGTGTGAGCTTGTATTGGCAAAGGGGTCGGCAGTCTTGGTTGTGGTGACAACACTTACATCTGACAACCTCGCAACTGTGCTATCCCCGGCAGCATTGGAACTGCGTACAAACGGCCTTTCTGCCAGCTCCTTCTCATCTGTAATCAGCCCTTGTTTCATGACGTCTTCGATTTGCACCCCCATCTCATGGAGTTCTGTAAATGTGAACAGAGATAAGACGATCATCTTTTGTAACAGTTTGCCGTGTAGATTCTGGATAACCATCCTGATCTGATCCTTCTTAGAAGGCCTTGTGGTCATCATCGAGGCCTTAGCTCTCCACCTCGTCACAAATTCCGAGAAGCCCTCATTTGGCTCTTGGCATGTTGCTTCGAGATCACGAGTTGTGACCTCGATTTGTGTATTGTATAAATATTGTGCGATGAAGGCCTCGGCTATCTCCTCCTAATTCTGCATGACAGAATCTTTTAACTTTGCATACCATATGGCCGCTATACTCGACATGGTCCGGCCAAAGAGAGACAACTTTTGTAGTCTAGTCAGGCCCATTGGCCGCAAGATGTCCAAAAACTACCGAAGGTGAACCATTGGATCTCCGGAGCCGTCGAATCAATCTATGTGCAGCATTTTAAACCGATCTAGCAATGTTACTGCAAAATCAGTATACCCATCCTCTATGTTCGGGATGGAGTTAACACCTTGTGCTATCTTGAATAGCTTCTCCAGTTTATTGACCTTGAGTACAGTTGGGTTAACTTCAAACTCAAACGGAGCCTCAATTTGATAAACAGGTGCTTTGGAGGTTTGTGCTGGGATTGGCTCTGCTGGATTGCCCTGATTTTCTTGGACATTGGCTGTATGAGCGGTAGCTCTGGGTGTTGGGATACCCGTGGGAGGTGCATGGGATGTAGAGGCCGCTGTCGGCTGTGGTTGCTGTTGTTGTAGCTTGTTTATTACCTCAACCTGACGGGCTGTGACCTCGGCCTGACGGGCAGCATCTTCTTGTAGGGTTTCAACTGTTTGCTGAAGATGATGTATCAATTCTTCCATACTAACTAGGGGATACTGTGTCATCGGAATAGGCGAGTGATCTCGTGCTGAACTAGAAGTAGAAGACTGTCCCTGAACTTGACTGAATACAGGTGAATTGAGGAGTGACTGCTGTAAAAACTGAATTGGTGAAATCGGCCTGATTCTCCTCTGTCTTGTAATCGATGAGAGTGAGGTAAACGCAGGTTGTCCCCGAACAAGATCTCCGGCTTTGCAAAGTCTTCTGACTCGAGTCCAGAGTACTTGGAGGATATCAAAACTTTCTGAAGCTATGGTGTTAAACTAACTAGCAAAAGAAATAAAGCAAAAAGAAAGCAGTAATCAGAAACCGCACAGCACCTTAGCTACGGCGTTATCAACACAGACATGATCAAAGCTCTAGGACTGCACTCCACACTGAATTCCACCTCCAAAATAGATACCAAACTTGCAAACTTGCAACTGCTATGCACATTCCTGTACAGTTTCACTGTAAAGCACATACCAGTTAAGTGAGAGCCAAAACACCCCTATGAGGGGGTAAGGTTATCCTGCCCTAGTTTCATCAGGAACTAGGGTTCACTATTCAAACAAAGTGGTTTTCATATGATCTTGCATTTCGAGTGAGCATCATCTCCTAGTTTGGAACAGTCTCTATGGCTTTTCGATATGCAACTAGACCGAATGGTCAAAAAGGGTACCTCAGCAAGACTACCTAATATACCTCTCACACCTAACACCGAGAAGTGAAAGGAGGATCAAACGGCACAGCGGTAGTCCAGATCCAAGGGTTGTGTTTAGGGGTGAGCATCGGATATATCGATCTGCCTAAACTGACTGAACCGAACCAATCCGTCACATTTTAGACGGATGCATGATAACGAGCGGATAGTTGCGGGTTAATTTTTTCCAATCCGCCTAGTTTTGGACGGATGACAGATTTAAGGTTCATTTGGCCCCAACTGAACCGCCAAACCGCGAGCACCCCTAGTAATTTGTAAAATTTTATGTTTTCAATTTGTTTAGATATTTTGTTTGTGTTTTCAATTGAAAAAGAGCTTAAATATTCTATTGAAAAAGAGTTTTCAACTTGAATATATTTTTTGATTTTTAAATCTAACACTAAAAATAATAATAAAAAAAAAATATGATATATGCTGGTTGGTTTTCGTATTAAAAAACAGATATAGATGTAACAATACAGAGGCATACAATCTCTACTATTTCTTTGTTCATGGTTTTGGTGGTTTGAATTGTTTTTATATTTTAAGAACCACATATTGTAATACTTTATGTGGATGATGCATGCTGTGATTGCAATATATGGATGAGGCATGCAGTGATTCTAATATTCTAAAGTTTCAAACTTTCTTTCTTTGGATAAGGCATACAGTGATTGTAATACTTTTTTAAGTCATTGACTTTAATACTTTTTCTTTTTATTTATTTATTTATTTATTTTTTTTTTTTGAGGAAGTGTACAAGTTGAACTATGTTGAAAATTTATAAAATTTTGAACTACCAAACCGATTCGCATCTATCCGTTGATCCGCCAATTCGATCAATCCACATATGTTGGAGTGGTGGACAGATACGGATTGATGCAGTGATTGTAATACTTTTGTAAGTCATTGACTGCAATACTTTTTTTTCCTAGTTTTTTTAGGAAGTGCACAAGTTGAATTATATTAAAAATTTATAAAATTTTAAACTACCAAACTGAATTGCATCTATCTGCCAATTCGCTCAATCGACATCTGTCGGATTGGTAGACGAATGCGGATTGATTTTCTCCAATCCGCCAATCTGGCGAATGGATGGCAGATTAGAGGTTCCGTGGCCGCAATCGACCCGCGCCCACCCCTAGTTATGCTCCCATCATGGCAGAGCCCATGATCGGTCAGCCTTTTGGCAAGCTTTTAGGCAAGCCTCCGACAAACCGTCCAGGAATAGTAGATGGCAAACACAGTGACTTAAGCACACCAATGCAAATGAAATGCAAAGAAACATATAAGTGTAGATAAAATTTCACTTCATGAAGTTCGAGTCAAGTTCTCTACTTTCCCTAACAGAGTCGCTAGAAACTGTAGCTCGACTTTTTCGTGCCTCCTTTCGGAAGACGAATAAGCCCTACAGTATCGGACTCCCGCGGCTCTGAGTCTGATCTCACAAGTGCAATGTGAAATAGATAAACATCAAAGAGTCCAAATCCGACAAATCTTTTGGAAAATCGATTTTGAATCAAATTGCCAAAAATAGATTGCTTTGCCAGATACAGAGTCGTCACCCAAATATTTTTGGAAAATTTAGGAAACCCATGACTCGTGCCAAAGGCCACGTGTCTGTCATCACAAAGATTGTCTCAGCTCGAGAATTTAGGTAAGATAGGGGAAGGTCATGAATTAAACACCCCCACTCGCCCGATCAAAGATCGGCCTTTACTAATCATGATGTGAATCTTATTTACATTACATGCTCTTGTTCCAGTTATTAGACTAACATTACTATGTGATGCGCGCACACAAGTATAGACTAATTTGCAAGAATTGGAGCATTTGATTTCATCTTTGTTTGCAAAAAAACGTTTGTGAATGTGCCACTTGAAAAAGTGGGCTTAAACGCACATTTTAATCGAATTATTCCAATTCAAGAAACTAGCCTTCATCCACAGGCATTCAAACAGTTTATCAATCAAGCATTTAGCCTCATGGCAAGTATGTTAAACATGGCAACAATCACACGCATGTGATTTGTTAAAGCAAGTAAAGGCTCACCTAGTACTCCAAGCCAAAAAAGATGAAAGAGTTAGAAAAATGCATGATCCTAACTATGCAACATGACTAATGCAATACATGCGATATGCAATTACTAAGCTCGGCTACTAATATGGCATATCAATCAATTTGATAGCATGCGATCTAAGCACGTATTCAAAGAATGTGTGGGTATTGATTTTTGACCACACAACCAAATAGGAAACTCAGTTGGAGAACACCGACAGAATAGATTAAGCCCAAATAACTTATCACAGAAAGATAAGAATTCGCGGTGGTTAATCCACCCGGGGGCACTCCGACGCTCAAGTCAGTAATCAAATATCTCTCAAAGATAGCAAATTGTCCTTAACTCACAAGAAAGAACTTACTACTCACAGTATATCACAAATAAAAGCATACCTTAGACCCACGAGGGTGCCTTACTTTTATAATAATCAGTGTCCAACTTCCCCTAGAAGTCTTACTTCATAGGACTCTATCCTTTACAAGGATAACATTTATCACAACTCACACTATTCAGATTAAGATGAACTCTCTCAAAAGTCCGATCTCTATCCAAATAGATAGCTTGATGTCATCTAGGACTCTAGTCTTCTATCCAAATATCTCGGATTTTGGTATCCCCGCAGAATACCTCGACAGTGCCCTAAATATCTCGGCAAACATGATCTGCCCACATGGCACCTCGGCTGACATCTCAGCGTCACCTTAGCCACGTGGCATCATCTCAAAACACTTCCCCACAACTACCCCCTAAGTTTTATTACCTCGGCAACCTGAGGTAATGGAACCTACATCGTTTCATTTTCCAACATGGTAGAGATACTCTTCCGACCGAGATCATGACTTGCTGGCATATCGAAACAAGGACTCAAATGTCCACTCGTCAAGAACCAAGAATCAAGAACCATCATGTTCTATTTCATCCAGGTCTAACATCTCGATAGAGATCACACTACTAGCAGAGATCATAATTCAGTAGTTCAAGAACATCAAGACCCTAGTATCAACTCATCAGGAACCAAGAGCAAACAAGTTTTGTCCCATCTAAATTCAACATCTTAACTGAGATCATCATGTCATCACCTCGTTGGTTCGTATCAGTCACGCGTCGCTCTATCACATCAAAGCTGCTCACGTCGCCTAACAGGCACGTCGTCCAGGGCAGTTACATAATGTTTTGCCACCTTTTTTGTTTTTGGACAAAACTTCCTTCACTCTCTCTCTAGAAGTCTCCATTGCCATTCCTTCAAAGCTTTTCCTATTATAACTCGGGTCACCACTTCTGGCGTGCACTCAACAGTTCTCTTCCGATCATAGCGTTGTTTGACTCCGGCGAATCCCATTCCAGCATTTGCTTGATTTCTTTTATTTTAACTTCAGTTCTCCACTATTTTCAAATATATTCCTTCTGTGGATTGTTACACATCACACACGGTATCTGTAGTTGCATCTACATTGCCATCTTGTATTCATATTCGAATCCCATTATTCTACATGCCTTCGCTTGCTTTGACTTATATTTTGTCCTTCATGTTTTTGAGCCCATCTTTACATTTTTTTTGTATTTGACACATATCTTCTAGCACATTGTCACCGAATTCTATCAATTTTGTTCATACCCTGAATCCGTCAATGCTTTATTTTTCTCGTATTCTTGAATCTTTGATCACTGTTTTATGTTTTTTAGACCTATTTCTTCTGTCTGTTCTTGCTTGTTAGTAGATTACTGCCTCTGAATCTTGTACATTTGCATAGACTTACGTTTGGGATTTGCTAGAATCCACACTTAGGAAAACTGAAACAAATTTTACCCCCAAACCTTTCTCAAAACCCTAAAATTGATAACCCAGTAGTCCTTAGGGTTTTGCCAAGGTCTTTAACCCAAACAGTCCAACCTTCCTTGCCAAAATTGCCCTAACCGAGCTCATGGAGATGTTCAAATGGAGGATAGACTCCTCCAATAAACTAGAATACTTCCGTCAGGAATTCTCCATTCCAGCCAACATTCATCTAAGGTTGGCTGGGGAGGAGGATTCCATGATGCCTGGAGAGACATATATGCCTTTCCCTGTAGTATTTATCATCGAGGGTGGAGTCAGATTCCATCTTGACATCTTGTTTTGCTTCAGGCCGAGGTCCCTTCTTTTGTATCTAAACAAGTTGTCTTTTTGAATGCAAGTCCTCTTTTTGACTAAGTGTTAAATGCTTGTCTCTGTCTTTACTGTTTTGTATGATTCCAAACTTAGAATATTTTTGTACTTCTCCCAAGTATACTTTAACTGTGTAATCACTTCGGGTTAGAACACATTTGACATGTACCACCTCGGATCCACTTCATCTCGGGTGCACCCTTAGTTGGTCACCTCGGACCAACTTACCTCGGAGTTCACCTTTTACTATGATCTCGGCCAACGGGCACTTTATAAAAAAAATTTGAATAACATTCAACAAGTATTGCTTCCTTACTTATACTTGTTGTCTTTTATCAAGACTTCACCCTTCCAAGATTTCCAAGTTTGATGACCTAGTTGATGATCTTGGGTAACCAACAACTCGAGTGTCCCTTCATCTGGATACCTCGGCTGACTCCAACTTGTAAATTTTTTCAAAAATTTCAACATGTGTCAAGCTTATTCCTGCTTCTTTCATCTGGATACCTCGGCTGACTCCAACTTGTAAATTTCAACAAGTGTCAAGCGTATTCCTTATTCCTACTTTCTGCCCTCGAATGTAAACTTAAGTATCACTTATGTTCACATTAAGCATATATTTTCAATTTTACCAAAGTCTGGTTCGAACAAATCTTAGCCGAGGTTTTCTACCTCGGTGTCTCTGTTTTCTACCTCGGCGTCTCTGTTAATCTGACTAGAACAAACTTAGTTCAACTCTGCTGTTATGGCAAGTCTAAGTTATTCATCATGTTTCATTTAGAAACATCGCCAACTTAGTTCAACTATTATAAGACAAGTATAATTCAACTCTATAATATGATAAGTCTAAGTTATTCATCATGTTTCATTCAGAAACATCGCCAACTTAGTTCAGCTCTATCATATGGCAAGTGTAATTCAACTCTACCATATGATAAGTCAAAGTTATTCGTCATGTTTCAATCGAAAACATCACCAACTTAGTTCAACTCTATCATATGGCAAGTGTAATTCAACTCTACCATATGATAAGTCTAAGTTATTTGTGATGTTTTAATCGGAAACATCGCCAACTTAGTTCAACTCTATCATATGGCAAGTGTAATTCAACTCTACCATATGGTAAGTCTAAGTAATTCGTCATGTTTTATTCAGAAACATTGCCAACTTAGTTCAACTCGTCCATGTGGTAAGTCTAAGTTATTCATCATGTTTCATACTGAAACATCGCAAACTTAGTTCAACTCTACCATCTCGGCAAGTCTAAGTTATTCGTCATGTCTCATTCGGAAACATCGCCAACTTAGTTCAACTCTACCATATGGCAAGTATAATTCAACTCTACCATATGATAAGTCTAAGTTATTCGTTATGTTTCAATCGGAATCATCGCCAACTTAGTTCAACTCTATCATATGGCAAGTGTAATTCAACTCTATCATATGATAAGTCTAAGTTATTCGTCATGTTTCATACTGAAACATCGTAAACTTAGTTCAACTCTACCATCTCGGCAAGTCTAAGTTATTCATCATGTTCACCAGGGGAACATCGTCATAAGACTTTTCGGTCTTATCGCATAATCATGGATTTCAACAACATTTTCATGTTTTTTTACATAGGCTTCGGCATCCTTTCGCATGTAGGGCCACCAGAATCCCTGCGATATAGCTCTGTAGGCAAGGGATCTGCCCCCTGCATGGTTTTGACATACTCCTTTATAGACCTTGTATAAAAAGTCTTCAACCTGGGAAGGATGTACACATCATAATAGAGGTTCAATAAAAACCCTTCTGTATAGATGGCCTTCTGCCGATAGGCAGAACCTGGCCGACTTCGGTCTGATCTTGTGTGCTTCCTTTTTGTCTTATGGGATTTGGGATCTACTTACTTAGATTGAGCTTTTCTGTTCTCAAACCTAATCATCTAGGCCGAGATCTTGTCTTCTGGAATCTGGGATCTGCTTACGCAGGCTGAGCTCTTCTCTTCTCGGACTTAATCATCTAGGCCGAGATTTTATTTTTTAGAATCTGGGATCTACTCACTTAGGCTGAGGTCTTCTCTTCTCGGATGTAATCATCTAGACCGAGATCTTGTTTTCTAGAATCTGGGATCTACTCACTCAGGCTGAGCTCTTCTCTTCTCGGACCTAATCATCTAGGCCGAGATCTTGTCTTCTGGAATCTGGGATTTGCTCACTCAGGCTAAGCTCTTCTCTTCTCAGACCTAATCATCTAGGCTGAGATCTTGTCTTGTGGAATCTAGGATCTGCTCACTTAGGCTGAGCTCTCGTCTTCTTTGACCTAATCATCTAGGCCAAGATCTTGTGTTCTGGAATCTAGGATCTGCTCACTCAGGCTAAGCTCTCGTCTTCTCAGACCTAATCATCTAGGCCGAGATCTTGTCTTCTGAGATCTAGGATCTGCTCACTTAGGTTGAGTTTTTGTTTTCTCAGGCCTAATCATCTAGGCCGAGATCTTGTCTTCTAGTAGCTGGGATCTCCTCACTTAGGCTAGGCTCTTGTCTTCTCAGACCTAATCATCTAGGCAGAGATCTTGTCTTCTAAGATCTGGGATCTGATCACTTAGGCTGAGCTCTTGTCTTTTTAGACCTAATCATCTAAGCCGAGATCTTGTTTTCTAGTATTTGGGATCTGCTCACTTAGGCTGAGCACTTGTCTTCTCGGACCTAATCATCTAGGCCGATATCTTGTCTTCTAAGATCTCGGATCTGCTCACTTAGGCTGAGCTCTTGTCTTTTTAGACCTAATCATCTAAGCTGAGATCTTGTTTTCTAGTATCTGGGATCTGCTCACTTAGGCTGAGCACTTGTCTTCTCGGACCGAATCATCTAAGCCGAGATCTTGTTTTCTAGGATCTGGGATCTGCTCACTTAGGCTGAGCTTTTGTCTTCTTAGACCTAATCATCTAAGCCGAGATCTTGTTTTCTAGTATATGGGATCTGCTCACTTAGGCTGAGCACTTGTCTTCTCGGACCTAATCATCTAGGCCGATATCTTGTCTTTTAGTATCTGGGATCTGCTCACTTAGGCTGAGGTCTTGTCTTCTCAGACCTAATCATCTAGGCCGAGATCTTGTCTTCTAGGATTTGGGATCTGCTCACTTAGGCTGAGCACTTGTTTTCTCGGACCTAATCATCTAGGTTGAGATCTTGTCTTCTGGTATCTGGGATCTGGGATCTACTCACTTAGGCTGAGCTCTTGGCTTCTCAAACCTAATCACCTAGGTCGAGATCTTGTTTTCTAAGATCTGGGATCTACTCACTTAAGCTAAGCTCTTGTCTTCTCGAGCCTGATTATCTAGGCCGAGATCTTGTCTCATGGTATCTGGGATCTGCTCACTTAGGCTGAGCTCTTGTCTTCTTAGACCTAATCATCTAGGCCGAGATCTTGTCTTCCTGAGATTTGGGATCTGCTCACTTAAGCTCTTCTCTTCTGGGCACCAATTTTGGTTGCTGGTGCCGGCGTGTCTTGTAATGGTGATGCTAGTTGTATCACGTTGTTCTAAAGGTCACTTTCATGGTAGTACTTGTCTCGGGTACCCTTCTTGTTCCCTTTTTGACCTTTGGCGATATTATTAGCCTCAAGATTCACTTTTTGCACTCTTTCGTTATGGTCCCCTCCTTCAGTGTTAGGATGCACATGCTCCTCCTCCTTACTATGGACGTCGTCCCCAATTTTCACTCCATATCCGTTGTTGGCCATCTATCCTTACTAAGTTCCCACAGACAACACCAAATTGTGGGTGTTGATTTCTGACCACATAACCAAACAGGGAACTCAGCTGGAGAGCACCGGTAGAATAGATTAAGCCCGAATAACCTGTCACAGACATATAAGAATCCGGTGGTGGTTCGTCGACCCGAGGGCACTCCGACGCTCAAGTCAGTAATCAAATATCTCTCAAAGATAGCAAATTGTGCTTAGCTCACAAGAAAAAACTTATTGCTCACAATATATCAAAAATAAAAGCATACCTTAAACCCACGAAGGTGCCTTACTTTTATAATGATCAGTGTCCAACTTCCCCTAGAAGTCTTACTTCTTAGGACTCTATCCTTTACAAAGATAACATCTATCACAACTCAAACTATTCAGATTAAGATGAACTCCCTCAAGAGTCCCATCTCTATCCAAATAGGTAGCTTGATGTCATCTAGGACTCTAGTCCTCTATCCAAATATCTCGGATTTTGGTATCCCTGCAGAATACCTCGACAATGCTCTAAATATATCGACAAACATGATCTGCCCACGTGGTACCTTAGCTGACATCTGAGTGTAACCTTAGCCACGTGGTGTCATCTCAAAACACTTCCCCACATAATGTTAACTAATAGTGTATGTTAGAATGATGTGCCGAGCCTCGGTGCATGCAAGACAATGGATACAAGGCATGGGAGATGCTAAACGAAACATGATGCCCTAATCTAACCATTATAAGCTAGTAAATAAAAGGGAGAAAGACGTAGGGTTGGAAGACGTACACATTATTACAACATTGGCGCTCTCTCGCAGGAGGATAAGAATGAACTAACTAGCTAAGCTAATTAACTAGCTATTACAAAGCGAATTAACTAATTATTACAAACCGAATGAAGCTAACTATTCTAGCTAGTTATTACAACATCACAATCTAACTAATTAATTACACTAATTAATTAATTACAAAATTCTAATTAGCTGACTAATTAATTACAACATGAAGTAACTAAATTAACTACTCTAATTATTCCTCCTTAGGAAACGAGGAATGTTCATGCATGCATGGACTTTCCACCCGAAAAGCCACTATTTTTGCTGCCAGATACCTCTGTTGCACAGCAGAACACTTGCAACGATTTCCACCTCAGAACCAACTATGTTCTGTTTCAACAAGTCACTACTAGATTTTGCAAAGGTGGCCGGCAAGCTAGAAGTGGTGGCCTGCCATCCACAAGAGGTGGCCTGCCAGCCACTGATGCTTGGTTCTTCTCGCTGCAACAGAGAGCAAACAGAGCAAGAGCAGGGTATTTTCAAGGGTTGTTTGCACAACTTACCCCTATTTATCATCAAATAGCTCAAAGGAGTGGTAAACTTGATTCACAAACCATCAATCGATGCAATTTCATTGCATGATAGCCTATGAACCAAAGTGTGCAAATTCAATAAATGCAACAAATAAAGACTCTCAAACCCCCTCCCTATTATGGATTGATCATGGGAAGTGGTTGACAATGATTCTTGAACCATTTACATCACTAACAAGTATGAAACGATTCAAGACTCAAGAGTTCAATTAACGTTCGATTGAACCCAAACCAAGTTATTATCTTGCATCATTTTAGTCCAAGTTTTATTATTCCATTTTAATTACCTTTCCATTCTTTAATTCATTAAGTCCAAAGGTGAGCTTTAAGTCCTCTAATGGAAAGAAACATCAAACCAAGTGTTGTTTTGGGCATGAGAGAAGCTTCATGCCGTTGGTAATGAACCCCCAAAGGGATTAAACCATTAAGCACAAGACCTTAATCTCATGCTTTAAACAAGCAACTAGTTTGAACCAACTTTCAAAGAAAATGCAAAGTCAAGAAATGAAGGAGGTTACAGAGGTGGGAAGCCATAAATAAACACTATCAACTCAAATAGGATGGTGGCTAAGGCCTAAACCACCAAACCTATGAGGACTATTACACTATAAGCATGCAATACAAAGCTCAAATGTAATGAACACTCAAAAATAGTCTTAAAATAGGTCTAAAATAATCCTCAAACATGCTGGAATTAAGCTAACAAAAGTTAGACTAATAAGCTAAAACATGGAGCATGCTAGGCTAGTAAACAAACACAAGGAGGGGAGGCTACCCCCTTTATTTTTGAGACTTCAAAACAATATTTTAGCCACTGAAAAAGCTCTGAAAATCAATGTAAAAAAGCTCAAAAAGAGATGGTGTAAAGATGGGAAACACAAGGGTAAAAGCTAGAAGAGCAAGGTGGAAAGAAGGTTGAACCACCCCTCCAACCTTTGAGGCCTTAGACCACAAGTTTTAGCCCAAAAATAAAGAGTTTATACAATCCAAAAACAATAGAAAAATAGTAGGAAAACTAGCAACTAAAGCAAAGCAACAAGCAAAGCCTTATACCTCTTGAAGGCAAGACCAATTCTAAGCAACAAATCAAGGCTTACACACCCTCAAAAGCTCAAACTAGGCTCAAAGGTACCTCAGCTCAAAGATGGTAAGGTTTGGTTTAGAGTGTATAGGCAAAAGCTTGCAAAAAGCTAAGAAATTGCAAGAAAGAGAGAGAATTATAGAAAGAGAGAAAAAGAAAGAGAGAATTTTTTCTCTAAAAATTCCAACCTTCAAAATGGAAGGGGAGGCCTCCTATATATAGAAAACCATACAACTCCCTCAAAAATATCAATACATACACGTGTAAAAAGGTGCATACATCTGTGCCAACAGCTGGCACAGTTGGCAGAAAAATATCTGCAAAACACACTTGTGGCCAGCAGGCCACAAGAGGTTGCAGGCTTGAAAAGCTCTAGTTTTAGTCCAAAAATAAGGCAACAGGTGTGTAGGGTTTGAAAGGCTCAAAGCTGTGGCGTTCCGCTGAGGACTTCCGAGCACTTAATAAGCATACACATATTCATCATTGGGTGTGCAAGTGGTGACGTCCAAGTTGTAAGGGCGGTCAAAAGGGGTGTCTACAGCTCGTCCACTAACCTAAGCCTAGCTGTGCAAGCCCAAACCGAGGTTAGCCTTAATTGCCTGAATTTCACAAGCCAATGCAGAGATGAGTTCAAACAAATACATATATGATATACAGATACAAACACAATACTCATAGATCTACCGGTTTTGAGTTGTACTTGAATGACGAGTGAACAAAAACAAACAAATACATACACAATACACAAATACAACCATATTTTGTAAATATATTCTCGAAATCATTTCAAACTATAATAATTTCCCTAACATAAACATATTTTACAAATCTATTAAGAAAAACATTTCAAACTTATAGATCTACTTATTCAAAACTTTTGAGTTTAAATCGAATGGCATCATACTTCGCCGATGGTGGTGTTGGTGTTAGATCTCGCAATTGTGGTTGCACTTCATCGTCGTTGTTTCTCTTTTTGCCATTCTTCAACTCTTTGAGGAGGAAATGGAACGACTCTCAGAGTTTAAGACATAGAATATGAATAAAAGACTAGGTAGGGTTTCTTCTTTAGTTTCAATCTAACGGTCCAATAAATGATTGCTAATCTAAGGGCCAAATATTTATACATACATGCAAAATTTTAAAATATATATATAAATATATATTTTAAAATTTTGGCTCGGTGCATTTATTGCTTATTTATTGTCTTTTGTGAATTTCTTTAAAGATTTTTTTAATTTTTTGGTTCATCTCGTCAAGCTGAATTTAGAGGCCTAAAACTTTTAATTTTTTTTTTTTTTAAAATAAGTTAACTAAAGACGAAAATAAACCAAATAAACAAGCCTGAAAGGTATCACGTAAATATGTCATATGTTGTTACTTTAAAAATATTTAAAAAATTTCTAATAAAAAGTATCTTTAGTTACACATTGCTATTTTTTTTTATTTGACATATGGATTTGCACTTTTTCTTCGAACAAATTAATGTATTGCAAATCCGACCTATGTCAAATCTAATAATTAATGATCCAAACTAATATAACATTAAGGCATTAATGAGTAGTTTAGAATTCTAGCAATCTAATTATCATAATCATTAAACAAGGTGCTGTTGCATGTGCCGATTAGTGCAAGCCACACGTGGTTTTTTGGGTCGGGGTCCGCATGTGCTGTGAAGTGTGCCCGCATGTGTGGTAAAAGGGCAAGCCTTTGGTTGGAGACTGTGGGAAACCTCACGTGCGGCCGAAAGGCATCACACGTGCAGAAGGAGTCACTGCACGTGCGGCCGAGCACGTTTTTGCCTCAAATAACAGTCTCTCGTCCAAGATATGGATTGAAGGGAAGTCCAACCCTTAAAATAATTAATTAAATAAAACAAGCAACTAGTGTTTTGAAGACGAGCCCTAAATCAAGAAAAAAAAAAAAAAGGGCTCAATTAGAAAAACTCATACTTACAATTGCGAAATTCCCAAATCAAAAGATAGAAACCCTAAATCCCTAAATCTAATACAATTTTTTTTTTTACTAATCAATTGGAGTATAAGATCAAAAAGTGGAATAAAAAAGGCCATAACTTACAAAAATCCTAACCTGACACAAAAGTTGAACAAACGTAAACAATTACTTACCAATTGGAGTAGGGTCAACTCATCAAGCCCGTGACCTGAAGACTGCAGGTTCGAATCATGTCCCTGCCTAGTCACTTGGGATGCTGGGGAAGCCAAATTCCATAATGTACGTTGATAATAGTAGTGTGCATCATTCACATCGTGATTCGGGAACAAAAAAAAAAGGGGATAATCTAGGAAATAGAATTTCGATTAAGCTATTAGTAGTACTTATAGTCAATGTCTCTAATCTGGATAAGTGGAACGAAGGGAAGGGTCAACCCCTACTTTAGAGGGAATAGGGGTGAAACAACACTTCAAGTTAGTTTTTGACTTACAAGGAAAGGGAGAAAGATTAAGATCTTGTTGTGGCATTCGAAGGCGCGCAAACATTTCCTCGGCCAGACGGAGATTGGTCCTTGAGTACAAAGGCAGAAGGGAGCTTGACTACAAGACCCACCCATCGAGCAGGGACGAAAGTTGGCCTTAGTGATCCGACGGTGCTGAGTGGAAAGGTTGTCGCTCAACGGATACAAGTTACTTTGGAGATAACAGGCTGATCTTCCCCAAGAGCTCACATCGATGGAAAGGTTTGGCACCGCGATGTTGGCTCTTTGCCACCTAGGGCTGTAGTATGTTCCAAGGGTTGGGCTGTTCGCCCATTAAAGCGGTACGTGAGCTAGGTTTAGAAGGTTGTAAGATAGTTTGGTCCATATCCAGTGTGGGCGTTAAAGCATTGAGAGGACCTTTCCCTAGTACGAGAGGACTAGGATCAAGTGAGGGAAACAACTATGCAAAAGAGAGTCATTGGTGGTGGTGAGATCGTGTACAAAGAGATATTAGACTAGGAGATTAAAAATGCGTTTGACAATGGTAAAAGGTGGTGGTGGGATGAACCTAGACTTATTTAGATGCTAGTGTGGTATTGAAATAAGAAAAGAATGTGAGAAAGGCAAGAGGGCGGAGAAAAGGCAAGAAGACTATTTTAGAAACGAATAGAAAATCTTCGAAGACTAAGATTACACAAAAGGAATCTTGGTTGGGAAAATAAGTAATAAGTTTTTCAATAACTCGATATGCGACCCAATAAATTGATTAAATAAATTATATATATAAATTTTAAAATTTTAGCTCGGTTCATTTATTTCTTATTTATTGTCTTTTTTGAATTTTTTGAATTTTTCAATTCATCTCATTGAGCCAAATCTAGAAGTCAATTTTTTTTTTTAATTTTTTGAAAAAAAATCTAATTAAGGACGAAAATAAACCAAATAAACAAACCCCAAAGATATCACGTAAATATGTCATATGTTACTTTAAAAATATTTTAAAATTTTCTAATAAAAGTGTCTTTATTTTTATTAGGCACGTTACTATTTTTTTTTTTTTTATTTGATATATGGATTTGCACTTTTTTTTTGAACAAATTAACATATTGCAAATCAGACCTATGTCAAATCTAATAATTAATGATCCAAACTAATATAGCATTAAGGCATTAATGAGTAGTTCAGAATTCTAGTAATCTAATTATCATAATCGTTAAACAGGAGTTGCTGCACGTGCTAATTAGTGCAGGTTGCACTTGCTTTTTTGGGCAAGGACCCACATGTGTGGGGGATTGTGCCTGCACGTGTGGTGGAAGGCTTCACATGTGCGGTGATTTGTCCCGCACATGCAATAAAGGAGGCAAGCCTTCGATTGGAGACTATAGGAAACCACACGCGCTGCTGAGCAGCACCGTACGTGTGGAGAAAGTCACTACACATGCGGGCAAGTGTGTTTTTGCCTTGAATAACATTCTCCAGTCCAAGTTCTAGACTGAAGGGAAGTCCAACCTTTAAAAATAAATATATAAATAAAACAAGCAACTAGTGTTTTGAAGACGAGCCCTAAATCATAGAAAAGCGGCTAAATCAGAAAAATTCATACTTACAATTACAAAATTTCCAAATCAGAAAGATAGAAACCCTAAGTCCCTGAATCTGATACAATTTTTTTTTTTACTAATCAATCGGAGTATAAGACCAGAAAAGGAAATATATATAATAATAAAAAAAAGGCCATAACTTACAAAAATCCTAACCTAACACAAAAGTTGAAGAAACGTAAACAATTACTTAACAATCGGAGTGTAGGATCAAGAGAGAGATGCAACTATGCCAGAGAGCATCATCGGTGGTGGTGAGATCACGTACAAAGAGATTAGACCAGAGGATTGAAAATGCCTTTGGTGATGGTAGAAGGTGGTGGTGGGATGAACATGGAGTCATAGAGATTCTAATGCGGTATTGAAATAAGAAGAAAGTGTAAGAAAGGCTAGAGGATGGAGAAAAAGACAAGAAGACTATTCTAGAAATGAATAGAAACTCTTCAATAATGAATAAGTTTTTTTGATAACTGGGTATCGGCCCAATAAAAGGATTAAATAAATTATATACATAAATTTTAAAATTTTAGCTCAGTTTATTTATTTCTTATTTATTGTCTTTTTTGAATTTTTTTTAATTTTTCCATTCATCTCGTTGACCTGAATCTAGAAGCTTAGAACTTTTTTATAAAAAATTTAAAAAATTAACTAAAGACGAAAATAAACCAAATAAACAAACCCCAAAGGTATTAGTATATATGTCACATGTTATTTTAAAAATATTTTTAAAAATTCTAATAAAAAAAGTGTCTTTATTTTTATTAGACACGTTGCTATTTTTTTTATTTGACATATAGATTTGCACATTTTTCGAAGCAATTAATATATTTCAAATCTACTAATTAATGATCCAAACTAATATAGCATTAAGGCATTAATGAGTAGTTTAGAATTCTAGTAATCTAATTATCATAACCATTAAACAAGTGTTGCCTCACATATCGATTAGTGCATGCCACACTTGGTTTTTTGAGGCAAGGACTTGCACGTGCGATGGAGTGTGCATGTACGTGCGGCGGTTTGTCCCACATGTGCAACCGAGGGGCACAGCACTTGTGGAGGGAGTCACTGCAGGTGCAGCCGCACGTTTTTGCCTCAAATAACACTCTACAATCTAAGATCTAGACAGAAGGGAAGTCCAACCTTTAAAATAAATAAATAAATAAATAAAACAAGCAAATATTGTTTTAAAGACAAGCCCTAAATCTAGAGTTACAACTCGGGCAGGTTTGGTCGGCCTGGAGATTGCCTAGGCCTAACCCGAATTGTGTTTGGAAGTGTCCAAGCTCGACCACCAACGTGAGCCTAGCTGCCCAAGCCTGGACCAAGCTTCATAATCTAAACTTGGATTAGCTCGAATTGCCCAAATTTCACAAGCCAATGCAGAGATGAGTACAAACAGATACACATATGATATGCAAATACAAATCCAATACTCATAGATCTACCGATTTTGAGTCGTAATCGAACAATGAGTGACCAAAAACAAACAATACATACACAAATACAAACATATTTTGCAGATATATTCCCAAAATATTTCAAACTATAATAATTTCATTAACATAAACATATTTTACAAATCTATTAAGAAAAACATTTCAAACTCATAGATCTACTTTTTCAAAACTTTTGAGTTGCAATCAAATGGCGTTGCACTTTGCCAACGGTGGTGTTGATGTTAGATCTCGCGATTGTGGCTGCACTTTGTTGTCGTTGTTTCTGTCTGTCACAACCCAAACCCGCCCCTATGGGTTTAGCATCATAATCGGTCAGTAATCTGTGATTACTGAAGGCCTGCTTAACAATAAAACAATAATTACGACAAATAGGGGCTAGCAGAAGCCAATCAATAATAAAAATATCGTCCAATGAGCTGTGAAGACCTAAATGTAAACATTTATATACATAATCATATATTCATAACACTTAAGCCCACAATACATCTATATACAATAGCAAAACACAATTTAAGGAATTAAAACCCTTAGTAAAAGTCGGAGTAACAAAAGTCATAAAAACACTGCATCCAAAATAACAATTACAAAATGGTGAATCCAAGACACGTGCCAAAACACGTTTTACTTCAGAATCTCATAGTGAGGCACAATGGTTGGCTTAACAAAGTTAGGGTTCGGATTGACGCCACTAGCTTTGATCTGGTGCTCGATCACCTACATATATAGTAAACAGTGAGCTAGAGCCTAGTGAATAACAGCTGTGTAAAGAGGTTAAGAATGATATCCTTACAGTACTTGAAACAATTGATTATCAATAGAACATTTTCAATCAACATCTTTTTGTCAATCAATCATTCAATCGTTCAATTCAATCAATCATATTTGTATAAGTCATAAGTGGTATATCCAATAGCAACAATACAATAGGTCTTAAAGACCGAACAATTAATTGATGGACATCAAACAATGGACAATAGTTTTAAGAATTGGAGCTGATAGAGATCTCTGTAACAATAGCGATAACAATATCAATAACAATAGCAATATGCTAAGGATGCCGCGAATACAATTTAGAAAATAGGATCATCATTCAATCGATAAAAAGTATCATTTCAAAAAACAATATAATTTATCAATCAAAAAATAAATACGATTGAACATATCTTTTCAACAGTGTTACTCACAGTGGGCTCCTTGGTACACGTACTAATGGTTCAGCGTCCGACCTAAACAAATAAAGTCAAGGATAACACGATTTCCGTCCTCAATTTCATACAATACATGACCTAAAACTTCTTTCAAGAAAATATTAATCTTTATAGACATAACTTTGAACAAAAACATATCTTCAAATTAAAAACCAAATTTTCCATGCAAAACTCAAAGTCTTGAATTGAATTGAATTTTGATATTAAAATCATAAAAACTTATGCAAGGAAATAAGAATATGATCATATAACCCAAGAATGTATATCATGCATGGTGATTTTGAAAGTTGATTTAACTAATTCTTCCATTTTGGAACACAATTACATTAAACCTCCATTTTCATAAACATAACCCTTAATTTTATGTATGATCTCTCCTCAATCTCTATGAATCATGTAGGAGAAAAAGTATAGAATCAAAGTTTTCTTGAAAATATACCATGCATGTAAAGATTAGGAGTTAATTTGAACAATTCTACCATTTTCTAACATGCATGTCCTAAGCTCTTAATTACATGAGCAAATCTTCTAATTAATTATAAATTCAACTCAAGTAAGCTTATGTTCTTCCTATTTGAACTTCGATTCTATGAATTAACGGTGTATCATTTCAATTTCATGAATTAGGAGGTAGAAATTACCTTAGTTGATGATTTAATGAACCAAGCCCCTTCTTTCTTCTTCCTTCAATTCTTTTTTGAGCTCAAACTCTCAAGATGACTGTTTCTTGTTGGAAAAATGGTGTTTTATATGGCTTATTTTGGGCCGACTTTGAGGCCAAAATTGAATGGGCCCCAAACATCTTTTGGGGTGGGTCCGAATAGGTGACGTGTTCCTTGCCGCGTGGCAAGTCACACGGTGAAGACGGAACGTCAAAACTATTTATGAGTGAATGGGAAGTTGACGTCGTTTTCGGGTTTAACATTAATTTTTTATATAAAAATTCTTTTGAATTTTTTCAATAAAAATTATTGTGGGAATTTAATTTAATTCTAAATTCGAATTTTGGGTTCCTGAGTGGTTTCCTAAAGTTTGTAATTGTGGGAATTTAATTTAATTCTAAATTTAAATTTTGGGTTCCTAAGTGGTTTCCTAAAATTTGTACCTCTTACTTTATTTATTAAACTATTCAATTTGTTTAATATATATATATATATATATTCAATAGTTTAATATATATATATATTCAAAATAGTTTATTTAGTAAAGGTGAAACAGATTTGAATTCCAAACAGTTTTGTTTGACCAACGGAAACTTTTCAAATTTGTTTTCAAATTGCTAACGGTCAACTTTATTTGAATTGAAAAGTGCACCTTTTCACTTCTTTGTGTTGTACGTGTTCGGGCTCCAACTGACTCTTGGTTGCCTATATATACTGCCATAAATTCAGCAATTTCCTGGCCAAAAAAATCAGTCTGTAAAATCATTTGTTTTGCTGTCCAAACTTTGTTTTGTTTGCATTATTCTACATTCTAGTTTTAGAATTATATAAAGAGAGTATTAGAACACAGGTTTGATTCGCCGAACAAATTGTTTGGAGTACTACTACAATTTGGAAGATCATTGTGTCCTGGGAGATAGACGCCACTCAACCGTAAGTACCGTAGCGGGGCGAATCTGTCTTAAGGACAGAGTGTCACACACTCGACTTGGTCTTGAATTATTTATTCAGTTCAACGAAATAAATTCTGTAAGATTTATTTTATTTTGTTTGATTTTATTTCCAATTTATTTATTTACACAGAAGATTGTTCCAACAATCTTAAGACAGATTCGAATTATTCTGTTTACAGAATTTTTCATTTGTTTCCTTTTCTCTTTCTTCTTTTAAGAAAATTATTTTCTGTGAATTTACAAAATAATATTCTGGTTAGAAAAACAAATAGTGATTATATGCTATTTGACACATAGTAGTAATATACTGTCTCTTTTCTTTGACTACTAGTAGTACGATACTGGTGTCATTAACAATTTAGAATATATTTTTGTGGAATTTTGTCAGGAAATTAATTTTGGTTTTTTAGAAATTATTTTCTGAGTTTTCATTAATTAAAATTCTGTTTTCAGTATTTTAATTATTGAAGTGTTACTGAAATTAATTTTCTGTGTGGAATTAATTTGGTTAAATAAAATTTTATTTTATTTCCAAATTAATTGAAAAATAAAAGTTATATTCTTATTTCTTTTATTTTCTGTGTGGAATTAATTTGTTTAAATAAAATTTTATTTTATTTTCAAATTAATTGGAAAATAAAAGCTACATTCTTGTTTCTTTTATTTTTATAGAATTTAATTATGTGAATTTGGTTTAATTTTCTGTGTAGTGTAAATTCTAATTATAATTTTGTTTTATATATTAGAATTGATGGCTACTAAAACCAATGCCCAATCAAGTACTACTGTGGTGGCTGCGATTGCACCAACCCCCTCTCCTGTGATGACAGTACCAATAAATCATGGAGAGAAGCCAGAGAAGTTCTTAGGAATTGACTTTAAAAGATGGCAACAGAAAATGTTGTTCTATCTTACAACTCTGAACCTGACTCGTTTCCTCCGTGAAGATGCTCTTATCCTGAAAGAGGATGAAACCGACCGGCAAGTGGTTGCTACGGTTGATGCTTGGAAACATGCCGATTTCCTTTGCCAGAATTACGTCTTGAACGGACTTGACAACACATTATACAACGTCTACAGTCTAATCAAGACAGCAAAGGAACTTTGGGAATCATTGGAGAAAAAGTACAAAACGGAAGATGTCGGCTCAAAGAAATTTGTGGTTGGCAGATTCTTGGATTTTGTAATGGTTGATTCAAAAACTGTGATCAGCCAAGCTCAAGATTTTCAACTCATTCTGCATGACATTCACGCAGAAGGTATGTCTCTCAGTGAATCCTTTCAAGTTGCAGCCTTAATTGAAAAATTACCAAAAGGCTGGAAGGAATTCAAGAATTACCTCAAACACAAGCGCAAAGAAATTTCTATGGACGAATTAATTGTGCGTTTGAGGATTGAGGAGGACAACCGCAATTCTGAAAAGCGGGCTGGTAAGCATTCTATGGAGTCTAAGGCAAATGTGGTGGAACATGCTTCAAAAACCAAGAAACGAAAGTCTTCTGGAGAAAGTTCATCACAAGGCTCTAAAGGGGGGAATAATAAAAAGTACAAGTTTAATGGCAAATGTTACATTTGTGACAAAGAGGGACATCGGGCCAAAGATTGCCGTAGCAAAGGCAAAAGCAAAAGAAGAACAAGCAAGAAGCCTGCTCAAAGCCCACATGACTGAAGTGGACAATATTTCCAATGGTATAGATGATATCAATCTTTCTGTAATTGTTTCCGAAGCAAATCTTGTCGGAAATCCTAAAGAATGGTGGGTGGACACTGGTGCTACTCGCCATATTTGTGCCGACAAAAAGATGTTCACATCTTATTCTATAGTGGACAATGGTGAACAACTCTTTATGGGCAACTCCTCAACTTCCAAAGTTGAAGGACAAGGAAAGATTGTACTCAAGATGACATCTGGAAAGGAACTCACTCTCAACAATGTGCTGCATGTACCGGACATTCGCAAGAATTTAGTTTTCGGATCTTTATTGAGTAAGAATGGGTTTAGGCTAGTTTTTGAAAGTGACAAGTATGTACTTACCAAAAACGGGATGTATGTAGGAAAATGTTACATGTCTGATGGCATTTTCAAGTTAAATGTAATGACCGTTGTACCTTCAGTTATTAATAATAATATATCTTCTTCTTACTTGCTTGAGTCTTCAAATTTATGGCATGGTAGACCAGGACATGTTAATTATGGATCTTTACGTCGATTAATTAATATGGAATGTTTACCTAAATTTGACATTGATTCAAATCATAAATGTGAAATTTGTGTGAGGCAAAATTATCTAAAACTCCTTTTCATTCAATTGAAAGAAGTACGGAACCACTTGAATTAATTTATAGTGACATTTGTGATTTAAATCAATTCAAACTAGAGGTGGAAAAAATATTTTATCACTTTTATAGATGACTATACTAGATATAGTTATGTTTATTTAATTCAAACCAAGGATGAAGCTTTGGAAACTTTCATTCAATATAAGAATGAAGTTAAAAATCAACTTAGTAAGAAAATCAAGAAACTTAGAAGTGATAAAGGTGGTGAATATGAATCACCTTTTGGTGAATTTTGTAAAGAACATGGAATAATTCATCAAACCACCGCTCCTTACTCACCTCAGCAAAATGGAATTGCTGAAAGGAAAAATAGGACTTTAAAAGAAATGATGAATGCCATGTTAATCAGTTCTGGATTACCTCAGAACTTGTGGGGGAAGCAATACTTTCTGCTAATTATATTTTAAATAAAGTACCCGAAAAAAATAAATCAAACACCTTATGAATTGTGACATGGAAGAGTACCATCCTACAAATACTTAAAAGTGTGGGGGTGTGTGGCTAAAGTGGCTATTTGTAGTCCTAAAAAGACTAAGATAGGTCCTAAGACCATTGATTGCATTTTCATTGGTTATGCCAAGAATAGTAGTGCATAACGGTTTTTGATTCATAAATCAGAACATTCTGAAATGCATGTAAATACTATTATTGAGTCTCGGAATACATCATTCTTTGAACATGTATTTCCAAATAAGACTGGACAGGAAACTAGTAACAATAAAAGATCTCATGATGCTATTACTAGTAAGGATCAAGAACATGATCAAGAACAAGAGTTAGATTAAAATGAGGAAGATGAACTTAGACGTAGTAAACATGCTAGAACCTCAAAATCTTTTGGTCCAGATTTTCTAACATATTTGTTAGAAAATGAGCCTTTAACTTTTAAAGAGGCTATGTCCAGTCCTGAAGCTCCTTTATGGAAAGAAGCTGTCAACAGTGAAATTGAATCCATCTTGCAAAATCACACTTGGGAATTAGTGGACTTGCCACCTGTAAACCTCTTGGGCACAAGTGGATTTTCAAAAGGAAAATGAAAGCGGATGGATCAATTTGACAAATACAAGGCAAGACTTGTGGTCAAAGGATTTAGACAAAAAGAAGGTCTAGACTATTTTGACACATACTCACCGGTTATTAGAATAACATCCATTAGAATGCTAATTGCCATTGCATCTCTATATAATCTAGAAATTCATCAAATGGATGTGAAAACCACTTTCTTAAATGGTGAGTTAAATGAAGAAATTACATGGAACAACCAGAAGGTTTTTCTGTTCCAGGAAAAGAAAAGAAAGTGTGTAAATTCGTTAAATCATTATATGGTTTAAAACAAGCGCCAAGCAATGGCATGAGAATTTGACAAGGCAATGATGTCAAATGGATTTAAAATTCATGAGTGTGACAAATGTTTATATTAAAAACACAGATAAAGGTTATCATTGTATGTCTTTATGTAGATGATATGCTCATCATTGGTAGTAATAATGACATGATTAAACTACCAAGAAAATGTTGAATAACATTTTGACATGAAGGATATGGCATTGCTGATGAATTCTTGGTATGAAAATTACCAAACATCAGAAGGTTATGCTTTGTCACAATCTCATTACATTGAGAAAATACTTGACAAATTCAGCAAAGATGATGATCATCTTGCTAGAACACCTGTAGATGTTAATTTGTATCTTTCTAAGAATGTACAGGAAAGTATTTCTCAATTAGAGTATGCCCAAATTATTGGAAGCTTAATGTACTTGATGAACTGCACTCGCCCAGATATAGCTTATGCAGTAAGTAAATTAAGTAGATATACGAGTAATCCGGGAGTAGAACACTGGAAAGCAATTATAAGGGTTCTAAGATATCTCCGATTTACTCGTAACATTGGGCTTAATTATACTAGATATCCAGCAGTACTTGAAGGATACTGTGATGCAAATTGGATATCGGATACTAGAGACTCAAGTCCACCAGTGGGTATGTCTTTACTCTTGGTGGGGCGGCTGTATCTTGGAAATCTTCCAAACAGACTTGCATTGCTAGGTCTACTATGGAATCAGAATTCATAGCTTTAGACAAAGCAGGGGAAGAGGCAGAATGGCTTCGCCACTTCCTTGAAGATATTCCAATATGGCCAAAACCGGTGCCTGCTATATGCATACATTGCGATAGTCAATCAGCATAGGTAGAGCACAGAGTCATATGTATAACGGTAAGTCACGACACATTCGTCGTCGACATAACACCGTAACAACTACTCTCTAATGGAATTATTTCCATAGAATATGTTAAGTCTAAAGACAACATAGCGGATCCACTAACCAAAGGGTTAGCAAGAGAGTTAGTTGAGAATTCATCGAGGGGAATGGGACTTAAGCCTATTAAATAAGAGTTACCACAACGGCAACCCAACCTAGTTGACTGGAGATCCCAAGATCTAGGTTCAAAGGGACAACCGAGTTGTGAATGACTCAGAAGGATCACTGGGGAGTCTAACTCCTACCCATTTCTTGATGAAATAGTGATGTCTGCAGCGTTTAGGTTAAGTAAAATTTTAATGATTCTTATATCTAGGTAAACCTAGTGGAGTATGGCAGGATACTCTTCATAAGAATCACCTATGTGAGTGTGAACTGGGCCGGTTCTATGAGATTTGTGAAGGGCTACAATTCTCTAGAGCACTCATGAAAGACCAGGTTGTTCAGGGCCAAAATGAACACAATAGTGAGAACTAAACTGTGTCTGGGATATACTGTGTGAGTTCTATTGTCTTGGTTTACACAAACGGCTGAACAGTTCAAGACATCATGTTCACTGGTTAGCTAGTAAATCCGATAGTGTCTCACAAGGGAAGGTTCAAAGCCAAAAGCTACCTATCCTTTGCAGAATATTTCCAATTTCTGTACTCTCTGTAATTAGATCATGTTGTTGCATTTTCTCTCCGTCAAATTCCATTCATGTGGGGGATTGTTGGAAAAATGGTTTTATAGGCATATTTTTTTTGAGCCCAAATTGAGTGGGCCCAAACGTCTTTTGGGGTGGGTCCGAAGAGGTGAAGTGTTCCTTGCCGCGTGGCAAGTCACACGGTGAAGACGGAACGTCAAAACCATTTATGAGTGAATGGGAAGTTGACGTCGTTTTCGGTCTAACATTAATTTTTTAGATAAAATTCATTTGAATTTTTTCAATAAAAATTATTGTGGGAATTTAATTTAATTCTAAATTCAAATTTTGGGTTCCTAAGTGGTTTCCTAAAGTTTGTAATTGTGGGAATTTAATTTAATTCTAAATTCAAATTTTGGTTCCTAAGTGTTTCCTAAAATTTGTACCTCTTCTTTATTTATTAAACTATTCAATTTGTTTAATATATATATATTCAATAGTTTAATATATATATATATATATATTCAAAATGTTTATTTAATAAAGGTGAAACATATTTGAATTCCAAACAGTTTTGTTTGACCAACGGAAACTTTTCAAATTTGTTTTCAAATTGCTAACGGTCAACTTTATTTGAAGAAAAGTGCACATTTTCACTTCTTTGTGTTGTACCTGTTCGGGCTCCAACTGACTCTCAGTTGCCTATATATGCTGCCATAAATCTAGCAATTTCCTGGCCGAAAAAATCAGTCTGTAAAATCATTTGTTTTGTTGTACAAACTTTGTTTTATTTGCATTATTCTACATTCTAGTTTTAGAATTATATAAAGAGAGTATTAGAACACAGGTTTGATTCGCCGAACAAATTGTTTGGAGTACTGCTACAATTTGTGAAGATCATTGTATCTTGGGAGATAGACGCCACTCAACCGTAAGTACCGTAGCGGGGCGAATCTGTCTTAAGGACAGAATGTCACACACTCGACTTGGTCTTGAATTATTTATTTGGTTCAACGAAATAAATTCTGTAAGATTTATTTTATTTTATTTTATTTGATTTCCAATTTATTTATTTACACAGAAGATTGTTCCAACATCTCTCTCTCTCGCTCTCTCTCTCCTCATGGGTCTTGTTTGGTGTGTTAGATGAAAGACTCAATATAAGCAACCAAGTACTCTCTCTCTTACTATGTTTGTTCATTCAAAAATGAGTAGTATTCTAAATTATTATTATCATTAATTAATTTAACTTTAAACCATTAAATCATTCTAATTAAGTTAAATAAAAATCAAATTTACGCAAATTAAATTAATCCTTATCACAATAAAATCTCAATTACACTAAATTTAATTTAATTATATTAGTATGAGTGAATTAGGCTCTAATTCCTATCCAATTATTAAATTCTAACTTGTTAAAATTAGTGAATCAGACAGGTTTAAATTTCATTCTAACCTATCTATTCAAACAATACAAGTCAATAAATCTCAAAACAATCAATAACACCTAATCATATAATTAACATGTAGGAACATAATTAATAGTTCCAATTAAGGCTCAATTCAATCACAGACAATTTCAGTAAACTAAATCAATTTTCAATTAAACTTCCCAAATGACTCTAAAAATTCCCATGAGCCCATCCATGTACTCAATTTCAATTTGTGCACCCAATAAGATTGTTAATTTCAGTTTCAAAGTTATAACCTTAACAGGTAATTTTCTAATTTGGACAGATATGCACAAATTAAATTACTAGGCACTTAGTTCAATTAGAATTAACACATAATTAATTAATTAAAATCACGATTAGTAAGTCTGGGTCTTCACACTATCTCCACCGTTCTTCAACTCTGCGAGGAAGAAATTGAATTAATCTCAAAGTTTGAGACAGATATTAGAAAGAAAAGAATAGTTAGGGTTTCTTCTTTAGTTTCAATCTAACGGTCTCAAATAAAAGATTCCTAATCTACGGGCCAAATATTTATATATATATATAATTTTAAAATTTTGGCTCGGTTCATTTATTACTTATTTATTGTTTTTTTTGAATATTTTTTTATAGATTTTTAAAATTTTTGGGTTCGTCTCATCGAGTTGAATTTAGAAGTGTAAAACTTTTTTAAAAGAGAACAAAAAAAAAAAACAAACAAACAAACAAACAAATAAATCACACGTGCGGCCAAGGGGCATCGCACATGCGGAGAGAGTCACTGCACGTACGATCGAGTGCGTTCAAATCTGGACTGAAGGGAAGTCCAAACCTTAAAATTAGTAAATAAATAAAACAAGCAAGTATAGTTTTGAAGACGAGCCCCAAATGAAGAGAAAAGGGCTAAATCAGAAAAACTCATAGTTACAATTGCAAAATTCCCAAATCAGAAAGATAGAAACCCTAAATCTGATATGGATTTTTTTTTTACTAATCAATCGGAGTATAGATCAAAAGAGAAGAAAAAAAGGCCATAACTCACAAAAATCCTAACGTAACACAAAAGTTGAAGAAATGTAAACAATTACTTACCAATTGGAGTAGAGGATCAAGTGAGGGATACAACTATGCAAAAGAGAGTCATTGGTGGTGGTGAGATCGTGTACAAAGAGATATTGGACGAAAGGATTGAAAATGCATTTGGCAATGGTAAAAGGTGGTGGTGGGATGAATATAGGGAGGCGAACATATATATACTAACAAAATTTTTAAAAGAAAGTATGAATTATAGTATCAACTTCTACTAGTTTAAAAAGTGAAAATAAGGTGAAAATATATATAAATAGCATGTTTTTTGTATCCATATTAGTTACAAAAAATAGCAACGATAAAAAATCTATATATTAAAGTGAGACATCTTTGAATTGTTGTGCTCAACATTAGTTCATGTTATTAAAAATGTCTATAATAGACTCAATATTCAAATCTTGTACAATGTCCTTCTCAATGAACATGAGTAAACAATTAGCTAATACCTTATTTGATTCTTTAGAAACTTGGACTTGTAATTAACAATAGTTATAACAAAGAATTTTTTTTATTATTTTTGTCTCTTTTTTTAATATTGTATTTTGATCATATGTTTCATATGTATAGAGTGACAGCCACTTAAAATTTTTCTAAAAGAAGAAAAATATAGAGAGGATGAGTCTCTATGATATGTAAATTATTGTGACTAATACTACTATCATAAATGGTGTTTTTGAAATCGTAGGAAGGGGATTGCCTCCTCTGGGTCCATCATTGCCAAGAGTCATAGAGATGCTAGTGCAGCATTGAAATAAGAAAAGAGTGTGAGAAAGGTGAGAGGATGGAGAAAAAGACAAGAAAACTATTCTAGAAACGAATAGAAATCTTCGAAGATGGAGATTACCCTAAAGGAATCTTGGTTGGCCTAATAACTAATAAGTTTTTTTGATCACTCGATCTACTGCCCAATAAACTGATTAAATAAGTTATATATATTTTAAATTTCGGCTCGATTTATTTATTTCTTATTTATTGTTTTTTCTTTTTTGAATTTTTTTTAATTTTTCGGTTCGTCTCGTCGAGTTGAATCTAAAAGTTTTAAAACTTTTTTTTATAAAATTTAACTAAAGACGAAAATAAATCAAATACATAAACCCCAAAGGTATCATGTAAATATGTCATATGTTATTTGAAAAATATTTAAAAATTTTCTAATAAAAAGTGTCTTTATTTTTATTAGACACGTTGCTATTTTTTTATTTGACATATACATCTGCACTTTTTTTTGAACAAATTAATATATTGCAAATTAGGCCTATGTCAAATCTAATAATTAATGATCCAAACTAATGTAGCATTAAGGCATTAATGAGTGGTTCAGAATTCTAGTAATCTTATTATCATAACTATTAAATAGGTGTTGCCACACGTGCCGATCAGTGTGGGCCATACTTGGTTTTTTGGGCTGGGTCCCACATGTGCTGTGGAGTGCACCCAATGGAAGGTGGGCAAGCTTGCAAAGCTGTCGCTTTGAGCCCCATATTTGAGCTAAAAATATAGAGGATTCCAAAAAAAAACTTTGATTTTAAGTTGTCAAAACCCAACTAAATCCAGCACTTAATACCAAATTCAAAAATAACACAATTTTATTAGTGAAGGGCCCAAATAAATTGATTTCACTTTACCTAACCTCTCCCCAACGAATTTGCTATTATGAGATTGAATTTTATTAGAACTTAATACTCTCTCTAAATGCCTTTAGATTGTGTATCATTTCAAATTTTACTTCAATTGTTTGCTAACTTTATTTAAAAATTGAAATCTCTAGAATTAAATTAATTGTTACTTGTCGAATGAAATAGATTGTTTATTTAATCATACTTTGGGGAATTTTCAAAAATGAGTTTTCAAATTTATTGCTTAGTTTTGGGTGTTTTTCAAAACCTTCCATGTTTTTCTTTGGAAAGCATGAAATAAGCTTGGGGACTTTGTCCTACATTGGAAATAGAGCAAAACATGGAGCACCTAATAAAGTGCTACATGGAATATTCCTTTGAATATGATATTATGGAATGGATGCTAGTGTACGTGCACTCACACCGCAAGGATGGTGCTTCGCACCATCCAAACACGCGCGCAGCGGGGGCAGTGGGTTGTGTGGCATTTGATGGCGCACTTTGCACTTTGTACGGACGCATTGTCGTCATAGGTGATGTCGAATACAGTCAGCTCCACATGGCAGTGACGTGACGTTCGTTGGCGATGAGTCAACCAACTAATCGAACAGTTGTGTGTCCGATCTGGAGCGGTTTGATCATATCCGTTGATTGGAGATGTGCGTAATCGTACAAATGAGATGGCACCCGATCGTGATCAGGTGTGATTAGTCAAGGCATTTATTCGGTGTGAGAATGATCTGCATCGTAGATCGTTGATCCAACAGTTAGATCTGATCGCACACGCCATGAAGACGTTTTCCTATTTGCATTGGACAGGTTGGAGTGATGACGTGGATCCAGCGTGGCATGGGTGACGTGGAATACAGTCAGCTCCATGTGGTAGTAATATGACGTCCGTTGGCAATGAGTCAACCAACCGATCGGACGGTTATGTGTCCGATCTGGAGCGGTTTGATCATAACCATTGATTGGAGATGCACGCGATCGTACGAATGAGATGGCACCCAATCGTGATCATGTTTGATTAGTCAAGGCATCTATTCAGTGTGAGAATGATCTGCATCGTAGATCGTCAATCCAATGGTCAGATCTGATCGGATGCGATCAAGGGACATGACCATTTGATCAGATACATCAAGGCCTATAATAGGCTACAAAATCAGCCATTTCAATCATCCAAAAAAAAAAAAAAATCTAGATGTCATTTCTGCAATTCTCTCTCTGTCTCCCTCCCTCCCTCTTGATTTAGAGTTTTCGACCAAGAGTTTCTTAAGCAAGTTTCTGCTTTTCTTATTGGTAATCAAGTTTTGCAGGCTTGATTATCAGTGTCTTAGTTTTCTTGATTATATCAAGAGTATTCTGATCTACTGTTGTTAGTGCAAATACCGGTAGACTTGATTTTTAGATCAGGCTTCATTGGATCCTGGAGGCAAATTTGCTATAACCCCATGCACACCGTTTGGTGGGTGCAAATATTGTCTTTAGGAAAATGACTTAGTAACGCAACTTGAAGCATCAAATTTTATGTTCTACATAGACAAGATCATCACCAAGTTTTGAAGACTCAAAGATCACCAACTGAAGATGTGATACCCCTGTTCCGTAATTTGTTAATTGGTCCTTAATATGCGTATGATTATGTGTCTAATATGATTTTGTGTGCCATTATGTGAAAATATGTGGTTTTGAATTTCTATCTGTTCGCCGTAGGAATATTTATTTTATTATCTGCTTTGGGAATTAAATTGAAGGCATTATCGGCCACAGAACCCGAAATTGATTGCGCCATTGTGATTGGCATAATTTTTAGAGCCTACGGTGAAATTTAATTGGAAATTGATTCGGACCAAATTAAATTGGATTAAAATAACGGCTTAGTGCTCAAATATGTAATATTGTTGATTGTACTTAAGTGGAATTGTATATAGTGGAGCATTATACACCCACCCCCTCTCTTTTGTTCACTTAGCCGAAATCAACTCAAAGAGAGGAGATGGAGGTTCGGCTAGAGAGAGAGAGTGTAGGGGAGGGTTGAAGTTGATCTTGAACTTGAGAGATTAGAAGACCAACTCAAGATTTAAGCATAGATTGGGAAGATTTAGCTCCTAGGTGAGTAATCAACCCCTAATCCATAAGTTGAGCTTGTGATTTTGTGAATTCAAGATTTATTGGTGAGCTAAATCATGAGTTGTGTTGATTTTGATGAGTTATGGTCATGCATGCATAGAATTGCCATTAATTGCCATAAGTTTGCATAATCTAGCATGTAGCATGCCAATTAAACAAGATTGGAAGTTTGATCATACATGCAAGCTTGGTTTTATTGAGCTTTATGAGAATAGACACTATTTGCATCTTTTGAAACGGAATTGGAGTTGGAAGATTGCATGCATGTGTGATTAATGAACTTATATGAGATTTGAAAGCTTGAGCCATGAGTATATAAAAATGTTGATTGATTTTGAAGAAATGTGACCATGATTTTGAGCAATTGGCCTCCTATTACTTGTGTACTCATGGTATGTAATGTATTTGCATGTTTGGGGACACAGAATTATGAGTTTGGAACCTTTGGAAGTCGTGTTGAGCTCAAGAACACAATCTGGGATTCCCAGAATTTTGATGTCCGCTTGAGCGGAGATTTCGAGCTCCCAGTACTTTCTTGCAGGCTTGGTGTCCGCTTGAGCGAGAAAGTTCACGCTCGAGCGGGGATCGCTGTGGGATGAACTTCCGCTCGAGCGTCCAAGTTCACGCTCGAGCGTAAAAATGATACAACCAGTACTTTTGCAGGCCTCAAGGGTCCGCTCGACCGGGGAAGTCCACGCTCGAGTGGGGACCCTATTTTCTGAAATTTTGTATGCTCGTTCTGTGTTTCGTTTTCCGTTCTCTTTCACTTGCAAGCACTCTTAGACATGCATTGAGCATTGTAAGTGAGTTAAAGAGATAAAAATAAAGCCTAAAGAGGAATATGTGAATTAAAGAACGGATTGAATTAATTGTGACCCATATGTGTTATGTGATATGTAGGGTCAAGCTTCAGGACAAATCCACCAACCGATCACTGTGAGTAATATCTGACATATATTATTGTCCAATTGCTACTTCTATGTAAGTTTTGTAAAGTTCATTAATTTGAATGGTGGACATAGTTTGGTCTAAAAGTCTGAAAGGCCTATGTGCCAGTTTGATATGAAAGTCTGAAAGGCCTATGAGCCAGTTTGATCTGAATGTCTGAAAGGCCTATGTGCCAGTTTGATATGGAGATCTGAAAGGCCTATGAGCCAGTTTGATCTGAACGTCTGAAAGGCCTATGTGCCAGTTTGATATGAAAGTTTGAAAGGCCTATGAGCCAGTTTGATATAAAGGCCTAAGAGCCAGTATGATATACAAGCCTAAGAGCCAGTCTGATATACAGGCCTAAGAGCCAGTCTGATATGAAAGTTTGAAAAGGCCAAAGGCCAGTTGACATGAATGAATTGGGCCCAAGGCCGTCTGTTGTATAATGTTTCAATGCATTTCCCTTACTTGATATTATTCACTAGGCTTTCGCTCACGCTCATTCATGTGTTTGTAGGTGAGCCAAGAGAGGTCCAGACCCAGCCCCAGTACAGCCTAAGTGGATCAATATAGGTTTTGGAAAGTTAGCCCTCGTGTCTCACGCACGAGACCCATCTTCGCCCTTTTGTTATGTAATTATATTTTGTCATGTTGGCAAAGTTTTGTATATGTTTGTATATAGTTCCATGGGTTGACTTAGTTTTGGATGGTCCTGTCTGTACAGAACTTTTGATACTTTAATTCTGTTGTGAGTTATTAATGTTTATATGTATGACTTGCTTGACGTGCCATGTAAGCACAGCTCTAAGGACAAAGTTTTTAAATTGCTTCCGTTTGGCCCCCATTAACTCTGTTAAAATACGTTTGGTTTGGTTTGAGGCCGTAGGTAATCTCACGATTACTGGCCGGTTATGTCCTTAACCCACGGGGGCGGGTTCGGGTCTTGACAGAGTGGTATCAGAGCACGAGTTAATAACTCACACACTTGTCAAAAAGAGCAATAAGCGTCTAGAAATGATCTAGGATGCATTCATAAGTATGAATTTGAAAACATTGAGAATATGCTTAACTGTTTTAATATGAACAACTATGTGTTATAAATTGTGATTTACTTGCACTGCAGATTAGTTGAATATGTATGCTTTTTGTTCTATGCATAATTGTGAACCTTTGTATAAAGAATAATGCAAGTTTAATCAGATGGTGAGAACAAGAGGTGATGAGATAGAGGAATCTTCTACTGCTAGACTGGATAGAATGGAAAGACTGATTCAGGAAATGGCAGAGACATTGAGACAACAACAAGAATGGAAACAACAATGGCAACAACCACATCCTCCACCACCACCTCCGGCACCTCCTGTGCCAGATAATCAGAATGACGACCGAATCATAGCTCTCACCAAAGAGTTCAAGAAAATGAAACCACCACAGTTTCATGGTGGATTAGATCCTTTGAAAGCTGAAGCTTGGGTCCTCGGTATTGAAAAACTGTTTGAAGTATTTCCGTGTTCGGATACACAGAAAGTGCTTCTAGCCACCTTTATGCTAGAAGACGAAGCAAGAAGGTGGTGGATGTTAATGCATGAGAATTATAAAGATGCTGATTGGGCAAAATTTCTGGAAATCTTTTATGACAAGTACTTCCCGCAATGTGTCCGGGATAGGAAAGTGGCAGAATTCATGGAACTGAAACAAGACAGTATGACTGTCGCCGAGTATGAGGCCAAATTCACTGAATTGGCCAGGTTTGCACCACATGTAATTGATACTGACTATAAGAAGGCGAAACACTTTGAAGGTGGGCTTCGAAGTGACATCCTTGAAAGAGTGAATGTCTTAAAGCTAGAAACCTACATTGGAGTGCTAGACAGGGCCATCATATCAGAGGCCAACATAGCTAGACAAGCCAAGCCAACAACAGACTAGAAAGGTAACAAAAGACAAGGCTTCTTTTCAAAGAAGAAGTTTCTGAAAAAGAAAAACACAGGCTCCTCAAATACCTCGAATTCTTCGCAAGACACATCTCCCATGTACAACATTTGCAGCAAAAGGCACCGTGGGGTTTGTTACCGTGTGTCAAGGGCCTGTTTCAAGTGTGGTAAACAAGGGCACATGGCCCGAGATTGTAATCAAAATGGAGGAAAGAAAGCTGCTAGTTCCACTGCATCGATCCCAAAGCCAGGGAACACCTTGAGATCCGCTACCACTGGGGATACCGTGAGACAGGGGAGAGTTTTTGCGCTTGTTCCGGGCGATACACGGAATGCCAATGCAGTTGTCTCAGGTACTATTTCTATATATAATCAGGATGCTTTTGTGTTAATTGACTTTGGATCCACACACTTTTTTGTGACATATGCATTTGCATCTAGACTGAATAGACCCTTAGAATTACTACCATATCTGCTATGTGTGTCTGCTCCATCTGGGGAATCTGTATTGTGTGAATCTATATACCGATTTTGTGATATGCGTGTTGAGGATGCTATCCTATATGTAGATTTGCTGCCCTTGAACTTTAGACATTTTGACGTAATTTTGGGCATGGATTGGTTGACCAAGTATTGTGCTACCATAGATTGTGTGACAAAACGGGTTGTGTTTAAGCCACCAGAACAAAATGAGATTGTGTTTGTGGGAAATGGGGTAGTGCCTCCACCTTATTTGATATCTACAATGAAAACATGTAAACTAGTCAGGAAAGGGTGCCAGGGTTATTTGTGCTATGTGTTGACTGAACAATCTGTGAATGTTGAATTGAATGATATCCCTATTGTTAGAGAATTTCCGGATGTGTTTCCAAATGAATTGCCAGGGGAATTGGTAGACAAGGAGATAGAGTTTACAATTGAGACTATGCCAGGCACCCAACCTATTTCTAAAGCTCCCTACAGAATGGCTACTATCGAAATGAAAGAATTGAAAGAACAGTTGCAAGACCTGCTTGACAAGGGGTTTATCCGACCTAGCACTTCGCCTTGGGGTGCACCAGTATTATTTGTGAAAAAGAAGGATGGAACTTTGCGTTTGTGCATTGATTACCGGGAACTGAATAAGGTAACGATAAAGAACAAGTGTAATGACCCCGAAATGTACGTCATAATTATCGGTAATTAGTTACGTGTTTAGACGAATTAATTGAAGAATATCTGTTTGACTTGGAAAATATCTGTTGGAATTACGACTTCGGGACTGAAATTGAAGACCGTAATGAGTTCAGAAAATGAAATTGAACGCGTCTATGTGATACCGTGAATTTTTAGAACCATTTGGGAAAATAAATTGAGGACTGAATTTCGTCTGATTCGCTAAGTTCCGTTTGGCTCAAGTTATTGGCACAATTGTTTAGTTATGATGTAAGGACCTTGTTTGGCTCAAGTGTTTTGGCTTAATTGATTTATTTGATATATATGATATAAGATAAGGATTGCTGACCCATTTGACTCAACTAAAGAGAAAAGGAAAAATCTAGAAAAGAGAGAGAGGAGAGAATCGTGAGAAAGGGAGAAAGAAAGGAAAGCAAAGAGAGGAAAAGAAAGAAAAGGGGAAATCAAGTCTAAGCTTCTCCAGTCAAGTTTTTAAGGTAAGAATCTCTTCTAAGTTCTTGAAATAGAGTTGAATCATCCATAATTTCATGGAAAGGAAGTGAAAGAAAAAAAGGAATTTATGTTTAAATTGAGCATCATGACATGATTTATGATGATTTGGCATGTTTGAAGAAGAATCTCCATGAGTATAGAGATGTGAAGTTTGTATGTATATGTTTATGGGTTTCTATCTTAAATCAAGGGTTGATCTTCTACATGATGTTTTGAGTTTTGATTAAAGTTATAATGTTTAAGTTCAAGTTGTTAATCAAGAGTTTTGGGACTTGGGTTTCATCAATTGGAAGTGGTTTTGACAAAAGAGAGAGAGATTGAAGCTTAGAAGAGGAACCCAGAATTTTCACAGTCTGCTCGAGCGGGGGTTTGGCCGCTCGAGCGGGGATTTCGCACATCCAGCATTTTTGGCTCAGTTTTCAGTCCGCTCGAGCGGGGGTTTGGCCGCTCGAGCGGGGACCTATTTTTCAGAAAATTCAGGAAATGTTTCAAGGCATGATTTGGCATCCTCATCGCATTTCTAGCATGTTTAAGCCTTAATTAAGTTAAGATAATGAGATTATGAGACGAAACGAACATGAAAGAATGTAAAGAAGGAAGAGAATGATGTGAATTATGTGATTTGATGATAATGTGTATTGAAGAAATGTGTTATAATGTTGATGTTTGCAGGTCAAATTGTGAAGACCGTGCCATCGGTTTGGAAACCTACTGTAAGTAACATTTCTGTAAATGATATGTTCTTATGAAAGTATGTTCAAAAGTGATATGTCATGATATGGTTTTCGAAATGTTAATGTTTTCTGTGAACGAATGTCCTATTTGCGAATCTAGTATGGCATCCATGAATAGTTCAGTCGTGGGGGCGAGAACATGCAGGCCCATGCGCTTTAGTCATGGGGGACGGCATGGAAGGACAAACCCATGACCAGTTTATGAGATCTCGGTATGTGTTTAATCGGTGTACGGACCGGTTACTCTAGTCGTTGGAAGGTTATGTTCTTATATGTTGACTGTTTTATTATGGATTTATGAAATGTTGGAATTCGTTCACTAACCCCTTTACTTAAATGTTACTTGCTGAGCTTTAGCTCATTGTTTGTATTTATGTATTTATAGGTGAGCCTTCGGGGAGCCAAGCCTAGGCGGAGTCTCGAGTCGAGCCGCCGTTTTGAAAGCCTACCATGAGTTGTGTGCCTCTGAGCTGGGGCGAGGCCTGGAAGGCCGTTTTGTGAGCTCTTGTTTTGTTTTTGTTGTGCAGTTGTAACTGAATGATACGTGTTATACTAGATCATGTTATGTAATGAATGTGGGTAATTAACTCATTTTTGGCATGTAATGTACGTTCATATAAATGCACAGCTCTTTGGACTATTAGTTTCTTTATTTCGCTTCCGCGAGCCCCGATTATTTACGTTTTGTACAGAAAGGCCTGTGGTAATCTAGGATTACTGGCCGGTTACGATGCCAAACTTCTAGGGGCGGGCTTGGGTCGTGACAGAATGGTATCAGAGCGCACGAGTTAATTTACCCACACATGTGTCCAGAAGAGCTGTAGGGTGCATTAGAAAAGAAATAGAGCATGGCATGAACATGTGTGCATGTGTGTGTGTGTTTATGGAAATGAGAATTGAAATTCATGAGGCAACAGAGGCTGTATGTTGAAAATGAAATGTGCTATCTGTTATGGGTTCTATAGACCAATGGAAGATACTAATGCAAGGACCGTAGATGAGACAGAATTTGTGACTGCCAGAATAGATCGGTTAGAAAGAAAGGTAGAAGCTTTAACTGGGTTGGTGGAAAAGTATGTTGCTTATAAGAAACAGAAAATGGAAATGGTTAGTGAATCAATGACCACCGTGAATGAGAATTTGAATTCGAGCATGGGTAATAATACCAAAAGGAGAATCAGTGGAAGTGTTAAAATCCCCATTTGTTGGGCATGTGGAAAACCGCATTGGGGTATTTGCCGTCGCATATCCGGAGCTTGTTACAAATGTGTACGGAAGGGACATTTGGCCAGAACTTGTCCAAAGAATGTGAGACCCGTTACTAGTGGGGATAACTCAACAATGACACCGAAGACAACCGTAACATCTACTCCCGAGGGGAATATAGTGAAGCAAGGAGGGGTTTATACCCTAGTTTCAGATAAGACACAGAATAGTGAACAAGCGACTACAGGTATGATTTATTTAATGTGATGATAATAATGTTACCTATGCGATGAAAAATACTGAACATGTGACTGTGGCCGAACAAATTTACCTAGGCTATTACCTTATTAACTGTGTACGGACCTTTGAATTGAACATGAGCTAGAACCATTGACTATGGATTAGTGTGCTTGGTAACTTGACCTATAATCTCCTAAACTAAATGTATCCCAGACTACTGATTTGAACTGATTTCCGTGGACATAAATGAATTATGTTACGAATTGAATTTATGAACATTACCTTTGCTATGGATTGTCATGTTATGTTATTACCTTTGCATTGAACCCTATGGAGCTTGATAATTGACTTGTTCCTTATATGTTTGATTGCTATGATATTGACTCCACTGCTATGGGATTGATATGCTGAATAACTGAGTAGAACTATCGAATTGATTTCTCTGTATGATGACACTTTGTGAACTACTGAATGGCTACGGAATGACAATCATCTATGACTGAGATTTTTGATTGAGATTCTGCCAGGATATGTAAAGTTTGGAGGACGAAACTTCTTAAGGTGGGGAGAGTGTAATGACCCCGAAATGTACGTCATAATTATCGGTAATTAGTTACGTGTTTAGACGAATTAATTGAAGAATATCTGTTTGACTTGGAAATATCTGTTGGAATTACGACTTCGGGACTGAAATTGAAGACCGTAATGAGTTCAGAAAATGAAATTGAACGCGTCTATGTGATACCGTGAATTTTTAGAACCATTTGGGAAAATAAATTGAGGACTGAATTTCGTCTGATTCGCTAAGTTCCGTTTGGCTCAAGTTATTGGCACAATTGTTTAGTTATGATGTAAGGGCCTTGTTTGGCTCAAGTGTTTGGCTTAATTGATTTATTTGATATATATGATATAAGATAAGGATTGTTGACCCCTTTGACTCAACTAAAGAGAAAAGGAAAAATCTAGAAAAGAGAGAGAGGAGAGAATCGTGAGAAAGGGAGAAAGAAAGGAAAGCAAAGAGAGGAAAAGAAAGAAAAGGGGAAATCAAGTCTAAGCTTCTCCAGTCAAGTTTTTAAGGTAAGAATCTCTTCTAAGTTCTTGAAATAGAGTTGAATCATCCATAATTTCATGGAAAGGAAGTGAAAGAAAAAAAGGAATTTATGTTTAAATTGAGCATCATGACATGATTTATGATGATTTGGCATGTTTGAAGAAGAATCTCCATGAGTATAGAGATGTGAAGTTTGTATGTATATGTTTATGGGTTTCTATCTTAAATCAAGGGTTGATCTTCTACATGATGTTTTGAGTTTTGATTAAAGTTATAATGTTTAAGTTCAAGTTGTTAATCAAGAGTTTTGGGACTTGGGTTTCATCAATTGGAAGTGGTTTTGACAAAAGAGAGAGAGATTGAAGCTTAGAAGAGGAACCCAGAATTTTCACAGTCCGCTCGAGCGGGGGTTTGGCCGCTCGAGCAGGGATTTCGCACATCCAGTATTTTTGGCTCAGTTTTCAGTCCGCTCGAGCGGGGGTTTGGCCGCTCGAGCGGGGACCTATTTTTCAGAAAATTCAGGAAATGTTTCAAGGCATGATTTGGCATCCTCATCGCATTTCTAGCATGTTTAAGCCTTAATTAAGTTAAGATAATGAGATTATGAGACGAAACGAACATGAAAGAATGTAAAGAAGGAAGAGAATGATGTGAATTATGTGATTTGATGATAATGTGTATTGAAGAAATGTGTTATAATGTTGATGTTTGCAGGTCAAATTGTGAAGACCGTGCCATCGGTTTTGGAAACCCACTGTAAGTAACATTTCTGTAAATGATATGTTCTTATGAAAGTATGTTCAAAAGTGATATGTCATGATATGGTTTTCGAAATGTTAATGTTTTCTGTGAACGAATGTCCTATTTGCGAATCTAGTATGGCATCCATGAATAGTTCAGTCGTGGGGGCGAGAACATGCAGGCCCATGCGCTTTAGTCATGGGGGACGGCATGGAAGGACAAACCCATGACCAGTTTACGAGATCTCGTATGTGTTTAATCGGTGTACGGACCGGTTACTCTAGTCGTTGGAAGGTTATGTTCTTATATGTTGACTGTTTTATTATGGATTTATGAAATGTTGGAATTCGTTCACTAACCCCTTTACTTAAATGTTACTTGCTGAGCTCTAGCTCATTGTTTGTATTTATGTATTATAGGTGAGCATTATGGGAGTCAAGCCTAGGCGGAGTCTCGAGTCGAGCCGCCGTTCTGAAAGCCTACCATGAGTTTGTGTGCCTCTGAACTGGGGCGAGGCCTGGAAGGCCGTTTTGTGAGCTCTTGTTTTGTTTTTGTTGTACAGTTGTAACTGAATGATACGTGTTGTACTAGATCATGTTATGTAATGAATGTGGGTAATTAACTCATTTTTGGCATGTAATGTATGTTCATCTAAATGCACAGCTCTTTGGACTACTAGTTTCTTTATTTTGCTTCCGCGAGCCCCGGTTATTTATGTTTTGTACAGAAAGGCCTGTGGTAATCTAGGATTACTGGCCGGTTACGATGCCAAACTTCTAGGGGCGGGCTTGGGTCGTGACAACAAGTACCCCCTACCTCGTATTGATGATTTATTTAACCAATTGCAGCGATCACAGGTGTTTTCTAAGATTGATTTGAGGTCCGAGTACTATCAGTTGAAAGTAAAGGCAGAAGATGTTGAGAAAACAGCGTTTAAAACAAGGTATGGTCATTTTGAGTTTCTTGTTATGCCATTTGGAGTGACTAATGCTCCGGCAGCATTTATAGACTTAATGAACCGTATTTTTAAGACCTACCTTGATGAATTTGTCGTAGTCTTTATTGATGACATTTTAATATACTCTAAAGATAGATTTGAACATGAACAGCATTTGAGAACTGTCCTGCAAATACTTAGGGAAAGGAAATTTTGCTAAACTAAAGAAATGTGAGTTTTGGTTGGATGAAGTTGTTTTCTTAGGGCATGTGATCAACAGAGAAGGGATTTTAGTGGACCCACAGAAAATAGAGGCAATTGTGAATTGGCCTACACCGACCAATGTAACAGAAGTTCGCAGTTTTATGGGTTTAGCTGGGTACTACAGGAGGTTTGTGAAGGATTTTTCAAAAATAGCTGTGCCTCTTACCCAACTGACACGCAAGGGGCAACCTTTTGAGTGGAACGATGAAAGAGAATCAGCCTTTCATGAATTGAAAACAAGATTGACCACCGCACCGATTTTGACACTACCTTCAGGTACGGAAAATTTTGTGATTTTCAGTGATGCATCTTATAAAGGTTTGGGTTGTTGTTAATGCAGAACGGAAAGGTTATTGCCTACGCCTCCCGACAGTTGAGACCGCATGAGAAGAATTATCCAACGCATGACTAGAATTGGCCGCAGTTGTTTCTGCTTTGAAAATCTGGCGGCATTATCTGTATGGAGCAAAGTGTGAAGTCTACCGGATCACAAAAGTTTAAATACTTCTTCACGCAGAAGGAGTTGTATGCATCAGAGGAGATGGCTGGAATTGATAAAGGATTATGATTTAGAGATTCAGTATCACCCCGGGAAAGCTAACAAATTGCTAATGCCTTGAGCAGAAAATCAACGGGAGTATGGCTTGGTTGCTTACTGAACAGAAGGAGATCCTGCAAGATTTTGAGAAGTCTGAAATTGAAGTGGTATTGTGTGAAAAGGGCGGATTAATAGCCACTATCTCAGCTGAACCAGCAATCATTGATGAATCAAGTAGAAACAGAAAGAGGATGAATTCCTCAAGAAAGTGATTGATGATTTGAGACAAGTCCGAAAGCAGAGTTCAGCATTGAGAGCGACGTGTTGAGATTTCGGAACAGAATATGTGTCCCAGATATTCCGGAACTAAAGAAAAGGGTTTTAGATAAAGCCCACAGATCCGTATTTGCTATGCATCCGGGTAACAATAAAATGTATCGGGATTTGAAACAAACCTATTGGTGGCCTAAAATGAAGAAAGAAATTGCGGAATATGTGTCCAAGTGTCTCCAATGTCAGCAAGTCAAGGCTGAACATTAGAAACCAGGCGGTCTACTTCAACCTCTCCCTATTCCTGAATGGAAGTGGGAACATGTGACTATGGATTTTGTTGTTGGCCTACCTCGGACTTCTCGAGGTATGGATTCTATTTGGGTTGTAGTTGATAGACTGACTAAATCTGCACATTTTCTGCCAGTTAGAACTACGTTTAATGCTTATAGGTTGGCTACTATTTATGTTGAGGAGATTATCCGTTTACACAGAGTTCCGGTATCCATTGTGTCGGATAGAGATCCGAAATTTGTATCTAGGTTGTGGAAGAGTTTGCAGGAAGCTATGGGAACAGAATTGAGATTCAGTACTGCATTCCACCCACAGACAGATGGGCAATCGGAACGAACAATACAGACTTTGGAAGATATGCTTCGGATGTGTGCGTTGGATTTTCAGGGGAGTTTGGAAGATTATTTGCCACTTGCAGAATTTGCTTATAATAACAGCTTCCACTCCAGCATCAGTATGGCACCATACGAGGCTTTGTCTGGTAGGAGGTGTAGATCACCTATTTGTTGGACAGAGGTCGGGGATAGAGCTTTGCTTGGGCCTGAAATTGTGCAAGACACTTCTGAGAAAATCAAGACTATTCGTCAAAGGCTCAAAACAGCTCAAGACTGACAAAAGAACTATGCAGATGTTCGAAGGAGACCTCTTGAGTACGAGGTCGGTGACCATGTGTTCATTCGTGTGTCTCCCATGAAGGGCCAAGTCAGGTTTGGGAAAAAGGGCAAGTTGTCGCCCCGTTACATTGGACCGTTTCAGATTCTGGAAAGGCTTGGTCCAGTTGCTTATAGAGTTGCTTTGCCGCCGGGATTTGAACAAATCCATAATGTGTTTCATGTGTTGATGTTGAGGGGTTACCTCCGAGACCCGTTTCATGTGATTGATTATCACTGGGTAGCTATTGATGAGAATATGGAATACGCCGAATGGCCGGAACGAATTGTTGATCGGCAAGTGAAACAATTGAGAAGCAAGTCCATCCCAATGGTGAAAGTAGAATGAAAGGAACATTATGGGACGGATGCTACGTGGGAAAAAGAGGAGGAAATGCGACTACGCTATCCACATTTGTTTCCCAACGAAGGTAAATTAAGTTTGGAGGACCAAACTTCCTAAAGGGGGGAAGACTGTGATACCCTTATTCCGTAATTTGTTAATTGGTCCTTAATATGCATATGATTATGTGTCTAATATGATTTTGTATGCCATTATATGAAAATATGTGGTTTTGAATATCTATCTGTTCGCCGTAGGAATATCTTTGTTTATTATCTGCTTCGGGAATTAAATTGAAGGCCTTATCGGCCACAGAACCCGAAATTGATTGCGCCATTGTGATTGGCATAATTTTTAGAGCCTACGGTGAAATTTAATTGGAAATTGATTCGGACCAGATTAAATTGGATTAAAATAATAGCTTAGTGCTCAAATATGTAATATTGTTGATTGTACTTAAGTGGAATTTATATAGTGGAGCATTATACACCCAACCCCTCTCTTTTGTTCACTTAGCCGAAATCAACTCAAAGAGAGGAGAGGGAGGTTCGGCTAGAGAGAGAGAGTGTAGAGGGAGGTTAAAGTTGATCTTGAACTTGAGAGATTAGAAGACCAATCAAGATTTAAGCATAGATTGGGAAGATTTAGCTCCTAGGTGAGTAATCAACCCAAATCCATAAGTTGAGCTTGTGATTTTGTGAATTCAAGATTTATTGGTGAGCTAAATCGTGAGTTGTGTTGATTTTGATGAGTTATGGTCATGCATGCATAGAATTGCCATTAATTGCCATAAGTTTGCATAATCTAGCATGTAGCATGCCAATTAAACAAGATGGAAGTTTGATCATACATGCAAGCTTGGTTTTATTGAGCTTTATGAGAATAGACACTATTTGCATCTTTTGAAACGGAATTGGAGTTGGAAGATTGCATGCATGTGATTAATGAACTTATATGAGATTTGAAAGCTTGAGCCATGAGTATATAAAAAATGTTGATTGATTTGAAGAAATGTGACCATGATTTTAAGCAATTGGCCTCCTATTACTTGTGTAACTCATGGTATGTAATGTATTTGCGTTTGGGGACCCAGAATTATGAGTTTGGAACCTTTGGAAGTCGTTGAGCTCAAGAACACAATCTGGGATTCCCAGAATTTTGATGTCCGCGCAAGCGGGAGAACTGCCGCTTGAGCGGAGATTTCGAGCTCCCAATACTTTCTTACAGGCTTGGTGTCCGCTCGAGCGGGGAAGTTCACGCTCGAGTGGGGATCGATGTAGGATGAACTTCCGCTCGAGCGTCCAAGTTCACGCTCGAGCATAAAAATGATACAACCAGTACTTTTGCACGCCTCAAGGGTCCGCTCAAGCGGGGAAGTCCACGCTCGAGCGGGGACCCTGTTTTCTGAAATTTTGTATGCTCGTTCTGTGTTTCGTTTTCCGTTCTCTTTCATTTGCAAGCACTCTTAGGCATGCATTGAGCATTGTAGGTGAGTTAAAGAGATAAAAATAAAGCCTAAAGAGGAATATGTGAATTAAAGAACGGATTGAATTAATTGTGACCCATATGTGTTATGTGATATATAGGGTCAAGCTCCAGGACAAATCTACCAACCGATCACTGTGAGTAATATCTGACATATGTTATTGTCCAATTGCTACTTCTATGTAAGTTTTGTAAAGATCATTATTTTGAATGGTGGACATAGTTTGGTCTGAAAGTCTGAAAGGCCTATGCGCCAGTTTGATATGAAAGTCTGAAAGGCCTATGAGTCAGTTTGATCTGAATGTCTGAAAGGCCTATGTGCCAGTTTGATATGGAAGTTTGAAAGGCCTATGAGCCAGTTTGATCTGAACGTCTGAAAGGCCTATGTGCCAGTTTGATATGAAAGTTTGAAAGGCCATGAGCCAGTTTGATATAAAGGCTAAGAGCTAGTATGATATACAGGCCTAAGAGCCAGTCTGATATGAAAGTTTGAAAAAGGCCAAAAGCCAGTGACATGAATGAATTGGGCCCAGGCCGTCTGTTGATAATGTTTCAATGCGTTTCCCTTACTTGATATTATTCATGGGCTTTCGCTCACGCTCATCATGTGTTTGTAGGTAGGCCAAGAAAGGTCCAGACCCAGCCCGTAAAGCCTAAGTGGAACAATATAGGTTTTGGAAAGTTAGCCCTCGTGTCTCACGCAACGAAACCCATCTTCGCCCTTTTGTTATGTAAATTATATTTTGTCATGTTGGCAAAGTTTTGTATATGTTTGTATATAGTTCCATGGGTTGACTTAGTTTGGATGGTCCTGTCTGTACAAACTTTTTGATACTTTAATTCTGTTGTGAGTTATTAATGTTTATATGTATGACTTGCTTGACGTGCCATGTAAGCACAGCTCTAAGGACAAAGTTTTTAAATTGCTTCCGTTTGGCCCCCATTAACTCTGTTAAAATACGTTTGGTTTGGTTTGAGGCCGTAGATAATCTCACGATTACTGGCCGGTTATGTCCTTAACCCACGGGTGCAGGTTCGGGTCTTGACAGAAGAATTCAAGACGAATTGATCAAACAATACTTTCTAGAAAATATAGAAGAATTAATTAAATCTCAGTCTGGAGCTCTTGCTTTAATTTTGCAACTAAAAATGCAAGAATAGTGATCTTTAAGTGATAAAAATGATATAGTTCATTCAATTTTTCTTTGATATTTTAGCTCAAGACTTGTATAATATTTTTTTCCTTTGTGTAAATGGTTAAAATATAAAAAAATATTACTAGATTTTATCGTTTTAATTTTTTTGTAATAACTTTTTAAAGTTGATTTTATCTTTTTAAGTTATATCTAGAAATGTAGGGCCCGACGTTAGGGATTCTCTTTGGGCCCCTGAATGTTTAGGGTTAGCCATGCCCGCATGTGCAACAGTAGGCTCCGCACGTGCGGCAAATTGAGCAAACCTTTGGTTGGAGACCATGGAAAACTACACGTGCGGCCGAGGGACACCGCACGTGCAGAGGGATCTGATTGGCCTAAAAACGAATAAAAACTTGTAGAAGACTAAGATTACGCTAAAGGGGTCCTGGTTGGCATAATAACTAATAAGTTTCTTTTTAATAACTCAGTATGCGGCCCAATAAACTGATTAAATAAGTTATATATAAACTTTAAAAATTCGGCTCAGTTTATTTGAACCATATTTTTAAAAACAAAACCGTTTTTATAATTTTCATCATTTATCAAATTGGAACCAAATCGATTGCATAATTGGACCAAACCATACAATTCTATCTATTCAAGACCAGATTATTAGTTCGACCTAATTTTTTGTACTTATATATAATTGTCATTTGAATAATTACATTGTTTTAGTAAAGGTGTTATTTTCTTCTACGTTGGGTCTAGTCTTAAATAGTAGACTTCAGTCCAATTAAAGAAAAGCTTATTAAATGCTAACGGTCATTAATATTGTGATAACATCGTTTAAATGTCATTAATACAATGATGACATAATTCCACATTTATATTTCATTAAAATGCTAGAGACTCTAAAAATTTTATCAAAAAATTTTATTAAACGTCTCATATGGAGGTGGGTCCCACACCCATGTAAGACATTTGGTAGAAACTTTGGTAAAATTTTTGGAGTCTCTAGCATTGCTCAAAATTATGTCACATCATCGGTTAGTATATTAATTAGTATACCATTTAGTACATATAGTATTATTCTATTTCATTTTAGCACAATTGATTTGATAATATAATATATTAAGTAAGTCGTTTTGAAATAGTTTTTCCTAAAATATAGTGGCTTACTTGAATATCATTTAGTAAAACAATTTAAATTATTGGGGACTAACTACAAATTTGCCTTGTTATTTTCTCTCCTTATTTTCCTAAATTCTTCTTGGGTTTACCTGAATAAATTTAAAAATATTTTAATTTCAATTATTGTAGTAAACAAGTTTCAAATCACATAACTAGCCTTTTAATTTATTTATATTTATTTATTTTTAAATTATCGGAACAAGAATATGCTATACTATCAGTGTTATAGTAAAGTTCTAATAATTATAAAGACCTCAAAATAATTTATAAAACTATAGAGGCTTTTTTAAATAAAAAAAATTATTAGAGTTACTAACGCGCTTTTATACGCTAAGCGACCACCTTAGATTCAGAGTGAGTAAGAGTGACTGAATAAAATTTTTGTTTGAAAATTTTGCTTAAGAATCATTTAAAAATTCACTAATCGTCACACTTAATTTCTAATCACAACCCCTCCCATGCGATTGGCCGTTCTACGAGTGGAGGGGATTATTATTCCTAAGGGATAGTTAATCCCCTCACTCACGTCCCCAACCAAACACTCTTTGGGTGGGTCACACAGACTATTAGTCCAATCCCCATCTCCAAAGAATCAAACAAACATGGTCATTAACTATTAGATTTGACATGTGTCCGATTTGCGATATAATAATTTGTCACATTTATGGTGCAAATTCATATGTCAAACAACAAAATAGAAATATGTCTAATGAAAATAAAGATATATACTTTTTGAATATAATTTTTTTTTAAATACTTTCGACGTGATACTTTTAATCAATAAAAAATACAACATAGGTGTTTGAGGTTTTATTTGCAATATATTAATTTGTTCGAAAAAAGTGCAAATTCAAGTAAAAAAAAATAGCAACATATCTAATGAAAATAAAGAGACTCATTATTAGAAAATTTTAAAATATTTTTAAAGTAACATATGACATATTTATTTGATTCTTTTGGGGTTTCCTTAAGCCCATATCTTGTACTGGAAAGTGTTATTCAAGGCAAAAACACGATCAACCGCACGTGCAGTGACTTCCTCTACACATGCAGTGCCCCTCATCTGCACATGGGGTTTCTGCAGTCTCTAACCACAGCCTTGCTCCCTTTGATGCAAGTACGAAGTGTAACGCTCCCAAAATAATACTATAAAGATAACTCATATGTGGATTAAATATGAGAAACAACATACTTTCATACATCAGAGTTTACTATTTAACAAACAGTTAAATGCCATGTAGGCTTACATCTTTCCAAGACACTGCTTGGTTACACAAATTGAGTCTCGCTCATTACATCTTAAGCCCTCGGCAACAAACATACACACATAAGGCATAAACAAGAAGCCCTTGCTTTCCAAAAGTCCACCCATGCTATTGCCTTGGAGAAAATAATTCATCTGCACCTGAAAATGATATTCCCGTATAGGGTGAGCCAACAGCTCAGTAGAAATAATCTAACCCAATATATGAGGTTTAGTAAAGGTATAAATATCCTGTATATAAACAATACCGATACAGAAGTATTCACAAGGCCTGCATATTCATATGCCACTAAGATCAATCTTATTCCATTTTCCTTCAATTCATTTCCAATTCATATGCACTACTCAATTCATGAGTTAAATTCTTTATCTTTCAACAACCAATATGAGATTACAACTCAATAGTTTTTCCGTTTATGCAAAACACACATAAACACTTCAAACTTGCCATTTTACGAATATTTCGTCCAGAGGAATCGGCACCCATTTAGATATAAAATTTCGGGTCTTTCACCCAGGACACTCTGGCCAACTTGCTTTAAATGGAGTCCATCCCCTTTCTCCTCCCAATCAAATATACATACGCAATGTATTTATAAACAAAATCACATATGGAGCACATCCCCTATCTCCTCCCAATAAATATACATATATATGTATTTAAAAACATAATTATATATGGAGTACATCCATTATCTCCTCCCAATAAACATACATATACCATGTATTTAAAAGCATAATCACATATGGAGTACATCCCCCATCTCCTCCCAATAAACATACATATACAATGTATTTAAACACATTATCATATACAATGATCAATTATAGCACATATTCAATGTGTTAATCCAACCGTCATATTCAATGACATAATTTAGTTGATTAGTTTCAATTTACCTAATCAGCATGCAGTTCTACAACAATCATGGCTATCCTCCACCGATAGCCCAAAACATTTATCACTAAACAGGTAAATAAATCTATCAACAGATAAATTATTACATCTTCCATAAGTGAGTGATTTATCAATCCAACTACACCATTCAATTACATTTCCACCTAATTTCATCATTTCCAATCCAATTATATATTCCCATAATTAATTTCATTATTTTGACAAACAATTCATTTAATCCCAATTAGGGCAACTTTTCCCTCTTTCTCAAATAACAACCCCAAGGCTCAATTTCATCAATTTTACACAAATAACCCCCATTTCAAAACCCCATATTCACAATAGAGTCCAAAACTGAGAAACCCCTCTTTTATAATTTCAAATCCAAATCTTAGGTTTGTCCAAACAACAACCAAATCTCATCATCTATACACAATAGCAAATAACTAAGCTAAAAACCATATTAGAGTGTAGAAAATCCCTACCTTTAGAAGATAAGAGGAGAAAAGCCCAAAAATCAATCTTTAAGAATGCAATTTCCTTTTCATAATTTATGTCCTCATCTGACAATAATGAATCACCACCAAAAATAATATATAACCCAATCCAGAGCCAAATTGGGTTATAACACATAAGGATTCTCGAGGCCTTCTCTTTCTTTCAACCCAACATTAGTTACAATAGGGTAGTGTGGCTTCATTTTCAATCTTCCTTCATCTATATTCTTTGTTACTTTCTCCTTGGATAAATAAATCTTTAACAGCTATTTGTGCTTCATAATGCTATTTAAATTCTTACAGGGATAGGGTGCATGTGACTTCATTCAATCATTGGATACTACTAGCCAGTCATTCAGATAGAAGCGTTATTTCTCAGTCTACATTGACCAACTGTCATGACACTAGCCCCTCAAGCAGTGACTTAGTCGAGGATGGGGATTTCACCTAACAAGGGATGAGTTATCACCTTGAAAATTTCTTTACAACTACCCTAGCTCAAGTAAACCTTCATTCTTTCTTTATTCACCATAATTGATCCCAGCCAAAGATTTTCATGAGCTTGTATGATGCTTTCCTCAATGCCATTAACAATAACATCAAATGACTGGCGCACAAACCCAAGAGATGTTACGATGTACACAACATATTATAGATAACCCCCAGGGCTAGCGTGGGTGTGAATACCACTAATAGCAACATTGTTTTCAGTATAGGTTCCCATATCTTGTTTTCAACCTCTCAAGCACTTTAATTGTCACAAGTTGAGAAGCCATGCAAGCATCAAGGTTTACAAATACTACACGGTTTCCCTGCGGCTCTGCCACCATAAATGCTTGAGCTCGCAACCTGAAGTGAACACCTGATGCAGTCTGGTCAGAGTTAGCATATCCCATCATATTGACATCAGCTGCAGGTCCTGTAATGTCATAGCTTCCAAGCCCAACCAAGTAATTTGAAGCAGAGAGTATCCCTCTGCTATTTTGTAGCAAGAGTAGCAGCAAAATCCAAAACCACATGATAGCACATGGTTTCTGGAAAGTGAGCTTTCAAGCCGAAAAGATCTCCATCACTACTCCACCAATGAGCTCTTATTTTCCTTTAACACTATAATACTGATATAAATGAACGCAAAATATATTGAATCTGATCGCTATTGCCTCTGCTAAATCAATTCATTTTCTGAAGAAGTGATAGAGAGAAAATGTGTGTGTGTGTGTGTGAGTGAGAGAGAGAGAGAGAGAGAGAGAGAGAGAAGAGAGAGAGAGTGGAACAAATGGTTATGTTATGATTAAAGGCCAATAATAATAATAATAATAATCCTCCACATGCTACTTTTCGGTGCCACTAACTCAACATCATGATGTTGAGAAATTATTAAAGCATCAGCTAAGTGGTGAATCATATTTTATTCCTCCCTACAAAACATAATTTTCCACCACCCCAAAACAATATCCTCATGCTGACCATACACGCCGAACAATCACCACCACATTTTATTTTATTTATTTATTTATTTTTGAGTCATTACACGAAGCCTTCTATCGCATGTGCGAAACAATCTATTTATGGAACTTAAATACCATTAAGTGGGTGTTTGGCATTTGAGAGTAGAGGCTATTTTAGCCTGTTGGGAACAAAAAGCTCAAAAGCTTTATTGTTACTGAGGTTGGAGCACGTGATTGACAACTGTATTTTACAAAAGGAAAAATGACAATTTTGCCCTTTGAATTGGAAAAAGTAGCTGCAGCAACTTTTGAATCTAGCCGTTGGTAAGTTTCCAGAAAAAGTCGTAACGTGTGCCACGTCATCAGCAACCCATTTTTTTTTAGAAGAGAGCTGCACATTTTCGAGACATTTTGGTCATTTACTATCCCAACATCATTTCAAACACATTTTTCAATACAATAATCAAATAAAAAATCCAACCAATTTTTCCAAGTACAAAAACTAAAATAGCCTACTAAAATAGTAAAATAGCCAAAAAGCCTAAAAAATAACCACTTCCCAAACGCCACCATTGCAAATCAAAGCCCAAACACATATGTTGTATATTTTATTGATCAAAAGTATCACATAAAAAGTATTTTTTAAAAAAAATCTATTTAATTTTCATTAGACATAGTTCTATTTTTTTTTTATTTGACATGAATTTGCACTACAAATGCGACAAATTAATATATTGCAAATCGGACACATGTCAAATCTAATTATTAATGGCCATGTTTGTTTGGCTCTTTGGATATAGGGATTGGACTAACAGTCTATGGGTCCCATCTAAAGAGTGTTTGGTTGGCGACATGAGTGAGGGGATTAACTATGCCCTTGGACTAGTAATCCCCTCCATTGGTAGGACTACCAATCCCATGGGAGTGGTTGAGATTAGATATTGAGTAAGGGGATTAGCGAATTTTTAGATAATTCTTAAGAAAAATTTATAAACAAAAAATTTTATTCACTCACTCTTACTCACTTATAAGATCAGTGATGGCAGAGCGTAGATCTGCAACGGTGAAGTGTAGATTTACGATGGTAGAGGTGGAAATGCCACAGTGGTGGTAGATCTAAGATGGTAGCAGTGGTGCTTACATCAGCGGTGGTGATAATTGATGAACGATCGCGGCAATTGAACGACAGTAGTGGTAGAAGCAGATCACGACGTTGGTGATGGCGGTAGACGATGATGTTGATAGTGGCCAGTGGTTGTGTGAAAGTTTTGGAAAAATGTTGGAGAGGGAGAGAGAGAAGAGATAGAGATGGAAAAAGAATATGAAAAGATTTGAATTTAATGAGGGCAATATAGGTGATGGAGGATTTATTAGTGTATTCAAAAAGTCACTTAATAGTATTTAAGTTCAATAAATAGATTACTCCGCATGTGCAATGGAAAGTTCTCCGCATGTGCAACAGTTTGTCCCGCACATGCGGCAAAATGTGCAAGCCTTCGGTTAGAGACTGCGAGAAAAATGCACGTGCGCGCAAGGGGCACCACACGTGCAAAGGAAGTCACTACATATGCAGCTAAGCGTGTTTTTGCCTCGAATGGCACTCTCCGGTACAATATATGGATTGAAGGGAACCCCAAAAGTATCACATAAATATGTCATATGTTACTTTAAAATTTTCTAATAATGAGTCTCTTTATTTTCATTAGATATGTTGACATTTTTTTTTATTTGACATATGGATTTGCACTTTTTTTTCAAAAAAAATTAATATGTTGCAAATCAAACCCATAACACCTATGCTATATTTATTATTGATCAAAAGTATCATGTAAAAAGTATTTAAAAAAAAATCCATTAAAAAAGAATATATCTTTATTTTCGTTAGACATATTTCTATTTTTTATTTGACATATGAATTTGCACCATATATGCGACAAATTAAAATTTTTTAGATGAGACACATGTGAAATCTAATGATTAATGGCCATGTTTGTGTGGCTTTTTAGAGATAGGGATTGTATTAATAGTCTATAGGACCCACTTATAAAGTGCTTGGTTAGGGACATGAGTGAAGGGATTAACTATGCCTTTGGAAAAATAATCCCCTCCATTGGTAGGACTACCAATCCCATGGGAGGAGTTGAGATGAGAAACTGAGAAAGGAGATTAGCGAATTTTTAAATGATTCTTAACCAAAATTTTTAAACAAAAAATTTTGTTCACTCAATATTACTCACTTATAAGATCGGTGACGGCGGAGTGTAGATCTGTAACGGTGGAGTGTAGATCTACGATGGTAGAGGTGGAAATGCGACGGTAGTGGCGGATCTAAGATGGTAGCTGTGTTGCATACATTGGCAATGGTGATAGTTGATGAACAGTCACGGTGATTGAACGATGGTAGTGGTGGAAGTAGATCATGACGTTGGTAGTGGCTAATGGTTGTGTGAAATTTTTAGAAAAATAGTGGAGATGGAGAGAGAGAAGAGAGAGAGAGATGAAAAAAGAATATGAAAAGAATTCATAGATTTGAATTTAATGAGGGCAATGTAGGTGATGGAGGATTTATTGGTGTATTTAAAAAGTCAACTGGACTTAATGGTATTTAAGTTCAATTAATAGATTGCACCGCACATGCGATGGAAGCTCCGCAAGTGCGGCGGTTTCTCCTGCACTTGTGGCAAAGGGAGCAAGCCTTCGGTTAGAGACTGCGAGAAATTGTATATGCGGGTGAGGGGCACCGCACGTACAGAGGAAGTCACCACACGTGTGGCTGAGCACATTTTTGCCTCGAATAACACTCTCTAGAGCAAGATTTGGACTGAAGAGAACCCCAAAAATATCACAAAAATATGTCATATGTTACTTTAAAACTTTCAAGTAATGAGTCTCTTTATTTTCATTAGATACGGTGCTATTTTTTTTATTTGACATATGGATTTGCATTTTTTTTCGAACAAATTAATATATTGCAAATCAAACCTTAAACACGTGTGTTGTATTTTTTATTGATCAAAGTGTCGCATAAAAAGTATTTTAAAAAAATTCTATTAAAAAAGTATATATCTTTATTTTCATTAGACATACTTTTATTTTTTTATTTGACATGAATATGCACTATATATGCGACAAATTAATATTCCAAACCGGACACATGTCAAGTCTAATATTTTATGGCCATGTTTGTTTGGCTCTTTGGAGATGGGGATTAGACTCATAGTTTGTGTGACCCACCTAAAGAGTGTTTGATTGGGGATATAAGTGAAGGGATTAACTATCCCTTTGGACTAGTAATCTCCTCCATTGGTAGGACTGCCAATCTCATGGGAGGGGTTGTGATTAGAATTTGAGTGAGGTGATTAGTGAATTTTTAAATTATTCTTAAGAAAAAATTTCAAATGAAAATTTTATTCAGTCACTCTTACTCACTTATAAGATCGGTGACGGCAGAGTGTAGATCTGCAACGGTAGAGTGTAGATCTACGATAGTGGAAGTGGAAATGCAACGGTGGTGGTGGATCTAAGATGGTAGCGGTTGTGCATACATCGGCGATGGTGATAGCTGATGAACGGTCGCGGCGGCTAAACGACGATAGTGATGGAAGTAGATCATGATGTTGGCGATGGCAGTGACGGTGGTGGTAGACGACGGCGTTGGCAATGGCTAGTGGTTGTGTGAATTTTTTGGAAAAATAGTAGAGAGGGAAAGAGAGAAAAGAGAGATAAAAAACATATGAAAAATGTAACGCCCCAAAATAAATATGATAAACCCACACCATAAGCGGAAGTATAATTGAAACGACATGCTTTCATTAATCAGAGTTTGATATACATTCACGTGATGATAATAAGGAATGAAAGCTACACAGATAGTCATATGTCTTAATGGCTTACATCCTTCTAAGTCACTGCTTGGGTACAACAAAAGTGAGTTTTAAGCTCAATACAGATAAAGCTTGAGGCTTGAACAAAATGAATGAAAAGTAAAACAAACAAGATGAGCCTTTAGCTCCATTGTCCTCCCAAGCTAAGCCCTTGGTGGAGGCATATCACCAACATCTGAAAATGGTTTTTCCACATAGGGTGAGCCAAAACCGAGTAGAAATAATCTAACACAATATATAAATCTTAACAAAGCTATAAGTGTGATATGCACATACAATACCATTGTTAAATTGTTTCATAATTATTTTGCAAACCATGTAGTACCAACTGTATATTTCAATTCATGAAATCAATTCCATTTCTCTCAGACAATCAAACTAAGAATACATGTTAATAAGTTTCTAACCAGTGTAACTATCATACAATTGCTTCTATTTGCCATTTAACGGATATTTCGTCCGCAGGAATCGATACCTATGTATACTTGTGGTTTTCGGGACTTTCACCCAGCCAACTTAATTCAATGAAATAAAGGGGATGTACTCCCCTTTCTTCTCCCAAACATGGAGTACATCCCATTTCTCCTCCCAAACATCATACACATACAATGTATTTGAACATATAGTCATATTCAATGACAATAGATGAGAAATTAGTTTCAATTTACCTAATCTTCATGCAATTTCTACAACAATCATAGGTATCCTCTACCGATAGCCCAACACAAATATTTCTAAACAGATATACAATCTCCAAGATAGATAAACCATTCAAATTTCCATAGGTGAGTGATAATACATATCCAACTCCACCATTTACATAAACATCCATCCAATTTCACATTTCCAATACCAATTTTATTTATTTATACAAAATAAATATCTGAGACATTTTAGGGCAAACTCTCTTTTCTTCCAAAATCCAATCCAAGTATCAGAACCAACAATTTTATTATAACACAATCCCATATTCACTTCCATAACCATTTTCAATACATCCATTTGTAAACCCCTCTTTTGATTTAAAACCAAAACTATAGATTTTTTCAAAATCTCCCAAAATCACAATATTGTTTATACAAAACAAATCGTTAAGTTAAAAACCATAGAAGAGTATAGAAAATCCCTATCTCAAGCTTAGAAGACCAAAGAAGCAATGGAGGAACTTCAAAGACGCCGAAATCAAGCTTTGTTCGGACCAAAATGGAGCTCTAGGGGAGTTCTACCTTTTTCCCAAAGACACTAAGGTAGAGAAACCAATGGATCTAGGTGTTTTATAAAAAGAGAAGGTGAGTCTTAGAAAGAGAAACTCTAGATCTAGGGTTTTTGAAATGTTTAGTGAGAGAGATATGAAAAAGTGATGTGAAATGATATTTTTACGAACTGATATACGCACAGTCTGCTTAAGCGCAATAAGTGACGCTCAAGCGTTAGACATAACAAATTGTTTCTTTCGAGTGCAGAATACACACTTCCAGTAGTTTTGCAGACAACAAACCAATGCTCGAGTGCAAGAAAGGCCGCTCGAGCGTAGAAAGATACGCTCGAGTGTAGAATACACTCTCCTAGTAGTTTTGCAAACCTACAAAGTACTGAGAGTTCACAAAGCCCACTCGAACACAATAAGTGCTGCTCGAGCAGAGGAGTAAAATTCTGGGCAACATAAGTTTGAAAACCAAGTTACCAACCTATTCCAAATGCAACCAATACAACCCAATAGCCAAACTCAAGGAGATATAAAGGAAATATGACATGAACAACAATACGAAACCATGAAACCCGAGTCCAGAATACAAAATGGGTCGGGTCTAAACCAGAATCGCTATAAAAAGATTTAATAAATTTGAATTTAATGAGGGCAATATAGGTGATGGAGGATATATCGGTGCATTTAAAAATCAACAAGACTATATTAATTTGTTTGGGAAAAAAAAGTGCAAATCCATATGTCATATACAAAAATAGCAATGTATCTACTGAAAATAAAGACTCATTATTAGAATTTTTTGAATTGTTTATTAAGTAACATATGATGTATTTATGTGATACTTTTGGGGTTCTCTTCAGTCCATATCTTGTACTGGAAAGTGTTATTCGAGGCAAAAAAACGTTCCGCCGTACGTGCGGTGACTTCCTCTACACGTGCAGTGCTCCTCGCCCGCACGTGTGGTTTCTCGCAGACTCTAACCAAAGGCTTGCTCCCTTTGCCGCACATGCGGAGCTGCTTCCATCGCACGTGCAGAGCAATCTGTTTATTGTGCTTAAATACCATTAAATCTTGTTGACCTTTTAAATACACTAATAAATTCTCCATCACTTATATTGCCCTCATTAAATTCAAATCTATCAAATCTTTTCATAACTGTTTTTCATCTCCCTCTCTCTTCTCTCTCTCTGTCACCACCATTTTTTCAAAACTTTCATAAAACCTCTGGCTACCGTCAACGTCGTCGTCTACCACCACCACCAACGTCATGATCTACTTCCACCACTACCGTCGTTCAACCTCCGCGACCATTCATCAACTATCACCACCGCCGATCTATTCACCACTGCTACCATCTTAGATCCACCACCACTGTCACATTTCCACCTTTAATATTGCAGATCTACACTCCACCATTGCAGATCTCCACTCTGCCGTCACCAGTCTTATAAGTGAGTAAGAGTGAGTGAGTAAAACTTTTCTTTTAAAATATTTTCTTAAAAATCCTTTAAAAATTCGCCAATCCCCTCACTCAATTTCTAATCTCAACCCCTCCCTTGGGATTGGTAGTCCTACCAATGGAGGGGATTACTAGTCTAAGGAAATAGCTAATCCATTTACTCATGTCCTCAACACAACCCTCTTTAGGTGGGTCCCATAGATTGTTAGTCCAATCCCTATCTCCAAAGAGCCAAACAAACATAGCCATTAATTATTAGATTTGACAAGTGTTTGATTTGCAATATATTAATTTGTCACATTTGTAGTGCAAATTCATGTCAAATAAAAAAAATAGAACTGTCTAATGAAAATAAAGATATATACTTTTGAATAGAATTTTTTTTAAAATACTTTTTATGTGATACTTTTGATCAATAAAAAATACAACATATGTGTTTGGGGTATGATTTTCAATATATTAACTTGTTCAGGAAAAAAAAAAGGGCAAATCCATATGTCATATACAAAAATAGCAATGTATCGAATGAACATAAAGAGACTCATTATTAGAAAATTTTGAATTATTTTTAAATTAACATATGACGTATTTATGTGATACTTTTGGAGTTCCCTTCAGTCCATATCTCATACTGGAAATGGTTATTTGAGGCAAAAACGCGCTCTGCCGCACGTGCGGTGACTTCCTCTACACGTGCAGTGCCCCTCAAGCGCATGTGCGGTTTCTCGCAATCTCTAACCAAAGGTTTGCTCTCCTTCCCGCACGTGAGGGACAAACCGTCACACGTATGGAGCTTCTTCCATCGCACTTGCGGAGCAATCTATTTATTGTGCTTAAATACCATTAAATCTTGTTCACTTTTTAAATACACCAATAAATTCTCCATCACTTATACTGCCCTCATTAAATTCAAATATATCAAATCTTTTCATATTTGTTTTTCATCTCTCTCTCTCCCTCTCCACCATTTTTCCAAAACTTTCATACAACCTCTGGCTACTGTCAACGTCGTCGTCGTCTACCGTCACCACCAACGTCGTGATCTGCTTCCACCACTACCGTTATTCAACTGCTGCGACCATTCATCAACTATCACCATTGCCGATGTATTCACCACTACTACCATCACATTTCCACCTCTACTATCATAGATCTACTCTCCACCATTGCAGATCTACACTCTACCGTCATTGATCTTATAAGTGAGTAAGAGTGAAGTAAAATTTTTCATTTTAAATTTTTTCTTAAGAATCATTTAAAAATTTGCTAATCCCCTCACTCAATTTCTAATCTCAAACCCTCCCTTGAGATTGGTAGTCCTACCAATGGAGGGGATTACTAGTCTAAGGGAATAGTTAATCCCTTCACTCATGTCCACAACCCAACACTATTTAGGTGGGTCCCACAGACTGTTAGTCCAATCCCTATCTCCAAAGAGCCAGACAAACATGGCCACTAATTATTAGATTTGACATGTGTCCCGATTTGCAATATATTAATTTGTCACATTTGTAGTGCAAATTCATGTCAAATAAAAAAATAGAATATGTCTAATGAAAATAAAGTGATATATACTTTTTAAACAGAATTTTTTTAAAAATACTTTTTATGTGATACTTTTGATCAGTAAAAAAATACAACATATTTGTTTGGGCTTTGATTTGCAATATATTAATTTGTTCGAGAAAAAAAAAAGTGCAAATCCATATGTCATATACAAAAATAGCAACATATCTAATGAAAATAAAGAGATTCATTATTTGAAAATTTTGAATTATTTTTAAAGTAACATATGACGTATTTATGTGATACTTTTGGGGTTTTCTTCAGTCCATATCTTGTACAAGAAAGTGTTATTCGAGGCAAAAACGCGCTCCGCCACACGTGCAGTGACTTCCTCTACACGTTCAATGCCTCTCGCTCGCACGTGCGGTTTCTCGCAGTCTCTAACCGAAGGCTTGCTCCCTTTGTCGCACATGCGAAGCTTCTTCCATCGCAAGTGCGGAGCAATCTGTTTATTGTGCTTAAATGCCATTAAATCTTGTTGACTTTTTAAATACACCAATAAATTCTCCATCACTTATATTGCTCTTATTAAATTCAAATCTATCAAATCTTTTCATATTTGTTTTTCATCTTTCTCTCTCTCTTCTCTCTCTTTCCCTCTCCACCATTTTTTCAAAACTTTCATACAACCTCTGGCTACCGTCAACGTCGTCGTCTACCGCCCCCGCCAACATCATGATCTTCTTCCACCACTACCGTCGTTCAACCGCCGCTAACATTCATCAACTATCACCACCGTCGATGTATTCACCGTTGCTACCATCTTGGATCCACCACCACCATCACATTTCCACCTCTACTATCGCAGATCTACACTCCACCATTGTAGATCTACACTTTGCTGTCACCGATCTTATAAGTAAGTGTGAATGAGTAAAAATTTTTGTTTAAAATTTTTTCTTAAGAATCCTTTAAAAATTTGCTAATCCCCTCACTCAATTTCTAATCTCAAACCCTCCCTTGAGATTGGTAGTCCTACCAATGGTGGGGATTACTCATCTAAGGGAATAACTAATCCCTTCACTCATATCCTCAACCCAACACTCTTTAGGTGTGTCCCACAAACTGTTAGTCCAATCCCTATCTCCAAAGAGCCAAACAAACATGGCCATTAATTATTAGATTTGACATGTGTCTAACTTGCAATATCTTAATTTGTCACATATACAGTGTAAATTCATTTGTCAAATAAAAAATAGAAATATGTCTAATGAAAATAAAGATATATACTTTTTTAATTGAATTTTTTAAAAATACTTTTTACATGATACTTTTGATCAATTAAAAGTACAACATAGTTGCTTAGGGTTTGGTTATTTGTTGGCTTTCTTTTGGGTTAATTTTAGTCTTTAATGAACTTTTTTTTAAAAAAATTCAAAAAACTTTAGACTTCTAAATTCAACTCGACGAAACAAACCAAAATATTAAAAAATTGTTAAAAATCTAAAAAAGACAAAAATAAGAAGACATAAATAAGTAGACTTTTTTTAGCTTTTCAATTTTTTTTTTTTACGAAAAAATAAATTACTTTTTATATTCATCTAGCAAGACAGATCGGAAAAATAAAAAATTTTGACATTATTTTTTAAAAATTACTAAAGACATAATAAATTTAAAAAAGAAGTGACTATATAGCTCACCCTAAACATTGAGTAATTCTTTGTCTATCAATAATGTTATAATGGTGAGTCAGCATGGTCACTCGTAAAATTTTCTGGTACCTTAGTAATTTAAAATATTAGATAAATAATGCAACGTAGTAATATTTTTAAATTAATAAATTATTTTTTTATTTTTTTAGTTTCTCATTTCCATGTATATGTATTGTTATTTCTTTCACTGATAAATCTTGTTTCTTTAGATGAGGCCTTACGTGCCAAGTCAGGCAATTAAAAGAATAATTTATAAAATTTTGAATTTTTCCGGGAAGAACAAGGAGGAGAGAAGAGATTGATCACTTGACTTGATAAACTTGGCAGCAGTAGCAGAGCAAGTGGAACAACAATGGTAGCATAGAGGCAATCAAGCATGGCGATCATAGACGACCTCTCTGAAAATCTTCTAATTCAAATCATCTCATCCCTTCCAACCACCCGAGATGCCATTCGAACAAGCTCTATCTCCCATAAATAGTAGCACCTCTGGCGTTCCGTCACCACCCTCAAATTCGACTCCACTCTCTTCCCTTCCTCAAATTCCTTAACCGAAACTCGCAATTCCTTCACCCACTACGTCAATCGAATGCTCCTCTCTTGTGCCCTCGAGCCTTTTCATAAATTCTCCTTGAGATTCTTCTTCACCGAAGACCATCACTACGACGACGTCGACTTTTGGCTCTTCTACGCCATCAATTACGATGCGGTAGAGCTCGATTTGGACTTCAATGGATACATAGACCACTGTGAAATGGATGAGGATTGCTCCTACAGCTTCCATGTCGACTCGCTCAGGCAGGGTGAAGTTAGGGTTTTGAAACTCCAAAGCTGTAGTTTCGCTATGCCTGATGATATTTTGCAACTCCGTATTGTCTCGCTGCGATTGATGAATCTATTTAAAGTGAGCTTGGATGACGAAACTATATTTGATTTTATTTCCATATGTGTGAACCTTGAATCTCTAGCTATGGTGGACTGCTATGGGATGCATAATGTGGAAATATGTTCTTCGTCACTTAAAGAACTATTGCTATGGAATTTTGAAGTTCCAAAGAAATGGAACATATTGGAGATGTGTGTTAGAATGGTTGATGAAAAAAGAAAACGGTTGTATCTGTGTTATATTGAATTGAATGAATGAATACAATAGGAGAAGCCTGTATATATAGGCTGAAAATAAACCTAGATAAGTATAAAAGAAGATAGAGATACAAGGAGATAGAGATAGAGATAGAGATACAAGGAGATAAAGATAGAGATAAGTATAATATAATAATATACATCAACAGCCCCCTCTCAAACTCAAGGTAGGTAGGCATCAACCAACTTGAGTTTGGAAACTAGATCACTGAAACGACCAAGAGGATGAGCCTTGGTGAAGATGTCAGCTATCTGATTGGCAGAGATAACAAAGATAAGACGAACAATGCTACTAGTAACATGTTGTCGTATAAAGTGACAATCAAACTCAATATGCTTTGTGCGATCATGGAAGAAATCATTATGGGCAATCTGAATAGCATTCTGACTATCACAATAGAAGTTAATCGCAGTAGAATAAGAAACCCCCATATCAAAAAGAAGCCAGCGAAGCCACACAAGCTCCTGAGTAGTGTCAGCAAGAGCACGATACTCAGCCTTAGTACTAGAACGAACAACAAGAGTTTGCTTCTTGCTACGCCAGGCAATGAGAGAGTCACCCAAGAAGAAGTAGAATCCTGTAGTAGAACGGAAATCAGTAGGGTCCCTTGCCCAATCAGCATTAGAAAATGCATGTAGCTATAGGGAAGAGTGAGCAGAGTAGTGAAGACCATGAAACATAGTGCCTTTGAGATATCGTAAAATGCGAACTAGAGCATCATAGTGCGGAGAGCGAGGAGCAGCCATGAACTGACTAACAATGTGAACAACATAAGAAATGTCTGGACGAGTAATCGTGAGATAGATGAGACTGCCAACTAGTTGATGATATAAAGTAACATCAGACAATAGGTGACCGTCAAGTGGTGTGAGACGAGTCTGAGGATCAACAGGAGTAGAGGGAGTCTTGTAATCGGTAAGACCATCATGAGCCAAGAGATCAGAAGTATACTTGGCTTAGGAGAGAAAGTAACCAGACGGATCATGAGAGATTTCCAAGCCAAGAAAATAGCTGAGAAGACCCAAATCCTTCATCTCAAGCTGGCGATTGAGAAACTGTTTGAGACTAGAGATACCCACTGTGTCATCGCCAATGATGATCATATCATCCACATAGAGAAGAAGAAGAATAGTACCACGCTTTGTCTTACGAACAAAAAAGGCAAAATCATAGGCACTGGAGGAGAATCCAAAATTATGAATGGTGGAGCAAAACTTAGCGAACCAGGCACGAGGAGCTTGTTTCAAACCATACAAAGCACAGCGAAGTTTACAGACTTTGGAGGGAGGCCCAGAGGAACTAGGTGAAGGTTGCATATAAACTTCCTCAGTGAGATCGCCATTGAGGAATGCATTCTTCACATCCATCTGATAAAGTTTCCAGTGGCGAGCAGCTACAATGGCAAGTAAGCTACGAACAGAAGTCAGACAGGCAACAAGAGCAAAGGTTTCTTCATAGTTAAGACGAGCTTTGTAACGCTCAATAGAACCATCAAAATGAGTCTTGAGCTTGTAAACCCATTTGCAACTAACAATACTTTTGCCAGGAGGAAGATCAACCACATCCCAAGTATGAGTTTTATCAAAAGCCTGTAGTTCATCAGTCATAGCTTGCTGTAAAAGAGAGTTAGAACAAGCCTCTCGATAGGAAGTAGGTTCATGAGAGGAAAATGCAGTAGAACTAACAATAAAATCACGAAGAAGGACATAAGGTTGTGTTACTCAAGTAGAATGACAAAGAGGTACCTCAGAAGTAGAACTAGGAAGTAGAGCAGGAGTCTCAGGATGGACCAGAGGTAGCATGGCAGGACTAGGAACAGGATCAGGAAGTGGAGCATCAGTAGGACCAGGAGACGGAACAAGATCCTCAGGATGGGCCAGAGGCAGCAAGGCAGAAAGAAGTAGTATCTATATCAAGCTCATCAAACAATAGAGAGGGATCTGTGAAGAATGATGTAATGGGAGGAGTGGGCAGATAAAACTTAGATATAGAAGAGAACATCTTGTCTTCCCAAAATACCACATGACGAGAGACACGAAGACATTGAGAAATAGGATCCCAACAACGATAGCCTTTATGTTCAATCCCATACCCTAAGAAGTAACACAGACGGGATCGAGGTTCTGATTTGGAACGCTCATATGGTGGAAGGAGGACAAAACAAGCACATCTAAACACACGGAGATGAGAATAGACAGGAGGTTGGCCATATAAGCGCTCATATGGGGTATGATTGTTGATGGTAGGAGAAGAAACACGGTTGATAGTATAGGCAGCTGTGAGAGCGGTTTCCCCCAGAAGCGCTCAGGGCAAGAAAAGAAAATTAAAAAAGCACGAACTGTATCTAAAAGATGATGATGTTTACGCTCAGCACGACCATTTTGTTGGGAGGTACCAGGACAAGAATAGTGAGGAAGTGTGCCATTTTGACAAAGGAATCTCAAAAAATTTGTTTCTTTGTATTCTTAGGCATTATCAGCACGGAAAACTTTGATGGTGGAAGAAAACTGAGTTTTGACCATTTGTGAGAAATCAAAGTATATTTGTGGTAACTCAGAGCGAGACTTCATAAGAAATAACCAAGTAAAACGAGTGAAATCATCTACAAAAATGACAAAGTATTTAGATCCCCCCATAGTGGTATTAAGTGCGGGTCCCCAAACATCAAAGTGTATGAGATCAAAAGGTGTATAAGACATAGAGGTACTGGATGGAAATGGTAAAGGAAATTGTTTTGCTAGTTGACAAGATAGACAATCTACTTTATCATATAGAACAGGATCTAATTGACCAATGGAAACTAGAGATTGTAAACGACCAAAGGAAACATAAGCTAACCGGGAATGCCATAAGGCAAGAGCAAAACTAGGAGTAGTAAAAGCAGCAGTCTGGACAATGAAAGGACTGGAGGAGGAAATGCCAAGGTGGATGAGCTCATACAGACGGCCATGTCTACGACCAATCCCAAGAGTTTGTCCCGTCTTCGAATCCTACACAACGCAACCAGTTGGAGAAAAGAGAACAGTGAGACCAAGATCACAAAGTTGACCAATTGAAATAAGATTAAGTGTAAGATTTGGGATCAGATAAATGTGGGGTAGAGAAACAGTAGATGTGGAAATATGACCTATATGACTAACATTCATTGGAGAGCCATCAGCAGTGTGAATAATAGGTAACGTAGAAGAAGATGTAATAGAGGAGAAAAGTGTAAGGTCAGAGGTCATATGGTTGCAACAAGCGGAATCAAAATACCAAGAAGAGGTACCTGGAGTAACTGAGAAGACAGTAGAGGGTGTACCAAAGGTAGAAATAACCTTTTTGACAATAGCTTCAATGTCTTGAAGAATGTAAAGTTGTGACGAGGTAACAACGAATGATGAACCAGAGGCAATTGTAGTAAATACAAGATGTGCTGAAGACTGATCTCGGTTGTATATTATGGAGGGTCCAGAATAGCGACCGTGCTAAGGATAACTGTCTGAACGAGCCATGAAGTGATTAAATAATGAATCACAAAGAAGAACCAGTGATGGCGAAGTAGAACTAGATAAAACAGAGTGCACCAGTGAATCTAGAACGTCAAAAATAGTTGGAAACCAGGCCAAAATGATCAGAAAGGGTGCAAAAAATAGGCAAAACAAGCTAAAAATTGAATTTTGGCCAACAGGGTGCAGGGCTGACGTCAGCAAGAGAGAAACTGATGTCAGCAGAGGCACGGCTCACGTTAGCATAGCTGAGGCATGGGCACAATAACAGAAAGGGCGAGCAACACACAACAGCAGATTGGCACACACGGGCGCACAATAGCAGAACGGCGCACACGGGCGCAGGGCTAACGTCAGGTGATGATGTGAGCAAACAGCTGAATGGCGCGTGAGCGCGCGTGTGAGAGTGTAGACACCCCATTTTTGACCGTCCTCAAGACTCGATTGTGCTTGCAGGTACATCCAACCACAAGTTCGATTGCTCGTCGGGTATTCGACCTTCGTGGCGGAACGTCACAGGTTTGAGCTTTCCAAACCCTGTATCCTTTCTGCCCCATTCTTGGACCATGACTTGGTCCTTTCAGAATGTGTTTCTTGGTGCACTGTCGGCCACCTTTTGGCCCTGCCGGCCTTCACTTTGTTGCTGCCGGCCATTGATTGAGCCTGCCGGCCATCAATGAGCCACTACCAGCCATCACTGATGGCCGGCAGCACCCCTATCTCAGCTGGTTTCACTCCAGATCTTTTGAGCCAGCTGGAATCCTTTCATCTCCCCTTCATATACGTGTATGGAGGGATGAAGCTCTTGCCAAGCTTCTTAAAGAAGCTTTGCATTGTTTTCCCTCTATATAAGGAGAGAGCCTCTCTCCTTAGAAGAGGTTCAGTCATTTTAGAAGAGATATAGCTCTCTCTCTATATATTGTTGTGGTTTAGTCCATTTTTCTTGCACTTTTACACTACAACACATAGAGATACACCACCACCATTGGACTGAGGTTCTTGGGAAGGTTATTTGAGCTCTGAAAGTGAGTTTTTACCCCTGAGGTTGCTGGTTTCGAAGCTAATCTTCAAGGGTGAGTATTTTTCCTTTTTTAGCACTTTTTTGTATCTCATTTTGGTCATCCTTTCATATTGTTTTAGGCCTTTCTTTCAACTGAAAAAAGTCTTGTATTTAAATGCTTTTGAAGTTTGTTTAAGGTCTTTTTGGTGTTAGAGGTGTACAACCCTCTTGTTTGGCCTTGTTTTGAGCCATGCCTTAAGTCCTTCGAGCTAGTCTTGGTTTGGCCTTCTAACCACTGAAATCCAGTGGATTTTTAGTGGTAGGCATGTGGTTTTGAGGTCTCAAATTAGAGGGGGTGACCCCCTCTCTTTTGGTTTTTGTTTGCTTGCATTTTTGGCCTTCCAAAGGAGCATGCCTCTCTGTACTTTTGAGGCTTGGTTCAGGCCCTTTTTTGTGACTTTTAGGACCTGCCTTGGCTCTGTCCATGGCTGGTTTGGTCACCTTTTGCATGCATCTTGTATGTGTAGTGTAATCCCATTTGTAGCTCATCAAAGTAGCATGTTTTCCTAGCTTGTGTTGAGTCCATTTCAGTAGGTTTTGGAGATGTTTTACCATGCCTTAGATTTGTTTTGGGTTGGTTTTGTCACTCCATACATGCATAATACACTTGTAGTGTAAATCACCAAAACTAGCTTTATATGCTTCTTTCTTTAGCATGTTATCCTAGCTTATGTTGAGTCCATTTCAGCATGTTTTTGGTGATGTTTTGCCATGTCATGACTCTGTCCATAGCTGGTTTGGTCATCCTTTGCATGCTCCATATACTTGTAGAACAAATCTTGCTTACTAGCTTTATGTGCATGATGTTTTGACTCATCATCCTAGCATATTTTGGCTTTGCTCCAGCATGATTTTATTCTTGTTTTGGGCTGTTCTAGGACTATTTTGGGCTGCCATCGCCATATCACTTATGTTTTGTATAGCTATAGTGCAAATGCTTAGGCTAGGCTTGCCATACATGTGATGCTTGCATGCTTTGCCATCATTCTAAATGTTATTTCAGTCCATGAAATGTGGCCATACACTTGCATTTGACATGCTTTTAATGCCTTGGAGCCTTGGCTCTTTATGCCTCATGAATGGATCATTGTGCATGCCATTAAGCCTAGGCCTTTGGGTCATCATATCAGTGCATTTTTAGTCTTGTTCTACCATGATGTAACTCTGTTTTATGCTGTCCAAGTCATGCCATGTTTGGTTTCAATAGGTGTAGTGCATTGCCTCTTTTGTAGCCTTGCATGCTCCATGCTTTTGGCCTTGTGTTCTAGCTTGTGTTGGCTAGCTTCGAGCTTGTTTTTGGTCTTGTTTGGACCTGCCTTAGGAATGTTTTAGGTTCCCTTAGCCCTTTGGGGCTTGCTTTGTTTGGCCATGGCTTAAGTCCCTTTGCTAGTTCTTAGCTTTGGAGCTTTATGCATGCCATGCTTGTGTTATGTGTGTGATTTGGCATCATTCCTAACATCATTTCAGAGCATGTAGTATTGTCATACTTGCATGCTTTTCACTCCTCAAGTGTGCTTAAGAGTTGCATCTTTATGCCTTAATCCTTGGGCCCATTGGCATGCATGCTTGTCTAGCATTTTGCACCATCAATTCAGCACCTTTTGGCCACTGATTTGGGCATGGCTGAGGTCTGCCCACATTGGTTTAGGTCCATCTTTTTCATGTTGTTGCATGCTTATTACCTTGCATGTTGTTGCATGCTTGCATGTTTGCATGTTGTTACATGCTTATCCATTTTGTATGTTGTTACATGTTTGTTATATCACATGTTGTTGCATGCATTAGTACATAGCTACATACTTGTTGCATGTCATGTTGTTACCCTTGTTGCATTGCATTGTCCATGCATGTATTACATTGTGCCTAGAACCTTATGATCGCCTTGCATTGAGCATGCCATCTAGTTCTTAGCATTGAGCATTGAGTATGCTATATAGTTGTATTGCATGTTTGCCATGCTTGTGTTGCATTCTTGTTTGAATTAAGTGTTAATCCGAACACGAGGAACGAGGGGCGTTTCATACTTCAAGTGATGAAACGTGTCTCAATTCTCGGTCGCCGACGCTCTTGATGATCCATGATAGAGTTTTAGGCTTTATGTGTTTATTTGTGCATTCATTTCATATTGATTTGCACAAGTTGGATCTTTGGCCATCATGCATCGGGATGCGTGATTGATGGTCGTGGATCCGACTATGCCTCCTCCTTGATGTTTTGAGGTGATATGGGGTGGCATAGTGCATACATACCCTTGGGAGACCCTCCATTTTCTCTATTTTGTGCTCTGCTGCAGCTTGGTGTCCCAGCACATCAGTGGCCGGCAGTGCCCTACAGATGGCCGGCACTTCCTCATCCTTGGCCAGCAGACATTCATTCTTGCCCAGCAGGTGGTCGGCAGCATCTCTCCATGGCCGGCAGGCCACTGATGCACTCCCCAGACTAGTTTTGGTAAGTTCCAGCAGCAAGGTCCCAAGGACACCTGTAGATAGAGCCTCTAAAGAGCAACCGGAAGGCGTTTCGAGGCAAGAAACCGAATGCGAGCATGCATACTCTCCTTCTTCAAACAGAGCTGGAGCAGCATTATTTGTTGCTTTTCATTTGTAGTTAATTAATTTGTTAATTAATTAAATTTTGTAATAATTAGTTGTAGCTAGTTATTCATTCGGTTATGTAATAATTAATTAGCTTGTTAGTTAGTTAGTTAGTTGGTTTGTATTATTTATTCGGACCCTCCATCGAGAGGGCGAATTTTGTAATAAGTGTGCGTGCGTGTGTGCATGTCTTCCAACCCCACGCCTTTCTCCCTTTTACTTACTTGTTTTTGTTGATTAGTTTTAGGTCATTCTTCAATTAGCATCCTTATGCTTTGCATGTTTGCATCCATTCATCTGTCTAGCATACTTATGCCCGCATGTTTGCATCATTCATCTACATTGCATGTACCGGGCTCGGCGCATCATACTAATTGCATCGTATTTCAAATCCAAGTTAAATACATGATTATCTAATCGCATCTCATATGCCATATTAGAATAGCCGAGCCTATTTCTAGTTGCATTTTGTATGTGTTGCATTAGCCATCTTAACATGAACTAGGATCATGCATTGATTACTAATTAGTTTTTGTTTTGGCTCGGAGTACATTGTGAGTGTTTATGCTTTAGCATCCCCGCATGTGTGTTAATGTTCCCATGATAGCATGCTTGCCATGAAGCTATTTGCTTAAGTGTTTGACTGCCTGAATGCTTGTGAGTGAAGGTTGGATTACTTGAATTGGAACAATTCATTGAAATCCACATTTTAGCCTACTTACGAGTAGCAAACTTCAAACCATTTTCCAAACAAAACGGATATGCGATGCTTTGTTCCAAATTAGGCGATCTAGTCTATACTTGTTTGCTGTGCACATCACATAGTAAGATTAGCTAATTAACCGAAATAAGAGCACATGTGTTTTCAAAAACAAGATATCATGCTTAGTACAGGTCGATCTTTGATCGGGCGAACAGGGGTGGTCATAGATGACCTTCCCCAATCGTACCCAAGTTCCCAAGCCAAGGCAACTTTGGTGATGACGGACACGTGGCCTTAGGCACGAGTCAAGGTTTCCTAAATTTCTCCTAAAATAAAATATTTAGGTGGGGACTCTGTATCTAGCAAAGCAGTCCATGTTTTGCACTTCTTTACAAAAATCACTTTTCCAAAACGATTTGTCGGATTTGGATTCTTTGGTGATTTATCAGTCTTACATTGCACTTTGCGAGATCAAATTCAGAACCGTGACATTTGAGTCCGAACTGTAGCATGAGGCCCTCAGGGCGCGTCTACAGAGAGTAACGGCGAAAGGCAAAGACGCGTCGAGCACAAAAAGGGCATTTGAGGGCGCTTGGATGAGTTTCTGGTAACGTGGTCGGTGCCGTTGGAACCGTAAGGAGATTCCGATCAGTTTGGTGGTAAAGAAAAAATTTTGGGTGAAAATAACGATGAAGCAGTGCTGGAACAAAGATAATAAAGTGTATGGGTGATGGAATGAATGTTGTAGTGCCACTGTGTACGGGACTAAGAAAAGAGAAAGAAAAGGGCTATAAGCGTAGAACCTAGCACTCTGATACCATGCTAGAATGGTTGATAGAAAAAAGAAAACTGTGTATCTGTATTATATTGAATTGAATGAATGAAAACAATAGGAGAAGTCTGTATATATAGGCTGAAAAGAAAATTAGATAAGTATAAAGAAGATAGAGATAAAAGGAGGTAGACATAAAGATACAAGGAGATAGAGATAGAGATAAGTATAATACAATAATATACATTTTGTAACAAGCCCACGAGGGGACCTCGCTCGGGTTACAGTTCGGACTCGATTGTGTCACGGTTCTTAATCTGAACCAAAGAGTCCAAATCCGGCAAATCGTTTTGAGAAAACAGATTTTGTAAAGAAAAGCCAACATGGACTGCTTTGCCAGATACAGAGTCGCCACCTAAATATTTTTTATGGGGGAATTTAGGAAACCCTGACTCGGTGCCAAAGGCCACGTGTCCGTCATCACCAAAGTTGCCTCGGCTCGGGAGCTTGGGTACGATTGGGGAAGGTCAGCTATGAGCACCCCCTCTCGCCCGGTCAAAGATCGGCCTCTACTAACCGTGATATCTTGTTTTGAAAACATTATATGCTCTTATTCCGGTTATTAACCTAGAATTACTATGTTATGCGCACAGCAAACAAATATAGACCAAATTGCCTAAATGGGAACAAAACATTGCATGCTTGTTTTGAAGATGGTTTGCTACTCGTAAGTAGGCTAAAATGCAGGTTTTGCCACCCTCAAGTGGGCTTTAGAAAAGATGGTTTTGCCACTATTTGGTGGGCTTAAAACTCACAGCTTTAATGCATTGTTCCAATTTAAACAACTCAACCTCCACCCACAGGCATTCAAACAGTTATATCACATAAGCAGCTAGCCTCATGGTAAGCATGCTGTCATGTTAACATTCACACTCATGCGAGATGCTAAAGCATAAAGTACTTACAGCGTACTCCGAGTCAAAACAAAGAACATGTTAGCAATCATGCATGATCCAAGTCCATGTTAAATGGCTAATGCAACGCATACAGGATGTCACTAGAGTAGGCTCGGCTAGTCTATAAATGACATGTGAAAATGCACAAGTAGCATGTATTCAAGTTAGATTTGAAATGCTTATGCAGTTAGTATGATGCGCCGAGCCCGGTGCATGCAATACTGATGAATGATGCACGCATGCATAGCATAAGGTATGTTAATTAAAATATGTCCTAGTCTAACCATCATAAGCGGGTAAATAAAAAGGAAGAAAGATGTGGGATTGGAAGAGATGCACACACTCACACACGCTTATTACACAATTACCCTCGCTCGGAGGGTCCGAATAAATATTACAAACCGAATAAATAATTAACTATCCTAGCTAATTAAATATTACAAAACTCTTAACTTATTAACAAATTAATTAAGCTATTAAAGCAATAAAAGGCCTCGGGAAGAGGGATGCACGCATGCTCGGATTGGCTTCGCCCGGAAATCCATTGCCATGACACATGTTGCCTCTGTTTTCACTATTTGGCACCTCTGAAGACTGCATAAGTCCCAAGGTATGCTCTCTGCACACTGTGAAGTGCCACCAGCCAAGGTAAATGATCACCGGCTAAGGGGATGTGGTCATCGACCACTGGTGTGACTCTCGGCCAGCAATACATGGTCGATCGGCACTGTATGTAGCCGACCGGCCAAAACTTCCTGCAGAAACCTGTTTGACAGCAGCAGAGGCAGACAAGGCATGGCAATGCATTTTCAAAGCAATGTTTGCACCACCACCCTCCTTATCATGTTCATGACTCAAAGGAGGATGGTCCTCGACCCTCGGACCACCAATCGCGCATTTCGATGCATGATGGCCCAAGAGCCAAGTTGTGCAATTTCAATGGAATGAAATGCACATAAACAAACAATAAGCTCAACCTCTATCATACTCAAGTCAAGAGGCAAAGCATGCATGCCAATGCAATGCAACCTAGGCATGGAGGCTAAGTATGCAACATGAACATGCAAATGAGCAATGTATACTAGGCACGCAACCTAAACATGTGAGCAAACATCTTATGCAACAACATGCGATGATGGACTTAAACTAACATGGATAGCTCGCACAGCATGCCAAATCAATGGCCATTAGATGAAAATGAGACAATCGAAATGCGTGCACACATGCACGCAAACCGAGGACCGAACTAAGGCGATCAAATGCCACTCTACCAAGGCATGGCAAGGGATGCAAAGGTGGCATACAAACATGTAATTTCAGCACTGCAACATGATGCTAAATGGTCCCGAAACATGGAATATGGCACCCGATGCATGAGATGAGCCCCGAAACTCAAAATTAGACACATGTATTGACTTATAGCTATACAAAGCATGCATTATTTGACTATGAAGCACAAAGACAGAACCAAGGCAGTCCCAAAACATGAACATTTCTAGTTCAAAAGTATGGCCAAAAAGTGTTCACATGAAGAGCTAAGGCAACATGCAAAATTGGCTAGTAAGCATGAGTTGTATTACAACTATATGATGCGCATGAAATCTCACCAAACCAGCCAAAATCAGTGAACAAATCATGTCAAAATATGCCCAAATAACTACTGAAATGCAGCCAATGCATGCAAAAATGATGAGCTCCTTTAGAGGGCCATACAAGGGGTTACTTAGCACATGCAACAAGGACACTTAACATGGTAAAACTAACTCTGGAAATGGGTTATGGAGGTCCTAAAACCCACTGAAAAATGCCTGAACCGAGCTCAAGAAGTGTGCAAATATAGGCCCCTTTGTAAGGCCAAAAAGGGCATCAAACCTACTGAGGAGAGAGGGGGTCACCCCCCTCTGATTTTGACCCTCAAAACAGCAAACCTACCACTGAAAATCCACTAAATTTCAGTGGCTAGGAGGCCAAGCAAGGGCTTGCTCAAAGGTCTCAAAGAATGGCACAAAACAAGGCCAAAACAAGCATGCAAGGGGGGAGATGACCTCCAACACCAAAATAGTCTTAAACAAACATCTTAAGCATGCAAATACAAAAAAAAAAATTCAGTTTATAGTTAAGCTCAAAACAGCATGCAAGATAGGCTAAAATGAGGTACAAGAAAGTGCTAAAAAAGGGAAGAAACTTACCCTTGAAGACCAATTTCGAGATCAGCAATTTCAGGGGCCAAAAACCAGCTTTTAAAGCTCAAGAAACCCTCCCAAGAACCTCAGTCCAATGGTGGTTGTGTATGGCTATGAGGTGTGGTCCAATAGGCCAAGAACAAGCCCCTTTTGAACCCTCTAACACACAAATGTAGAGAGAGAGAGAGATATAGAGAGAGAGGGTGTATATATATCAGATATATATGCTCTAGGTCTGGTTTTTGCTGAACCAAGACAAAGGAGGGGTGAGGTCTCTTATATAGGCAATGGAAATGGTGTAAAGCTTCTCAAAGAAGCTATACAAAAGGGTCAAAAGAGTCAAGCTTCTAAGAGAAGCTAATGCAAAGGTGCAAGCTTCTTGAGGAAGCCAAGACAAGGGGTCAAAGCTTCCTCAAGAAGCTTTGAGCAAAAGGTGCAAAAAAAAGGGTCAAAGGGTGGAAAACAACCACACACGTGCATGGGGAGCAGGGTCTGTGCACTCCAGCTGGCACAGCTAGCATTCATTCAATCTGTAGAATACTCCGGAAGGTCGTCGGCCAGCAAAATTGGTCGGCCAGCCACTTTTTTTGGCCGGCCTGCTACTTATTTGGCCTGCCGGCCAAATTGATGGCCGGTAGGTACTGCCAAGGCCAAAAAGTGGTCGGTGGGTGTCCAGAGTGAAGCCCCAGAAGTTAGCTTTCCAATGCAGCAAACCTTGCATTAAAATTCATCCTGTGCAAAAAGTTATGCCCTTTTTGGTGAAGCCACGCAGATTCGATCCAATCGGACTGATCCCTACTTCAACGAACCATATCTCCCCACCCGGACTTGGCTTTAGGAGATTCTTGAGTGCAAAATGAAGCGCCCAGAAGTAAGCTTTCCAATGGTGGTGGCCTCATAGCTGAAATCCAAGTATGCAGATGAATAGGCCCGATTCAGCGAGGGCTGCTCGACTCTCTTCCACCCGAATTCATGCCGAACTTCTTCTCTAACTTGTTTTCTCCCCTCTTCTCCTCTTTTCTTCAATTTCAAACCCCCAAGTAAGGTGTTTTGAAAGATTTTTCAAAGATTTCATCTCTCTTTCATTCATTTCCACTTTGTCCTTGCTCGGTTTATCGAAAAGCGCATTATTTGACAAAATGTAAGCCTCGGAACATTGTAGAAACTTTATTTCAAAAATGTTTTGAAAGAGAGGGTTTTAAGGTCTAAAAACCATTCAAAATAGCTTTGGTCCAAAATGTGTGAAGTTGTTGAGATTTGTCTCTCTCATTGCCGAAGAAATTGAACCTTTGCCCTGCACACCTTTTACCACGAAGTAAACCATCAGTAACGCCCAAGTCTTAAGGGCGGTCAAAAATGGGGTGTCTACACATTTGTTACCCAAAAAGCAACCTAAGAGGGGGGTGAATTAGGTTTCTACAAATTAAAATTAATAATACCCCAATAAAATTAACTACTAGTATAACAAATTATTAACAAGCACAATGATGAACTTAGCAGTAAATGATCAAGCAAAATAACAATGAAGTATAGCTAACATACAGGGTAAATCAAATGATTAACACAGGAATATTAGATAGCTATAGCAGTAGTAGAAAAGTAAAGAGATTAGGGAAGAGGAGACAAACTGATTTATAGTGGTTCAGTTTCAACCAAGTCTACATCCACTCCTCAAGCTTCACTTGAGATTTTCCACTATCTTGTAGCTTCATAGGGGTGCTAGCAACCTCTTTACAAATGGAGCAATCCTCCACGGATTTTACACAGACTTCACAAGCCCAAACCCTTGCAAATCTTAAGTGATTCGCAATCACTCTCAAGATTTCAAGAACACAGTGTTTGCAATACTTTTACAAGATGAATGGTATTTTTGCTTTCAAAGAAAGCTTACAATAAATATCTCTCAAAGATAGATATATAAAATGAAGTTTTGATTTTCTGTAAATCTCACACAGGAAAGATGAGCTTAATGCTATAAGGCTCAATGTATAATTTCTGAGAGATGATGTAAACAAAAATTAAAGAACACTTCTCAGAGAATTTTTCAGAGAATAGATATGAGTGATTATAGATCAAAGAATACTTTCTGGTTTTTTTTTTTTTTTTTTTTGTAACTTGTTTACATTAGATTGCTTTGGTATATATAATGAAACTTATAGCCGTTTATAGCCATTGTATTCATTTGAATTTATAGCCGTTTACTCCATCATTACTAATTTGAATATCTTTCACTCCATCATTACAAATTTGAATATCTTCTATTTGAAACTTTTTGAACCTTTAGAACTACTGCTGCACTGACTATTTGAACCTCTGTTTTGGGCTATTTGAAATCCTGATTTATTCAAATATTAAATACATTCTAACAAACATTTAGGATAAAGGTTTAGGTTAGAAATAATGGGACAAAATAAATTTTGATTCTATTTTTCTCTTTTTAAAAATAAATTAAAACATAATTAAATAAATGCATCAAAATAAATTTTGGATTCTATTTTTCTCTTTCAAATAAATTAAAAACATAATTAAATAAATTATCAAAATAAATAAGTCTAACAATCTCCTCCTTTTTTATGATGGCACTCAATGATATTTTGATTTGATTTGGGAGTAAGAAAAACTCCCCCTCAAGTCATGCTCCCTGAATTCATTTCTAAATACATAGGTTAGCACATGTGTAATAAATAAGCTTTAATCAACAACATGATATAAGATTAAGATATCAAACTATAAATACATAACATCATATTAGTTTGAAAATAATATCATAATACATAACATTATATAATATAACATTATATAATTTCTTCCCCTGTGACATTATCAAAAGGAAATCATGGGTCAGAATCTGGAGGAGGAGGAGGAAAATGATAGGGATAAATGGCATCTATACAATTCAAAACATATATATACATATATGCATACACATACAACTCTCCCATGTCTCTCTTTTTCCTTCGATAAACGCGTTTGACACGCGGCCTCACTTTTGCGTCATTGGTCGACAAAAGCAGGCCTCGATTTGTACTCACCTCGGCTTTCTCTCCCTCCTTGTCTTCTTCTCTTTTGCCTTCTTCTTAATCACATACTCTTCCATTTTCTTCTTCATCATTCTCTTCTATCTCTTCTCCACCACTCTCTTCTGTTTCTTCTTCCTCATCGAGAGACAAAAAAAGAAACTGAACGGAGAAGGCCAAACCTCAGTCTATTCACTTCTATTTCTCTGCAACTCATTTCTTTGACACCTCTCACCTCTAATCCATGGCTTCCTCATCCCGTCCCCTTACTCTGTTTCCAGACCTGAACGATCCCATAAGCTCTGTTGGACCGAGTGCTCCTACTCTTCCTGTCATTCCTCTTCCTAACCTTCCTGTGATGTCGATTGAGCAAATCATGGTAGCTCAATCTGACATAGAAGCCAATCATTTCACACTGACATCCTGTATGGAGACGGTGACAGCAGTCACAAAATTGGCTTACCGATTGCAGAACAGGACGAGTGAGCTCCATCAAGTCAACGCCCAACTCTCTCTGCTCCAGCGCATGTACAAGCATGCACGAGTAGAAATAGGTGCACTGAAGGCCGAAAATAAAAGAGCTTTAAACAGAAGACCACCTCCATGGCCCAATTTGGAGCAACATCGTTCTTGGCCTTTGATAGTCAGCGGGGAGTCGTCGCTCTCGACGAAAGCACAGGGGCAGGGCCGTCAAGGGTCGCCCATGGTGATAAAAAGAAAAAGAAAACGATGGAAGAGGCGAGTAAGTAAAGATCGGCGTATGGTTAAAAAAAATGAAGGGTTTTTTTTTTGTTTATTTTGATCGGCGTGTGGCCGTAAAAAAAAAATGAAAGGTGTTTTTTTTTTTTTTGGTTTTTTTTTTTATATAAATATTTGTATTTTGATTTGTTGTTATGTTTATGTTTAAGTACTGAAAAATGAAATTAAAATGCAAAGAAAAAAATAAGAAAAATTAAGCCCAACAAAAAAAAATAATGAGAGACCAAATTGTTTAATGAGTATATGAGAAGCATTTGAGCATGATCTAATTCTCAATTTCTTAGCAAGAGAATACCCAATCTCAAGACTATAATAGACATAACAGTTCATAGATTAAACAAGGTTCCAAGCAAGAGCATAAAATATGGAGCTAAAGTTCAAGTCACTCTTCCTTGAGGAAAACGATCTTCCTCTTACATTATCAACAACTAATCAGCTCAAAGGTCATGTTGTAAGAATTAAGATACCAAAAGCATAGAGATACCAAAATAATCATAAATACTAAAACAATCGAGTCTCTTTTTCTCCCCCGATGACATTTTCAACAAAATCAAGCACAAGGAGGGAGTATGGGACAACATATAGGATGAAAGAATGTAAGTCTCATTATAGCACAAATAATCATCTATATCAAGGTAGCTCTATGATACCAAAAAAATGATAGCACATAATGATCATACAATTGAAGCTCATATCATTTGACAATAATGGGCAAAAAAAATAGTAACATGTGAGGTGCAAGCCAAGCCCATAAGTTTGATATCAAAAGAGAATAGAAACTGAGGGGATTTTAAAAAATAATCAAGTTTAAATTCTTCCCCTTGTTTCATTTGGCAAAATCAATAGGAGATATGATAAATGAAAGCTCATAACTGAAATGTTCTCGTCGATAATATCAAATAGGATGCCAAAATGATACCAACATGCAATTTACCAAGGATACTAATATACAATCTAGAAGATTTAACAATCATAACTCAAGCATTATGTAGAATACCAAATATTGCTCATAATAGGTTAAACTCAATATAATCTCATGGAGCTAATGTAAATCCAAAAAATGAAGCATGTTCAAGGTATAGCAATCCATATGCCAAGAAAAATCATGAGTTTCAATATATAGCACACATTTTAAGCATATGCATGATTTTTAGGCAAGAGCATCATCAAAGAGTATAAATTGTAAATCATATGAAGTATAATCAATCTTTTTCATATCAAAGTAATAACAGTATTAGCTCAAAGGTTACAAGATAGAATTTTTACCTCAAAAGCTGAAGAGAGTATATGAGACATACGTTAGGTTCAAGAGATGGAAGTTTTTCAATCTTCAATTTTCTTTCATGAGAAGTTCATCTCAAAAGGGTTTAACAAGTATGTTAGCAAAATGATTTCCTCCTAAGTTGGTGCTACCCTTTTCTAATGTGATTTGTGCGTAAATATAGCATTTATAGAACAATCACTATTACTCAATAAAAATACAGTACAAATCACTTCTTATCACAAACTCAAAAAGTGAAAAATAATTCAATGATCAAACAAGAGTTTGGAATGCTATTTTTAGAATTTTCAAGTTGTAGCACATAGCATAATATGCATAAGAAAATAGTGTTATGCTCTTTGTTTTATTAAGAAATGATGCAACAATCTCATTTAATCACATAACATTATCAAGAGGCATTTTCATCAATTCAATCCACATACTCAAGTGTGATAAAACATTTTACTTAATGTGGAACACAACATAAATGTTATAAACAATTAATTCAACAATTTATCAATCAAAAGCATTTCATGAGATGTATGCCAATATAATCCATATTCAAAAGATATTCAATAGGATAGATGCAATGTCTCTACAAACGTATGATACTTCTTTTCATTTAGACATTGTTGATGGATCATAATCAAGGAATTTCACAACTCATTCAAATATTCCAATGTAAAGCATATAAGCATGAAATTTTCATATTGAGCATATTCTTGAGATCACAAATGTAGAATTCAAAATATAGATAGTATACATCTCAAAAACATGCTATGACATCAAAATTGATTCTACAAAGATATGACTCAAAGAAATTAACATATTAGTATGAAGTCATATATAAGATGTGAAAAGTATGCTCACAAAAAAATTTATCACTTCTTATCTCTTTTTATAGCAATGGATGACATGATATAAAATGTTAATGAATACATGAATCATTCATATTCTAATAGACATTCATCAAAATAATATAATTCTCATTTTTGAGTTCAATGAATGTTTGAAAGAAACTAGCAGAACATGACTTAGCAAACTTAGTACAATTAGGTTACATGGAAGCAATGATTAGACACAACCTATTGTACACAAATCCTTAAAGAATATAGAACTTTAAGCTTAAAGGTGTGTTAGGAGTTATACCTTCATTTACCTCTTTGGAATCTTCACCCATACATTACCTCTATTGTTCATCTTGGTGATTTTCATTTCATCATTCTTCTTCTTGTAGGAGCTGATTTTGCTCTTTAGATTGAACACTCTTGTTGTGCATTTCCTCTCGAAGTCCTTGGTGTTCTTTGAGATTCCACCTACAAAATATCTTGATTTCTTTCTTGGTACCCATACTTTCTTGGGTCCATGGGGATTAGTCTCAAGAACATTTAATCTCATAAAGGTTTAGGAGGATCAAAACCAATGCCTACTTTGTCAAAAACACATCTTTTATTTTCAAGAAGCTTGTTTGGTTTTCTTTTCCTTTTACAAAATTTTCAAGAGTTTTGTTTAAATCCTCAACATTGTTTTTCAAAATGTTTTTCTCATTGGCAATAGACGTAAAGTCATTTTTCAAAGTAGCATTTTCCATTTTTTAAAACACCCACATCATTTGAAAGAGAAGTAACTAATTTCTTTAATTTAGAATTCTTAACACAAACATTTCTAAATATGTCATGTAATTCATTGAAAGCACTTTCAAGTTCTACATAATTAGAAATTCTCATCTTGAGTGGATTCTTCTTCTCCAAGAGCCATGAGACACAGGTTGGCTACTCCATCATTTTCTCCCCAATGGCTTCCTTTTTGCTGCCATCCATCATTGAAAGTTCATGAGCCATGAGTGAGCCTAGGAGTTCTTCAATGCCTAATTTTGTTAGGTCTTTTGCTTCTTGGATAGCTGTAACCTTAGCTTCCCATTCATTTGGCAAAGACCTAAGTATTTTTTTTACAAGCTCACCATTAGTATAAGATTTACCAAGAGATTTTAGAGCATTAATAATATGGTAAATTTATAAAACATCTCAGAAATAGATTCAAATGATTCCATAGTAAAGAGTTCATAATCATGAATAAGCATGTCAATCCGAGACTCTTTTATTTGGCTAGTTCCTTCATAGGTGATTTCAAGTTTATCCCAAATCTCTTTAGCAGTAATACACCCAGAAATTCTATTGTACTCATTTGCATCTAGTCCACACACAAGAATAAGCTTGGCTTTAGCATTAGCTTGAAGGAGTTTATAATCACGCTCATCAAATTCATCCTCAAGTTTAGGCACACTGATATGGTCTACTACCTTGGTAGGGATTTTAGGACCTTTAGTGATAATGAGCCACAAAGCATAATTGGTAGCTTGAAGATACAAAGTCATTTTTTCTTTCCAATGATGTAATTACTACCATCAAAGAGAGGTGGCCTTTATAGCGATCCCGGTTTTTACCCCGGCCTTTATTGTGTTCTGGACTCGATTCTGTGATTGTATATTGTTGTCTATGTCTTGTTTCTTTCCCTTTAATCTTTGAATTTGAGTTTCGGACTGTGGTTGAGTTTGGAACAGATTGGTTGTCTTTTGGTACAATAGTTGTTGCCCGATTTTGGCTTCTTGTTCGAGCGAGGCTTCTTGCGCTCGAGCGACCTGTTAATCTGTTCTTCGCTCGAGCGAGGCTTCTTGTGCTCGAGCATGCGTCTGTGTTGGGTGGCAGACCTGAAGCTTTACATTCTTCACTCGAGCGAGTGACCCTTTTGTGTCTGGTCGCTCGAGCGGAACTCTTTCGCTCGAGCGAGCCCGGTACACATCAGTACACAGCAGCGTCTTTTGCTGCATTTTTTATCTTCTTTTTCACTCTCAAACCCTAAATCTGCAGCTTTTCTCTCTACAAGCCACCTTCTCTCTAAGGTTTCATCTAAACTCATTGTGTTCTTGACCCTAGTGTCTTTGAGAATAAGGTAGAGCTTCAAGAGCTTCGTGTTGATCCAAGTAAGAGTTGATTCATCATCATCTTTGGAGTTTCGATCTTGCTTGTTCGTCTTCTACATTTGAGGTAGGGATTTTCTACACTCTAATATGGTTTTAGCTTAGTTATTGCTATTGTATATAGATGATGAGATTTGGTTGTGGTTTGGACAAATCTAAGATTTGGGTGTGAAATGAAAGAGGGTTTTGATGTATAAGAGATAAATGAGTATGGGGTTTGAATATAAGATCTTGGTGTACCAAAATAGTTGATTTTGGATGTTTGAGTCAATATAAAAAAAAAAGGAGATTTTGCCCTAATTTGATAAAATGATTATTTTGTATAATAATTAGAATTAACATTGAATATATTAAATTGGATGGTTATTGATATAGATGGTGATATTGGTTATGTATTATCTCACCTATGGAAGTTTTGAATAAACTATTTAATTCGATGTTGAACATCTCTTGGAAATAAATGTATGGCTATCGGTGGAGGATAGTCATGATCGTCGTAGAAGTTGTATAAGGATTAGGCGTTTTAATGCTAATCTATTGTTGGTGTCATTGAATATGACCATGTTTATAATACATTGTATGTGTATGTTTATTGGGAAAAGAAAGGATGTACTCCATATATGATTATGTTATAAATACATTGCATATGTATATTTGTTTGGGAGGAGAAAGGGGATGGACTCCATTTGAAGCAAGTTGGCCTGAGTGTCCTGGGTGAAAGACCCGAAATCTTTTATATAAATGGGTGCCAGTTCCTTCGGACGAAATATCCGTAAAATGGCAAAGTTTGAAGTGTTTATGTGTGTTTTGCATAAATGGAAAACCATTGAGTTGTAGTCTCATTTTGGTTGTTGAAAGATAATGAATTTAACTCATGAATTGAGTAGTAATATATGAACTGGAAATGAACCGAGGGAAAATGGATTAAGATTGGTCTTAGTGGCATATGGGTATGCAGGGCTTGTAGATGCTTCCATATCGGTATTGTTTATGTATGTGGTATTTATACCTTTGCTAAACCTCATAAATTGTGTTAGATTTTTCTACTAGGCTGTTGGCTTACCCTATACGGGAATATCATTTTCAGGTGCAGGTGAGATGTTTCCTTCAAGGCAATAGCATGGATAGACTTTCGGGAAGTAATGGCTTCTTATTTATGCCTTGTGTGTGTATGTTTGTTATTTGTAAAGCCGAGGGCTTAAGATGTAATGAGCGAGACTCAATTGTGTAACCAAGCAATGACTTGGAAAGATGTAAGTCTGCATGACATTTAACTAGTTGTTAAACAGTGAACTCTGATATATGAAAGTATGTTGTTTCTAATATTTATTCTGCATATGAGTTATCATTATTGTATTATTTTGTGGGCGTGACAGGCCTATTGCTAGCTTGTCCTATAGCAGAGTAAGTAGAATACATGGTTGCTATGGATCAAAACTCAAGATTGTTAAATCTAAATAAGAGCCCCAGGCTCTGATACCAATTGTTATCCAAAAGACAACCTAAGAGGAGGTGAATTAGGTTTTTACAATTAAAAATTAATAATACCCTAATAAAAATTATGACTAGCACAATAGATAAATATAGTTAATGAAATAAAAATAATAAAAACAAGTGTTCTAACAACTATGTCAGTTAATGATTTTAGCACAGTGAAAATGTGGAATATAACTACAACAATTTAAATAAAGTAAAGAGATAAGGGAGAGAGAGGCAAACAAATTTATAGTTGTTCGGTTTCAACTCAGCCTACGTCAAACTCCTCAAAGCTTCATTGAGATTTTTCACTATGCCTACTTAGAGGGTGCTAGCAACCTCTTTACAAATGGAGCAATCCTCCACGGATTTTACACAGACTTTCTAAGTCAAGAACACTGAGTGTACTACACTCTTACAAGGTTGAAAGAAGTGTTTTTGCTTTCACAGAAAGACAAGAATTATCTCTCAAATATAATATAAAAATGAAACTCTGTTTTTCTGTAAACCTCAACAGAAAGATGGGTTAAAGCTATACGTCTTAGTGTATAATTTCTGAAAGAGGATGTAAACAAAAATTGAAGAAACTTCTCAGAGAATTTTTCAGAAAAAGATGTGAGTGATTATAGATCAAAGAATATTTTCTGATTTTTTTTACTTGTTTACATTAGAGCTTTGGTATATATAATGAAACTATAGCGTTTATAGCCTTGTATTCATTTAAATTTATACCCTTTTAGCCGTTGTATTCATTTGAATTTATAGCGTTTATAGCCGTTGTATTCCATCATTACTAATTTGAATATCTTTCACTTAACCTTTGTGCTTGCTTTGTGCCGGCTGTTTGAACCTTTTGGCTGCTCTGTCTGGGTGTTTGAACCTTTTGGTCTGTGCTGTGCTGGGCTGTTTGAAACTTTTGGCCTGCTGTGTGCCGAGCTTTTGAACATTTTGGTCTGTTGCTGTGCTGGCTGTTTGAACCTTTTGGTTGTTGCTGTGTGCTGTTTGAACCTTTGGCCTGTGCTGTGCTGGCTGTTTGAACCTTTTGATTTGATCAAATATTAAATACATTCTAAAACATTTAGGATAAAGGTTTAGGTGAAAATAATGGGACAAAATAAATTTTGATTCTATTTTTCTCTTTCAAATAATCATCAAATAAATTTTGATTTATTTTTCTCTTCCAAATAAATTAAAAACATAATTAAATAAATATCAAAATAAATAAGTCCAACATAATTTTATACCAATTTATCCCTTATTCACTTGTTGAGCCGCCTTTTATAGGCAACAAACAAACATAAACAAAAAAAACATATAACATATGATAATAATAACATTATAAAGATATTATATATAATATGCATATATATATATATATATAAAATGTTTGGAAATACTAAAAATGGAGCCTAGGGGGAGCTCTAATGAGCTGGCCCCCCATTGTGATAATGAATGTGAGGGTAAACTACCAATAGGTTCTAATAATTAAACTTAATTCCCATTAAGTCCATTGAAAATAAGTCTTAGTAAAATCGTCGCTAAAAATATTTTTTTGTGAGATTTTTTACATATGTCGCTAAAAATTACAATTAGTGACTTTTTGTTGTATGATTTTTATAAATTGTCTCTAAAATTTACAATTAGGACGTTTTTCTGTGACGAATTTTTCAAATTGTCGCTAAAAGTTGTGAATTAATGACACTTTTTTATGACGATTTTTTTAAACTGTCGCTAAAACTTATAATTAGTGACATTTTTTGTGATTTCATATTGTTGCGAAAAATTAACAATTAGTGACATTTTTAATAGTGTTTAATAAAAAATGTCATTAATTATTATAGGACCTATTGGACAATAAGTCCACTTATTAGGACCTACAGTAAGTCCCCATAATGTGATGGCTGAGTCTTTTTTTTTTTTTTTTTGGGTTAAATTTCCAGCTCATTAGCACTGATTAAGCTCTTTTTTTAGAGCTCTCAATAGTCTTCTCTCTTCTCTCTCTCCTCTCTCTCTCTCTCTCTCTTTCTCTCTATGGTGCTTTGGTCAATTGAGGTGGCTGCCGACTTCAAATTGATTATTTCTTCTTCTTCTTTTTTATTCAATTTATTTTTTAATATAATATAAATATCTAAAATATATCATTTATACCAATTTATATAAAAACATCAAAAAATATACAAACACATAAAATTATAAAAATATTACAAAATAATAAACTAATAAAATAAGTTTATCGGTCTAAAATATTTTGGCCAAAATAGGTAAAGGTTGGAATTTAAAGTTTAAATTAACTTTTCTACTGAGAATTCTAAAATAGTGTGGAGGGTGATTTGGAAATACTCTTGGATCCTAAGGACGTTCCTGATCCTCTGATTGCCACCTAAAAAGGGAAAACACTCCGGTCGGGATGCGGAATTAGCACTCCGACGGACAAATCAGTATATATCTACATTTGCTTATGTCTCAAGCTTTTTTTTGGGGTTCTTTCTCACATACCTTTCTTTGGCTGATGTTTTCTATTTATATTCGCTCCTGGGCCTCAAGGTCGGGCCCACTTTTAATCCACCGTGTGATTGTTCACTCGGCTTCTTCTGTCGTCAACAATTCCTACTCGGCTCCTCGCTCAACTGGTCCTATGGTCGATTACAATGCTCGGCTTCTGGATGATACAAGACGGGGCCGAATATAATATATATCTTGATCTTCCACATGTGTATTCAGCATCTTTGCATCCCTTTTATTCGGCTCCAAATTGCCCCCCAAACACCCCACTAACAAAGTTAGTTGGCGTGTTTGGTTTCAAACTTGAAAAGAGAGAAAACAAAGGCGTTGACCCCATTCCAACGCATGTCAGAACACACGCCTTTTAGGCATCATTACATCTTCCCGCCTCTTCGTACGCTTTCCTCATTTAATGTGATTGAAACTATGTTTCCCTTCGTATGTAAGTTTTTGGAATACTCAAAGCCTACAGTTTGCCTTTCGATATTCCTCCATTTCGCGACCTCTGCAACTTCCTCCTATCTCTCATTGTCTCTTCTGTTTCTTGTAAGTTTCTCCTCTCTCTTCCTCATTTCGAATTCCATTTCCTTGTTTATTTTTAGTTTTGCATAATCCTTAGGCTAGGTAGGATGGCGAAACACTTGAAAGAACTCTTTTCTGCGGATCGAATTCCGGTTTCCGACCCACTATTCCATCCCCGACGACGTCCATCTGTCACTCATGACAGACGGTACCATTGATATGAGAGGACTGATGAAAATACAATCATCTTTCCTCTCCTATTAATTGCTGAGGGAGGAGTTCGTTTTCCTTTCACCCATTTCTAAGAGCCGTCTTTCGCCACTGGGGTCTAATCCCTTCCCAGCCTAATGTAAATTTTTTTGAATCATAATGGGGATTATAGAGTTGAACCGACCCTTAGGATTAACCTTGGTATACCCGCAATTGGCATTTTATACCTTAGCAAATCTTTGCCGGAGGGACGCTATTTTCTCAGGGCCAAGATACCATCATCACTAGTGACTATGCTTGCCAGTTCTGGCAAGCGTTTGACGATGTAATGGTCATTGTCCGAGGCAATTGGGAATTCGCGAAGGTAAGATCGCCTGGATCCCGTGCCAAGACGAAGAGGCGAACAGGTGGTATAGCTCCTTATTATTTTTTATTGTTATATATTTATTTGGCTCTCCTTCTACGTACTTACCGTTTGATTTGTGCAGGCAAGCTTTGAAAAAAGTTTTGGTTTCAACCACGACGCCGTACTTGCGGACATTAAAATCGCATCCAATTCTTTGGCGTCCAAGCCTTCAAAAAAAGGGAGGGCGGCCACATTCTTCTAAGATACGAGCCACTTATACAACTTTTCGCGCAGGCAACATTCCAATTCCAAGAGGCGACCAGCAGCTTACGGCCCTTATTTCCCAACTTCAAAAACCTAAGGAGATTGTTTAGAAGCCTCAATTGGAACACGTGGAAGAACAAGCAGCGAACCGGCGCCGAGGACCCAAACTAGTTGGAAGCCGAGTAGACGAAGCTCTAACTCGGCCTTTGAGAAGCCGACTCAATCGTCCGACCCTCCATCCAATCAGGCCGAGGGGAGTCTCTTCGAAGACATTTTACAAACTTAAGAGACCTTCCTGGTGCTTATCTGAGAATATGGCTGGGAATCGCTCAGAACTTGCCCGAAGAAAAATGCCGAAAGGATGGCTGCCAGGAGGAGAGCCGAGGTTCTGATCGGAAACTCCACCCGCCACGTCGCTGAGTCTTCTCCGCCTATTATTGCGAAGAAACAGCTCAGACCGAAAGGCGAGATGGAGCAGGTAGAAGGGCGATGAGGCTGTGCAAAGGGGAGAAAAACGCCCCCCGAGCAAGAAGCCGTGCACGATGAGGACCAGAGCGACAAAGGCCGCGCATTGAGGAATCGACTTGGTTGTTCCGTTCACTGTTACCAAGGATAAGGAATATGCCATTCCTCCGATGCGTCGGCTTTAAGGACCCGGTGTGGCCTTGAGTATGGCCTCCTCAATATCCCTCCGGTTGACAGGGCCACATTTCGCACGGAGCAGATCTAATGTATTGCTTTGGCCTCAGTTGCCTTATTGGTACATTACTTGCCTTATCTGAGTTTCCTCTAAAATATATATATATAAATATTTTCTTATTATTTGTTTGTGTAACACTATTTCCTTTTTTGTAGACGGTGGGCAGGATAGCGAGATCGGCTGCGTCAACATGACGCCATAGAACAATCGGCTTGTTGAAAGTCCAAATTGACAATTAAAAGAACAAGGTTGTGGTAGCCTCTCAAAGGGCCGATTATGAGGCAGCGCAAGCGGGGAGAACGAGCGAGAGCGACTCTGAGGCTGAGCGAGCGAGGAATTTCGACCAATTAAGGCTTACCGTTGAGGAGAGGGCAAAAGCGAGCGAAGATGCGCTCAAGTTAGCCAAGAGGTGATACCAAGCTAGAAGCGACTTGAAGAATCGAAAAGGCAAAGGCAATAGCGACTTGAAATTTCCAAAGGTTCCAGGCTGGAAGGATGCCGCCTTGGAAAACTACGTGGAAGAATGGAAGTTCGAGAATCGGGCTTCAAACAGGCTGGGTCAAAGCCCTCACTGCTGCGAATGTGACATTGGCGCAGCCGATTCCATACGAGCATGTGGAGTTGAGCCCTGGCTCTGACCTTGAAGATTGATTTAAGGCATATTTTGGTTTTGGTAGGCATCTTAGATGCATAGTTTTGTAGGTTTTTGTTTGTAGATTTTCATTTCTTTAAATGTAAGCTAATTTTCAGGTGTAAAATGAATGCTATTAGCTCTCAATTTATTAATGAAAATTTTCTATGGTCTCAAGTTTACTGCATATACTATTTGTTATCTTAATGCACTATCTTTCTTTCAGAGTATATAGCTTTGAACTATACTTTCAGCTTATTGCATATTTGCTGTTTTGTAGCTTATATGAGAATACTAGATAGTTATAAGTATAGCGAAGTAGCTAAGCCACATCTACAACAGGATTAATCCGAATCAATTAAACATCCTCTGCCTCTTTGCTATTTAGTCGAATAACTAAAAGAATCAGCAGTTAACAATTTGGAAAGGTGCATGAAAATTTGATAGACTAACAAGTAAAAAGCTTAAGGCTTCGGCGTCTGGCCGATTATATTACTGAATCTGCACTTGACCCAGCTAGTGCATGAACTGGGACGCCGAATGACATTAGCTCATGGAACGGCTGTGGCTCATGAGATGATCTGCATCAGGACTAACAAGCCGATTCGATTAATGAAGCTGCCTTGCCCAGCTGGTCATGAACTTGAAGCCAATGCTATTCATGGAGTGGTGGGGCGCTAATGATATTATTTCATGGAATTGCTAGAGCACACAGCCTGATGGCGCAAGGCCTCCATTTGGCCGATTAGATTTGTGAATCTACCCTTGCTCCAGCGAATGCATAACTTGAACGCTGAATGCTATTAGTTCATGGAGTGGCTTGGGCGCCAATGATATTAGTTCATGGAATGGCTGGGGCACACAGCTGATCGGCGCAAGGCCTCCATTTGGCCAATTAGATTAATTAATCTCCCTTGCCCCAAGGATAGATGAACTGGAACGCCGAATGCTTCTAATGCATGAACTGGAATGTCTAATCGAATTTTGCGAAAGGTTTTGAAATTGAGCATTGATGAGACCGCGTTGGGGCGTTGCACCCATAGGAATAAATGGGTGGGTGCTAGGTGCACGGAGGTGCTATTTTACGTTCAGAGTCAACAATTGAAAAGGAAAAAAAGAGTGTGGAAATTGTGGATGGCAAGAAGATTATTCTTCAACAGCAGAGGAGAAGGGAGAACACTGACGAGCTGACGAGAGATGAATCGAGGTGGCGAGCCTACGCAAGGGGAGTAGGACGTCGAGGAGGTGAAAAACGCAGTCCCACGTCGTCAAGTAGGTCACCCAGAAGGGGAAAACAGCAACGGGGCAGCTTCCCTCTACCACCTCGAGAGGAGAAACCAGTGTGCCGCCGCACCCGTTAAGTTTTGGGTTTTGTGGGGAACAAACCGATGACGGAAGCAGATTCAGTTGTTCACGACCCAAATGTGGCAGTCGAGTTCGCTCGACAGATTTTTTCACCAGAGGTCAGCAGTCGATGGTCGGTGACCTATTTTGAAGTGTTTCGGGAGGGTATTCATGGAGCATGAAAAGGCTGTACACCGCCTATGAAATCGGCATGGTCTACGTGCCGTGCGCGGGAGATAGAGCAAAGGATAACGCATCCAAATTTAGAAGCTCGCGGGAGAAGGCTGAACTGAATTAAGAAAGGTCAAAACTCCATCGCAGTCTGCCGGCACAAGCTAACCCGATTGTGGAAGAAAGGGTGACCCAATGGCTCTTAAGTCATGCATAGCGATTGATGATAGGCAAGCATGTTTGCAATAGAGTCTGCAAAGGGCAAGCTTATGAAAAAGGCTTCCATGACGGCCGAAAAGTTGGGATAAAGCTGATGAAAATCTCGCTGAAGAGGTCTGCGATCGAGAATCTGGATTTAAGCACGGATGGATCAAGGCTCTCCGGGAAGAGGCTCATTCGGCGTTTCCGTTATATCAGGGTTATCATTTTCCTTTCGCGGCTTTCGAAGTCGAGAAGAGCGATGACAGAGGGATGCTGAATGAAACTGAACGTATTTACCTCTCTATGTAGATAGGAAGCCAATTATGTACTATTGATTAATTCAATGAACATATTATTTTAATGTTGGCATGTTATTTTAATTTTATGTTTATGAATTTGACTATGGTCTCCTTTCATTTTTCGTCAGTTTGCGTTTATGCTTGTCAATCATAATATTTACGAAAAGTGCGTCGAATTCGGAGGAATTTGTGATTTCCACGAAGGGCGTTTGAATTCAGAGGCTTATTCGCCCAAACGTGATTTCCACGAAGGGTGCTCCGAATTCGGAGGCTTATTCTCTTGGCCAATCGGAGTCCACGAAGGGCGCTCCGAATTCGGAGACCTATTCGGCCCAAATGTGATTTCCACGAGGGGCACTCCGAATTCGGAAGGCTTATTCGGCCCAAACGTGATTTCCATGAAGGGCGTTCCGAATTCGGAGGCTTATTCTTGGCCAATCGTGGAGTCCACGAGGGCGCTCTGAATTCGGAGGCTTATTGGCCCAAACGTGATTTCCACAAGGGCGCTCCGAATTCGGAGGCTTATTCTCTTGGCCAATCTGGAGTCCACGAAGGGCGCTCCGAATTCGAAGGATTATTGGGCCCAAACGTGATTTCCACGAAGGGCGCTCTGAATTCGGAGGCTTATTCTTGGCCCAAACGTGGATCCACGAGGGCGCTCCGAATTTGAGGCTTATTCTCTTGGCCAATCGTGGAGTCCACGAGGGGCGCTTCGAATTCGGAGGCTTATTCGGCCCAAACGTGATTTCCACGAAGGGCGCTCCGAATTCAGAGGCTTATTCTCTTGGCCAATCGTGGAGTCCAGAAGGACACTCCGAATTCGAGGCTTATTTGGCCCAAACGTGATTTCCACGAGGGGCGCTCGAATTCGGAGGCTTATTCTCTTGGCCAATGGTGGAGTCATGAGGGACGCTCTGAATTCGGAGGCTTATTTGCCCAAAAGTGATTTCCATGAAGGGCGCTCCGAATTCGGAGGCTTTTTGGCAAACAAATAATGGGCAAAAGAGAACATTGCATTAAAAAAGAAAAAATTTATGGCGAAAAATCAAGACGAGTTGTCCTGCCGTAGAGTTAATGATAAAATTTGTGCAAGTGTGTGGAATTCCACGACGTGGCAGGCTTCTTCCATCCATATCTTTGAGCCGATATGCCCTTGTCCCCGCGATTGAGTCAACTGATAGGGGCCGTCCCAGTTGGGACCCAATTTTCCGTCGCGGGAATCCTAGAGCGGGTAGCACTTTCTTAGGACCAATTCTCCTGTGTATAACGTCGTAACTGAACACGCTGATTATATGATTTAGCGAGCTGTTGCTGGTACCGTGCCATGGAAGCGAGGGCACGGTCTCGGCGTTCTTCAATCAGAGTCAGGTCCAAAGCCATATCAGTCATGTCCAAAGCCAATATCATGTCATTTCGTCCATATCAAAAACTTTAGATTTCAAGGTTGGGAGGCCAATCTCCAGGGGGATAATTGCTTGGGTTCCGAAGCATAGAGCAAATGGCGTTTCCCCAGTGGATCGCTGGAGTAGTGCGATGAGCCCACAACACACTGGGAAACTCTTCGACCAATCTGCCTTTACTTTCCCCAGCTCTTTTCTTGATGCATCCAAAATAACCTTGTTGGTAGCCTCGCTTGACCATTGCTTTGGGGGTAAGCTGGCGAGGAAAAATAGGGCCGGATACCGTAAGCGTCGCACAATTCTCGATATAGGCCACAATCGAATGGGTACCGTTGTCAGAAACAAGTGCTTGTGGTATGCCGAATCTTGTTATGATGTTTTTCCACACAAAACGCTTAATGTCGGAATCTCGAATGTGTGTTAGTGCCTCCGCTTCGACCCATTTTGTGAAATAATTAGTCGCAACAATTAGGAATCGCCTGTTGCCCGGCCCGTGGTAATGGTCCGACGATATCAAGGCCCCATTGAGCAAACGACCAAGGGCTAGTGATAGAATTTAACTCCTCGGCTGTAGGTGAGTTAAAGGGGAAAACTTCTGGCACTGAAATGCATTTCTTGAATAACATCGGCATTGGTGCACATGGTCGGCCAATAGTACCCTTGCGATACGGCGGGTGAGCAGAGAACGTCCGCCCGAATGGGCACCACAGCTACCTTCATGTATTTAGACAAAAGTTCATCGACTTTATCTGGGTGAACACACTCTAAGTACGGCCCAGAGAGAGATTTTTTGTAGAGCTTCCCCTGTGGATCCAAATAATATCGGAGGGCTTTGTTTAGGAGCTTGTGTGCTTCTTTCTTATCCATTGGGAGCTGTTCTGAAGATAGGAATGCGGCGATAGGGTCCATGTAACTCTGTGCTGGTTCGATAACGTTAACCTAAACTGGTTCGGAAGAGGCAATGCTTGGCTCGGGGACAAATCCCACTTCAATTGTCCGCTTAATTTTTGAGTTGATAGCAGAGGCTAGGCAAGCGAGGGCGTCTGCATGCGTGTTTTGATCCCGGGTTATTTGATTCAAGTCATGGTGATCAAATTTGGCGAGTAAAGAATTCGTCGTTTTCATATAGGCTGTCATGTGGTCATTTTTGGCTACATATTCCCCTTTCAACTGGTTGATTACTAGCTTCGAGTCACAAAAAACAAGCAGACGCCGTGCACCGAGGTGAAGTGGTTTCGCAGGCCGGTCAGCAGTGCTTTGTATTCGGCCTCATTATTTGATCCGTCGAATCCCAATTTGACGGCCTGTTCAATTATTGCCCCCTCAGGGGTCATGATTACTACGCCAGCCCCAGCCACGCTAGTTGGATGACCCATCATAATACATCTGCCAAACATTGTCGACATACATTCTCCAGTCGGGCTTAGTTTGCGCTTATCAAACTTAAAGTCGGCCAGGGATCTTGTGAACTCGGCAACAAAGTCAGCAAGCACTTGTCCTTTGATGGAAATTCTGGGTAGAAACTGGATATCGTACTGGCCGAGTTCAAACCCATTTCGAAGACGCCCAGACGTTTTCGCGCTGCGGAGTGCGGATCGGAGGGATATTCCGTTGGCACCCCAATGGTATGCCCCTGAAAGTAGTGCATCAGTTTTCTTGCAGCCATGGACGAGAGCAAGGATAAGCTTTTCTAATGGAAATAACTGTCTCGGCGTCGACCATAGCCTTGCTCACATAGTGAACTAGCGACAATATGAAAGTCACAAAAAATGTCACTAATTATAAGTTTTAGCGACAGTTTAAAAAAATCGTCATAAAAAAGTGTCATTAATTCACAACTTTTAGCGACAATTTGAAAAATTCGTCACAGAAAAACGTTGCTAATTGTAAATTTTAGAGACAATTTATAAAAATCATAACAACAAAAAGTCACTAATTGTCAATTTTTAGCGACATATGTAAAAGATCATCACAAAAAAATATTTTTAGCGACGATTTTACTAAGACTTATTTTCAATTGGACATAATGGGAATTAAGTTTAATTATTAGGACCTATTGGTAGTTTACCCTCACATTCATTATCACCAATGGGGGGCCAGCTCATTAGAGCTCCCCCTAGCGCTCCATTTTTAGTATTTCCAAACATTTTATATATATATATATATATATGCATATTATATATAATATCTTTTATAATGTTATTATTATCATATGTTTATATGTTTGTTTGTTTATGTTTGTTTGTTGCCTATAAAAGGCCGGCTCAACAAGTGAATTAAGGGATAAATTGGTATAAATATTATGTTAGACTTATTTATTTTGATAATTTATTTAATTATGTTTTTAATTTATTTGGAAGAGAAAAATAAAATCAAAATTTATTTTGATGATTAATTTGAAAGAGAAAAATAGAATCAAAATTTATTTTGTCCCATTATTTTTCACCTAAACCTTTATCCTAAATGTTATTAGAATGTATTTAATATTTGATCAAATCAAAAGGTTCAAACAGCCCAGCACAGCAACAGGCCAAAAGGTTCAAACAGCCCAACACAGCAACAAACCAAAAGGTTCAAACAGCCCAGCACAGCAACAGACCAAAAGATTCAAACAGCCTGGCACAACAGCAGGCCAAAAGGTTCAAACAGCTCAGCACAGCAGCAGACCAAAAGGTTCAAACAACCCAGCACAGTAGCAGGCCAAAAGGTTCAAACAGCCCGGCACAGCAACAGGTCAAAAGGTTCAAGTGGAAGATATTCAAATTAGTAATGATGGAATACAACGGCTATAAACGGCTATAAATTCAAATGAATACAACGGCTATAAACGGGTATAAATTTAAATGAATACAACGGCTATAAACGACTATAAGTTTCATTATATATACCAAAGCCTCTAATGTAAACAAGTAACAAAAAATCAGAAAATATTCTTTGATCTATAATCACTCACATCTATTTTCTGAAAAATTCTCTGAGAAGTATTCTTCAATTTTTGTTTACATCCTCTTTCAGAAATTATACACTAAGACGTATAGCTTTAAACCTATCTTTCATGTGTGAGGTTTACAGAAAAACCAGAGTTTCATTTTTATATTTATATTTGAGAGATAATTCTTGTGGCTTTCTGTGAAAGCAAAAACACCTTCTTTTCAACCTTGTAAGAGTGTAGTACACTCAGTGTTCTTGACTTAGAAAGTCTGTGTAAAATCCGTGGAGGATTGCTCCATTTGTAAAGAGGTTGCTAGCACCCTCGTGAAGCTAGAGCATAGTGAAAAATCTCAAATGAAGCTTGAGGAGTGGACGTAGGCCGAGTTGAAGCCGAACCACTATAAATTTGTTTGCCTCCCTCTCCCTTATCTCTTTCCTTTATTTAAATTGCTGTAACTATATTTCGCATTTTCACTGTGCTAAAATCATTAACTGACATAGTTGTTAGAACACTTGTTTTTAATTATTTTTATTTCATTAACTATATTTATCTATTGTGCTAGTCATAATTTTTATTAGGGCATTATTAATTTTTAATTGTAAAAACTTAATTCACCTCCCTCTTAGGTTGTCTTTTGGGTAACAATTGGTATCAGAGCATAAGGCTCTTGTTTAGATTTAACAATCTTGAGTTTTTTATCCATAGCAACCATGTATTCTACTTACTTTGTTGTAGGACAAGCTAGCAATAGGCCTGTCACGCCCTCAAAATAGTACAATAATGATAACTCATATGCGAAATAAATATGAGAAACAACATACTTTCATATATCAGAGTTCACTGTTTAACAACCAGTTAAATGCCATGTAGGCTTACATCTTTTCAAGTCATTGCTTGGTTACACAAATTGAGTCTCGCTCATTACATCTTAAGCCCTCGGCTTTACAAATAACAAACATACACACACAAGGCATAAATAAGAAGCCCTTGCGTCCCGAAAGTCTATCCATGCGCCTTGAAGGAAACATCTCACCTGCACCTGAAAATGATATTCCCGTATAGGGTAAGCCAACAGCCTAGTAGAAATAATCTAACACAATTTATGAGGTTTAGCAAAGGTATAAATACCACATACATAAACAATACCGATATGGAAGCATCTACAAGCCCTGCATACCCATATGCCACTAAGACCAATCTTAATCCATTTTCCCTCGGTTCATTTCCAGTTCATATATCTACTACTCAATTCATGAGTTAAATTCATTATCTTTCAACAACCAAAATGAGACTACAACTCAATGGTTTTCCATTTATGCAAAACACACATAAACACTTCAAACTTTGCATTTTACGGATATTTCGTCCGAAGGAACTGGCACCATTTATATAAAAGATTTCGGGTCTTTCACCCAGGACACTCAGGCCAACTTGCTTCAAATGGAGTCCATCCCCTTTCTCCTCCCCAAACAAATATACATATGCAATGTATTTATAACCATAATCATATATGGAGTACATCCCATTTCTTTTCCCAATAAACATACACATACAATGTATATATAAACATGGTCATATTCAATGACACCAACAATAGATTAGCATTAAAACGCCTAATCCTTATACAACTTCTACGACGATCATGACTATCCTCCACCGATAGCCCAATACATTTATTTCCAAGAGATGTTCAACATCGAATTAAATAGTTTATTCAAAACTTCCATAGGTGAGATAATACATAACCAATATCACCATCTATATCAATAACCATCCAATTTAATATATTCAATGTTAATTCTAATTATTTATACAAAATAATCATTTTATCAAATTAGGGCAAAATCTCCTTTTTTTTTATATTGACTCAAACATCCAAAATCAACTATTTTGGTACACCAAGATCTTATATTCAAACCCCATACTCATTTATCTCTTATACATCAAACCCCTCTTTTCATTTCACACCCAAATCTTAGATTTGTCCAAACCACAACCAAATCTCATCATCTATATACAATAGCAAATAACTAAGCTAAAAACCATATTAGAGTGTAGAAAATCCCTACCTCAAATGTAGAAGACGAACAAGCAAGATCGAAACTCCAAAGATGATGAAATCAACTCTTACTTGGATCAACACGAAGCTCTTGAAGCCCTCTACCTTATTCTCAAAGACACTAGGGTCAAGAACACAATGAGTTTAGATGAAACCTTAGAGAGAAGGTGGCTTGTAGAGAGAAAAGCTGCAGATTTAGGGTTTGAGAGTGAAAAAGAAGATAAAAAATGCAGCAAAATGACGCTGCTGTGTACTGATGTGTACCGGGCTCGCTCGAGCGAAAGAGTTCTCGCTCGAGCGACCAGACACAAAAGGGTCACCTCGCTCGAGTGAAGAATGTAAAGCTTCAGGTCTGCCACCCAACACAGACGCATGCTCGAGCACAAGAAGCCTCGCTCGAGCGAAGAACAGATTAAACAAGGCTCGCTCGAGCGCAAGAAGCCTCGCTCGAACCAAGAAGCCAAAATCTGGGCAACAACTATTTGTACCAAAAGACAACCAATCTGTTCCAAACTCACCCAACAAGTCCGAAAACTCAAATTCAAAGAATTAAAGGGAAGAAACAAGACATAGACAACAATATACAATCACAGAACTCGAGTCCAGAACACAATAAAGGCCGGGGTAAAACCGGGATCGCTATAAGGCCACCTCTCTTTGATGGTAGTAATTACAATCATTAGAAAGAAAAAATGACTTTGTATCTTCAAGCTACCAATTGTGCTTTGTGGCTCATTATCACTAAAGGTCCTAAAATCCCTACCAAGGTAGTAGACCATATCAGTGTGCCTAAACTTGAGGATGAATTTGATGAGCGTGATTATAAACTCCTTCAAGCTAATGCTAAATCCAAGCTTATTCTTGTGTGTGGACTAGATGCAAATGAATACAATAGAATTTCTAGGTGTATTACTACTAAAGAGATTTGGGATAAACTTGAAATCACCTATGAAGGAACTAGCCAAATAAAAGAGTCTCGGATTGACATGCTTATTCATGATTATGAACTCTTTACTATGGAATCATTTAAATCTATTTCTAAGATGTTTTATAAATTTACCAATATTATTAATGCTCTAAAATCTCTTGGTAAATCTTATACTAATGGTAAGCTTGTAAAAAAAATACTTAGGTCTTTGCCAAATGAATAAGAAGCTAAGGTTACAGCTATCCAAGAAGCAAAAGACCTAACAAAATTAGGCATTGAAGAACTCCTAAACTCACTCATGGCTCATGAACTTTCAATGATGGATGGCAGTTAAAAGGAAGCCATTTGGGGAGAAAATGATGGAGTAGCCAGCATGTGTCTCATGGCTCTTGGAGAAGAAGAATCCACTCAAGATGAGGTAATCTCTAATTATGTAGAACTTGAAAGTGCTTTCAATGAATTACATGACATATTTAGAAATGTTTGTGTTAAGAATTCTAAATTAAAGAAATTAGTTACTTCTCTTTCAAATGATGTGGGCGTTGTTTTAAAAATGGAAAATGCTACTTTGAAAATTGACTTTTCGTCTATTGCCAATGAGAAACACATTTTGAAAAACAATGTTGAAGATTTAAACAAAACTCTTGAAAATTTTGTAAAAGGAAAAGAAAACCTCAACAAGCTTCTTGAAAATAAAAGATGTGTTTTTGACAAAGTAGGCATTGGTTTTGATCCTCCTAAACCTTTTATGAGATTAAATGTTCTTGAGACTAATCCCCATGGACCCAAGAAAGTATGGGTACCAAGAAAGAAATCAAGATATTTTGTAGGTGGAATCTCCAAGAACACCAAGGACTTCGAGAGGAAATGCACAACAAGAGTGTTCAATCTAAAGAGCAAAATCAGCTCCTACAAGAAGAAGAATGATGAAATGAAAATCACCAAGATGAACAATAGAGGTAATGTATGGGTGAAGATTCCAAAGAGGTAAATGAAGGTATAACTCCTAACACACCTTTAAGCTTAAAGTTATATATTCTTTAAGGATTTGTGTACAATAGGTTGTGTCTAATCATTGCTTCTATGTAACCTAATTGTACTAAGTTTGCTAAGTCATGTTCTGCTAGTTTCTTTCAAACATTCATTGAACTCAAAAATGAGAATTATATTATTTTGATGAATGTCTATTAGAATATGAATGATTCATGTATTCATTAACATTTTATATCATGTCATCCATTGCTATAAAAAAGAGATAAGAAGTGATAAATTTTTTTGTGAGCATACTTTTCACATCTTATAGATGACTTCATACTAATATGTTAATTTCTTTTTGAATCATATCTTTGTAGAATCAATTTTGATGTCATAGCATATTTTTGAAATGTATATTATCTATATTTTGAATTCTACATTTGTGATCTTAAGAATATGCTCAATATGAAAATTTCATGCTTATATGCTTTACATTGGAATATTTGAATGAGTTGTGAAATTCCTTGATTATAATCCATCAACAATGTCTAAATGAAAAGAAGTATCATACGTTTGTAGAGACATTGCATCTATCCTATTGAATATCTTTTGAATATGGATTACATTGGCATACATCTCATGAAATGCTTTTGATTGATAAATTGTTGAATTAATTGTTTATAACATTTATGTTGTGTTCCACATTAAGTAAAATGTTTCATCACACTTGAGTATGTGGATTGAATTGATGAAAATGCCTCTTGATAATGTTATGTGATTAAATGCGATTGTTGCATCATTTCTTAATAAAACAAAGAGCATAATACTATTTTCTTATGCATATTATGCTATGTGCTACAACTTGAAAATTCTAAAAAATAGCATTCCAAACTCTTGTTTGATCATTGAATTATTTTTTACTTTTTGAGTTTGTGATAAGAAGTGATTTGTGCTGTATTTTTATTTAGTAATAGTGATTGTTCTATGAATGCTATATTTACACAAAATCATATTAGAAAAGGGTAACACCAACTTAGGGGGAGAAATCATTTTGCTGACATACTTGTTAAACCCTTTAGAGATGAACTTCTCATGAAAGAAAATTGAAGATTGAAAAGCTTCTAACTCATGAACCAAAGGTATGCCTCCTACACTCTCTTAAGCTTTTAAGGTAAAAATTCTATCTTATATCCTTTGAGCTAATATTGTTATTACTTTGATATGAAAAATATTGATTATGCTTCATATGATTTGCAATGTATACTCTTTGATGATGCTCTTGCCTAAGAATCATGCCTAAATGTGTGCTATATATTGAAATTCATGATTTTTCTTGGCATATACATTGAACATGCTTCATTTTTTGGAATTACATTAGCGCCATGAGATTATATTGAGTTTAACCTATTATGAGCAATATTTGGTATTCTACATAATGCTTGAGTTATGATTGTTAAATCTTCTAGATTGCATATTGGTATCCTTGGTAGATTGCATATTGGTATCATTTTGGCATCCTTATTTGTAATATTTGGCATCCTATTTGATATTATTAAGGAAAACATTTCAGTTATGAGCTTTCATTTATCATATCTCCTATTGATTTTGCCAAATGAAACAAGGGGAAGAATTTAAACTAGATTATTTTTTAAAAAAAAAAAATTCCCTCAGATTCTATTCTATTTTTGATATCACACTAATGAGCTTGCACCTCACATATTTTTTTTAACTATCTTGTATAAAATCAGTACGCTCTTGCTAGAAATTGATTGTTAGATCATGCTCAAATCAATTGTTAGATCATGCTCAACTACTTCACATATACTTTTAACAATTTGGTATCTCCTTGGCTCTTGCTTGAAAATAAATTGAAATAACATGAATTCTTCATAATGGATAAGCTCATTGATTCATTGTTGCCATATTATCTTGCTACAACAACAAGTGTGTCTCATTCTTGACCTTTGGAACTTCTCCTTATTGCAGCCATGGCATTTATCTAAACTTGATGCTACATTGTGATAATACTAGTACTATCAATTTAAGCAAAAATCCGATTCAACACTCATGAACAAAACATATTGAAATTAGACATCATTTTTTAAGAGATCATGTTCAAAAAGGGGATATTGTACTTGAATTTGTAAACACCGACAAGCAATTGGCGAATATTTTCACAAAACCCCTAAGCGAGGATCGCTTCAATTTTATTCGTGGCGAGCTTGGAATGTCGATTTCTACTTAAAAAGTTTTGTTATGACTGTGAAACTTGAATTTTTGTTAAAATGATATATGTGTATTACTATATTGATATGGAAACATTTATGTTAGTTGAATGCTCACAAGCCCTTCATACATTTATTCTCCTTAACAATTTGTTATTCTCAACTGTGTAATTTTTTTTGGATTCTGCATCTTGAGGTAAAATTAACTTTGCATACATTAATTTTTTTTAAAACTCTCATAGTATTTTTTTTACATTACCATTCCAACAACACCAACGTCCCATTAAGTTTAACTTCTGCTGGTATTATTTTATTTTCATTTTTTTTTTAATTTTGCTATTAGGCTTAATTTCTTTTATTTTTATTTTTTTCTCATTATTATTTTTTATTTGGGCTTAATTTTCTTATTTTTTTTCTCTTCTTTTTAATTTCATTTTTCAGTACTTAAACATAAAAACAACAACAACAAATCAAAATACAAATATTTCCATAAAAAAAAAAAAAACCTTCATTTTTTTTTACGGCCATACGCCGATTTTACTTACTCGTCTCTTCCACCGCTCTCTTCTTCTTTTTATCACCTTGGGCGACGCTTGACGTCCCTACCCCAGTGCTTTCGTCGAGAGCGAGCACTCTCCGCCGACTATCAAAAGCCAAGAACAACGTTGCTCCAAATCAGGCCATGGAGGTGGTCTTCCGTTTAAGCTCTTTATTTTCGGCCTTCAGTGCGCCTATCTCTGCTCGTGCATCTTTGTACATGCGCTGGAGCAGAGCGAGTTGGGCGTTGACCTGATGGAGCTCACTCGTCCTGTTCTGCAGTCGGTGAGCCAATTTTGTGACTGCAGTCATTGTCTCCATACAGGACGTCAGTGTGAAATGATTGGCTTCAATGTCTGATTGAGCTGCCATTATTTGCTCAATCGACATCATAGGAAAGTTGGGAAGAGTGGGAACCGGGGCACTCAGCCCAGCAGCGCTTACGAGATCATTCAGGTCCGGAAAGAGAGTAAGGGGACGGGACGAAGCCATGTAGTAAGAGAGAGAGATGTAATCGAACGGAGGGTCATTTTTGGCAGCCTTTCTGCTCTGCTCAGTGTAGACGTCCCCGAACGCCCCGGGAGGGAATGAGTCCCCCGTTCCGTTCGTTTTGGGCTCACTACAGTTCAAGGACTCAATGTCACGGTTCTTAATCTGAACCAAAGAGTCCAAATCTGGCAAATCGTTTTGAGAAAACAGATTTTTTTTTTTTTGAAAGAAGTGCCAAACATGGACTGCTTTGCCAGATACAGAGTCGCCACCTAAATATTTTATTTTTGGAAAATTTAGGAAACCCTGACTCGTTTGCCTAAGGCCACATGTCCGTCATCACCAAAGTTGCCTCGGCTCGGGAACTTGGGTACGATTGGGGAAGGTCACTTCGTGAGCACCCCCGCTCGCCCGATCAAAGATCGACCTCTACTAACCATGATATCTAGTTTTGAAAACCTTATGCGTTCTTATTCCGGTTATTAGCCTAGATTTACTATGTGATGCGCACAACATACAAGTATAGACCGGGTCGTCTGAATTGGAACAAAACATTTTATGTTTGTTTTTGAAAGATGGTTTGCTACTCGCAAGTAGGCTTGAAATGCAGATTTTGCCACCTCAGGTGGGCTTAGAAAACATGGTTTTGCCACTATCTAGTGGGCTTAAAACTCACAGTCAATGCATTGTTCCAATCCAAATAACCCAACCTTCACCCACAGGCATTCAAACAGGTATATCACATAAGCAAATAGCCTCATGGTAAGCATGCTATCATGGCAATCACTCACACACATGCAAGGATGCTAAAGCATAAAAACTTACCGAGTACTCCAAGCCAAAGCAGAAACTAATTAGAAATCATGCATGATCCTAACTATACAGAAATGCCTAATGCAACACATGCAAAAATGCAACTATAGCAGGCTCGGCTATTCTAAACATGGCATATGGAATGCTACAGCTAACATGTATTCAACTTAGAATTGAAATACAAATGCAGTTAGTATGATGCGCCGAGCCCGGTGCATGCAAAACAGATGAATGAATGCAAACATGCTATCATACTGTATGCTAATTGAAACATGCCCTAATCTAACCATCGTAAGCGGGTAAATAAAAAGGAAGAAAGATGTGGGGTTGGAAGACATACATCACACACACACACACTTATTACAACATTTGCCCTCGCGCAGAGGGTCCGAATAAATAATACACTCCCAAATGAATAGTTACAGTCGAATAAATACAAAATCCTAATTAATTAACAAATTAAACTAGGAAAGCTGTAAACTAGCATGCAAGCTAGGGACTGCCTCGACTCTATTCCGGATGATGGATGATGCATGTTTGAGCTACTTTGCGCGGAAATCCACTGCGCTGCCCCAATTAGACTCTATTTGCAGTTGATGCCGGAATGCTGTGCGAGGCTTTTGAAAGCCGCTGATTTCTGATTTGCTGCAACAGAAAGCAGAAAAGGGGCATGGCAATGTATTTTCACATATGTATGCTTGACTACTCTACCAGAAGCGTAGTCCTCGATCCTCGTGCCACCAATCACGCATATTGATACATGATGGCCGAGGAGTCGAATTGCACGACTTAATATGAAATGAATGCACACATAAACACAACAATACCTAAACTCCATCATGGATAATCCGGAGTGTCGGTGACTGGGAATTGAGACACGTTCCGTCACTCGGAGTACGAAACGTCCCTCGTTTCCCGTGCTCGGGCTAACTCCTATTCCAAACACAATGCGATATGCATGACATGCATGAATGGAACTAAGATACAACCTAACATGCACAATGTTATGAAATGGCATACACGATGCACGAGGTAACATGGCATACACAATGCGCTAACATGCAACCTAGCATACACAATGCTATGAAATGAAATGGCATACACAATGCATGATGGACTTACACCAACACAAGTGGACCTCAGCCACACTTACATAGGAGGCCATTAGATGAAAATGAGACACTCGAGATGCGTGCACACATGCACACGAACCGAGGACCGATCCTAAGGCACGAATGCCACTCTACCAAAGCATGGCAAGGCATGGAATATGGCATACAAACATGCGATTTTCAGCACTAAAATATGATGCTAAATAGCCCCGAAACATGGCAATATGGCTCCCGATGCATGGGCTGAACCTCGAAACACAAAACTAGGCATGTGCATTGGCCTATAGCTATACAAAACATGCATTATTCGAACATGAAGCATGAAGACAGAACCAAGGCAGTCCCAAAACATGAACATTTCCAGTTTAGAGTGTGGCCAAAAGGTGCTAGCAAGATGGCCTATCATAGCATGCAATTTTGACTATCAAACATGGATTACATGGCAAGTACATGAAGCAAGTGAGCACTCACCAAACCAGAAAAATCAGTGAACTAAACATGCCAAAACACACCCAAATACAGATGGAAAGATAGCCAACACATGCACAAATGAGGGGCTCCTTTAGAGGGCCATGCAAGGAGTTATTAGGCGCATACAAGATAGACATGTGGCAGCCCCAAATCAACTTTGAAAATCAAATATGATAGTCTTAAAACTCACCAAATTGACCCTGAAATATGACTAAGAAGCATGCAAAGAGGGGTCCCTTTGGAAGGCCAAAATGACCACCAAACAAGTCAAGGTGAGAGGGGGTCACCCCCCTCTGATTTGGAAGTTCAAAACAGCATCAAAGTCACTGGAAATCCACTGGATTCCAGTGGCTAGAGGGCCAAATAAAGCATACAACAATAGCTTAGGTATAAGGCTCAAAAAAAAGAACAATCAAGCATTCAAGGAAGCATGTGACCTCAAGTAAGAAAACCCCCTTAATAAAACATGAAGATGATGTCAAAACAAGCCTTTTTTCCAGTTTATAACAAGTCTCAAAAATGAACACAAGTAGGGCTAATCTATCATGTAAAAATGGCCCTAAAAGAGAGAATAGAGGTAAGGGGCAGCAGCTGGCCCCAAATGGCCAAGAACCCTTCAACAAAGTTGAAGAGGGGCTCAAAAAATGTCACTTTACAGTTTACATTAAGCCACAAAAATAAACACAAGTGAGGCTAAACTCTCATGCAAGAAAAAGGCCTAAAGAGGGATAAAGAAGCAAGTGATAGCTGCTGGCCTCAAACAAAGAAGAGCCCTTCAATAATGTTGAACAAGGGCTCAAAACAAGATATTTTACAGTTTATGGCCAAGTCCAAAACAGATCACAAATAAGCCTAAAATACTATGCAAGAAAAAGGCCTAAAAGAGAGTTAAAGAGGCAAGTGATAGTAGGAGACCTCAAACAGCAAGAGGTCCTTGATCAAACATGAAAATAAGCTCAAAATATGACTATTTACAGTTTGGGTCGGAGCCCAAAAATGCTTTCAAGCAAAGCTAAGATTGTATGCAAAAAAAAGCAAGAAAGAGAGAAAATGAGACTCACCCTTGTAGAGCCAATCTTCAACAGCTTTTGGACCAAGTTTGGGGGCTCTCAACCTCTGAAAAACAGCCTCAAGTTGCTAGAATGGAGGATGGAGGTGTGGTGCTATGGGGTGTAGGGTAAATGGTGCAAAGGCTTGAGGGGTTTTGATGCTTGGAATAGAGAGGGAGAGAGATTGAATGCAAGAGCCTTAGAACAATTTTTTGTCACCTCCAAAACACAGCTGGGGGTGCTGGTTATATAGGCAAAGGTGTGGAGAAAAAGGGGGGGAAATGAAATTCAAATTTCCCTCCCAAAAGTCCTTCCCTCGGATACAGAATCTGGGGGGAAAATGAGGGTGTATCTGTAAGTAACCAGGTGTGAGGATTCTGGCCGGCCAGGTTCAGAGAGTTCAAGTGGCCGGCCGGCCAAGGTCAAAAGGGTCAATGAGAATTAGTGGCCGGCCACCCCATATTGGTGGCCTCCCATGTGTGCACAACACAGCTATGTGAAGAAAACCCTGAAAATGTGAACCAGGAGAGAGAAAAACCAACTTTTTAGAGGGGTTCAAAAGGGTCAGGAAGGGTTAATGGCCGGCCATGCCATATTGGTGGCCTCCCAGGTGTGTACAACACAAATATGTGGTTGAGGGTCCAAGAAAGTGACCCGGGGGTGGTCAACATCAGCTTTCTAGCGAGGAAAACGGGCGACGGAGAGCGATGAAGGAACAAAGCTGGTCTTCAGAACAATTGCTGGCCTCCCACCCTTCTACAAGCTTCCTAATAATGAAAATAAGGTCCCTGCCAAAAATGAACTCAAACCGATGCAAATCGAAGGTTCGGGGGCCAAAACGTGCAGCCTGGGGCCCCGAAAACTGACTGTTAAGCACCGGAGGTGGCGTTCGACCATGAAGTTGGTATCTCGAGCCACAATGTCCCTCAAAAGGGAGGAAATAAGATGTGTGCCAAAACCGGAGCAAACGGAGGTGGTTAAGCGGTCCCGAACTGAGGCACACGGCCGACGGCTCCGAAAACCGAGAACCGGGCTGCAAACGGGAAAAATGGCCTACGACCATGAAACGTAGCCTACGGCCACTGAGAGATGATCTACGAGACCTCTCCCTCCCTTCGGGAAGAGAAAACAGAGAAAACAGAGCCTGGTTCGCAAACCGAGGCGAGGCACAAAAGAGTCCAGAAGTCTAGAGGCAAGGCCTGCAGCCGTGACTCCGCAACCTCAGAATGAGCACGATATGCAACATCACCGAGCGCTCAGTTGGTGACGTCTGAGTCTTAAGGTCGATCAAAAATGGGGTGTCTACACTCAGTCTCTATGTTCTATCTCTCTCACGCAAAAGACGAAAGGGATGGAAGCGAATGAGGAAGAAGAAGGCAAAGAGAGTGATTAAGAAGAAGACGGAGGATAAGACGACAAGAGGGAGAGAGAGAGACAAGGCAGCTGATTGACCCGTCTCACTTTTATCAGTCGACTGACGCAAAAGCGAGGACGCATGTCCGACGTAATTTTTGAAAGAAAAAAAAAAGAGACGCGGGCGAATCATATATATATATGTATATATATGTTTGATTATCTATTTTTTGATGCCATTCATCACTATCATTTTCCTCCTCCTCCTCCTCCTCCTCCTCCAGATTCCTGACCCATGATTTCCTTTTGATAATGTCACAGGAGGAGAAATTATATGATGTTATGTATTATGGTATTATTTTGTTATGATATTATGTATTATGGTATTATTTTCAAATTATGGTATTATTTGAAAACTAATCTGATGATTATGTATTTATAGTTTGATATCTTAGTCTTATATCATGTCTCTAATTAAAGCTTGTTTATTACACATGTGCTAACCTATGTATTTAGAAATGAATTCAGGGAGCATGACTTGAGGGGGAGCTTTTCTTACTTCCAAATCAAATCAAAATATCATTGTGTGCCATCATCAAAAAGGAGGAGATTATTAGACTTATTTATTTTGATGATTTATTTAATTATGTTTTTAATTTATTTGGAAGAGAAAAATAGAATCAAATTTATTTTGATGATTTATTTAAAAGAGAAAAATAAAATCAAAATTTATTTTGTCCTATTATTTCTCACCTAAACCTTTATTCTAAATATTGTTAGAATGTATTTAATATTTGATCAAATAAAAAGGTTCAAACTGCCAAGTACAGCAGTAGGCCAAAAGGTTTAAACAGTCCAGCACAGCAGCAAGCCAAAAGGTTCAAACAGCCCAACACAGCAACAGACCAAAAGGTTCAAACAGCCCAGCACAGTAGCAGACTAAAAGGTTCAAACAGCCTAGCCCAGCACAGCAGCAGGCCAAAAGATTCAAGTGGAAGATATTCAAATTAGTAATGAAGGAGTGGAAGATATTCAAATTAGTAATAATGGAATACAACAGCAATAAACGACTATAAATTCAAATGAATACAACGGCTATAAACGACTATAAATTCAAATGAATACAACGGCTATAAAGAGTTATAAGTTTCACTATATATACCAAAGCCTCTAATGTAAACAAGTAACAAAAAATCAGAAAATATTATTTAATCTATAATCACTCACATCTATTTTCTGAAAAATTCTCTGAGAAGTGTTCTTCAATTTTTGTTTACATCCTCTTTCAGAAATTATACACTAAGACGTATAGCTTTAAGCCTATCTTTCCTGTGTGAAGTTTACAGAAAAACCAGAGCTTCATTTTTATATCTATCTTTAAGAGATAATTCTTGTAGCTTTCTGTGAAAGCAAAAACACATTCTTTCCAACCTTGTAAGACTATAGTACACTCAGTGTTCTTGACTTAGAAAGTCTGTGTAAAATCTGTAGAGGATTGCTCCATTGTAAAGAGGTTGCTAGCACCCCCGTAAAGTTAGAGCATAGTGAAAAATCTCAAGTGAAGCTTGAGGAGTGGACGTAGGCCGAGTTGAAACCGAACCACTATAAATTTGTTTGCCTCTCTCTTCCTTATCTCTTTACTTTATTTAAATTGTTGTAGCTATATTTCACATTTTCACTATACTAAAATCATTAACTGACATAGTTGTTAGAACACTTGTTTTTAATTATTTTTATTTCATTAACTATATTTATCTATTGTGCTAGTCATAATTTTTATAAGGGTATTATTAATTTTTAATTGTAAAAACCTAATTCACCCTCCTCTTAGATTGTCTTTTGGGTAACATATTATATTTTAGATATTTTATATTATATTAAAAATTAGAATAAAAAAAGAAGAAGGAATAATCAATTTGAAGTCGATACCCACGTCAATTGACCAAAGGCGCCATACATATATATTATATAATATTTTTTATATTATTATCATATGTTTATATGTTTGTTTGTTTATATTTGTTTATATCACCCACAGTCATATTAAAGTTAAAATTTAAACATCTTGCTAAGATTTGAAGACATATACCATAATCACGAAGGTATAACGAAGAAAGTTTGATAATCAAAAAATTTATTTAAAGGTAAATTTTTGCAATTTTTTCATTTATTTTCTTATATATTTTTTTACTGTCTTACATATGTGATATTTAGGTTGTGAAAGTGGAATGTTGAACCTCTATTCCTTAGATTTCTTTTTAGTTATTTTCTTATATTTTATTTACTGTTTTAAATATGTGATATTTAGGTTATGGAAATAGAAGGCTGAGCCTTTATTCCTTAAATTTCTTCCCATTTATTTTTTTGTATTTTCTTTACTATTTTAACAATGTGGTATTTAGGTTGTGGAAGTGGAAGGCTGAGTCTCTGTTCCTTAGATTTTATTTTAGAATATGTGTTTAAATATGTGATATAAAAATGTGATTTAAGTTAGTTAAAATGTAATTTCTTTACTAATTATATGATATTATATTGTAATATATATTTTAGGTGCAGTGGTCGATGAAACCACCATGCACATCTCTAAAGCATATATATGTTATTTATTAATTATGTTATATTTATCATAAAATAAAAAAGAGAAAAATAAAATAAAAAGAGATATAAATGTTATGTGGCGTCTATGCTTTTGCTGCTCCTGTTGGTTTTAGTCTTTAAATATATTTTTGAGGGAAATACATCACAAGGTTGCTTCGGAAGAATGATGAAGGTTAAGGATGTTGAGTTTTAGGTTGAGGGTTCAAAACTCTATTCCATCCCTGAATTCATTTTTGGATATAATCATCTTAGCGCCACATCATCAACATGGGCCAATGAAGTCATGTCATGTCGACAAACCTGCCATATCAGCGTCACAGTCAGTATTTACGGAATATTCTTTTCTCTAACAAAATATTCTCCCCGAAAAGGTAACTTTGGGCTCTTTTTGAGACAAGAAGACTTATTCCTAACTAAAAAGATCATTTCGGATGCAACCGTAAGGTCAAAATGGAGAAATTTTGAATATTAAATTTTTGTTTTTCTTTTAATTTGAGAGATTTGTAAGATTTTATTTTGTTGTAATATTTTCTTCCTCTCTTCCTATATTTGGAATGTAATTATTCAAGTATTGTAATAATTCTCCACTCCGCTTCTTTCTATCTCGTTCTTTTATTTGCTTTCTATATATATACATAAGTTGTATATTTTGCTTGTCAGCATATTCATGCTTTGCATCCATACTTTATGCCTTAAGATCCGACTAATTTGCATTTGTGGGTTTAATTGCTTATTATGTGATTTTGTGCACTACCTCATGTCTTAACATGTTTCACATGTCATATATTTGAAGTCGGATCTGTAGTTGCATCTCATGTGTGAATTGCATTAGGATTTGTATATAAGATCATGCATATTTCCAAACTTTGTTTTGCAGCTGTTCGCGGGACGTCAGTAAATATGTAAGTTTTTATGCTTTAGCATCCCACTTGTACATAATTTTCTTACTATGTTTAGCATCCTACCATATGGCTATGTGTTTATTCGATATAACTCTATGCATGCCACTGGGTGAAGGTTGTGTTATTTAATTTGGGATAAAATTAATTTTCATGATTGCACTATTCGAAAACACTTTCAAAACAATGAAATCAAATTGCTCTAAATTGGACGGCATAGCCAATATTTGTTTTGCTTCACATAGTAAATTTTTAGGATTTATTAATAATTAGAATATGAACACATAATGGAAATAAAAATCATATCATGGTTAGTAAATGTTGATCTTTTGATCAGGTAAGCGGGGGTGCTGAATTAATGACTTTCCCCCTCCATACCTAAGGTTCCGAGCCAAGCATCCCTAAGTACGACGAATAGTGGCCTTGGCACGAGTCACGGGTTTTCTAATTTTTTCAAAATATTAGGTGGCGACTCTAAGATCTGATGACACAATCCATTTCTGGCAAAGGTTTTGCAATCAAATAAATTTTCTATAAAAGTTGTGAAATTTGGACTCTCATCTACGTTTCACATTACACTTGTGAGACTAAATTTAATAGATCGAGGGTCTGAACTGTTAACGCGCGCGGGTAACCCCAGGGCATGTTACAACCACTAATAGAGTACAGCAAATATGATGACATGAAATCAAATTCCAAAATTCACAAATAGACCATGGACACTGTTACAATATCTATAAGAGAGAGAGAGAGAGAGAGAGAGAGAGAGAGAGAGAGAGAGAGAGAGAATATTATATTATGTGTATATTTAATATTATATTGAATAATTATATAACAATGTATACAAGGCTTCTTTATAAGAGAAGAGAAACCTAAGTATGGTTTAATATAATATGATATGTATAAATGTATTTGATACTTTGTTAGATGTCATTATGAATTGTTTAATTATTTGATTCAATTGACAATGGGGTAATTGAACAAATTGAAAGGGAAGTCATATTGCTATTGAGGCATGCTTATTTATTTAAATTAACTAGTTGTGGTTAATTAAAATAAATTGAATTTAAGAGATTATGTAATAAAAGCATATGGTTTTGACATGATATGATTTCACGTATATATATGAGTATCTTTGTACCCGCATATCTTCTAAAGTTATAATATGAGATTGTTTGGTGAGCTAGTGGTTGCTCACCCCCTACCTGTACATGTGTACAGTGAATGTTTTAAGATTTGAGGATCAAACAACTTCGCCTGGTTATATAGTGGTGATGAGCTGTAGTACTTTTTAATTATTTCTTTGGATGAGTTCTATGCTTTGTAAAAGGCAACGCTCTCTTATTTATTGTAAGCCTTAGGGTATTTATTTTATTTGTATGTAAATGACATTGTTGTATAACTAGAGGGAACATGTATATTTAATCATTCATCATTTCATCAAATGATGAATTGTCATTTGTAAATGGACTTAATTAATGAATATTGGTAATGTTATCCGAGTAATAAAATACAGGGCGTGACAACTTGGTATCAGAGCTAACCGGGTTTGAATACCTTGGCTCTTGGAAAGTGGTTTTGACCACAGTTGGGTTTTACCTCAAGATTGTGAGCGACGTTTGCATTCTATGTGATAATATGTTTATGTGCTAAGATGTTATATGATTATGTAGGCATGGGGTTAAGTCTCGGGGATGTTGTGTCGGGTCCAAAAAGTTTCTTAGAAATCTCATTGGATATGCACTTGATCAACATGATTTCTAATTGGAGGTCTAAAAGGATTTCTAGAGCGATTAACAATCTTCGTAAGAACAACCCGTTACTTGTTATGTGGTTATGTGATTCTATGTTATTTGATGTGCATATGTTAAGTTTCGTGTTGGAACATGAGGGTGTACCTTAGTGAGAGGTGTTGATGCTAAATGTTATGAATGATATATATATATATATATATATATATGGCCTTGCATGATTATGAATTTGTTCTATTCACTTGAGTATGTGTGGAGTTAGTCCTGAACCTTCGATTGTATACCCTTGTGTGTATTTTGAAAAAAAAAAAAAAAAAACATGGCCTCGACATGGTAGGGATTGTGAATGGTGGTAAGGGACGTATTTCCCTGGAAATGTTTATTGTTTTGAGATTTTGTTGTAAAATCTATAAAGTGCAAACTATGTAAGGTCTAAAGACGAGATCACGGACAATATACATAATTGTTGTTATCCTTATTTATTTATTTATTTTGTCCCTGGGTGTCAGGGAGAGTGTCTAACACTCGTTGGTAAGAGAATTAACTTCAAAGGAATGTGTAGTATTTTGACTCATGATTATGTTTTCTCTTGGGAACATCTTGTGTCTGGTTGGTTGGTCTAGTGGTTTTCAAATGGAGTCTTGGAATGATTCTACGAGTATGATAGTTTGGCGGTGTAATCTAGATTTTAAATTGTTTTGGCCTGTGGGCAATTTGGAATGGTAGTTGGTTTCATCTTTGTGCAATTTGAGTAGCCTTAAGAACTAAGTTATCTTTTCCTTGCAATTGGGTGAGTTAGAATGAATTATGGATATGTCCTAGAAGAGAAGTAAGATCTCTTGTTGGTTGGCCAGGGGATTGTCACTTTTGTTTTAAGTATCCCGTGAGTGGTGTTAGTCGAATCATGGTTGTATTCAGGATGGATCCTATGAGTCACCATAATACTAGTGTGGAGTTTGTGTTGTAACTCGGAGTAAATATCTTAGCAGTTGAGTTGAATTAGCTTTTAGCTTGAGGGCTATGTATAATTTGGGTGTTTAACTAGTTGTGTTGAGTCTTGCTTAGACTTAAGGTATATTTTTGAGACCATTTTGTAAACTCCACATTGGAGTGGAACCTTAATGTTGATTTGTAGCCTTGTTGATAGAAAACCTAGGTCGATGTCCAAATCAATTTTATTTTGTTTGGGTTATGGTGTAACACCCGCATCCTTTAACCCATTGGAGAGTGTATTTAATTCCCTTATTTTCTTTTTTGGGAGTCTTTGGAGTTGTTGAATGTTGATTTTGGAGGAGTACGATCTGATTTGAACTCGTTGGGTTTGTTTGTTTGCGATTGTTCTTGTCAAAAAGTTCCTTGGGAACTTAGAAATTCTATTATGGGGTCAACACCAACCTTCCTAAGGGTTGACCCTAACCTGTTGGTGAAGTTTCTGGATGTGTTGCTTGAATTTAGGGTCGACACCAACCTTGGTCGTGTTGACACTTGCCTCTTGTTGCTGTCCACAATGGTCGACACCAGTCTGGGAAGGGTCGACCTTTGTATATTGCAGAATCTGGGTATTAGTTGCTAGAATATGGGGTCGACCCTTCTTGTCCAAGGGTCGACACCTTGCTTGCTGCCAACATTGTTTTTTCTTGATGAAGGGTCGACACCACCACACCAGGGGTTAACCGTTGCGTGTTTATTTTCATATTTGTGGGTCCAAATGGGCCCTACCTTTGGGGGGTTTTGGGCTTATTATTTTATTGACCTTAGGGCTACTTTTCTACTATTATAAATAGGCTCCAAACATAGTTTCATTTCACTTTTCTCCTCTTTCCTCTCTCTCAAACCGTGAGTTCTCCTTTCTCTCTCTCTAAACTCAAGCTTTTGGCACTAAGATCTCAAGATCTCTAGATCTACTCACCTAGAGTGGGCTTTTCATTATGGTCCTTTGAGAAAGGTTGTAGATCTTGTCAAGGGCTTCCTTTTGGTCTGATTAGTTCGTGGCTTCGTCGCCATCAATTTTTGGGTCGTCATCTCTTGGCTTCAAGAAGTAGAGGTTTCTAGTTCTTTTTCAATACCCTCATTTATAGATAGATTTGTGGTATTTTCTTTATATAAATACAAAATTTTATATTTTTATGCATATTATGACGAATCATGAGATTGGGGGTTAGGGATTGAAGAGAGTTGGGTTTATTTGTTGGGTTATGATCAGTTTAGGTGTAAAAGTAATAGAAAGGTTGGAATAAAATGTGTTTTTGTGAAAAGTTCTAATTCCTCTTAAAAACCCTAGTTTGGCTCATGAAGATGGTTAATGGTTTTACTTCAATTAATAGTAGAATCATGAAATTAAGGTGTTAAATTACACATGTACAAGTTTAATTGAAATTTTAAAGAATTTGAGTAATTTATGTAAAAGTTGCGATTGAACTCATAATGTTGATATTTTAAATTATGTTATAATATGAAACCAAACTTGGGGAAAAGAAATTCTTAATGGTAAGGATGATGCGGGAATTGTGATAAAATGATGAAGTGAATATTTAAGAATCTTATTATATTATGTTGAATTGCATTGAGTTATGTTAAATTGTGTTAAGTCAAGGTTGGGTTAAGATGAGTGTGAGTAACAATAAATGGAAGATTGTGAAATATGATGGTGTTACGTGAAGGAGCTGTATCAAAGAAATTAGTGCTAGAGATTTAATTTATAGCCTCACATAGTAATTGATAATCAATGTGTTGTGAAAATTGATTTGGAAGACTTGATAATAATATGGAAGAGTAAAGAAATAGTTTGAACCCAATAATTATGAACACGCAAATGACTTGGTGGGTAATAGAAAAAGGTGATGGAACATAATGTGTACTTGTTATATAAGTGGAATTTTAACTGATGGTGGATGCTTTTGAACTAATGTGTTACGGGAATAATAGATGATGTGTTGGCTTTACCCATTAATCATAATGACGGATAACTTGATAAAATTTATGGAATGTAATATTGTTTCGAGGTCCGTTTCCCGCCGTATTTTGAGCCGGCAAAGCGTGGTGCTTGAAATAGGTTCCGCCTTCCTTTCAGAGTAGCTTCCAGTAAAGCGTGTGGTATGTTGGGATATGTAGAGGTTCCGCGTTCCTTCCGGCTTGTGACCGGTAAAGCGTGAGGTTCCGTCTTCCTTCCAGCTTGTGACCGGTAAAGCGTGTGACTCATGGAGATAACTTGTTAATGGATCCAGTGCTTGATATGACATTATTTGAAAGAATGGAAAATGAGATGGTAATTGGATTAGAGGTTGGTGATGATAGACTCACTAGATTGCTTGTGACTATAAGGGGAAATTATGAGTTTTGTTTTGTAAATAATTGAGACATTATGTTAAAAAGGGTTTGTTATTCTTGTGTTATGTTTGAACTCTAATTGATAATGTAAATGTGGATGTGATGTAGTTGTAATATGTTGGATTATAATTGATAATGCAAATGTAGATGTGATGTAATTGTTATTGAATATAGAGGAGATTTGGATTTCTACATTGAGGAGTTACAACAAATATGAATAGATTGGTTGGAACAGTATGTATGTGGGATGTTTTGGAGTATTAAGGAAACTTGAACTTGAGATTACGAAGTTATAATAAATGTAACTAGCGAAATGGAAGAATGGGAATAAAAAGAGGAATGTTAAGATGGGAATTTAATAAGGAATATTTTGGAATGGGTTAATAAATTTAAAATGATGTTGTTCCTTAAACATATTTGTTTTCAAAAAGGATTTATGGTTTTCTAACGAAAAGGGATAGTTTTTTATGGTCGAAGGTTTTTCCTTAAATGTTCAAATAAATTTCAAGAAAAAGATACAATATGTAAGATATTTTGAAATTACAAAATGTCACCGTACTATATGGTATCACCTTGTATGCATGATCATTTCTATCTATAGGATGGTTATTGTTTTTGAACTATGAGATTCCTACTGGGCAACTGTGCTCACCCCTCGTTGTTTCATTTTTTTTTACAAGAAAAGAATTCAGATTGATTGGTTGGAGGATTACGAAGTCCATGTATCTCTTATGTGTAATCTCATTGTGCATTGATATTTGTAATTATTTGTAACTTCATAGCAGGAGCTGGACATGTATTGTTATTATTATTATTATATTATTATTATTATTATATTATTATTATTATTATTATTGTTATTATTATTATTATTGTTATTGTTATTGTTGTATTCATCATGAGAGAGAACATGTACTATTACGATTTTGTTACTCAAGGGTAATAGATATTTGTAAAAAAAAAAAAAATGGACCTAAATTTCAGGCTCTTGGTAATGTTTTCGAGTAATTAAAAATTTGGGGCATGACATATGGGCTATGGCATCACCCTAGTGTTGGTAAGGTATTGTCTGTTTTGTGACGGTTGACGGTCACTATTTCAGTTGGTGGCTGGTGCTTTTGAGGAGGAGGTGTTTCGTTTTGTTAAGGTCTCGGAGTAATGATAGTTGTTTTGGCCTTAGGATGCATTGTGCATTAAGCAATGGAAATAGTTCGTTGAAGGTAGGGTTATCACCAATAAGCTATAGGGTCTCACTATTCGAACGGGTCTGTAGACGTCCCCGAACGTCCCGGGAAAATCCCGTTTTGTTCATTGGGCTCACTACAGTTCGGACTCAAATGTCACGGTTCTGAATCTAATCCCGCAAAGTGCAATGCGAGACCGGTAAATCACCAAAGAGTCCAAATCCGGCAAATTGTTTTGAAAAACAGATTTTTAGAAAGAAGTGCCAAACATGGACTGCTTTGCCAGATACAGAGTCGCTACCTAAATATTTTGTTTTGGGAAAATTTAGGAAACCCTGACTCGTGCCTAAGGCCACGTGTCCGTCATCACCAAAGTTGCCTCGGCTCGGGAACTTGGCTACGATTGGGGAAGGTCATTTCATGAGCACCCCCGCTCGAAGATCGGCCACTACTAAGCATGATATCGAGTTTTTGAAAACACATGTGCACTTATTCCGGTTTATTAGCTAGAATTACTATGTGATGCGCACAGCATACAAGTATAGACTAGATTGCCTAAGTTAGAACAAAGCATCGCATATCCGTTTGTTTTGAAAATGGATTGAAGTTTGCTACTCGCAAGTAGGCTAAAACACGGGTTTCGACAAATTATTCCAACTCGAGCAACCCGACCTTCACCCACAGGCATTCAGGCAGTTATATCACATAAGCACATAGCCTCATGGTAAGCATGCTATCATGGCAGTCACTCACATGCATGCAAGGATGCTAAAGCATAAACACTTACGAGTACTCTGAGCCAAAGAAAGAAGCTAATTAGAAAAACATGCATGAATCCTAACTATGCTGAGATGCCTAATGTAACACATGCAAAAATGCAACTACAATAGGCTCGACTATTCTAAGATGGCATGTGAGATGCAACAATCGATACATGTATTCAACTTGGAATTGAAATACAATGCAGTTAACATGATGAGCCGAGCCCGGTGCATGCAATACAGATGAATGAATGCAAACATGCGAACATAAGGATGCTAATTGAAACGTGCCCTAAAACTAACCATCATAAGCCGGTAAATAAAAGGGAGAAAGACGTGGGGTTGGAAGACATACATCACACACACGCACACTTATTACAACATTGCCCTCTCTCGGAGGGTCCAAATAAATAATACAGAACCAACTAGCTAATCTAAACTAATTAAACTATTTATTACATAACCGAAATGAATAACGAATTACAGCTAAATATTACACAACATTAATTAATTAACAAATTAAACTAAAGAAACAAATAAATTAGCATGCAAGCTACATGAAATGGACTGCCTCAGCTCTGTTCCGAATGATAAAGGATGCATGCATGCTCGAGTCGCCTTGTCAGGAAATCCATCGCGATGTCTCAACTCGCCTTTGTTGGCAATTGAACTTAGAAACTTGCACAAAGCTCCAAGGAGATGAAACTCCACCCTGGGAATCTAGGGAAAGGCTACCGACCAGCCATAGGCATTGGAGACCACCTACCGACCATCCTTGGTGGTGAAAACCAGAAAAGGTGGTCGGCCTGCCAGAAAACCTGGTCGGCCGGCCAGTTTCTTCTCCTGGTTTCTGCATTTTCTGCAACAAAGGCAAGAGAGAGAGAAGGCAAAGTATTTTCAACATATGTGTGCCCGACCACTCTCCCCGTCATTGCATAAGCTCTAGGAAGTGTAGTCCTCGATCCTCGTGCCATCAATCACGCATCCCGATGCATGATGGTTGTGATACCCCTGTTCCGTAATGTGTTAATGGGTCCTTAATTTGAGTATGATTATGTGTTTAACATGATTCTATGTGCCATTGTGTGAAAATATGTGGTTTTGAATTTCTATCTGTCCACCGTAGGAATATCTGTTTGATTGGTTGCTTCGGAAATTAAATTGAACGCCTTATCGGCCACAGAACCCGGAATTGATTACGCCATTGTGATTAGCGTAATTTTTAGAGCCTATGGTGAAATTTAATTGAAAAATTGATTTGGATCAATTAAGTTGATTAAATTGGTGAATTAGTGCCAACTATTTAATATTATTACATAATAGTTAGTGGGACTTTATGTGTGAGGCCTTATACACTTATTTTCCCTCATATACCTTCATTTTTTGGCTGATCAAACTCTAAGAAAGAGAGGAGGCCGGCTGTTAGAGAGAGAGAGGGAGAAAGTTGTGTAATTTTGGCTCAAGCTTGTGAATTTGAAGTCCAACTCAAGAATTGACCATAAATTGAGCTTCTAGGTAAGTGATTGTTTATGAATTCATGAGTTTGAACTTGTGATTTTGTGAATTAAAGGTTAATTGGTGATCAAGAACAAGAGTTGTACTCTAATTGATGAATTTGAAGTTGAAATGCACATGCATGCATAGAGTTGTTATGAATTGCCATAAAATGGTATAATCTAACATGTGGCATGTCAAATAGGAAAGATTGAGGGTTGGATTATACATGCAAGCATGTTTTTGTTGAATTTCATGTGAATGAACACCAATTGCATCAATTGAAATGGAAATGAGGTCAAATTTAGCATGCATGTTTGATTGTTAAAAATATGGAGCTTAAATGAGGTTGAAAACATGAGCCATGAGTGAATTTGAAGTATTGAACCATGATTTTGGAAGATTGGCTTCATATTGTTTACATCCATGTGTTAAATGGTGTATTTACATGTTTTTGGTGCCTTAGTTCGAGCTTATAAGCCTTTTGAATGTTGAATTGAACTCAAGGAAGCATTCTGGAAAACCCAGAATTTATGACGTCCGCTCAAGCGGGGGAAACGACGCTCGAGCGGGAAATTCATGCTCCTAGTATTTTTTTTTGCAGGCATGGGTCCGCTCGAGCGGGAAAGTCCACGCTCGAGCGGGGAGCTATGTAGACAGGCCTTCCGCTCGAGCGGCAGAGTTCACGCTCGAGCGCGATTTTGATGCAACCAGTACTTTTGCAGGCCTTAAGGGTCCGCTCGAGCGGGGAATTTGACGCTCGAGTGGGGACCTTATTTTCTGAAATTTTGTTTATGTATTCTGTGTTCTGTTTTGCCGTTCCCTTTCACTCCTAAACACTCTTAGGCATACATTGAGCATTGTAATTGAATTAAGGAGATAAGAATGAATCCTAAAGAGGAAAATGTGAATTTTGAACGGATTGAATTGTTAGTGACCCTTTTATGTTCATGGCATGTGTAGGGTCGAGTTCCAGGGCAAATCCACAAGCCGATCACTGTGAGTAATATCTTAACAAGATATTTGAAATATACTGTTGTCCAATTGTTTACTTATATGTAAGTTTTGTAAGTTCATTAATTTGAGTGGTGGACAACGATTGATACGAATGATTGGGCCAAAGGCCGATTGACATGAATGATTTGACATGGATGATTGGGCCGAAGGCCGATTGACATGAATGATTGGGCGAAAGGTTGATTGATATAAATGATTGGGCCAAAGGCCGATTGATACGAATGACTGGGCCGAAGGCCGATTGACATGAATGATTGGGTCGAAGGCCGATTGATACGAATGATAGATATAAATGATTGGGCCAAAGGCCGATAGATATAAATGATCGGGCCAAAGGCCATTTGTGGTAACTGTTTCAGTGATTACTTATATATCTTCCTCGTTTGATATTATTCACTGGGCATTCGCTCACACTCATTCATGTACATGTATGTGACCCAAGGGACGTCCAGAACCAGCCTCGGTGAACTTGTGAGAAACAGTTAAAGTTTTGAGGAGTCAGCCCAAACGTCTCACGCACGAGACTGTCTTCGCCTTTGACCCTTGTTTATAGTTTTGTTATGTTGGCGAATACGTTGGACTACTTTTGTATATAAGTCTTGGGTCTGAATAACTTAAATCTGTATGATCTTGTATGTACAATGTTTTGTGTTAATACATATTTTGGTGCGAGTTATTAACATATAAATGTTTGGAATGTTATGGTGTACATTTATGCACGGCTCTATGGACAAAGTTTTTGAATTGCTTCCGTTCGGCCCCTTTATCTCTAATGAGTTTTGATTTATTTGGTTGAGGCCGTAGGTAATCACTCGATTACTGGCCGGTTATGGCCTTAACCCATAGGGGCGGGTTCGGGTCATGACAATGGCCGAGGAGTCGAATTGCACGACTCAGTGTGAAATGAATGCACATGTAAACACCTAAAGCCAACAATTGTATCATGGATAGTCAAGAGTATCGGTGACCAAGAATCGAGGCACGTTTCGTCACTTTGAGTACGAAACGTCTCTCGTTTCCCGTATTTGGACTAAACGCTACTCCAAACACAATGCAACAAACAATGTATGGACAAATGCAACTCTAGCATGCGATCTAAATGCAATGCAACTAAGTGATGCGAAGATGCACGGAATGACATGCAAGCATGCAAATGGCATACACAATGCTATGGACTAATCAATGGCATACTCAATGCACATGGATTACATGGCATGCATATACAATGCACTAACATACGCAATGTTATGAACAAGGCATACGCAATGCAATGATCAAACATGCAATAACATGGACTATAGGGCATACACAATGCAAGATGGACTTAAACCAAGGTGGATGGGCCTCGGCCACACCCAAATCAGTGGCCAATATGATGAAAATGAGGCAACAAGGTACATGCAAACATGCACAAATGCAAGGGACCAAACCTAAGGAACAAAGTGCAACTCTACCAAAGCATGACAACGATGAAATATGGCATACAATGACGCATGTTCCAGCTCTGAAATGACATACAAGATGGTCCCGAATCATGCAAACAACTCACCCGATGCATGTTGGATGGCACAATTACCGAAACTAGTGAAATGCATTACACTAGAGGTATGCAAAGCGATGCCCAAATGACCAAACCAACCCCAAAAAGTCCCTATGCAGACCCAAAACAGTGGCAAAATGGACTAAAATGATGGCTTGCAATGCACAAAAATGAAGCTCATGCAATAGCCCAAAAATGAGGCATACATGCACAACTCTCAAACGCATTTAAAGAGTGGAAAACATGGGAATATGGAACAAGTATAAGCTCTGAAATAACATGTTCAATGATGCCAAAACATGAAAACAACTCAAGTTAAGCATGCAAGAGGCTTCAAAACTCGAAGCTAGGCAAGGGTATTACACTACAAGCATACATGGCAAGCATCATTCGACCATGGAACCTCAAAACAAAGCTAAGGCAGCCCAAATCATTAATAAAATCAGTTTAGAACATGGCCAAAATATGCTAGAATCAATGGCCAAAACATCATGCAATGGAAGCTAGTGAGCATGGTTTACACTACAAGCATATGAAACATTCAAGAGGCCACTAAACCAGCAAAATTCAGAGACATGACATGCCAAAAAAAGCACAAAAACCCACTGAAACATGATCAATGCATGCAAGAATGTCATGCTCCTTTGATAGGCTATAAGAGGGGTTATTCTACACATGCAAGAGACACACCCAAGGTGACAAAAACAACTATGGACAGAGCCTAGGCAGACCCTAAAAGTCACTGAAAAGGGCTTGAAACAAGGCTTGGAGGTGTGCAAATGAAGACTCCTTTGTAAGGCCAAAAATGCTAGTGAACAAGACAAGGAGGGAGAGGGTCACCCCTCTCTGATTTTGGCTCTCAAAAACACATGTTAACCACTGAAAATCCGCTGGATTTTAGTGGTTAAAAGGCCAAGCAAAGGTCAACACAAAGGCTTTAGGGCATGGCTCAAAACAAGGAAAAATGAAGCATGCAAGGGGGTAGATGACCCCCAACAACAAAATGACCCTAAACAAACATCAAAAGGACCTCAAAAAAAGACTTTTTTCAGTTGACAACAAAGCTCAAATATGCATGCAAATAAGGCTAAGAGATTGATCAAAATAAAAGCTTAAAAGAGGGAAGAGTGTGTTACCCTTGCAGCTCAGCAAAACCAGCAACTTCTCCAGCCCAAAACCAACTCTTTGAGACCTCTCAAGACCCTCCAAGAACCTTAGAACAATGGTGGAGGTGTGTGGCTATGAGGTGTGGTGTAATAGGTCAAGAACAAGACCCTTTTGAACCCAAAATATAGAGATAAAGAGAGAGATATGTATTGGAGCCTTAAACCAATTTCTTAACCTGGTATAAGGAAGAGGAGGGCCTCTCTTATAGAGATACAAGGCCAAAGCTTCTTCAAGAAGCTAAAAACCAAGGCTTAAAATCCCCCATACACGTGTATGGAGGATACAGTCTGTGCCTTCCAGTTGGCACAGCTGGCACACACTCACAGAGACAAAAATGGGGGAGGCAGGCCGACCAGTTCAGGTGGTCGACCGACCACTTCCCCTGGTCGGCCGACCAGTTCAAAAGGTTCAAACCAATGGAAGGTGGTCGGCAGCCCCATTTGATGGTCTTCACATTGAATGCAAGCTAGTGGTATGGTGGGAGACCAGTAAATGTGGCTCAAAGACCAAGGAGACCAGCTTCCTGACAAGAAAACTGGCTGGCGGGAGAAAAGTGGTCTCCAAGGAGAAAAGGTGGTCTCCCACCCTTGTACCACCTCCCAAACAATGAAAACAAGGTCCATGCCAAAAATGAACCAAGATGGATGCAAAACGAGGGTTCGGGGTCAAAACGCGCAGCCGGGGTGCCCCGAAAACAGGCTGTTAAGCATCGAAAGTGGCGTGCGACCACAAAGGTGGTCTCCCAGGCCACAGTGTCCCTCTAGAGAGAGGAAGCAAGGTGTGTGCCAAAAACTGTGCCAAACGAATAAAGTTAAGCAGTCCTGAACCAAGGCGCACGACCGACGGCTCCAAAAATCGAAAACTGATCTCCAAACGGGAAAAGTGGCCTACGACCATGAAAAGTAGCCTACGGCCACTGAGAGATGGTCTACGAGACCTCTCCCTCCTTTCGAGAAGAGAAAGCAAGACCTGGTTCGCAAACCGAGGCAAAGCATAAAAGGGTCCCGAGGTCCGGGGGTAAGGACCTCAGCCAAAACTCCGAAACCTCAGAACGAGCACAACATGTGCAATCACCGAGCGCTCAATCGATGAGATCTGAGTCTTAAGGTCGGTCAAAAATGGGGTGCCTACAGTTGCCCCTCTTTAACAGAACTCGAAAATCATAAGTGACGAGAGTGAATATCAAAGCCCAGAGACGACCCATTTTTGACAAGGCCGAAGACTTAGACAAACAGGCGAGATAAACAAAGAGATGTGCCCGCAGGCAGGGGCAAAATGCAAAGGGGTATGCACAAAGCCGAACATAACTTATGATCATGCAAAGTACGCTATAATGAAGCAAACATACATAATAAATGCAACAGTTTAAGCGAATGTTATGCAAAGCAAGTAAACACGAGCCAAACCATATCTCATGCAGAAAGGATGTAAGAAAATTATACAATTCTCACTGCGTCTCACGTGGAGAAGGCTAAAAGCGACTACCGAGAACACCCAGAGTCTCAAACGAAACAACTCTCAACGTATCAAACGCAAAAGGAGAAAGCGAACAAATGGACACTGGAACGCATCTGAGTGCTCAAAACTGAAGACGTCCTAACGCACCACATGCGAGAGGGGAAAAGGTATGAAAGAACACCGGAACTCATCTGAGTGTTCGAAACCGAAGATGTCCTAACGCACCGCATGCGAGAGGAGAAACGGTATGAATGAACATCGAAACTCATCCGAGTGTTCGAAACCGAAGATGTCCTAACGCACCGCATGCGAGAGAAGAAAATGTATGAAAGAACACCGGAACTCATCTAAGTGTTCAAAACCGAAGATGTCCTAACGCACCGCTTGCGAGAGGAGAAAAGGTATGAAAGAACACCGGAGCTCATCCGAGTGTTCGAAACCGAAGATGTCCTAACGCACCGCATGCGAGAGGAGAAAAGGTATGAATGAGCACCGGAACTCATCCGAGTGTTCGAAACCGAAGATGTCCTAACGTACCGCATGCGAGAAGAGAAAAGGTATGAAAGAACACCGGAACTCATCCGAGTGTTCGAAACCGAAGATGTCCTAACGCATCGCATACGACAGGAGAAAAGGTATGAAAGAACACCGGAACTCATCCGAGTGTTCGAAACCGAAGATGTCCTAACGCATCGCATGTGAGAGGAGAAAAGGTATGAAAGAACACCGGAACTCATCTGAGTGCTTGAAACCGAAGATGTCCTAACGCACCGCATGCGAGAGGAGAAAAGGTATGTTCAAACTGAACCGGAACTTCTCTTGAATGAACCGTACATACAATATCGTGCCTGTAAAAGAAAGGAACTTAATAGGTACAATAAGTTAGCAACATATGTTTAGAGCTATATCAAACACGGACACGTATGGTGCCGATGGCAAAGTGTATAACGATGCAAGTGAAACGTGCGCGACGACGCACGCAAAGCATGGAGGCATGATAATACCAATGAAACGTGCACAACAATGCAAGTGGTGTGCATAATAACGCAAGATAAGTACAACTTCAAAAGCATGCTTGAAGCAAAATGCTGAGTAAAGAAGTGCAAGCTTCGAAGAGAGCAACTCAAACGCGACCTCCGATTTACCTCTCGGAGGGGTCGCAACGTACTTAAAAAGGATACACCTTGCTCTTGGCGAGTAACGACAAGCCATACGTCGAAGACTTGAATTGAAGTTCCGGCGGAGGCATTTAACACTGAAAAGTGCACTTTTCTTGTACTTTCTCGAGAGCCGGGGACTTCAATCATCACCAAAATTCACAGGGAGAACACAGGGACCTGGGAGACCACCCAGGAGGGCCACCGACAACCTACCAGTGCCACCGACCAGTTTTTGTTCAAGGGGTGGTCGGCCAGCCATAAAATCTGGTCGATCGACCACATTGCTAAATCCGGGACAGTTTTGTCTTTTCATGCTTGGATCTTTAAGTACACACTTCCCAAACACTATTCCTCACAACTCCAAGTCCGAAATCAGTCCCTCTTCCTTCCTAGACCATTTTCTCCCTCAGATCTACGCTTTATACATGTTTTCCAACGCCCCACGCAAAGTTGTTTCGTGAAAACTTTCAGTTCTCTTCACTTTGAATCGATTAAAATTTGATTTCGGAGCTTCTTTCTCCATTTTCACCGCTTGAGGTAAGTTTGTCTCGAAATTTGGAACATTTTCTCAGGAGTTGACTTTTGTTGACTTTTTCATTTCCCGAGAGTTGACTTTTGTTGACTTTTTCCAATTTTGGCTCATTTTGCTCATTTTACAGATTTCTTCAAATGGTAGGTCATTTTCATCATGGTGGAGGTCCTCCAGTTGTCAGGGATGAGCCAGACATCATGTCCTTGCCTCCGAGAGTTCGGCCTTTCGATCCCGAGAGGTATCGTCCTCAGGAGCATATCCTACCTCCCGCCACTTTCTACCATTTTACTAATTTTGATCGACGAGCACCCGCGGATCTACTGCTACGGGAGCCAGAGTCTCACCTCTCTCACCGGGCACGAGAGGTACGTACTTCATTTTTACATTTTCTGCAATGTATTCTGCATTTCTTGCGCATTTCCTGTTTTCGCTATATATGTTCATCTGCTTATTCTGAACACATTCACACACCATCCGGTCCACCTGGCACACAGCTCATATATAACCAGACTTTGGCCGTTTTAGCACACAGCTCACAACGCAGAATCCTGTTGAGTTGGCACACAGCTTGTTCTGAACACTCAGTCTATAACACAGCATTCTATCTGCATTTTGAACACACAGCTCAAGCACTTGAATTTCTGAACACGCAGCTCAGGCTTTTGGTTGTGAACACGCAGCCCACATTTTTGAAATCTGAACACGCACCTCAAACTTTTTGTCGTGAACACGCAGCCTACATTTCTAAAATCTAAACACACAACTCAAACTTTTTGTCGTGAACACGCAGCCCACATTTTTGAAATCTGAACACACAGCTCAAACTTTTTGTCGTGAACACGCAGCCCAAACTCTTGATGGTGGACACACAGCCCACAGTTTTTGAAAGTTGAACACGCAGCCCAAACTCTTGATGGTGAACACACAACCCACAGTTTTTGAAAGTTGAACACATAGCCCAAACTTTTTGTAATCTGAACACACAGCTCACAGTTTTTGAAAGTTGAACACGCAGCCCAAACTCTTGATGGTGAACACACAACCCACAGTTTTTGAAAGTTGAACACGCAGCCCAAACTTTTGTAATCCGAACACACAGCTCAAACTTTTCACTTTTGAACACGTAGCCCCTACTGAACACACAGTCCGTTTACTTCATTTTCCCGCAGCTCATACTGAACACACAGTTCATTTACTTCATTTCTGAACACGCAGCTTATACATTTCATTTGCAAACTGAATATATCTGTTAATTTCGAATGCATGTATCTTCTCGTTCTACACGAGGCTATGGCTCGATTATCGCTAGGGAGTGGTATGCGGAGCTCCCAGAGACCGTTCGTCATATGGTTGACGAGGCAGGGTTTGGACCCTTCTGCGCGGGCTATCACGTTACCTCGCGAGCAGGACCTTGATGGGGGCACTTGTAGAGAGATGGTGGGACACCACCAACTCGTTCCACTTTTCGGCTACCGGGGATATGACGATGACCCCGTTTGACTTTGCCATGCTGGCCTTGATGTGGCCGGCCGACCGGTCCCCTACGACGCAGACATAGGCGAGTGAGAGGCGGCTTGGATTCATTTGCTGGGAGCCCGCCCGCCGATTGACAGATCTTCGGGTAGAGTCAGGTACACCTGGTTTCCCGTGCAGTACAGGGGGACTATGCCCAAGACTCTCGAGGAGATAGAGCAATACGCTCGAGGGTTTTTGATGTTCCTCCTTGGGACCACTTTGTTCTTCGACAGGGGGAACACAGTTGGACTGTATATGCTCAGTGCTTTAGTGGACCTATCACAGGTCAGCCAGTATGACTGGGGTGGCGCCGGCCTCGCTACCCTTTACTGTTACATGAGTGCGACCTCCCATGGGCGGGGGAACATAGTTGGTGGCTACTGGAGAGCCTGGGAGGTACTTTCTGCCCTCTTGATTTACATTCTTGTTTTTCATTAGTTGTACACTGCACACGGCACACCTTACATTCGGTATTCTACATTCTGCACTCAACATTCTGTATTCTCCATTCTGTATTCATATTATGCATTCAGCATTCTGTATTCTCTGTACATTCTGTATTCTGATGGCTATTGCCCTGTTTTCCACAGCTATGGGTTTACGCATACTTTCCGACGCTAGCTCTGGAGCTCGAGGTGGAGGTGCCTCTCGTGATTCCTTACTCTCACGTATTTGAGGGCCGGTGCCGGCCGAGGGCTCGAGAGACGCTGCCCAACCTGCGGCAGTTCTTAGATACGATGCGGGCGACCAAGGTAATTCAGAACTCTCAGTTCTTTGTGTTTTCAGCTTTGGTTCATCTTGCATATTTACGATATCTAATCAGCTCATGCACTGGTTATCCGCAGATCACTTGGCAGCCCTGGGCGCCCTTGGGAGGAGATATCCATTTCCAATTCCTTGGGGGGTGGGCCTCTTCTCTATACAGGACTTTATTTGAGGGGCCGGTTGGCAGGGCCTGGTTTCTAGGGGATCGCTTCATGTGTCAGACGATGGGCGTCCCTGAACAGAGTATCCCCTCAGCACCTCCAGAGGACATGCGGTCCACTGAGGGACTCACCCCCGAGGAGGTTGACGTCACTATGTTGGGTACTGATGCGATTCTGCACACGGAGGAGGGGGAGTACGCGACTTACCGCCATACGTACTTGATGCCCCCACTGACAGGTATCCGTACTCCTACGAGAAGGGCTGCTGGTGCATCATCATCAACTTGAGCCCGGGCTGCAGATGCTCCTTCGACTAGCAGGGCCAGCATATCGAGGAGTGGGGCTAGACAGATTCCCCTGATTCCTCTGACTTATCAACACGCTGGGTGGCCAGATATTCCGACCGAGTTGACAGGATGGCGATACGGGACATCTTACCCGATCCCATTGGAGCCTCCATTGCCTGATCACCGATACGTCAGAGACCCTGACTCACCACCGGTATGCTTTACAGTTTTGATTTATCACTCAGATATTTGGACATTCATTCATTCACTGATAACTTGCACTTGCATTTGCAGCCTCCCAGCGAGTATACTGAGGAGTTGCTCGGGTTGGTGGCCTCACTCGAGGGCATGGTCCTGCGGAGGGAGACGCAGCTGTTCATCGCCGGTGTTTCGGTATTTTTCAATTTCCTTGCATTTATCATACTTCTGATGACATGCTGAATTTGACCATTTCACTGCATTGGTTGACTGTATGTGTAGAGCGCATCTGACACACACCACATTCATACACCGTATCTGCATACACCCACTCTATGTAGCTTTCTTGTCTCTGCATCTGGTATACATATTGGCTAATGTATTCAAATTGTCTTCTTTTTCAGATGCCACCGCTACAGGCTGGGCCATCCCGGCCTTCTCGAGGAGCTGGGAGAGGGGATTCGACTCGCAGTCGAGGCAGGCGTAGAGTACCTATCAAAGATGATCCGGAGTCTAGCGAGGAGGAGGAGTCTGCACATCCTCAGTCAGAGACATCTGCAGGCAGAGAGAAGGACTCTGGCTCTAGTTCTGAGAGTGGGGGTGATGCCAAGGAGGATTCTGAGGATGGCAACTCTGATTCAGATGATGGTGCTGGCGTAGAGGTTGCTCAGCCGAAGAGGATGAAGAGGGCCTCTCAGTCTTGCGCTTGATAGCACTAATGCAGATGTTCCTGCTTTATTTTCCTTTATTACTAGTAGTTATAGCACATCAGCTTTTAGGCAGTTTTATTTTCTTTAAAACTTTGTACCCTTGTTGTAAAATGTTGTAACAAAGGGATCATAATGGAATGAAACAGCTTTTTGTTCAAAATGTGTTGTATTTTGTATTCTTAGCATCGCATCGCATCATTTTGCACAAAAATGAGATTGAATGGAAATTAAGCACCGTGTATTGCCAAGTCAGGTAGTGAACCAACACAACAAACTAAGCAACTTAACTTACTAAGAAACAACAAAACCTTATCCAGTTTACAACTCGATAAGCAAAACACGACAACATTGATTAAACAAAGAGTGACAACCCGATGCACAAAACTCGACAACTCGATAAGCAAACTTAACAACTCGATAAACAAAACTTAACAACTCGATAAGAAAAACTTAACAACTTGATAAGCAAAACTCAACAACAACTCGATAAGCAAACGCGTTTCTGACAAACCGGGCGACGGAATGCATTCGAAACAGAGGTAAACACGGACCTTCAACACTCCCAACACATGGAAATGTTAGGAGCTCCCTTCTAGAGACTAGGAAAAGATCAAAGACCAACTTTCCTCCATGGCCGACCAGCAGAGAAGGCTGGCCGACTAGCTTTCTGCCTTGGAGACCAATGGGGTGGTCGGCCGACTAGGAAAACTGGCTGGCCGACCAGAAAAAGTGGTCGGCCGACCACTTGGCCCGGCGACCTCCAAATTTTTGACACATGTCTTCCAAACAGTGCCTTATCCTTTATAAAAGTTCCAACTTCGTGGTTCTTTCATTCCATCTCAGTCTTGCATCAAAATGGAGGCATTTCTCATCCAAAATCTCACAGCTTGGATTGCTACCTTAGACGGCTCGGAAAAGTTGAACTTCCGGGGCTTCGGCATAAATGCACTATTCACGCTGAGTCGCACTCCGCTACATCTTCCGTTCCTCCATGCCGCGGCAAAGTTTTGGAATCCGATAACACATGTCTTTAGCTTTGGCGGGCAAGAGGTGTGTCCTACCTTCGAAGATTTCCAAGCTTTGATGGAATCTGAGCGCAACCAAGAAATCTTGCCCCAACTTCGCTTCGGCCACGCCCAAGCCTTATGGCGAATGTGTGGGCTCACTATGCACGACGCTCGATCTTTGATTTGTGACGGAATGCTGGATATTCCGAGTTTGATTTGTCGATTTTCCGATGCCGGTGACCGTGGTGACCATCATTGGGAAGGCTTTCGGCGACATGCCCTTTGTTTGTCCATGCTATCTCATTTCTTGCTTGCCTCAGGCTCCAGTGGATCTAGTGTCCGGTTGATCGAGGTTGCCCAAGGCTTAAGGGAGGGCAAAAGCTGCATTGCCATGTCATTGGCCGAGACATTGATGGGCTTGGATGCTTTTCATCGCCGAGAGACGACCAGATTTGTGGGGAGTCCACTACTGCTACAGGTAATGTTTCCCACCCTATCTCACATATATATTGCTCACATCACTCGGCCCTCAAGCTCGGTTTTTCTTACAAAGCCCTTTTCTCACTTTTCTTTCATCGTACATCTCTCTATTCTTTAATCTCTCATTTTTTATCCCTCCCCAGGTGTGGTTGATGGATAAGTTGCAGGTTGTGGACTCTTGCCCAGTATACTCAGCTCGTGGCTACTTCTTCCGACGTTGTCTAGTCGATGCCCTGGATGAGGGATGATGGTTCGATTGGATGTGCAATTTGTCCACAGACCGCATTGCTTGGCGCTATCATTGGCTCAATCTACCGGCGATAAGCTACAGTATGTCTCGCCAGCCTGGGATTCAGTTGATTGGCCTGACACACTGCGTGTTCTACTTTCCTTTTCGGTTCCAGCGCCAGTTTGGCCATGATCAGATTTGCCCAGCAGAGGGGATAGAATACCCAGTTGCATTTCCGGTTCGAGGCGCGCAGCTTGCTCGGTATGCCACAGCATGGAGGACTAGAGAGCTCCTGGCCCCCGCTCCCACTTTCAGTTGCACTTTGTCTGACGAGTGCGTAGATTGGCTCAATGAAGAGGCACAGGTTGGGCCCAGCTTGGCATCAGAGGCTTCGACCAGCTCTGGGAAGGGGCACAGGAACACCTGACTCATCTATGCCCCGGATTTATTGCTTTATCAGTACTCTCAAGTTTTCTTTATGAGTGTAATAAAAAGCAACTTCAATTTGTATTCAAGAGTAGGAGAACTCTGTATTGAAATCAATGAAATTGAAGGTTGTGGGTACTGAAAATTTTCCGTTTGGTCCAAAAATGGTCTAAGTCGTAAAAAGATTAATTTGAGCAAAATCAATTTTTATTAAAACTTTTCAAGACCATTTTCGATATGGATCAGAACTGGACAAGCCTGAGATCTGTCACTGAGATGCACAACCCCGGATCCCAGCAACTGGAAAGTTGCCCCTAGTCTGAATAGCACTGCACCGAAGATCATAACCGAAGCTCTTGAATGCTGAATAGACAAAGATGACCGAGATGATCAAATAGACAAAGTTAATCGGGGAAAAGTTTATGGTTGGACTTCAGGATGAAGTTGCCTACGTATCCCAAAGATGGGAATCAAGCCTTACGTAGTTCGGCTCAGGTTCACTTGTGTATTAACCCTCACCTTTTACGCTCTAACTTTTGCCAAGGCCGCCCTTTGCGGGTTTCAACCTTGCGAGCTCAGTTTTTGTAATTTCAAATTTTTCATGCTCTAACTTTTGCCTAGGTCACCCTTTCGGGTTTTTGGCCTAGTGAGCCTCTCAGGGGTAATATTTCTTCAACTTGTCCATGTTGATCGGCTGTGAGAACTCTAGGCCATCTAGGTCCATCAGAACAACAGCTCCACCTGACCAGATAGACTTAATGATGTAGGGACCGGTCCAATTGGGTCTGAACTTGCCCCTAGGGTCGTGGATGGGAGCTCGATTGTCCTTGAGCACCAAATCTCATTCTTTCAAATTCCTGGACTTAACTTTCTTGTTGAAAGCCCTAGCAATTCTGCGCTGATAACCTTGAACATGGTACAGTGCTTTCAGTCTTCTTTCATCAAAGAGCATGAGTTCTTCAAATCTGCTCTGCTGCCAATCTGCTTTGGCTATCTGACACTCAGCCAGCACTCTCAATGACGGAACCTCAATTTCAATAGGTAGAACGGCCTCCATCCCATAAACTAATGAATACGGAGTCGCCCCAGTAGAAGTTCTAATTGACGTCTGGTAACCCCATAGAGCAAATGGCAACTTATCTGGCCAGTCCCGGTAGGTTTCCACCATCTTCTGCAAAATGTGTTTGATGTTCTTGTTGGCGGCCTCAACTGCTCCATTGGTCTGCGGCCGATATATGGACGACTTATGAAAAGCCATGTTGTATTTTTCCAACAAGTCAATCACTTCCTTCTTGAAGTGGGAACCGTTATCTGAAATAATCTCGTTTGGGACCCCGTAGCGACAGATGATATTGTTCCTGATGAACTTTGCCACATGTGAAGCCTTCAATACTGCATAAGATTGGGCCTCAACCCACTTTGTGAAATAATCTATCGCGACCAGAATGAACTCATGCCCATTAGACCCTTTTGGAGTGACAACCCCGATCACATCGATTCCCCAAACTGAAAATGGCCATGGCGAAGTCATATTGTACAGCTTCGACGGTGGCATATTCATGCGGTTTGCATGGACTTGACACTTGTGGCATCGCCGCACAAAGCCGATACAATCCTCCTCCATGGTGGACCAGTAGTAACCTTGTCTGAGAATTTTTCAGGCTAGCATCACCCCGTTTACGTGCGCTCTGCACTCTCCTCCATGGATGGCCTCCATTAGGCGCTTGGACTCTTCAGCATCAACACACAACTTATGCATTCCCAGATGACCTCTCTTGTACAATTTACCTCCGCAGATGATGAACTGAGCTGCCATTCTTCTGATTGCCCTTTTATCCTTGGCATTTGCCCCTAGTGGATACGCTTCTTTCTCCAAGAAGTTCCAGACATCGTGATACCAGGGGTTCTCATCTTGAACCTCTTCTATGGCAGCAATTGACTCGTAGGCCGATGCAAACTTCTGGTCAATGATGATCGGACGCATCCGGACTCCGAAAGGGATGTCTATCATGGAAGATAGAGTTGCTAGTGAATCTGCGAACCTGTTGTTTTCTCTTACTAGATGAGCGAAGTTCAGCTTCTCAAACCGAGGAAGTAGCAGGTCCAAGGTCTGGTGGTACATTCTCATCTTTTCTTCTTTGACTTTCCAATCTCCCTTAGCTTGGGATACAACAAGGTTCGAGTCCCCGATGACGTCCAACTGTTTTGCCCCTAGTTCTAGGGCTGCTTCTAAACCAGCAATGCATGCTTCATACTTTGCTTCGTTGTTCGAGACTTTGAACCGGAGCTTAAATGCTAGAGGGATACGGGAATTGTCAGGTGCTATTAGCAACACCCCTATCCCATACCCATATTGGTTTGATGCTCTGTCAAAGTATATCGTCCAAGTTTCATCTTCGACATGCAGAATGGCCTCGTCTGGGAATAAGTACTCAACTGCTTCATTCCCTTCCACTGGGTGATCGGCTAGGAACTCCGCTACCGCTCTCCCCTTTACTGACTTGCGAGTCACATACTTCAGATCGAACTCGGAAAGCAGAAGCAACCAACGAGCTAGCCTACCCATAAGTGCCAGTTTCTCGAAGAGATATTTGATGGGATCTAATCTTGAAACCCACATTACAGAGTGAGCTAACAGGTAGTGCCGCAGCTTCCTAGTAGCCCATACCAAGGCCAAACAAGCCGTCTTGAGTGGAGTGTAGCGGGTCTCGTAATCCAACATCTTCTTACTCAGATAGTAGATAGCTTTCTCCACTTTATCCTCTGATTCCTGCACAAGCATGCAGCCCATCGTAGTTTCAGTCACTGAAAGGTACAAAATCAACGGTTTTCCCGGCTTAGGTGGCGACAACACGGGTGGGTTCTGTAAGTATTCCTTGATATGTTCAAAAGCAGCTTGGCATCGGCCGTTCCATTGGAACTTCTTTCCTTTCTTCAAGAGACCAAAAAGTGGTTCACAAGTCAAGGTTAATTTTGAGATAAACCGTCTTATGAATTGCACTTTACCCAGAAAGCCTCTCACCTCCTTTTCAGTCCTTGGTGGTGGCATTTCTAAGATGGCCTTGATTTTGGAAGGGTCGACCTCGATACCTCTCTGTGTAATCAAGAACCCTAGCATTTTCCCTGCTGTAACACCAAACGTACATTTTTCCGGATTCAACCGCAACCGGAATTCTCTGATCCTTTGGAAGAACTTTTGCAAGGCAGTGTAGTGGCCCTCTCTTTCTTTGGACTTGACGATCATGTCGTCCACGTACACCTCAACCTCTTTGTGGATCATGTCATGCAATATCGTGGTTGCGGCCCGTTGATATGTAGCTCCAGCGTTCTTCAACCCAAATGGCATCACCCTATAGCAGTAAGTCCCCCACGAAGTGGTGAAAGCAGTCTTCTCCCAGTCTTCAGGTGCCATCACTATCTGATTGTAGCCTGAGAATCCATCCATGAACGAAAGCAAAGCATGCCCCGCTGTGAAGTCTACTAACTCGTCGATATGTGGCAAAGGAAAGTCGTCCTTCAGACTAGCTCTATTCAAATCCCTGAAATCCATGCATACCCAGATCCTGCCATCCTTCTTTGGCACCGGAACGATGTTGGCCAACCAAGTTGGGTACTCAGATACCAGCAGGAACCTTGCGTCAATTTGCTTGGTGACCACTTCTTTAATTTTGAGAGCCTAGTCCGGGCGGATCCTTCTGAGTTTCTGTTTAACGGGTCGGGCCTCTGGGTCAAGAGGGATCCGGTGCTGTACAATCTCAGGATCGATTCTAGGCATGTCTTCGTAGGACCACGCGAAAACATCTTTGAAATCTTTTAATAAAGCGACTAAGCGCTCGCGCTCCTCCGAAGACAACGTGGACCCGATCTGGACCAACCGCGAGTCCTCCTCAGTACCCACATTAACTGTAGTGATTTCATCAACCAAGGGTTTAACAAATCTCTCCTGCTCTTGATCAATTAGACGTTGTAAAATCGAAGGAATTTCTTCCTCGTCGTTTTCATCAAAATTTTGAAAGTCCTGATTAATACAATAAATCAAAGGCACAGAAAAGTACTCAGAAACCACAGCCATTCCATTCTCATTAAGCACATCTAAATCGTCCGATTCCTCTGTTACAACAGACTCAAAAGAGAAAGAAAAAGACGACCTAGACAAGACTGTGGTATCCGGGTTATCACCCCCAGGATTACCGAATTCAGACTCAGACGAGCTGGAACCTGATTCCGACTCTACAGACTCGGTGGAATCAGATTCCAGCTCACTACCTGACCCGGTGCTGCTTGACAAAAATCCCTCCTCGTACTGCCAGATGAGAGAGGGTGCGATGGATGCATCCAAAATGCTTGACGGTGGGCTCGCAGCCGTTTCATTCCCAATCATGGACACTGAGAAGTTATCCCCCAAACATTCTGTACGATCAGAGGATCTGAGAGTAAACAAGCCAGAGCTACCCCCATTTCGACTTCGGCGTTCTTAGAATCCACTTTCTTGCACTGCTCAACCTCAGCTGATGGGTCTGTCTGCTCTTCGGCAACATCATCCTCGGATAACTGCAGGTCAAAAAAGATCTCAAACCCGGGCAAGCGCCTCCTCTCGGCATTCAGCCATGGCTCTGGGAAGCCACAAAATGGAAAGTCCTCCCTCTCTCAGACGAAGCGTCCGTTTAGGATACCCTGGATGGGTCGGTGCATCAACTCAAAAGGCTTTCCCGCCTGCTTCGCTCTGGCTCTCCCAGCCATCTCCTTACCTTTCCTCACCCAATCCTCTTTGGTAGGCAGATAACCCAAGCCAAAGGTATGTGGGTTGTGCGGCACTTCGGCCGATATTGCAGTGCCCTTCCGGCCACTCTTCTCTAATCCCATCCCGGGGATGTGTTGGAGCTTGTCTTATGAGGTACACTGATTGAGCGCTAACATACAACCCCTCATCAACAGCCAAGATGTTCTGTACAACCCAAGCCTCGGCTAAGGTAAAACCCAACAAGAACACATCCTCCATACCATGCTCGATTTCCAAAACCGGCATCGATACTTCTGGCGGTGGATGAATCGATGAATTTCCAAAAACGATGGCCACCCCCTTCCCATGGGGGTATTTCAACATCTGGTGCAAAGTGGATGAAACTGCCTTCACCTGGTGCAACCACGACCGCCCCAAAAGTAGATTGAAGATTGCAGGAACTTCCAAGACGTGAAAGTCAATCTCATGCTGCCCTGGACCGACCTGGGTTTGAATTTTCACCGTCCCCATTACTTCTCTGCTTGTGTTATCATATGTCCTTATCACCTGAGCTATCGGCACAAAGTCTGCGAGCTTCACCCCAATTGCATACGCTGTCCTTGTCGGGCACACGTTGATGGTGGATCCGGTATCGACAAGAATCACCGGTATCCATTTGTTTCTACATTCCACAGAGATGTAGAGAGGTTTGTTGTGATCCTAGCCCTCAGGCGGTAGTTCCTTGTCAGAAAAAGTCAATGCCGGGGAACCTCCTCCTGAAAAAACCAAGCCCACCAGTTGTTCAGGCGTGGTGTCTATTGAGAGTTTGGCCTTGTCCATTGCCGATAAGATAGCTTGTCTATGAACACGTGAAGCCATAAGCAGTCCCCAGATGGAGATGTCTGCTTGTATCTTTTTCAACTGTTTTAGCACGGCCTTTTCTTCAAGTAGCTTCTCTTTCTGCTTTTCCACCTCCTTGTCCTTCCCGGACGCCTCTAGCTGATCTAGGTGTGGGGGCTTGAAATACCGCCCACTCCTAGTCATATGGTCAACTTCGCCAATATACCAGGTATCGTCCGATTGATTGCTTCCCCAGTCCTCATCCATGTGGGCAAGACATAGATCATTGTCCTCCCACCACATTCCATCAGCAGCAGACAAACACCTGTCTGCTCCGTTACCACTGTCTTTGTACTTACGGTACCTTCTGTCCATGTGCTCGCAGCACCCTCTGCTCTTGTGCACACAGCACTTTCAGTCCCCACAGGGGCCTTGGCTTTTCTGGCTCTCTCAGAGTCTTCGATTCCTTCTTGTTCCAACTGCATCGGTACAGTTTGTTGTTCAACATTCCCTGTAGTCAAAATGCCCAAATCCTGAGCGAAATTCTTGGCACCGGCGCCCTCCGGCGATGTATTCTGATCCCCGGTCCTTTCGGCCACAATTGATGTCCTTGCCCCTGACGGGCCCTTTTCTAGCTGAGATTCTTCGACAATATCTGGTTGGTCGTCAAGCCACCCCGTAACCTCTGTTGACTCCTCAAAATCAAACCAGTTGACTGTTGTGTCTCTCGGATCTTGTTCGTTGAAAAACTGAAGGTTAGCAAGGTCCCCTTCCAGAGCTGCTAAGTCATCCATCTTCGGATCAAGTCTCTTTCCCCGTATTACACAAATTTCTGCCCCCACCAACAATTCCATATTCGGTCCAGCCTGGCCCACTGTCGTAATGTAGCCACTCGGATCATACGCCTTCTCAGCATAGTTCCTAATTTCCTCAGACCTTGAATCAATAACGCCACTTTCCTCCGAAATCATCCCTCTTCCATCTTCGATGGTCACCACCATTGGTTCAGGTTGGGCTCGGGAGATGTCCAACATGCACAAGTCAGTGCTGTCGAGAAGGAACACCTCTGGCTTGGGTAAGTGAGATGGGGTGATATATATGCTGGGGTCGTATGACATGACCCCAGTCTGGATAAAATTGATACGTTTGGGAGGTGGAGCTTGGTTGTGTGGTGGGAGAGGGTTGGTTGTGACATTGGGTTTCTCTGGAGGCACAATCACCCTATTATCAATGAGATCTTGAATCTCATGACGTAATCGGAAGCATTGGTCGGTGTCATGATCGTGCTGTTGGTGAAAGGCACAGTATTTGGCTGGATTATGGGAGGGGGGAAGTGGATTCGACAATGGCCGCGACTCCAGGGGCTTCAAATGCCCTTTCCTGATTAAAACCCCGAGAGCTTTGGACAGGGGCATATATAACGGAGTGAAGGTTCTTTGGCCTCGAGGTTGGTGTTTGGTTGTTTGCGAGCTACTTCCGGACGCACCGAAAAATGGTGTAGCCGCAAGGGTTCTTGGGGGAGTGGTGGTGACCATGCTTACTTCTGAAGCTCTGGCGGTTGCGGCATTGCTTGTGCCTGTATTGGTGTTGCAGTTGAAGGTTCTCCTGGGTTGCTCTCTGTCTTGGTCAATCAAACCCTGTTTCATAGCATCCTCAATTTGTACCCCCATCTCATGTAAATCTGAAAAGGTGGGGAAGGGGAGAACAATCATTTCTGCATAAGCTTGGGCTGGAGATTGCGCACAATCATCCGAATCTGATCTTTGTCAGTGGGCCTAGTGGTCATCATTGAGGCCTTGGCCCTCCACCGGGTTACGAAGTCAGAAAAACTCTCCTTAGGCTCCTGCCTAGTCGTCTCGAGATCATGGGTTGTGATCTCGATCTGTGTATTATAGGAGTACTGAGCGACGAAAGCCTCGGCCATCTCATCTCAATTCCTCTTAACATCGTCTTTCCAGTTTTGCGTACCAGATGGCCACCACACCTGACAGGGTCCGGCCGAATAAAGAAAGCTTCTGTAGTCTGGTGAGGCCCATCGGCCTTAATATGTCTAAAAATAACCGTAAGTGCACCATGGGATCCTCGGACCCGTCAAAGCGGTCAATATGTGGCATCTTAAATCTGTCCGGCAACGTCACGGCTGCGTCGGTATACCCATCCTCGATGTCCGGGATGGACTTCACACCCTGGGATTTCTTGAACAGCTTTTCAAGCTTGCTCACTTTTAATGCCGTGGGGTCCACCTCAAATTCGAAGGGAGAATCTGGTTGATTGATAGAAGTGGGTGCCTTGGATAGTTGAGGTGGAATCGGGGGCGGAGCTGGCCCTGTTGGGATGTCTGTATCCTCCTGGACATTCTGGACATTCGCCGTCTCCCCGGGTATTGGAACTCTGGTGAGGGGAGGAGCTTGGTGTGAAGCTGATGCTCCAGCTTGCTGCTGTAACCGGGTAATTAGCTCTGCCTGTTGGGCCATGACAACGGCCTGCTGTTTGGCAAATTCTGCTTGACGAGCAGCGTCCTCCTGCATGGCTCTCATGCTCTCTTAGAGCTGACGCATCATTTCTTCCATCCCTGCCGTGTTCTGCTGATCTAGCTAAATATCCGGTATATGTTCCCTCTCTGCGGGAGAAACAGAACTCTGATCCCTACTGTACTCAGGTGGAGTAGACAAAGCCCTCTAAACTGACTGCTGAACTGATATCCTCTGCCTAACTGCCCTCCGTCTAGTAACCGGGGGTAATGAGTGGAACACTGGTTGTCCATCTACCAAATCCTCAGATCGATGGAGTCGACGACCTCTAGTCCAGAGTGCTTGGGGAATATCTGCTTGGTCGGAAGCAATTGTGCTAAACTACCTAGCAAAAAGATAAATAAAGCATAATAAGGAAATAAACAACCAGAAAATGAACAGCATAACGGCTTAAATAAACACAACACACAGTTGGGTATAACAACACGCAGTTGATAAGCTAAATACACTGTTCTCCAACAATGATCATTGTTCCCAAATTACTACCCCCAAATCTGAATCTGATACCCGCAGATAACTGATTCCCAAAATACCGATACTGGTGCCCTCAGGCCTGATACCCAAACTTGTAAACTGATACATGCATTCTTGTAGAGACGTACTCTAAAAGCACATAGCAAACAAGTGAGAGCAAAAAACACCCCTATGTTGGGATAGGGTTTCCCTATCCTATTTTGTCAGGAGCTAGGGTTTCACTACGCACGCAGCGGTTTCAAACAACCTATAATCGGGTGAGCAACCTGTCCTAGTTTGGAATGGTCACTATGGATTCCGATATGCACTAGGTCGAATGGTCAAAAAGGGTGCCCCGGTAAAAACCAGGGTTTGTGTTCCCATCGTGGCAGAGCCCGTAACCGATCAGCCTTATGGCACGCTTCTCAAAGCGAGCCTCCAGCAAACCGTTCAGGAATAGCATATGGCAAACATGGTTTCCTAGGCGCACCAATGCAAATACAATGCAAAGAAATACATAAGTGTAATCAAAACAAGTTATCATGAGTTCGAGTCAAGTTCTCTAACTCCCCAGCAAAGTCGCCAGAAACTGTAGACGTCCCCGAACGTCCTGGGAAAATCCCGTTTTGTTCATTGGGCTCACTACAATTCGGACTCAAATGTCACGGTTCTGAATCTAATCCCGCAAAGTGCAATGCAGACCGGTAAATCACCCAAAAGTCCAATCCAGCAAATCGTTTTGAAAAACAAATTTTTAGAAAGAAGTGCCAAACATGGACTGCTTTGCCAGATAGAGTCGCCACCTAAATATTTTGTTTTGGGGGAATTTAGGAAACCCTGACTCGTGCCTAAGGCCACGTGTCCGTCATCACCAAAGTTGCCTCGGCTCGGGAACTTGGGTACGATTGGGGAAGGTCATTTCATGAGCACCCCGCTCGCGCGATCGAAGATCGGCCACTACTAAGCATGATATCGAGTTTTTGAAAAACACATGTGCTCTTATTCCGGTTTATTAGCTAGAATTACTATGTGATGCGCACAGCATACAAGTATAGACTAGATTGCCTAAGTTGGAACAAAGCATCGCATATCCGTTTGTTTTGAAAATGGATTGAAAGTTTGCTACTCGCAAGTAGGCTAAAACACGGGTTTCGACGAATTATTCCAATTCAAGCAACCCAACCTTCACCCACAGGCATTCAGGCAGTTATATCACATAAGCACATAGCCTCATGGTAAACAAGCTATCATGGCAGTCACTCACACGCATGCAAGGATGCTAAAGCATATACACTTACCGAGTACTCCGAGCCAAAGAAAGAAGCTAATTAGAAAAACATGCATGAATCCTAACTATGCTGAGATGCCTAATGCAACACATGCAAAAATGCAACTACAATAGGCTCGGCTATTCTAAGATGGCATATGAGATGCAACAATCGATACATGTATTCAACTTGGAATTGAAATACAATGCAGTTAGCATGATGCGCCGAGCCGGTGCATGCAATACAGATGAATGAATGCAAACATGCGAACATAAGATGCTAATTGAAACATGCCCTAAAACTAACCATCATAAGCTGGTAAATAAAAGGGAGAAAAACGTGGGGTTGGAAGACATGCATCACACACACGCACACTTATTACAACATTGCCCTCTCTCGGAGGGTCCGAATAAATAATAACAGAACCAACTAGCTAATCTAAAATAATTAAACTATTTATTACACAACCGAAATGAATAACGAATTACAGCTAAATATACACAACATTAATTAATTAACAAATTAAACTAAAGAAGCAAATAAATTAGCATGCAAGCTACATGAAATGGACTGCCTCAGCTCTGTTCCGAATGATAAAGGATGCATGCATGCTCGAGTCGCCTTGTCGGGAAATCCATCGCGATGTCTCAACTCGCCTTTGTTTGCAATTGAACTCAGAAACTTGCACAAAGCTCCAAGGAGATGAAACTCCACCCTGGGAATCTAGGGGAAGGCTACCGACCAGCTATAGGCATTAGAGACCACCTACTGACCATCCTTGGTGGTGAAAACCAGAAAAGGTGGTCGGCCTACCAGAAAACCTGGTCGGCCGGCCAGTTTCTTCTCTTGGTTTCTGCATTTTCTGCAACAAAGGCAAGAGAGAGAGAAGGCAAAGTATTTTTAACATATGTGTGCCCGACCACTCTCCCCGTCATTGCATAAGCTCTAGGGATTGTAGTCCTTGATCCTCGTGCCATCAATCACGCATCCCGATGCATGATGGCCGAAGAGTCGAATTGCACGACTCAATGTGAAATGAATGCACATGTAAACACCTAAAGCCAACAACTGTATCATGGATAGTCAAGAGTGTCGGTGACCAAGAATCGAGGCACGTTTCGTCACTTCGAGTACGAACGTCCCTCGTTTCCTGTGTTTGGACTAAACCCTACTCCAAACACAATGCAACAAACAATGTATGGACAAATGCAACTCTAGCATGCGATCTAAATGCAATGCAACTAAGTGATGCGAAGATGCACGGAATGACATGCAAGCATGCAAATGGCATACACAATGCTATGGACTAATCAATGGCATACTCAATGCACATGGATTAAATGGCATGCATACACAATGCACTAACATACGCAATGTTATGAACGAGGCATACGCAATGCAATGATCAAACATGCGATAACATGGACTATAGGGCATACACAATGCAAGATGGACTTAAACCAAGGTGGATGGGCCTCGGCCACACCCAAATCAGTGGCCAATATGATGAAAATGGGCAAAAGGTACATGCAAACATGCACAAATGTAAGGGACCAAACCTAAGGAACAAAGTGCAACTCTACCAAAGATGACAAGAATGAAATATGGCATACAATGACGCATGTTCCAGCTCTGAAATGACATACAAGATGGTCCAAATCATGCAAACAACTCACCCGATGCATGTTGGATGGCATAATTACCGAAACTCGTGAAGTGCACTCACACTAGAGGTATGCAAAGCGATGCCCAAATGACCAAACCAACCGCAATAGTCCCTATGCAGACCCAAAATGGACTAAAAATGATGGCTTGCAATGCACAAAAAATGAAGCTCATGCAATAGCCAAAAATGAGACATACAAGCACAACTCTCAAACGCTTTAAAGAGTGGAAAACATGGGAATATGGCACAAGTATAAGCTCTTAAATAACATGTTCAATGATGCCAAACATGAAAAAAAACTCAAGTTAGGCATGCAAGAGGCTTCAAAACTCGAAGCTAGGCAAGGGTATTCACTACAAGCAACATGGCAAGCATTCGAACATGGGGACCTTAAAACAGAGCTAAGGCAGCCCAAATCATTAATAAAATCAGTTTAGAACATGGCCAAAATATGCTAGAATCAATGGCCAAAACATCATGCAATGGAAGCTAGTGAGCATGGTTTACAACTACAAGCATATGAAACATTCAAGAGGCCACTAAACCAGCAAAATTCAGAGACATGACATGCCAAAAAAAGCCCAAAAATCCACTGAAACATGATCAATGTATGCAAGAATGTCATGCTCCTTTGATAGGCTATAAGAGGGGTTATTCTACACATGCAAGAGACACACCCAAGGTGACAAAAACAACTCTGGACAGAGCCTAGGTAGTCCCTAAAAGTCACTGAAAAGGGCCTGAAATAAGGCTTGGAGGTGTGCAAATGAAGGCTCCTTTGTAAGGCCAAAAATGCTAAGTGAACAAGACAAGGAGGGAGAGGGTCACCCCTCTCTGATTTTGGCTCTCAAAAATACATGTTAACACTAAAAATCTGCTGGATTTCAGTGGTTAAAAGGCAAGCAAAGGTCAACACAAAGGCTTTAGGGCATGGCTCAAAACAAGGAAAAATGAAGCATGCAAGGGGTAGATGACCCCACAACAAAAATGACCTTAAACAAACAAAAAGGACCTCAAAAAAAGACTTTTTTTAGTTTACAACAAAGCTCAAATATGCATGAAAATAAGGCTAAGAGATGGATCAAAATAAAGCTTAAAAGAGGGAAGAGTGTGTTACCCTTGTAGCTCAGCAAAACAGCAACTTCTCCAGCCCAAAACAACTCTTTGAGACCTCTCAAGACTCCAAGAACCTTAGAACAATGGTGGGGTGTGTGGCTATGAGGTGTGGTGTAATAGGTCAAGAACAAGACCCTTTTGAACCCAAAATTAGAGATAAAGAGAGAGATATGTAATTGGAGCCTTAAACCAATTTCTCAACCTGGTATAAGGAAGAGGAGGGCCTCTCTTATAGAGATAACAAGGCCAAAGCTTCTTCGAGAAGCTAAAAACCAAGGCTCAAGATCTCCATACACGTGTATGGAGGATACAGTCATGTTGGACTGTTGTAGGAACAGGACCGAAGCTAGCAAAGCTAATGTATCCGGTGCTGTTATCTCTACCCCATTAATGCTTAGTCCTCGCTTAGAATTCGTAAGTAATCACAAATTTTCTATTTGGAACTAGTGTTCTTAATGATGATTTCTCAGGCAATGAAGCCAATTCTGTGACACCTGAACGTTTAATTAAAATACCACATATATATTTATAGTTATATATAATTGTGGGTGTATGTGATAATATATTATTAAAAATAATAAATAAATAAATAATACTAATATAATAGTGGGTGTGATAGTAAAATAAATAATTAATTTTCTGTTGATATACGATAAAGTATTAAATTAGGAATTAATTTGTTTATTAAGTTATATTAGAAAATTGGGCTAAAGTGTAATTATCACAAATATTCATTAAGATAAGTATAAATCCATGGTGATTTATGATCAAATCTGGGGAGGATTTGAGTTGTGCCACGTGTTGGCCTCAGGGTGCTTTTGCCTCCCTATAAATAGGGAGGAGTTGATCAAGATCTGTGGAGTTGATCAAGATCAGGGGAAAGAAAAGGAAAAAAAAAAAAAGAAAGGGAGAGGCACGTAAGTTACTAGAAGTAGGAATTTATAGTAGGAAGGTTGTGATAGTGGAGTAAGGCTAAGGGTCAATATTAAGGTGAGTTATATTATACCTTGAGTCACCATAATATATTTTACGTATGTTTTGACTTACCATAATTTATTTTGTACAAGTTATATTTTATGAGTTATATTAATACAAGTTATATTTTGAGTTATATTAATACGAGTTATATTAATATTTTAATTACGGGGATTAATTTCTGAACTCTATTTGTTAAAAATGAAACCCATGGATATGTTTGTTTAAATTTTAAAGAATATTTGACTATAACCTTATAAACAATTATGTTTTGTAAGTACCACCACGGGAGTCCTATGGCGTGGGGGACTTAAATAACCATTGGCCTCTGTCTGGCCACTTTGTGGTCCTCTGTTTGTCATGGATCCATTAACCTCTGTTTTGAACGTCACTCCTGTGACCTCTGTTCTGTTCTGTTCTGTACCGTGGTTATGGTTATTTATTTATATAATTTCTGTATTTCAGTTTCTGCAACTAAATGATTTATTTACCAAATTAAGTTATATAAATGTTTTGGCTTAACTAACTATCCATGATTATTTTGTAATCCCTATACTCTTGGCATAATATTTCTCACTCTGCTGTGTGCTTATAGCTGTTATCCTTTCAGGTGATGAGATGTAAAGAGGACCCATAACCTCGTGTAGTGGAACCTGTGCAAGAAATTGATACAAATCCGTTAATTTGTTTTTCTTTTCTTTTCTTCTTTGTTTTTTTTTCTGATGGCCAGTCGCTGCATAATAAAATAATAAGCCTATGGATGTACTCTTTTTTTTTAATAGAATGAAATAACTTTCTGTTTAATTATTTTTATTTCCGTTTGCCTCCACTTACGCAGTTTAATTTGCTAGGATTAGAATAAGTAAGTAAGTTGCAATTCTAACTCTAAGCCCCTAGGGTTGGGTCGTGGGCAAATTCCAAGAAAGTAAACCTCTCAATTACCATATGAAACCTCATAATCCTATCCAGCAAAGGCCATGAAGATGCACAAAAAATGAATTCTAGTGGAGTGAAAATTGTTCACTGAATTCAAACCCGAGTGATCATGAAGAATTGCATCAAGAACAGAGTGCAATCCAATCGCAAAAGACACGAATCCATTTGAGCTTAGCAATCGAACCATGTGTGTCCATTCGACCATGTTCTTGGATTCACTAGAATTCTTGGATTCACAAACAGGTGGCTGAGTGATTTCCCAATCTCATCAAAGCCTAATAATGAAAAGAAAGGGGCAAGAACACCATGGATTGAAATGGGTCTTTTAAGAAACAAATCAGGATAAGAAATATGACAATAAATCAATAAATTATATTATATTATATTATATTCAATAAATCATTACATAATATAGCTAGGAATATATATCATATATACATCAACATCATCCATCAAATCAAGGAGGATAAATATCTTGAGTTTGAAGAGAGAAACTAAAACATGAAATAAAACTTTTAAATAAAATGAAGACAAATAGATTGCAAAATCTGAATGGAAGCGTAAGGGCGCTTGAGATATATCAGAGGCTGGAGCTAATACGGGGAGACAGTTATCGGTCGTGTCGGATTGTGTAGGGAACTGGCCGAAACTAATGCTAAGACAATTTAAGGTCATGCCAGACGTTGTAGGAACTGACTGGAATCAATATCGAAACAGTTTTACAAGGTTACGTCAAACCATTGCAGAGACTGGATATTGAACCAGCAAATGTGACATACACATAACTTATGATGTAGTACCGAATGATGATGGCAACAGATGACTTTGTGTGCCAGGGAGCAACTTATGAGAAAGTGCGCCAAGGGGGCGACTTAGGTGGTTCGCCAAGGGGGCGACTTAGATGATGTGCCACATGGGGCGACTTAGGTTGTTCGCCACAAGCGGCGGCTTAGAGAGTGCGCCAATGGGGTGGCTTAGAGAGTGCGCCACAAGAGGCGGCTTAGGTAATGCACCAATAGGGCAACTTAGAGAGTGTGCCAAAGGAGGCGGCTTAGGGAGTGCGCCAAGGGGGTGTTTTGGGTGATTTGCATGGTGTATAACCATACTCACCACAATATAGATATAATACCCCCCTCAAACTCAAATAGGTTTGAAGATAAAAATCTATTTGAGGTTGAAGCAGAAGGAAAAACAGAGTGGAGTATAAAAACAAACACACACACACACACAACAAAAAAAAAAAGAACGAGGATTGCAAGTAAAAAATAAATAAATATATACATATATATGATAGAGATATTTGGAGTAAAAATAAATTAGCAGATAGAGGAAGTTATCACCATGAAGCAATACTGAAAGGAAAATATAGCAATAGAATGGTTTGACGTCCGGCAGACGACCAAGGCAAAGTTACTGCCCACCGGTGAAGTGAAATTACTAGGTATTTAATCTAACTTTGATACCATTTGTTATAATAGTAGGGTAGAGAGAGAGAAGAGAGAGAGAGAGAGAGAGAGGAAATAATATATATTATATTCAATAAATTATGATCCTATACAATAGAAGGCCTGTATATATATGCTGAGAAAGAGTATCCTATAATAAACTTAACTATGACAATACAAATATATTTAGGAAATCAATATCTAATATATCTAGGAATATATATCATATATACATTAACAGAATTATTGGGAGTTGAATGGGTTGATGCAAAGATTGCCATGATTGTAAGGACCACTGCCATGGCGAAGTAGAATAGGCAGTGCCACCAATTTGAACATGAAGTAGCCATTGATGTTGTAGAGAGAGAGAGAGAGAGAATAGAGCAAGAGAGAATTCCCAAGAATTGTGGTCTTGGAAGTTTATTCAGTTTTCTTGGGAGGTTGGGCTTTTGTCCAAGACAGGATGGGCTGGGCTTGTACATGATTTCTAATACCAATACAAAAAATAAAAAACTTTTAGGGCAAGGCTTTGAGTTGTGAGATCTGTTTTAAGGTCCAACTAACCCACTTCAATATGGTGCACTGAATTTCCCTCAACTAGTTCAATAAAAACTGAAGAATTATGAGATAGTATCTTATCAAGGGAGGTACATGAGTTTGAGTCGTACAACTTTATCTTCTCTATTCCTCTCCAACCCATTGTAATATAATAAATAAATGAAAACCGTGCATGTGAAACATCTAAAACAATGTTTATTATGTTGGAACAATCTTCTGTGTAAATAAAATAAATTGAAACAAAGCCAAACAAAATAAAATAAAACTTACAGAATTTATTTTGTTGAACCAAATATAAAAAATTAAAAGACCAAGTCGAGTGTGTGACACTCTGTCCTTAAGACAGATTCGCCCCACTACGGTGCTTACGGTTGAGTGGCGTCTATCTCCCAGGATACAATGATCTTCACAAACTTGTAGTAGCACTCCATACAAATTTGTAAGACGAACTAGAACCTTGTGTTCTTATACTCTCTTTAGATTATCTCTAAAACTAGAATGAAGATTAAAATGCAAAGAATAAAATCTGGACAGCAAAAGTATAAATTGCAGACTGATTTTTGGATCTAAAAACACTGCTGGAATGTTGGTATTTATAGGTAGCATACACAGCCCCGAACAGGTACTGTTTTGAATCCAACAGGTGCACTTTTGAAATGAACAGGTACTGTTTTGAATTCAAACTGATATGTTACCAAGTTTTGAATCTGTTCGGAAAAACAAATCTGTAACTGTTGGGCAGTTAAAACCGAACCTGCTGGGCAGTTTTCCAGTTTGAATCTGAGAGGAATTTCGGACAGAAGGAGACTTAAATGTTGGACAAAAATTGGAATTCAAATTTGAATTAAATTCCCGCAATATTTTTTTGAAAAAATTCAAATGAATTTTGTCCAAAAAATTAATACAAGAACTGACCCGACCCACAACCGCGCGGCTCGGCGGACGGATGGCGCGGCGGCGCGTGCGCGCGTGTGTGGTTGTTTTGTCTAAGGTTCACTTTGTCCATAACTCCTCCCTTCTACAAACTTGGGGTGCCCCTTGGGTCCAACCCAAGTGTTGTAGGCTAGAGCTTATAAACTCAACAAAACTCTCTTAAAGTTTCAATGTAGGACAAGCCTCACAAGGAAACCCACATTTAAAACTTAAATGTTCAATTCCACGAACTCGAAAACGATGTCATGTTCCCATTCACTCATAAATGGTTTTGACGAACCGTCTTCACCGTGTGACTTGCCACGCGGCAAGGAACACTTCACCTCTTCAGACCCGCCCCAAAAGACGTTCGGGGCCCACTCAATTTTGGGCTTAAAGTCGGCCCAAAATAAGACTAATAAACCAAATTTTCTAACAATCCCCCACATGAATGGAATTTGACGGAGAGAAAATGCAACAACATGATCTAATTTTAGAGAGTACAGAAATTGAAAATATTCTGCAACGGATAGGTAGCTTTTGGCTTTGAACCTTCCCTTGTGAGACACTATCGGATTTACTAGCTAACCAGTGAATATGATGTCTTGAACTGTTCAACCGTTTGTGTAAACCAAGACAATAGAACTCACACAGTATATCCCCAGACACAGTTTAGTTCTCACTATTGTGTTCATTTTGGCCCTGAACAACCTGGTCTTTCATGAGTGCTCTAAAGACTTGCAGCCCTTTACAAATCTTATAGAACCGGCCCAGTTCACACTCACATAGGTGATTCTTATGAAGAGTATCCTGCCATACTCCACTAGATTTACTTAGATATAAAAATCATTAAAATTTTATTTAACCTAAAACGCTGCAGACATCACTTATTTCATCATAGAAATGGGTAGGAGTTAAACTCCCCAGTGATCCTTCTGAGTCATTCACAACTCGGTTGTCCCTTTGAACCTAGATCTTAGATCTCCAGTCAACTAGGTTGGGTTGCCGTTGTGGTAACTCTTATTTAATAGGCTTTAGTCCCATTCCCCTCGATGAATTCTCAACTAACTCTCTTGCTAACCCTTTGGTTAGTGGATCCGCTATGTTGTCTTTAGACTTCACATATTCAATGGAAATAATTCCATTAGAGAGTAGTTGTCTTACGGTATTATGTCGACGACGAATGTGTCTAGACTTACCCTTATACATATGACTCTGTGCTCTACATATTGCTGATTGACTATCGCAATGTATGCATATAGCAGGCACCGGTTTTGGCCAAATTGGAATATCTTCAAGGAAGTGGCGAAGCCATTCTGCTTCTTCCCCTGCTTTGTCTAAAGCTATGAATTCTGATTCCATAGTAGACCTAGCAATACAAGTCTGTTTGGAAGATTTCCAAGATGCAGCTGCAACACCAAGAGTAAAGACATACCCACTGGTGGACTTCGAGTCTCTAGTATCCGATATCCAATTTGCATCACAGTATCCTTCAAGTACTGCTGGATATCTAGTATAATTAAGCCCAATGTTACGTGTAAATCAGAGATATCTAAGAACCCTTATAATTGTTTCCAATGTTCTACTCCCGGATTACTCGTATATCTACTTAATTTACTTACTACATAACCTATATCTAGGCGAGTGCAGTTCATCAAGTACATTAAGCTTCCAATAATTTGGGCATACTCTAATTGAGAAATACTTTCCTGTACATTCTTAGATAGAAACAAATTAACATCTACAGGTGTTTTAGCAAGATGATCATCATCTTTACTGAATTTGTCAAGTATTTTCTCAATGTAATGAGATTGTGACAAAGCATAACCTTCTGATATTTTAGTAATTTCATAACAAGAATTACATCAGCAATGCCCATGTCCTTCATTTCAAAATGTTTTATTCAACATTTTCTTGGTAGTTTTAATCATATCATTATTATTACCAATGATGAGCATATCATCTACATAAAGACATACAATGACATAACCTTTGTCTGTGTTTTAATATAAACACATTTGTCACACTCATTAATTTTAAATTCATTTGACATCATTGCCTTGTCAAATTTCTCATGCCATTGCTTTGGCGCTTGTTTTAAACCATATAATGATTTAACCAATTTACACACTTTCTTTTCTTTCCTGGAAAAAAAACCCTTCTGGTTGTTCCATGTAAATTTCTTCCTCTAACTCACCATTTAAGAAAGCGGTTTTAACATCCATTTGATGAATTTCTAGATTGTATAGAGATGCAATGGCAATAAGCATTCTAATGGATGTTATTCTAATAATCGGTGAGTATGTGTCAAAGTAATCAAGACCTTCTTTTTGTCTAAAACCTTTGACCACAAGTCTTGCCTTGTATTTGTCTATTGATCCATCCGTTTTCAATTTCCTTTTGAAAATCCACTTGTACCCAAGAGGTTTACAACCTGGTGGCAAATCCACCAATTCCCAAGTGTGATTTTGCAAGATGGATTCAACTTCACTATTGACAGCTTCTTTCCATAAAGGAACCTCAGGACTGGACATAGCTTCTTTAAAAATTAAAGGTTCATTTTCTAACAAATATGTTAGAAAATCTGGACCAAAAGATTTTGAGGTTCTAGCTCGTTTACTACGCCTAAGTTCATCTTCCTCATTTTGATCTAACTCTTGTTCTTGATCATGTTCTTGATCCTGACTAGTAATAGCATCATAAGATCTTTTATTGTTACTAGTCTTTTGTCCAGTCTTATTTGGAAATACATGTTCAAAGAAAGATGCATTCCGAGATTCAATAATAGTATTTACATGCATTTCGGAATGTTCTGATTTATGAATCAAAAACCGATATGCACTACTATTCTTGGCATAACCAATGAAAATGCAATCAATGGCTTAGGACCTATTTTAGTCTTTTTAGGACTAGGAATAGCCACTTTAGCCAAACACCCCCACACTTTTAAGTATTTGTAGGATGGTACTCTTCCATGCCACAATTCATAAGTGTTTGATTCACTTCTTTTCGGGGTACTTTAGAGTATATAATTAGCAGAAAGTATTGCTTCCCCCCACAAGTTCTGAGGTAATCCAGAACTTATTAACATGGCATTTATCATTTCTTTTAAAGTCCTATTTTTCCTTTCAGCAATTCCATTTTGCTGAGGTGAGTACGGAGCGGTGGTTTGATGAATTATTCCATGTTCTTTACAAAATTCACCAAAAGGTGATTCATATTCACCACCTCTATCACTTCTAAGTTTCTTAATTTTCTTACCAAGTTGATTTTCAACTTCATTCTTATATTGAATGAAAGTTTCCAAAGCTTCATCCTTGGTTCGAATTAAATAAACATAACTATATCTAGTATAGTCATCTATAAAAGTGATAAAAATTTTTTCTCACCTCTTGTTTGAATTGATTTAAAATCACATATGTCACTATGAATTAATTCAAGTGATTCTGTACTTCTTTCAATTGAATGAAAAGGAGTTTTGGATAATTTTGCTTCAACGTAAATTTCACATTTATAATTTGAATCAATGTCAAATTTAGGTAAACATTCTATATTAATTAATTTACATAAAGACCCATAATTAACATGTCCTAGTCTACCATGCCATAAATTTGAAGACTCAAGCAAGTAAGAAGAAGATGTATTATTATTAATAACTGAGGGTACAACGGTTATTACATTTAACTTGAAAAGGCCATCAGACATGTAACATTTTCCTACATACATCACATTCTTAGTAAGTACAAATTTATCACTCTCAAATACTAGCCTAAACCCATTCTTAATCAACAGAGATCCGGAAACAAGATTCTTGCGAATGTCCGGTACATACAGCACATTGTTGAGAGTGAGTTCCTTTCCAGATGTCATCTTGAGTACAATCTTTCCTTGTCTTTCAACTTTGGAAGTTGAGGAGTTGCCCATAAAAAGTTGTTCACCATTGTCCACTGTAGAGAAGATGTGAACATCTTTTTGTCGGCACAGATATAGCGAGTAACACCAGTGTCCACCCATCATTCTTTAAGATTTCCAACAAGATTTGCCTCGGAAACAACTGCAGAAAGATTGATGTCATCTACACCATTGAAAATTTTGTCCACTTCGGTCATATGAGCTTGAGCAGGCTTCTTGCTTGTTTTTCTTTTGCTTTTGTCTTTGCTACGCAATCTTTCGCCCGATGTCCCTCTTTGTCACAGACGTAACATTTGCCATTAAACTTGTACTTTTTATTTCCCTCCCTTTAGAGCCTTGTGATGAACTTTCTCCAGAAGACTTTCGTTTCTTGGTTTTTGAAGCATGTTCCACCACATTTGCCTTAGACTCTATAAGATACTTACCAGCCCGCTTTTCAGAATTGTGATTGTACTCCTCAATCCTCAAACGCACAATTAATTCTTCCATAGAAATTTCTTTACGCTTGTGTTTGAGGTAGTTCTTGAATTCCTTCCAGCCTTGTGGTAATTTTTCAATTAAGGCTGCAACTTGGAAGGATTCACTGAGAGACATGCCTTCTGCGTGAATGTCATGCCGAATGAGTTGGAAATCTTGAACTTGGCTGATCACAGTTTTTGAATCAACCATTACAAAATCCAGGAATCTGCCAACCACAAATTTCTTTGAGCTGGCATCTTCCGTTTTGTATTTTTTCTCCAAAGACTCCCAAAGTTCCTTTGCTGTCTTGATAGGACTGTAGACGTTGTATAATGTGTTGTTAAGTCCATTCAAGATGTAGTTCCGGCAAAGGAAATCAACATGTTTCCAGGCATCAACCGCAGCAACCACTGGCCGGTTGGTTTCATCCTCTTTCAAAATAGGAGCATCCTCACGGAGGAAACGAGCCAGGTTCAGAGTTGTAAGATAGAACAACATTTTCTGTTGCCATCTTTTAAAGTCAGTTCCTGAGAACTTCTCTGGCTTTTCACCGTGATTCACCGGTACTGTTACAACAGGAAAGGGGGTTGGCGTCATTGCAGCCACCACAGTAGTACTTGTTTGGGCATTTGTTTCAGTAGCCATGAATTCTAAATTATAAACAAAATTATAATTAGAATTTATACTACACAGAAAATTAATCCAAATTCACATAATGAAATTCTATAAAAATAAAGGAAACAAGAATGTAACTTTTATTTTTCAATTAATTTGGAAATAAAATAAAATTTTATTTAACCAAAATAATTCCACACAGAAAATTAAATTTTTGTTTCACTTCAATAATTAAAATACTAAACAGAATTTTAATTAATGAAAACTCAGAAAATAATATCTAAAAACCAAAATTAATTTTCTAACAAAATTTCACAAAAATATATTCTGAATTGTTAATGACACCAGTATATTACTACTAGTTGTCAAAGAAAATAGACAGTATATTACTACTATCTGTCAAATAGCATATATCACTATTTGTTTTTCCAACCAGAATATTATTTTGTAAATTCACAGAAAATAATTTTCTTAAAAGAAGAAAGAAAAAAGGAAACAAACGAAAAATTCTGTAAACAGAATAATTCAGATCTGTCTTAAAATTGTTGGAACAATCTTCTGTGTAAATAAAATAAATTGAAACAAAGTCAAACAAAATAAAATAAAACTTACAGAATTTATTTTGTTGAACCAAATATAAAAAATTAAAAGACCAAGTCGAGTGTGTGACACTCTGTCCTTAAGACAGATTCGCCCCGCTACGGTGCTTACGGTTAAATGGCGTCTATCTCCCAGGATACAATGATCTTTACAAACTTGTAGTAGCACTCCACACAAATTTGTACGGCGAACTAGAACCTTGTGTTCTTATACTCTCTTTAGATTATCTCTAAAACTAGAATGAAGATTAAAATGCAAAGAATAAAATCTGGACAGCAAAAGCATAAATTGCAGACTGATTTTCAGATCTAAAAACACTGCTGGAATGTTGGTATTTATAGGCAGCATACACAACCCCGAACAGATACTGCTTTGATCCAACAGGTACACTTTTGAAATGAACAGCTACTGTTTTGAACTCAAACAGATATACTGCCAGGTTTTGAATCTGTTCGAAAATAACAGATCTGTAACTGTTGGGCAGTTAAAACCAAACCTGCTGGGCAGTTTTCCAGTTTGAATCTGAGAGGAATTTTGGACAGAAGGAGACTTAAATGTTGGACAAAAATTGGAATTCAAATTTGAATTAAATTCCCGTAATATTTTTTTGAAAAAATTCAAATGAGTTTTATCCAAAAAATTAATATAAGAACCGACCCGACTTACAATCGCGCACGGCGGGGTGGCGGCGCGCGCGCACGTGTGGTGGTTTTGGCTGAGATTCACTTTGTCCATAACTCCTCCCTTCTACAAACTTGGGGTGCCCCTTGGGGTCCAACCCAAGTGTTGTAGGCTAGAGCTTATAAACTCAACAAAACTCTCTTAAAGTTTGAATGTGGGACAAGCCTCACAAGGAAACCCATATTTAAAACTTAAATGTTCAATTCCATGAACCCGAAAACAACGTCATGTTCCCATTCACTCATAAATGGTTTTGACGAACCGTTTTCACCGTTTGACTTGCCACGCGGCAAGGAACACTTCACCTCTTCAGACCCACCTCAAAAGACGCTCGGGGCCCACTCAATTTTGGGCTTAAAGTCAGCCCAAAATAAGCCCCAACATATTATTCAACCATTTTTCACATGACAACTAGTTTCAATGTTGAATTCCTTTCATAGCAATTGCTTATGTCCTGAAATTTCATAAGTTACATTTGTATTTGGAATTTCCCATCGAAGGCCACAAATAACACCCATCCAATATTTAAACTTCAACCTTTTTCACAATGGAAATTGTTTTGTTGATTATATATATATACAAATGTTGTCACCAAAATGATGATGTTGGTTTTGACATTTTCGTTATTAAATGTTAACTTAATAGGCACATTATTTTAAAATGATAAATTTAATTACTGCCATATCATTCTGTAAATAAATTATATATACACTTGCTATTAGCATATTACTAATATTTCACAAATAATTTCTTATTGATTGATACTAAAGAATATTTATCTAAACTTAGGATTTTTTGTAACTTGTCTTTTCGTCGATGTATATCATATCGGCAATCTCCTTATGGATTTTGAAGCTATTAAACATCATTTTTTTTGTATCCAACAAAAATATTTCAAAATTTAAATTTGTAAACCAAATTTATTATGTATGTGGTTCGCAGCACACTTTGTTTGAAATTTCATAAGATATTATTCTAAATACTTTTTCTAGTAAATTACTTAATCAAACTCCATCTTGGCTATGACAATGACCCTCATAAACATCCCATTTTAATGCACATGGAATGCATAATACAATCCTCAGCCAACCTCAACAAAAGAAGTCCTCTCATTACATACATACAAAATAATTGATTTGGAATAAGTGATTTAGAAAGAGTAGTTTGGTGTAGCAATGGACATAACAACAATAGTTGACTAGCTAATGTTGACAGCAAAACTTAAACATGTCTATTTATCCCGCATTCCTACTTTATACTCCATTGATTAATTGCAACTATATATCCATATGATTTACTCAATAAATTATCAATTTAACTTTCAAAATATAACAATTTTTAGTGTCTAAAATTTTGTTTCTTGATTACGTATGTCAAATGAATCCTTTGTTCTTAAAAATTTTATTTAATTTTGCCTGTGTTAATAATTGATATGGTAAGAATCTATTGTACATCAGAAAGTGCTCTTAAGGACAAAATTACATGAATTTTGAGAATAATGGATTTTGTGGCTACATATAGAGTTGTTTGATTTTACTTCCGTTGTACCAATAAATAAATAAATAAATAAGTGCCTATAAATGCTTCTGCAATAATTTTAACTAACAAACTTTTAAAGATACACTCCTAAAAAGTTGTCATAATATTAAATTCAAACCAACACGCAAGTTTTATGGTATCTAATGAACAAAATTAGAGACCAAAAAAAAAAAATTTTATTGCATAATCTATTACCTACTCACCGTGAAAACGAAGTCCACACAAGGACTCCAATTCCATTACAAATAGACACTAGAAAATAGTGTCCGGAACAAGACTAGTATATAATTCATATTTAAGCTTTGAGTTGGCTCAAATCGCGCTAGGCAACTTTTTTAGGTTTAAAAAATGTATGCACAATAATACAAAACCAATGCCAAAATGCAGACCTTGATTAATTAATACTTTGGAGTTGGTTTGATACGAAACAATCCAGAATTGAACAAAGCAAGATTTAAAATTTGGCCACTGATGCTTATAGACAGACATATGATTGGCCACTCCTATCTTCAACTGACAACCTACTCCAGCCACAATCACCGACAACCTCCTCTAACAATCACCTCCTACCATCACCTTAGGCCATTGACAATCATCTCTGCTCACTGCATCCAACTAAGAATGACATTTGGCCATCACCTCACGTCATCCACCATTTTCGACAGCCAAAAACTAATTTCGATCCTCCGCAGCTACCTTTGTGCACTACCTACCACCAGTGATCTCCTCCGACAACTCCTTTTGTTTACGTTTACAATTTCATTTATGTTTCCAGGTATGATGCTTTGAGAGAGAATTGCAATTTGCCACGTTCTGTCCCACGAAATGTGATCTCCACCAAGCATGGTACATGATTGTATTTGACTTTACCAATACGGGGTACATTTTTACAGTCCAATATACTATGCTTCATATCTCGCATAGCCCAAATAAATCAGCAAACCCATTACAAACAAACTACCAAATTTCAGACCAATGTATAGAACAACACAATACAATACAATACCAATTCATAGAGAACTAACTTAAAAACATCATCCTGTAACTACACAAACAAATACAGTAACATATATGGTATCGCAAAAAATCAATGCGAGTTCCGAACGAATCTGAGCCGCATATTATTATTCATTACACTCTTCTGGGCATTGATGGTTTCAACTACCAAGTTGCCATCCTCGCTTTCTTCGTCTCTTTTCGTCCATGATCCAAGATTCACAACATCACAGGGGAATGACTGCAACATATAACAGTGGCTAACTTCCAAGTACCTCAGTGAAGCATCACACTCTGCACCCTACTCCACTCCACCTGCAATCTAGGCAAGAACTTCAACACAGCCCTTCAACTTCCCATGAATTCCCACCATCACTGCTCCAAAACAACGGACTCATATCAACAAGCCTCGCATACTCAAGGCAAAGATATTGTAATTCAGGAAGTGAGTTAGGGTTTATCCAATCCGGTGTAGCTTCTCCATGATATTGCCCAAAGTACAGCTCTTCAAGATGCGGAGGAGGGGTGAGCTTGTTGAGCTTCTCTAGAATATTCACGTCCTCGCAATTTTCAGCATTGATCAATAACACCCTCAGTTTTTGCAGATCTGCCAGTGCTCCGAGCTCCTCGTCCTCAATTATGCTTTCTTGGTTTATGTCTAAATGTGACACTCGAAGGTCATGAAATTCTTAAGTTCGCCAAAGTGACAGCTTTCGGTGTGCGCAAGACTTGCCGGTTTGAATCCATAGAGCTCTTGAAGATTAGAGAGGCTTGAAATCCCCTGTGGTAAGTACTTGAGAGCGGGACAATTCCCCAAATCCAAAACAATGAGCTTGTGTAGCGTTGTGATTGATGCTGGCAATTTCTGTAAGTTACTACATTCTGCTAGGATCAAAATCTGGAGATTCCAAAGCTTTCCAATTGAGTCTGGCACTTCAATTAGGCTTGCAACGTCACGTAGGTTCAAACAAGCGAGGCGTTTCAAGGAACTAATCCAACGCCAGAAATCATATACACGAATGTTTTCCAACTTAACATGCGAGAGGTCTAAGACCCTGAGAGACATTACTTTGGCCAAACCAGCATTCCATTTAAGTCTAATCAATCGACTATCCATGAGTAACAGAGCTCTTATCTTTGAATTATTTTCCAGGGAATGGAATTTCATTTCATTTGTAACGCCCAAACACCGAGAATCCATTGTGGTCATGTTTGATTCACAAGATTAATAGTGAAGTATTAATAATCCTATTAAATTTGTGGTATTCACTATCTAATAGGATTAATATTCATTGGATTAATAATCCCGCCTACCCATTACTAATAATCCTACAAATTTGTTGGATTAATTATCCATTGGATTAATAATCCTAAACCAAAATGTTAAAACAAACATAGGATAATTGGGCCCACGGATTAATAATCCTAATCCCATGTTCTAATCCACCCAATCAAACATGCTCTGTGGGTATCTGCCTGCCTCCATCATCAAAGCTGCTGAATGCCTCTTCCCTAGCAATCCTAATTGTCAAGTCCCTGACCATGTCGTGCATTTTGCAACTATAAACTCTCCCATCGTAACTCCTCCTTCGCATGACTTCAACGAGGCATCTACTGATTAGTTCCGATAGAAACCTGTAAGCTGTTTCTGTCGCAGTTTCTGATCTCCTCTCGTGCACAAAACCTTCCCCTATCCACCACCGAACCAACTGCTCAACATTTATTTCATGGTCTTCAGGATAAATCGAGAAACATAGTATGCAATGCTTGAGATGAGCAGGGAGTTCATCATAGCTCAGCTGCAAAGAAGCCAGTACAGAGCTATTCCCTTCTGTTACCAATTTTTCGTGGAAATTATCGCATATGCGTTTCCACTTGCTGAAAGATGTTTTTGAGTACAATAACCCTCCCGTTGTCTTGATAGCGAGTGGAAGACCTCGGCATTTTTTCACAATTCCTTCCCTATTCCTTCTATTTGAAGATTCTTACATATCCCTTTTGTTGCCATGAAAGCCACTTTGCAGAACAAAGACCAACTCTCTTCCTCGTCTAGAAGCCTTGGCCGGTGAATTCGTGCATCCACAACTCCCATATTCTTCGCAACTTCCTCGTTCCTCGATGTGATTATGATGCAACTGCTATGGCCTGGTGTCTTTGGTAGCCCATTGGAGATCCAATCCCACCAACCATTGGCAGTGCTCTACACATCATCCATGACAATCAAGTACGATTTGTGAGAGAGCAATTGGTAAATTCTGTGCAACATTTCGCCTGTATCAGATCCACTATCATCTTCTCTAACCTGTCTCAATATGCTTTTCATGATATCAAGCTCACTAAATGTTTGAGAAATTGACACCCAAATTCTCTTTTCAAAGCGAGCAATGACATGCGTGTCGTTGAAGATTTTTTGCGCGATGGTGGTTTTGCCCAATCCCCCCATCCCCACAATCCCAACCCGATGCAAAACCTCATTGTTGGCCAAAATCCATCCTTTGATTCTGCTAGTATCTTCTGTCAATCCCACTATCCCGGACTGATAGTAAACCTGTTAAGTCCACCTTATAGTTCTGTTGCCAGCGTCTTCATCGCTGCTTCGCCCCAGAATTGGAGTGACATAGTCACTCAAGTTGGTGCGCATCTTGGCGATTCTGTTATTAATGCCTGACAACTTCTTTCCGGTCTGATAATGGAAGTAAATTTGACGAAGAGAGAAACGATGATAGCAAGAGGAACTCACTCTCCTCGTATGATAGTCAGCTCGGATTAGGCAATCAATCAGCAAATCATCAGCCTCATAAGTGAGTTCTCTCAGATCAATCAAAGTAGTCTTGACAGTTTTATGCTTCTCCTTAATGCTCTCTGCGTCGCTAATGAAGGATTGCATATGGTTAAGCTGAGTCTTCATCGCCGCAAAGTGAGTCTGGAATTCAAGAATGTAATTACTTTCAGTGTAGAGTTGATGTATCAAATCTTGCACAAGGACATTGACCACTGGATCTGCTGTCTTCATCTTGCCTGCAATTTGTATCCAGTTAAAGGTTATATTATATCTTTCAGATGCAGTCAGTAGTGAAGACAGCTACAACTTGTGTCATTTTATTTAGCTTCATGTTTCTTTCTGGTATTTTGCATACTGGAATTTCCTTGCCATTTCTGGGTTGAACACCCAAAATTCATAAATAAATAAATAATTACACAAATAGAATCAAATAATCAATCCGTTACAAGGAATCTAATAAGAAGATTATCAACTCTCAAAATATTGTTTGGGTATCTTAAACGAGAAATTAAATAAATTCTATGGTGCCCATAATTTGGGGAAGAGATTTTGTTGGATTTATAGTTGCCAAAATGTTATTAGACTAGAGGTAGAAATGATTACTTTAGTAACCTTCCTCAACTCATTAAGATTTTGGGTATCAATGATTTGTTTAAATGATATGTTATTATTTCCCCTATTTGATTTTGATGATTTTTATAGTTCAATTTCACATGCTATTAGAAAATCTTGATCTCTTTTTCTCAGAGGAAAAAGTTCAGCCAAATGTAAACTCTCTCCTAAAAAACCAGTGCTACAGCAGATCAAGTGAAGTATAATACATACATACATATATATATATAGGGAAATTTTATTATATACACCTTTCAATATGCACACTAGTTATACTATTTTCTCTTTTAATTATGACTATTTTTTTTAATTATGATAATATTTTAATTATGACTCATAAGATTTTTGGTTATGTTTAATGTGTTATTTGATTATGAATTTATTTTTAAAAATTATGACTAAGAAAGTATAGTCTTTCCCATATATATATATATATATATATAACTTGTACAAAGATAGGCATATAATCAGATCATTATTGAGAGCATGTCTAATTATTTATCAATTTTTTCATCAAAATTCATCAAAATCAAATTTGATGAAAAAATGGCTAAGTTTCAAATATTTCATCAAATCTATATCAAATCAAAGGGAGGCAAATTTTTTACTAAAACATAGATGAACCAAATCTTTTACCAAATTTTAACAATCATATTTTTACTTACATTTAATGAAATTTTACCCCAAAAAATAAGGATAGAAGATCGTTTTCTTTCATAAAAAATTATTGGGTTGGTTTGGGAAGTGGGTTGGCTTTTTTGACTTTTTGACTTTTTGGCTATTTTAGCCTGGGCTAAAAAGCTTGGTTTGGGAAGGGCTTTTTGACTTTTTGGCTTTTTTGACTTTTTTGTGAGAGAAGAGTGTAATGATTATGGGTTGGATGTGATGTTTTGTTTTTTGTGGCTAAAATAGCCTATTTTATCTTTTGTGGCTAAAATAGCCAAAAAAAACCCTAACCCAACTTGCCAATACGTTTAGAATTTTCAAAAACATTTGATTAAAAAATAAGAGCTTGGACTGTTACAATCAAGCTTTTAACTATATTTTAACAAAAAAAAAATAAAAATAAAAAAGAGTAGCTATTGAAGATGCTGCTCTAAAATAATAATAATAATAATAATAAAATAAACTTCTTTTAGCAGAGATGATAGATGATGCAATGAAAGAGGCAACTCACCCAAGATTGAAGATCAGCTTTGTGGGAGAAAAGAGTTATAAGAAACTGATCAGGTTTGGAGAGGCTTAACTCTAGCCGATGGTGTACACGCACTACGCCAAAACAGGGCATTAACGGCGGTCTTTTTAACGGCGGTAACGAAAATCGCCGTTAAAAGTACTATTAACGGCGGTAACGAAAATCGCCACTAAAAGTGTCTTTAACGACGGTAATGAAACCCACTTTTAATGGCGGTAACGAAACCGCCGTTAATGCCCACTTTTAACGGCGGTAACAAAATCGCCGCTAATGCCCAACCATTACCGCCGTTAATGACGGCGGTCTTTGCCGGCGGAGCTCCGGCGAAACTCCGGCGTGCTCCGGCGAAACCATCTACAATAAAGTAAAAGTAATGTTTAAATATTTATTTAGGGAATATATTTCATGAAGAGTGGCTGTGGCATAGTGATTGGTGTGGGTGGATGAGAGGTCTTGGGTTCAAAACTTGAGGAGCGCAAGAAGAAAGAATTATTTTTTGAAAAATTTGAACCTATTTACGGCGGTAAGAAACCGCCGTTTTTGGGCCTATATTACCGCCGTTTTTGGTCGACTTTTAACGACGGTAATTTGCCTTTTTACGACGGTTTCACTTTTTCCGACACGCGCATAAACGGCGGTAACGAAACCGCCGTTAATACCGCCGTTAAAGGCTTTAACGGCGGTTTTACAGCCTTTAACGGCGATAAAAAACCGCCGCTAAAGCCCAATTTTGACGTAGTGACGTATCCGTAACAAGGTTTTAAAAAACGGCCATAACCGTTACGTAACGCTGTTAGGTAACGGTTTTGGTAGTTACCGTCACCCGTTACGGCCGCTTTTGCAGTGTGATTGAAATTTACAGATGTGTCGGGCGTAGCGGCTGTCGTAGCGGTCGTAACGGTGTTGTAACGACCGTAACGGCCTGTTATGCATCGTTATGTAACGGTTCCGAACTGCTTCTTTCGAAAAAAAAAAAAAACTGAAAATGGGGGAAGATGGATAGAGAGAGAAGAGGAAAGATGAAAAGGGAAGATGGAAGAGTAAGAAATAGAGAGAGAAAAAAGAGAAGATGATGAATATGTTATTAATTTGTTAAAACTGTAAGACCTATATTATTCTATTCAGCTGCTGTCACTCAACCATTTTGTTTGTGTGCATCTATCTATATATTGTTTGAAAATAATAATAATAAGTGTGGTCATTATCTATTTATATATATATATATATATATTTAGGCTATTATTTATTCTTTTACTTTTGTCATTATTTAATGATTGATTTTTTTTGTAAAATATCTAGAAAACATAACACCTATAATTATATATTAATACATTTTTTATATATGTCAGTTTTTTTTATTAGTTTATTTTATTTTTATTTACTAGTTATTCAAAAAGAGAATGAATATTCAAGTGATCCAAACCCAAACAAAAAAAAATTCTTTATAATTTATTTTTTAATTTTTATATGATTACATTAGCATGTATAATTTATTTTTTAAAACTATTCAAATTAAAAGTTGCATATGCTTCCACAAGTATAATAATTAAAAAAATAATTTTATACATTTAAATCCAATAATTTACTTTTTTTTTTTTTTTTGTTGCCACAAGCATAATATGGATTTAGAACATATAGTCATTAATTATTAAAATAAAGTGTAAAAAATTCAGTTTATAGTGATTTAAAAATATAAAATATATTGGATCATATTTAAAAATTTACAAAAATTGATCAATATTTATTTTAAAACTCAATAAATATGATTATGGAAAAAAAATATACGTATCGGTAAGTTTTTTTTAAATTGTGTGAAAAATAAAAAAATTCACGGTTCCGATTACCGTAACCGTTACGCTACGGCCTTTATACTCCACAACCGCAACCGCGTCACTGCCACCGTTACGGTGACCGTAACCACTTTTCAAAACCTTGATCCATAACTTTAGGAGTTAAATCTCTCAGTCTCTTCTTCTTCTTTTCTTTTTTTTTTTTTTTTTTTTTTCTCTGGTAGACAAAGAAGTCTCTCTTCTTCTCTCGTGTGAGTGCCAAACGTTTTAGCTTAGCACTCGTTGGGATAGCAAATTTTGGGTTAAAAGGCTATTTTAATCGCAAAATAACAAAATAAGTTAAAAAATTAATAACATAAAATGTCACATTTAAATTATAGTTATTTCATTTTTTTTTTTATAAAATTCAAAAAAAATCTATCTCAACCGAGATTTTTTTTATCTCAAAGCTAAAATAACTAAAAAATCAATCCACATCCCACTATCTTGTTGTTTGGTTTCATAACTCAAGATTCACTTTTTAAAAAATTAAAAAAAAATATATGTTTTTTAATTTTTATTGAATTTTTTAATATTTTAAATAATTTTTTAAAATTTTTAGATACACCTAACATAAGTAAAATATTTCTGAAAAAATCTTTAAAAAATTTGCTAAATACCAAAAATACAAATAAAAAAATACGAAATTTCAATATAGTTTTTACGTATTTATAATTTTTTTACAAATATTTTATTTTTAAATATATCTAATCAAGATGTATCTAAAAAAATAAAAATAAAAATTACTTAAAATTTAAAAAAATATTTACTAAAATATATATATATATATAAAGAAATAAAAATTATAATTTTAAAAATTGAAGTCAAACAGAGTGCGTAATTCTCCAACTTTTCTATCATTTCTTAGGCGGCCAAACACGTTTTCCACTTTTGGATTTTAAAAAAACAAAAAAAAAGTTTTCCACTTTAATCCCATAATTATAACATTGCTGTTCCTTACTGGTCATTTATTAAGGAATATTTATTGTCATATATNAGCGACAATATGAAATCACAAAAAATGTCACTAATTATAAGTTTTAGCGACAGTTTAAAAAAATCGTCATAAAAAGTGTCATTAATTCACAACTTTTAGCGACAATTTGAAAAATTCGTCACAGAAAAACGTCACTAATTGTAAATTTTAGAGACAATTTATAAAAATCATGACAACAAAAAGTCACTAATTGTTAATTTTTAGCGACATATGTAAAAAATCGTCACAAAAAAATATTTTTAGCGACGATTTTACTAAGACTTATTTTCAATAGGACTTAATGGGAATTAAGTTTAATTATTATGACCTATTGGTAGTTTACCCTCACATTCATTATCATCAATGGGGGGCCAGCTCATTAGAGCTCCCCCTAGTGCTCCATTTTTAGTATTTCCAAACATTTTATATATATATATATATATAAATATATATATGCATATTATATATAATATCTTTCATAATGTTATTATTATCATATGTTGATATGTTTTTTTGTTTATGTTTGTTTGTTGCCTATAAAAGGTCGGCTCAACAAGTGAATCAAGGGATAAATTGGTATAAAATATTATGTTGGACTTATTTATTTTGATGATTTATTTAATTATGTTTTTAATTTATTTGGAAGAGAAAAATAGAATCAAAATTTATTTGTGATGATTAATTTGAAAGAGAAAAATAGAATCAAAATTTATTTTGTCCCATTATTTCTCACCTAAACCTTTATCCTAAATGTTGTTAGAATGTATTTAATATTTGATCAAATCAAAAGGTTCAAACAGTCCAGCACAGCAGCAGGCCAAAAGGTTCAAACAGTCTAGCACAGCAACAGACCAAAAGGTTCAAACAGCCTAGCACAGCAACAGACCAAAATGTTCAAATAGCTCGGCACAGCAGCAGGCCAAAAGTTTCAAACAGCCCAGCACAGCAACAGACCAAAAGGTTCAAACAGCCCAGTACAGCAGCAGACCAAAAGGTTCAAACAGCTCGGCACAATAGCAAGCCAAAAGGTTTAAGTGAAAGATATTCAAATTAGTAATAATGGAATGGAATACAACGGCTATAAACAGCTATAAATTCAAATGAATACAACGGCTACAAATGGGTATAAATTCAAATGAATACAATGGCTATAAACGGCTATAGTTTCATTATATATACCAAAGTCTCTAATGTAAACAAGTAATAAAAAATCAGAAAATATTCTTTGATCTATAATCACTCACATCTGTTTTCTGAAAAATTCTCTGAGAAGTGTTCTTCAATTTTTGTTTACATCCTCTTTCAGAAATTATACACTAAGACGTATAGCTTTAAACCCATCTTTCCTGTATGAGGTTTACAGAAAAATCAGAGTTTCATTTTTATATCTATATTTGAGAGATAATTCTTGTAACTTTCTGTGAAAGCAAAAACACATTCTTTTCAACCTTGTAAGAGTGTAGTACACTCAGTGTTCTTGACTTAGAAAGTCTGTGTAAAATCCGTGGAGGATTGCTCCATTTGTAAAGAGGTTGCTAGCAAGAGCATAGTGGAAAATCTCAAGTGAAGCTTGAGGAGTTGACGTAGGCTGAGTTGAAACCGAACAACTATAAATTTGTTTGCCTCCTCTCCCTTATCTCTTTACTTTATTTAAATTGTTGTAGTTATATTCCACATTTTCACTGTGCTAAAATCATTAACTGACATAGTTGTTAGAACACTTGTTTTTAATTATTTTTATTTCATTAACTATATTTATCTATTGTGCTAGTCATAATTTTTATTAGGGTATTATTAATTTTTAATTGTAAAAACCTAATTCACCTCCCTCTTAGGTTGTCTTTTGGATAACAATTGGTATCAGAGCCTGGGGCTCTTATTTAGATTTAACAATCTTGAGTTTTGATCCATAGCAACCATGTATTCTACTTACTCTGCTATAGGACAAGCTAGCAATAGGCCTGTCACGCCCCAAAATAATACAATAATGATAACTCATATGCAGAATAAATATTAGAAACAACATACTTTCATATATCAGAGTTCACTGTTTAACAACTAGTTAAATGTCATGCAGACTTACATCTTTCCAAGTCATTGCTTGGTTACACAAATTGAGTCTCGCTCATTACATCTTAAGCCCTCGGCTTTACAAATAACAAACATACACACACAAGGCATAAATAAGAAGCCATTCTCCCGAAAGTCTATCCATGCTATTGCCTTGAAGGAAACATCTCACCTGCACCTGAAAATGATATTCCCGTATAGGGTAAGCCAACAGCCTAGTAGAAATAATCTAACACAATTTATGAGGTTTAGCAAAGGTATAAATACCACATACATAAACAATACCGATATGGAAGCATCTACAAGCCCTGCATACCCATATGCCACTAAGACCAATCTTAATCCATTTTCCCTCGGTTCATTTCCAGTTCATATATTACTACTCAATTCATGAGTTAAATTCATTATCTTTCAACAACCAAAATGAGACTACAACTCAATGGTTTTCCATTTATGCAAAACACACATAAACACTTCAAACTTTGCCATTTTACGGATATTTCGTCCGAAGGAACTGGCACCATTTATAATAAAAGATTTCGGGTCTTTCACCCAGGACACTCAGGCCAACTTGCTTCAAATGGAGTCCATCCCCTTTCTCCTCCCCAAAAAATATACATATGCAATGTATTTATAACCATAATCATATATGGAGTACATCCCATTTCTTTTCCCAATAAACATACACATACAATGTATTATAAACATGGTCATATTCAATGACACCAACAATAGATTAGCATTAAAACGCCTAATCCTTATACAACTTCTACGACGATCATGACTATCCTCCACCGATAGCCCAATACATTTATTTCCAAGAGATGTTCAACATCGAATTAAATAGTTTATTCAAAACTTCCATAGGTGAGATAATACATAACCAATATCACCATCTATATCAATAACCATCCAATTTAATATATTCAATGTTAATTCTAATTATTTATACAAAATAATCATTTTATCAAATTAGGGCAAAATCTCCTTTTTTTTTATATTGACTCAAACATCCAAAATCAACTATTTTGGTACACCAAGATCTTATATTCAAACCCCATACTCATTTATCTCTTATACATCAAAACCCCTCTTTTCATTTCACACCCAAATCTTAGATTTGTCCAAACCACAACCAAATCTCATCATCTATATACAATAGCAAATAACTAAGCTAAAAACCATATTAGAGTGTAGAAAATCCCTACCTCAAATGTAGAAGACGAACAAGCAAGATCGAAACTCCAAAGATGATGAAATCAACTCTTACTTGGATCAACACGAAGCTCTTGAAGCCCTCTACCTTATTCTCAAAGACACTAGGGTCAAGAACACAATGATTTAGATGAAACCTTAGAGAGAAGGTGGCTTGTAGAGAGAAAAGCTGCAGATTTAGGGTTTGAGAGTGAAAAAGAAGATAAAAATGCAGCAAAACGACTGCTGTGTACTGATGTGTACCGGGCTCGCTCGAGCGAAAGAGTTCTCGCTCGAGCGACCAGACACAAAAGGGTCCCTCGCTCGAGTGAAGAATGTAAAGCTTCAGGTCTGCCACCCAACACAGACGCATGCTCGAGCACAAGAAGCCTCGCTCGAGCGAAGAACAGATTAAACAAGGCTCGCTCGAGCGCAAGAAGCCTCGCTCGAACAAGAAGCCAAAATCTGGGCAACAACATTTGTACCAAAAGACAACCAATCTGTTCCAAACTCCCCAACAAGTCCGAAAACTCAAATTCAAAGAATTAAAGGGAAGAAACAAGACATAGACAACAATATACAATCACAGAACTCGAGTCCAGAACACAATAAAGGCCGGGGTAAACCGGGATCGCTATAAGGCCACCTCTCTTTGATGGTAGTAATTACATTCATTGGAAAGAAAAAATGACTTTGTATCTTCAAGCTACCAATTTGCTTTGTGGCTCATTATCACTAAAGGTCCTAAAATCCCTACCAAGGTAGTAGACCATATCAGTGTGCCTAAACTTGAGGATGAATTTGATGAGCGTGATTATAAACTCCTTCAAGCTAATGCTAAACCAAGCTTATTCTTGTGTGTGGACTAGATGCAAATGAATACAATAGAATTTCTAGGTGTATTACTCTAAAGAGATTTGGGATAAACTTGAAATCACCTATGAAGGAACTAGCCAAATAAAAGAGTCTCGGATTGACATGCTTATTCATGATTATGAACTCTTTACTATGGAATCATTTAAATCTATTTCTAGATGTTTTATAAATTTACCAATATTATTAATGCTCTAAAATCTCTTGGTAAATCTTATACTAATGGTGAAGCTTGTAAAAAAATACTTAGGTCTTTGCCAAATGAATGGGAAGCTAAGGTTACAGCTATCCAAGAAGCAAAAGACCTAACAAAATTAGGCATTGAAGAACTCCTAGCTCACTCATGGCTCATGAACTTTCAATGATGGATGGCAGAAAAAGGAAGCCATTTGGGGAGAAAATGATGGAGTAGCCAACCTGTGTCTCATGGCTCTTGGAGAAGAAGAATCCACTCAAGATGAGGTAATCTCTAATTATGTAGAACTTGAAAGTGCTTTCAATGAATTACATGACATATTTAGAAATGTTTGTGTTAAGAATTCTAAATTAAAGAAATTAGTTACTTCTCTTTCAAATGATGTGGGGTGTTTTAAAAATGGAAAATGCTACTTTGAAAAATGACTTTCGTCTATTGCCAATGAGAAAAACATTTTGAAAAACAATGTTGAGGATTTAAACAAAACTCTTGAAAATTTTGTAAAAGGAAAAGAAAACCTCAACAAGCTTCTTGAAATAAAAGATGTGTTTTTGACAAAGTAGGCATTGGTTTTGATCCTCCTAAACCTTTTATGAGATTAAATGTTCTTGAGACTAATCCCCATGGACCCAAGAAAGTATGGGTACCAAGAAAGAAATCAAGATATTTTGTAGGTGGAATCTCAAAGAACACCAAGGACTTCGAGAGGAAATGCACAACAAGAGTGTTCAATCTAAAGAGCAAAATCAGCTCCTACAAGAAGAAGAATGATGAAATGAAAATCACCAAGATGAACAATAGAGGTAATGTATGGGTGAAGATTCCAAAGAGGTAAATGAAGGTATAACTCCTAACACACCTTTAAGCTTAAAGTTCTATATTCTTTAAGGATTTGTGTACAATAGGTTGTGTCTAATCATTGCTTCCATGTAACCTAATTGTACTAAGTTTGCTAAGTCATGTTCTGCTAGTTTCTTTCAAACATTCATTGAACTCAAAAATGAGAATTATATTATTTTGATGAATGCCTATTAGAATATGAATGATTCATGTATTCATTAACATTTTATATCATGTCATCCATTGCTATAAAAAGAGATAAGAAGTGATAAATTTTTTTGTGAGCATACTTTTCACATCTTATATATGACTTCATACTAATATGTTAATTCTTTTTGAGTCATATCTTTGTAGAATCAATTTTGATGTCATAGCATGTTTTTGAGATGTATATTATCTATATTTTGAATTCTACATTTGTGATCTCAAGAATATGCTCAATATGAAAATTTCATGCTTATATGCTTTACATTGGAATATTTGAATGAGTTGTGAAATTCCTTGATTATAATCCATCAACAATGTCTAAATGAAAAGAAGTATCATACGTTTGTAGAGACATTGCATCTATCCTATTGAATATCTTTTGAATATGGATTATAGGCATACATCTCATGAAATGCTTTTGATTGATAAATTGTTGAATTAATTGTTTATAACATTCATGTTGTGTTCCACATTAAGTAAAATGTTTCATCACACTTGAGTATGTGGATTGAATTGATGAAAATGCCTCTTGATAATGTTATGTGATTAAATGAGATTGTTGCATCATTTCTTAATAAAACAAAGAGCATAACACTATTTTCTTATGCATATTATGCTATGTGCTACAACTTGAAAATTCTAAAAAATAGCATTCCAAACTCTTGTTTGATCATTGAATTATTTTTTACTTTTTGAGTTTGTGATAAGAAGTGATTTGTGCTGTATTTTTATTGAGTAATAGTGATTGTTCTATGAATGCTATATTTACACAAAATCATATTAGAAAAGGGTAACACCAACTTAGGGGGAGAAATCATTTTGCTGACATACTTGTTAAACCCTTTTGAGATGAACTCCTCATGAAAGAAAATTGAAGATTGAAAAGCTTCTAACTCATGAACCAAAGGTATGCCTCCTACACTCTCTTAAGCTTTTAGGTAAAAATTCTATCTTATATCCTTTGAGCTAATATTGTTATTACTTTGATATGAAAAATATTGATTATGCTTCATATGATTTGCAATGTATACTCTTTGATGATGCTCTTGCCTAAGAACATGCCTATGCTTAAATGTGTGCTATATATTGAAATTCATGATTTTTCTTGGCATATACCTTGAACATGCTTCATTTTTTGGAATTACATTAGCGCCATGAGATTATATTGAGTTTAACCTATTATGAGCAATATTTGGTATTCTACATAATGCTTGAGCTATGATTGTTAAATCTTCTAGATTGCATATTGGTATCCTTGGTAGATTGCATGTTGGTATCATTTTGGCATCCTTATTGGTAATATTTGGCATCCTATTTGATATTATTGAAGAGAACATTTCAGTTATGAGCTTTCATTTATCATATCTCCTATTGATTTTGCCAAATGAAACAAGGGGAAGAATTTAAACTAGATTATTTTTTTTCTTTTTTATTTTTGATATCACACTATGAGCTTGCACCTCACATATTTTTTTTAATTATCTTGTATAAAATCTGTACGCTCTTGCTAGAAATTGATTGTTAGATCATGCTCAAATCAATTGTTAGATCATGCTCAACTACTTCACATATACTTTTAACAATTTGGTATCTCCTTGGCTCTTGCTTGAAAATAAATTGAAATAACATGAATTCTTCATAATGGATAAGCTCATTGATTCATTGTTGCCATATTATCTTGCTACAACAGCAAGTGTGTCTCATTCTTGACCTTTGGAACTTCTCCTTATTGCAGCCATGGCATTTATCTAAACTTGATGCTACATTGTGATAATACTAGTCCATCAATTTAAGCAAAAATCCGTTCAACACTCACGAACAAAACATATTGAAATTCGACATCATTTTTTAAGAGATCATGTTCAAAAAGGGGATATTGTACTTGAATTTGTAAACACCGACAAGCAATTGGCGAATATTTTCACAAAACCCCTAAGCGAGGATCGCTTCAATTTTATTCGTGGCGAGCTTGGAATGTCGATTTCTACTTAAAAAGTTTTGTTATGACTGTGAAACTTGAATTTTTGTTAAAATGATATATGTGTATTACTATATGATATGGAAACATTTATGTAGTTGAATGCTCACAAGCCTTCATACATTTATTCTCCTTAACAATTTGTTATTCTCAACTGTGTAATTTTTTTTGGATTCTGCATCTTGAGGTAAAATTAACTTTGCATACATTATTTTTTTTAAAACTCTCATGAGTATTTTTTTTTACATTACCATTCCAACAACACCAACGTCCCATTAAGTTTAACTTCTGCTGGTATTATTTTATTTTCATTTTTTTTTTATTTTGCTATTAGGCTTAATTTCTTTTATTTTTATTTTTTCTCATTATTATTTTTTTTTGGCTTAATTTTCTTATTTTTTTCTCTCTTTTTAATTTCATTTTTCAGTACTTAAACATAAAAAACACAACAAATCAAAATACAAATATTTCCATAAAAAAAAAAAAACCTTCATTTTTTTTTACGGCCATACGCCGATTTACTTACTCGTCTCTTCCACGCTCTCTTCTTCTTTTTATCACCTTGGGCGACGCTTGACGTCCCTCCCCAGTGCTTTCGTCGAGAGCGAGCACTCTCCGCCGACTATCAAAAGCCAAGAACAACGTTGCTCCAAATCGGGCCATGGAGGTGGTCTTCCGTTTAAGCTCTTTATTTTCGGCCTTCAGTGCGCCTATCTCTGCTCGGCATCTTTGTACATGCGCTGGAGCAGAGCGAGTTGGGCGTTGACCTGATGGAGCTCACTCGTCCTGTTCTGCAGTCGGTGAGCCAATTTTGTGACTGCAGTCACCGTCTCCATACAGGACGCCAGTGTGAAATGATTGGCTTCAATGTCTGATTGAGCTGCCATTATTTGCTCAATCGACATCATAGGAAAGTTGGGAAGAGTGGGAACCGGGGCACTCAGCCCAGCAGCGCTTACGAGATCATTCAGGTCCGGAAAGAGAGTAAGGGGACGGGACGAAGCCATGTAGTAAGAGAGAGAGATGTAATCGAACGGAGGGTCTTTTTGGCAGCCTTTCTGCTCTGCTCAGTCTCTCTGTTCTATCTCTCTCACGCAGAAGACGAAAGGGATAGAAGCGAATGAAGAAGAAGAAGGCGAAGAGAGTGATTAAGAAGAAGACGGAGGAGAAGACGACAAGAGGGAGAGAGAGCCGAGGTAGCTGATGACTGATTGACCCGTTTTCGTTTTTGTCAGTCGGCTGACGCAAAAGAGAGGACACGTGTCACGCCCTCAAATTAAACCCATTAACTATAACAAGGCATGCATTACTAAAAGAAAAACATTACATTATTTAAATCATCAGAGTATAAGAAGTAAACATCAAAATAAATGCCCTACGGCTTACATCTTGCCAAGCCAACACTTGGGCACAATTTCATGAGTTCTAACTCAAAACAAATAAAGCCTTGGGCTTGAATGTTACATAATTCAAATAAAAACGACTAGAATAAATAAAACAGATCTTCAAGTCCAAATCCTCACAAGCTAAGTCTTTGGAGGTAGTGAACCACCTGAACCTGAAAATGAAGTTCCCATATAGGGTGAGCCACAGCCCAGTAGAGAAATACTAAACCAAATATATACTTTGAATAAAGTCCTAGCATTCAATAGATGGTTAACCATGATAACCAGTTATATCAACATACAATCTTAAGACATCAATGTCTATAACACTTATCAATTTCATTTATACAATTATGGCTCAGAGCCTGGCCAAATAACTCAACGGGGATAACAATTCAAGTTAAACCTTTCTTATATCATAATGAATACACATGTTGGTGTTGTATCAATATCACATAAACCACTTCCGTACTTCACAAAAATAATGATATACATTTTAGTGTATATCAAATCAAATAACCAAACACTTCAGTGGACAAGCATATGAGCTGTATCACACTTCAATAGATAAGCATATAAGCTATATCTCTGCAATAGGCGCGCATATGAGCTGCAACCCTGGGTTCATCCCCTATCTTCCCATAATCATTAACCGGTTTAGAGGTACATCCCCTATCTTCCCCTAAACCGTGGAGTACATCCCCTATCTCCTCCCATACACAAGTAATGCATATAATCACAAAGTCATATACACAAACAATCAATACATAAATTTAATGTATTATTCCAATCTATATACACCACGACATGGCCAATTGATTAGTTTCAGTTATCCTAATCCACATGCAATGTCTACAACAATCATGACTATCCATCCTCCACCGATAGCCCAACACAGTTATCTCTAAACAGAAAAATAACTAAATTAACAATTTAATAGGCATATGATTTAAATCAACCAACTACCCCATTTAATCAATAATTCCTCATATTTCGTGAATTTAACCATTATTCCCAAGTTTCCTTAAATTAAACTTACAATTCAATTTAACACAACAACTAGGGTTTTTTCCCAAAATTACCAAAATACCCCAACATATTAAATTCCAAAACTTAGAACAAAACATATACATTGGAGTAGGAAATCCCTACTCAAAAGATAACTCAAAAGAAGAAGATGATGATGATGCCAAAAACCAAGTGCTCTGAACTAAAACTTTTTCAGATTAAATGAAAGCCCTCACTCTCCTCTATCTTATTTGTAAAGCCACTAGGGTAAAAACACAACCTAACTAGATCAAACCTAGGGGAGAAGGTGAGTTGAGAGAGAGAAAACTCGTAATTAGGGTTTCTGGATCAAAAGATTGTAAAAAAATGATTTAAACTGTTTCTTTCTCTGCGTATTAAACTGGACATGGCTCGCTCGAGCGAAGACATGGTCGCTCGAGGCGAAGCCAGACACAAGAATCCCCGCTCGAGCGAAGAAAGCTCGCTCGACCAAAAACTCGATGCTTTCAGGTCTGCAACCCAGAAGCTCGCTCGAGCGGACGACGAATGCTCGCTCGAGCGAAGAACTCGAAAACATACACCTCGCTCGCTCGAGCGAAGAAATTCTCGCTCGAGCCAAGAAAACACATCTCTCAGGTCTAAGTACTAGACGCAGACTCTCTCGCTCGAGCGACCAAACCCTGGCTCGAGCGAAGAACAAAACACCAGCTCGCTCGAGCGACCAACTCCTCGCTCGAGCGAAGGTCCAAAAGTCTGGACAGCAACACTTGGTTTCCACACAGCCAACCTGTAACAAACCTGCCCAACTTAACCCATAACTCAAAAATAAAGAATTAAAGGACAACAACAACAAACAACAATGCCCGGATCCACGGAACTTATTAGATTTCTTTTTAGTTATTTTCTTATATTTTATTTACTGTTTTAAATATGTGATATTTAGGTTATGGAAATAGAAGGCTGAGCCTTTATTCCTTAAATTTCTTCCCATTTATTTTTTTGTATTTTCTCTACTATTTTAAAATGTGGTATTTAGGTTGTGGAAGTGGAAGGCTGAGTCTCTGTTCCTTAGATTTTATTTTAGAATATGTGTTTAAATATGTGATATAAAAATGTGATTTAAGTTAGTTAAAATGTAATTTCTTTACTAATTATATGATATTATATTGTAATATATATTTTAGGTGCAGTGGTCGATGAAACCACCATGCACATCTCTAAAGCATATATATGTTATTTATTAATTATGTTATATTTATCATAAAATAAAAAAAGAGAAAAATAAAATAAAAAGAGATATAAATGTTATGTGTGGCGTCTATGCTTTTGCTGCTCCTGTTGGTTTTAGTCTTTAAATATATTTTTGAGGGAAATACATCACAAGGTTGCTTCGGAAGAATGATTAAGGTTAAGGATGTTGAGTTTTAGGTTGAGGGTTCAAAACTCTATTCCATCCCTGAATTCATTTTTGGGTATAATCATCTTAGCGCCACATCATCAACATGGGCCAATCAAGTCATGTCACGTCGACAAACCTATCATGTCAGCGTCACAGTGAGTATTTATGGAATATTCTGCATCTGGACGGAATATTCTTTTCTCTAATAGAATATTCTCCCCAAAAAGGTAACTTTGGGCTCTTTTTGAGACAAGAAGACTTATTCCTAACTAAAAAGATCATTTCGGACGCAACCGTAAGGTCAAAATGGAGAAATTTTGAATATTAAATTTTTGTTTTTCTTTTAATTTGAGAGATTTGTAAGATTTTATTTTGTTGTAATATTTTCTTCCTCTCTTCCTATATTTGGAATGTAATTATTCAATTGTTGTAATAATTTTCCACTCCGCTTCTTTCTATCTCGTTCTTTTATTTGCTTTCTATATATATATATATATATACATATGTTGTATATTTGTATATTTTGCTTGTCAGCATATTCATGTTTTGCATCCATACTTTATGCCTTAAGATCCGACAAATTTGCATTTGTGGGTTAATTGCTTATTATGTAATTTTGTGCACTACATCATGTCTTAACATGTTTCACATGTCATATATTTGAAGTCGGATCTGTAGTTGCATTTCATGTGTGAATTGCATTAGGATTTGTATATAAGATCATGCATACTTCCAAACTTTGTTTTGTAGCTGTTCGCGGGACATCAGTAAATATGTAAGTTTTTATGCTTTAGCATCCCACTTGTACATAATTTTCTTACTATGTTTAGCATCCTACTACATATGGCTATGTGTTTATTCGATATAACTCTATGCATGCCAGTGGGTGAAGGTTGTGTTATTTAATTTGGGATAAAATTAATTTTCATGATTGCACTATTCGAAAACACTTTCAAAACAATGAAATCAAATTGCTCCAAATTGGACGGCATAACCTATATTTGTTTTGCTTCACATAGTAAATTTTTAGGATTTATTAATAATCAGAATATGAACACATAATGGAAATAAAAATCATATCATGGTTAGTAAATGTTGATCTTTTGATCGGGTCAGCGGGGGTGCTGAATTAATGACCTTCCCCCTCCATACCTAAGGTTCCGAGCCAAGCATCCCTGAGTACGATGAATAGTGGCCTTGGCACGAGTCACGGGTTTTCTAATTTTTCCAAAATATTAGGTGGCGACTCTAAGATCTGATGACGCAGTCCATTTCTGGCAAAGGTTTTGCAAAAAAATAAATTTTCTATAAAAGTTGTCAAATCTGGACTCTCATCTACATTTCACATTGCACTTGTGAGACTAAATTTAATAGATCGAGGGTCCGAACTGTTAACGCGCGCGGGTAACCCCAGGGCATGTTACAACCACTAATAGAGTAGAGCAAATATGATGACATGAAATCAAATTCCAAAATTCACAAATAGACCATGGAGATTGTTACAATATCTATAAGAGAGAGAGAGAGAGAGAGAGAGAGAGAAAGAGAGAATATTATATTATGTGTATATTTAATATTATATTGAATAATTATATAACAATGTATACAAGGCTTCTTTATAAGAGGAGAGAAACCTAAGTATGGTTTAATATAATATGATATGTATAAATGTATTTGATACTTTGTTAGATGTCATTATGAATTGTTTAATTATTTGATTCAATTGACAATGGGATAATTGAATAAATTGAAAGGGAGGTCATGTTTCTATTGAGGCATGCTTATTTATTTTAATTAACTAGTTGTGGTTAATTAAAATAAATTGGATTTAAGAGATTATGTAATAAAATCATATGGTTTTGACATGATATGATTTCACGTATATATATATGAGTATCTTTGTACCCGCATATCTTCTAAAGTTATAATATGAGATTGTTTGGTGAGCTAGTAGTTGGTCACCCCCTACCTGTACATGTGTACAGGGAATGTTTTCAGATTTGAGGATCAAACAACTTCGCCTGATTGTATAGTGGTGATGAGCTGTAGTACTTTTTAATTGTTTCTTTGGATGAGTTCTATGCTTTGTAAAGGGCAACACTCTCTTATTTATTGTAAGCCTCAGGGCATTTATTTTATTTGTATGTAAATGACATTGTTGTATAACTAGAAGGAACATGTATATTTAATCATTCATCATTTCATCAAATGATGAATTGTCATTTGTAAATGGACTTAATTAATGAATATTGGTAATGTTATCCGAGTAATAAAATACAAGGTGTGACAACTTGGTATCAGAGCTAACCAGGTTTGAATACCTTGGCTCTTGGGAAGTGGTTTTGACCACAGTTGGATTTTACCTCAAGATTGTGAGCGATGTTTGCATTCTATGTGATAACATGCTTATGTGCTAAGATGTTATATGATTATGTAGGCATGGGGTTAAGTCTCGGGGATGTTGTGTCGGGTCCAAAAAGTTTCTTAGAAATCTCATTGGAAATGCACTTGATCAACATGATTTCTAATTGGAGGTCTAAAAGGATTTCTAGAACAATTAACAATCTTCGTAAGAACAACCCGTTACTTGTTATGTGGTTATGTGATTCTATGCTATTTGATGTACATATGTTAAGTTTCGTGTTAGAACATGAGGGTGTACCTTAGTGAGAGGTGTTGATGCTAAATGTTATGAATGATATATAGATGGCCTTGCATGATTATGAATTTGTTCTATTCACTTGAGTATGTGTGGAGTTAGTCCTTGAACCTTGGTTGTATACCCTTGTGTGTATTTTGAAAAAAAAAAAAAAAACATGGCCTCAACATGGTAGGGATTGTGAATGGTGGTAAGGGACGTATTTCCCTGGAAATGTTTATTGTTTTTTATTTTGTTGTAAAATCTATAAAGTGCAAACTATGTAGGTCTAAAGACGAGGTCACGGACAATATTCATAATTGTTGTTATCCTTATTTATTTATTTTTTTTTATTTGTCCCTGGGTGTCAGGAGAGTGTCTACACTCGTTGGTAAGAGAATTATCTTCAAAGGAATGTGTAGTATTTTGACTCATGATTATGTTTTCTCTTGGGAACATCTTGTGTCTGGTTGGTTGGTCTAGTGGTTTTCAAATGGAGTCTTGGAATGATTCTACGAGTATGATAGTTTGGCGGTGTAATCTAGATTTTAAATTGTTTTGGCCCGTGGGCAGTTTGGAATGGTAGTTGGTTTCATCCTTGTGCAATTTGAGTAGCCTTGAGAACTAAGTTATCTTTTCCTTGCAATTGGGTGAGTTAGAATGAATTATGGATATGTCCTAGAAGAGAAGTAAGATCTCTTGTTGGTTGGCCAGGAGATTGTCACGTTTTAAGTATCCCGTAAGTGGTGTTAGTCGAATCATGGTTGCATTCAGGATGGACCCTGTGAGTCACCATAATACTAGTGTGGAGTTTGTGTTGTAACTCGGAGTAAATATCTTAGAAGTTGAGTTGAATTAGCTTTTAGCTTCAGGGCCATGTATAATTTGGGTGTTTAACTAGTTGTGTTGAGTCTTGCTTAGACTTCAGGTATATTTTCGAGACCATTTTGTAAACTCCACATTGGAGTGGAACCTTAATGTTGATTTGTAGCCTTGTTGATAGAAAACCTAGGTCGATGTCCAAATCGATTTTATTTTGTTTAGGTTATGGTGTAACACCCGCATCCTTTAACCCATTGGAGAGTGTATTTAATTCCCTTATTTTCTTTTTTGGGAGTCTTTGGAGTTATTGAATGTTGGTTTTGGAGGAGTATGATCCGATTTAAACTCATTGGGTTTGTTTGTTTGCGTTTGTTCTTGTCAAAAAGTTCCTTGGGAACTTAGAAATTCTATTCTGGGGTCAACACCAACCTTCTTAAAGGTCACCCTACCTGTTGGTAAAGTTTCTGGAAGTGTTGCTAGAATTTAGGGTCGACACCAGCCTTGGTCATGTTGACACCTGCCTCTTGTTGCTGTCCACAAGGGTCGACACCAGTCTGGAAATGGTCGACCTTTGTATATTGCAGAATCTGGGTATTAGTTGCTGGAATATAGGGTCGACCCTTCTTGTCCAAGGGTCGACACCTTGCTTGCTGCCAACATTTTTTTTCTTGTTGAAGGGTCGACCCACCACACCAGGGGTTGACCCTTGCGTGTTTATTTTCAGATTTGTGGGTCCAAATGGGGCCTACCTTTGGGGGGTTTTGGGCCTATTATTTTATTGACCTTAGGGCTACTTTTCTACTATTATAAATAGGCTCCAAACATAGTTTCATTTCACTTTTCTCCTCTTTCCTCTCTCTCAAACCATGAGTTCTCCTCTCTCTCTCTCTCTCTCTCTCTAAACTCAAGCTTTTGGCACTAAGATCTCTAGATCTACTCACCTAGAGTGATCTTTTCACCATGGTCCTTTGAGAAAGGTTGTAGATCTCGTCAAGGGCTTCCTTTTGGTCCGATTAGTTCGTGGCTTCGTCGCCATCAATTTTTGGGTCGTCATCTCTTGGCTTCAAGAAGTAGGGGTTTCTAGTTCTTTTTCAATACCCTCATTTATAGATAGATTTGTGGTATTTTCTTTATGTAAATACAGAAGTTTATATTTTTATGCATATTGTGACGAATCATGAGATTGGGGGTTAGGGTTTGAAGAGAGTTGGGTTTATTTGTTGGGTTATGATCAGTTTAGGTGTAAAAGTAATAGAAAGATTGGAATAAAATGTGTTTTGTGAAAAGTTTTAATTCCTCTTAAAAGCCCTAGTTTGGCTCATGAAGATGGTTAATGGTTTTGCTTCAATTAATAGTAGAATCATGAAATTAAGGTGTTAATTATACATGTACAAGTTTAATTGAAATTTTAAAGAATTTGAGTAATTTATGTAAAAGTTGCGATTAAACTCATAATGTTGATATTTTAAATTATGTTATAATATGAAACCAAACTTGGGGAAAAGAAATTCTTAATGGTAAGGATGATGCGAGAATTGTGATAAAATGATGAAGTGAATATTTAAGAATCTTATTGTATTATGTTGAATTGCATTGAGTTATGTTAAATTGTGTTAAGTCAAGGTTGGGTTAAGATGAGTGTGAGTAACAATAAATGGGAGATTGTGAAATATGATGGTGTTACGTGAAGGAGTCGTATCAAAGAAATTAATGCTAGAGATTTAATTTATAGCCTCACATAGTAATTGATAATCGATGTGTTGAGAAAATTGATTTGGAAGACTTGATAATAATATGGAAGAGTAAAGAAATAGTTTGAACCCAAGAATTATGAACACGCGAATGACTTGGTGGGTAATAGAAAAAGGTGGTGGAACATAATGTGTATTTGTTATATAAGTGGAATTTTAACTGATGGTGGATGCTTTTTGAACTAATGTGTTACGGAAATAATAGATGATGTGTTGGCTTTACCCACTAATCAGAATGACGGATGACTTGATAAAATTTATGGAATGTAATATTGTTTCGAGGACCATTTCCCGCCGTATTTTGAGCCAGCAAAGCATAGCGCTTGAAATAGGTTCTGCCTTCCTTCTGGAGTAGCGCCCGGTAAAGCATGTGGTATGTTGGGATATGTAGAGATTCCGCGTTCCTTCCGGCTTGTGACCGGTAAAGCGTGAGGTTCCGCCTTCCTTCCGGCTTGTGACCGGTAAAGCGTGTGACTCATGGAGATGACTTGTTAATGGATCCAATGCTTAATATGACATTATTTGAAAAAATGGAAAATGAGATGGTAATTGGATTAGAGGTTGGTGATGATAGACTCATTGGATTGCTTGTGACTATAAGGGGAAATTATGAGTTTTGTTTTGTAAATAATTGAGACATTGTGTTAAAAAAGGTTTGTTATTTTTGTGTTATGTTTGAACTCTAATTGATAATGTAAATGTGGATGTGATGTAGTTGTAATATGTTGGATTATAATTGATAATGCAAATGTAGATGTGATGTAATTGTTATTGAATATAGAGGAGATTTAGATTTCTACATTGAGGATTTACAACAAATATGAATAGATTGGTTAGAATAGCATGTATGTGGGATGTTTTGGAGTATTAAGGAAACTTGAACTTGAGATTATGAAGTTATAATAAATGTAACTAGTAAAAGGAGAGAATGAGAATAAAAAGAGGAATGTTAAGATGGGAATTTAATAAGGAATATTTTGGAATAAGTTAATAAATTTAAAATGATATTGTTCCTTAAACATATTTGTTTTCAAAAAGGATTTATGGTTTTCTAACAAAAAGGGATAGTTTTTGATGGTCGAAGGTTTTTCCTTAAATGTTCAAATAAATTTCAAGAAAAAGATACGCTACGTATGATATTTTGAAATTACAAAATGTCACCGTACTATATGGTATCACCTTGTATGCCTGATCATTTCTATCTATAGGATAGTTATTGTTTTTGAACTATGAGATTCCTACTGGGCAACTATGCTCACCCCTCGTTGTTTCATTTTTTTTTTACAGGAAAAGAATTCAGGTTGATTGGTTGAAGGATTAGGAAGTTCATGTATCTCTTATGTGTAATCTCATTGTGCATTGATGTTTGTAATTATTTATTTGTAACTTCATAGCAGGAGCTTGACATGTATTATTATTATTATTATTGTTGTTGTTGTTGTTGTTGTTGTTGTTGTTGTTGTTGTTGTATTCATCATGAGAGAGAACATGTACTATTATGATTTTGTTACTCAAGGGTAATAGATATTTGTAAAAAAAAAAAAAAAATGGACCTAAATTCAGGCTCTTGTATGTTTTGTTTTCGAGTATTAAAAATTTGGGGCATGACATATGGGCTGTGGCATCACCCTATGTGTTGGTAAGGTATTGTCTGTTTTTGTGACGGTTGACGATCACTATTTCAGTTGGTGGCTGGTTCTTTTGAGTAGATGTTGTTTCGTTTTGTTAAGGTCTCGGAGTAGTGATAGTTGTTTTGGCCTTAGGATGCAATTGTGCATTAGGCAATGGAAATAGTTCGTTGAAGGTGGGGTTATCACCAATAAGCTATAGGGTCTCAGTGTTCGAACAGGTCGTTTTGGTAAAAAATCTTGTTATGCTTAAGGGATTAGATCCTTTTTTTTGTTGTCATTGGGTTATCGATGTAGATAGAAGAATCACTTAATGATTTATACTAGTAAGGGTTTTTATAACCAATTATTATGCGATTGTAATGGTTTGATTCGTTATCAGTGTGACTTGTTGAGACATATGTTGTAGTCAAATTTTGTTGATTACCTGAGTGAGTTCGTGGGTGACTGTAAAATGTATTACATTACTTAAGTTTAATTTCGACGACGAAATTTCTTTAAGGAGGGCAGGTTGTAATCACCCAGAAATTTTATTTTTTTAAAAAAAATAGTCAATGCATAAATTAATTGAGTAATATTTGGATTGGAGTGTTGTGTAAAGTTATGTGCAAAAATAGTTCAATTTTGTAATGATTTTTTTAAAAAAATATATATAATTTTCAATCTCAGAAATTATGACATTTTTGTTATGTTGTGTTCTTATAAAAGTCTAGCATGTTGGATAAAAATTTCAGAATTTAATGGTGAGTATTTATTTTATGAAAATTCACAGACTGATTGGTGTTCAGTTTAATTTATAACAGAATTTGAAATTGTGTTTTAGGTGTTTGGACCATGATTTGAGATAAATTTGTTGGATCTATTTTAGTATATAACTGGACCATGTTTGGCTTATAGGTGAGACCCATGACTTAGATTTAATTTAATTTGAATTTGTTTATGACTCATGTTTAATTATTTGGTAATTTAATTTGAATTTGTTTATGACTCATGTTTAATTATTTGGTCATTTTTAATTATATGATTGGTAAGTTATTATTATTTATTATATGGGATTATAATAAATATTTGAAAGTTGACTTTATAGTATGTACCATACGGTAAAAAATTACATATTTTGTAAGGAATGAAATGTGTAGATATTTAGTAGTGAGCAAAATATTACATTTTGTGGTGTATAAAAATATTATATTTTATGATGAGAAAAATTATATCATTTTATAATTTACGTTATAAAATTTAAGATATTACAAAAATTATTTTTTAGAAATTCTTGGAAAAGCAAACCCACGTGGGATTGCCTCCCCCTTTTTTCTTGCCCATCATTTCCTTTTCTTTCATTTCATCTTGGTTCTGAGCAGAGAGCTTTGGCTCTCTCTCTCTCTCTCTCTCTATTCGTCCCTCCCTTTCTCTCTCTCTCTCTTTCTTTGGCCTCTATTGTTGGCTCAACATTTGAGCTTAGAATGCGAGTCTTTAAAGTGAGATTTTGCAATAGTGTTGTAAATGAAAATCAGAGAGCTTATCGTACTCTTCGCAATGATAGTCTCAGATTCATGATCAGGCGATGTTTGCTTTTTCGACTTTACTTTTCTTTATATTTTGAGGTACGAACTTTCTTCATATTATTACTTTAAAGCTATGTTAGAAATATTTTGAGAAAATATATCATTATAAAAAGTATTGCATATATATTTCTCAGATTTTTTGTTTAAATAATTTTTGGAAGAAAATTATGTGAAATGTTGAGAACATTAGTATGTTGAGATTAAATTGGGAAAATCCTCTTGTGTTGATAATTTTGGTTAAAAATCCTAAAACAAATTTAATAGTTGTATGCTTGGTATCTACATCAGGTTATGATTAGATACTTTATTTGAGAAAAATAATGTTGAAATATTATCTCAACTTTGATTTTGGAATTAATTTTTGAGCAAAATAAATTGATTTATGAATATTGTATAAATTGTTAAGTTGGGATTATAGAGTTATTTTGGGATTAAAAACTCTACAAGTGTTATATTCTTGATATTTTATGAAGGGTGATGTGTTGATGGTTTAGTTTTTGTTCATTTTTGCGAAAATGAAAGTATGAAATGAGAACTTTTGAACTCTCAATCTTAAAAGTGTACTCTTGGGCATATTTCAAAAATTTTGATGTAAATATCATACTGATTAGTTAAATTTAGAAAGGTTGTGAAAATTGTTATTTGAAGAGAATTTGGGAAAGATTGGCTATTTGAGTAGCTTAGCATGAAATATGATTATGTTTGAAAGATGAGACAGGTTAAGTTATGTTTGGTATTATTTCTTTTAGAAAAATGTGAATATAATAAAATTACTAATTTAATGGATTAAATTAGTTTAGTTAAAAGTTTATATCATTTATGGTTAAAAGTGTCTTATTGAGATTATACCATAACTTTTAATATAGTAGGATGGGAATTTTAATATTTCATAAGTATGAGATTTTAGAGAAAATAAGTGAGATGAAATTGTTTGGTGTGAAACAAAGTTGAACTAAGATTATTAGTTAAGTTAAGGTGACTTAGTATTGGGTTCCTACTTTTACTAGTTGAGTAATGTTATTATAATAATTTCGTACTTCAAATTCTTATGAGATATTTGAATTGTTTGGCAGTTTTTTGACAAGAAAAAGAAAAGAATGTGACTTTAGCTTGTTTGGAGCAAATGGATAAATTGGATTAAAACAAGAATGAGTTATCAAAACTTTTATTTATTTATTATTTTCCTTGGTTTAATTTGATGGGGTTGATGTTGATAATTGAAAAGTGAACACTTGTGTTATATTTTATAATTATAGTCAAGAGAAGATTTTGATATAATTGATTAAGTATTGGAACATTCATTTATGCTTATTGAGAATTATGATTGAACTTGAAGATCCCGAGATTTTACTTGTATGAGAAAAATGGGAATTTGATTCTATTTAATGTTTGGGATGGGAATGAGTTTTGGAAAGATTGTAATTACATTTCATTGATAAAGTATATGAGTTAGAAATTGATGAAACCTTGAACTCGTTTTGGTGCTATATGTTATTGCTATTGATGAACCTATTGTTTAGAAGTTTTGGTTTTGGTAACCGGTAGAGGATTACCATGTTGTTATTAAATGAGGAGATTCTTGGAAAGGTAATAAAATGTTTGATTTTGGAAGTTTGTTTTATATAAAGAATATTGTTGAATTATCTTGAAAAGGATATTGTTGAATTGTCTTGAAAAAACTAAGTTGGAAGTTGTTGATTTACATGTGGTAAATACATGAACATTGACATTATTATATTATCTCTTGGGATTGTATCATGATATTACATTGATAGAGATATGGAAATTGATCACAATGGAGCATTGTGTGATGGAATTGAAATTGAAACTATTCTAATGCATTGTTACATATTGTATTACCATTCCATTTCATTGTTATAATAGATTTCGAATTGCAATTGAAAACTATTGTTTTGAAAAATGAATTGTTTTTGTGAAACAAGATCATTTTGATTTATTTTGGGTAAATACGTTGGTAGGTCTGGAAAGGGGGTGTAATTTGATATTGGTTAAGTTAGCCTAAGTGTCCATAGTGAAAGACCGAAAATACGCGCGGAGTAGGTACCACGTAAATTTCGGTGAAAGATCGATAAAGTGGGGGATTTGGTAGGGCTTGATATGCCTACTTGCAAATACCAGTTTAGGGATTACTTGAGTCGTATTTACCACCTTAAAATTTTATTAAAATTGTTGGATTAATGTGTTTTCAAATTGGCATTGTGCACAAGATTTTCAAAAGATGAGAAAAATATTTTGAGCATGACATAGTATATGCATTCATCTCATAAGATTGTATAAAATGTATTTGATGCTTTGTTGATATCATTGTGAATTGTTTAATTATTTGATTCAATTGACAGTGGGGTAATTGAATAAATTGAAAGGGAGGTCATTTAAGTTAACTAGTTGTGGTTAATTAAAATAAATTGGATTTAAGAGATTATGTAATAAAATCATATGGTTTTCACATAATATGATTTCACGTATATGTATGAGTATCTTTGTACCTGCATATCTTCTAATATTATGATATGAGATCGTTTGGTAAGCTAGTGGTTGTCATCCCCTACCTATACATGTGTGCAAGAAATGTTTTCAGATTTGAGAATCAAACAATTTCGCATCATTGTATGGTGGTGATGAGCCGTAGTACTTTTTAATTGTTTCTTTGGCTAAGTTCTATGCTTTGTAAAGGGCAACGCTCTCTTATTTATTGTAAGCCTTAGGGCATTTATTTTATTTGTATGTAAATAACATTGTTGTATAACGAGAGGGAACATGTATATTTAATCATTCATCATTTCATCAAATGATTAATTGTCATTTGTAAATGGACTTAACTAATGAATATTGGTAATGTTATCTGAGTAATAAAATACGGGACGTGACAATAGACAAAATATATAATTACTATATTTAACATCCCCTCTCAAATTCAAGTAGGGATACTAACTTGAGTTTGGAGAGAGAAACTAAAACATGAAATAAAACTAAAAATAAAATAAAATATGGATAGATTCGAGACAAATAGATTACAAAGTTCAGATGGAAGCACATGAACACTTGAGATAGATCAAAGACCAGAGCTAATGTTGGGAGACACTTTATGGTCATGTTGGACTGTTGTAGGAACAGGACCGAAGCTAACAAAGCTAATGTATCCGGTGCTGTTATCTCTACCCCATTAATGCTTAGTCCTCGCTTAGAATTCGTAGTAATCACAAATTTTCTATTTGGAACTAGTGTTCTTAATGATGATTTCTCAGACAATGAAGCCAATTCTGTGACACCTGAACGTTTAATTAAATACCACATATATATTTATAGTTATATATAATTGTGGGTGTATGTGATAATATATTATTAAAATAATAAATAAATAAATAAATACTAATAATAATAGTGGGTGTGATAGTAAAATAAATAATTAATTTTTTGTTGGTATACGATAAAGTATAATTTAATTAGGAATTAATTTGTTTATATAGTTATATTAGAAAACTGGGCTAAAGTGTAATTATCACAAATATTCATTAAGATAAGTATAAATCCATGGTGATTTATGATCAAATCTGGGGAGGATTTGAGTTGTGCCACGTGTTGGCCTCAGGGTGCTTTTGCCTCCCTATAAATAGGAAGAAGTTGATCAAGATCTGTGGAGTTGATCAAGATCAGTGGAAAGAAAAGGAAAAAAAAAAAACAAAAAAGGGAGAGGCACGTAAGTTACTAGAAGTAAGAACTTATAGTAGGAAGGTTGTGATAGTGGAGAAAAGCTAAGGGTCAATATTAAGGTGAGTATATTATACCTTGAGTCACCATAATATATTTTACGTATGTTTTGACTTACCATAATTTATTTTATACAAGTTATATTAATATTTCAATTACGGGGATTAATTTCTGAACTCTATTGTTAAAATGAAACCATGGATATGTTTGTTTAAATTTTAAAGAATATTTGACTATAACCTTATAAACAATTATGTTTTGTAAGTACCACCACGGGAGTCTCATGCCTTGGGGGACTTAAATAACCATTGGCCTCTGTCTAGTCACTTTGTGGTCCTCTGTTTGTCATGGATCCATTGACCTCTGTTTTGAATATCACTCATGTGACCTCTATTCTGAATGTCACTCCTGTGACATCTGTTCTGTTCTGTTCTGTTCTGTACCGTGGTTGTAGTTATTTATTTATATAATTTCTGTATTTCAGTTTCTGCAACTAAATGATTTATTTACCAAATTAAGTTAGGTAAATGTTTTGGCTTAACTAACTATCCATGATTATTTTGTAATCCCTATACTCTTGGCATAATATTTCTCACTCTGCTGTGTGCTTATAGCCGTTACCCTTTCAGGTGATGAGATGTAAGGAGGACCCATAAGCTCGTGTAGTGGAACCTGTGCAAGAAATTGATACAAATCCGTTAATTTGTTTTTCTTTTCTTTTCTTCCTGTCGTTTTTTTTTTTTTTGATGGCCGGTCGCTGCATAATAAAATAATAAAAGCCTATGGATGTACTATTTTTTTTAGTAGAATGAAATAACTTTCTATTTAATTATTTTTATTTCCGTTTGCCTCTGCTCACGCAATTTAATTTGTTAGGGTTAGAATAAGTTAGTTAGTTGCAATTCTAACTCTAAGCCCCTGGGTTGGGTCGTGACAAATTCCAAGAAAGTAAACCTCTCAATCACCATATGAAACCTCACAATCCTATCCAGCAAAGGCCATGAAGATGCCACAAAAATGAATTCTGGTGGAGTGAAAATTGTCACTGAATTCAAACCCGAGTGATCATGAAGAATCGCATCAAGAACAGAGTGCAATCCAATCGCAAAAGACACGAATCCATTTGAGCTCAGCAATCGAACCATGTGTGTCCATTCGACCATGTTCTTGGATTCACTAGAATTCTTGGATTCACAAACGGGTGGCTAAGTGATTTCCCAATCTCATCAAAGCCTAATAATGAAGAGAAAGGGGCAAGAACACCATGGATTGAAATGGGTCTTTTAAGAAACAAATCAGGATAAGAAATCAACACATCGTTGATCTCAATCGTGCCTTGTTTGAGATCAATCTTCGTGATCACGATGTTCTTTTGGTGAACAATGGTGGTTAAGCAAGTGCCTTTGGGCTTCTTTAGGAGCTCATGAATAGGAAGCTTGGAAGGAGAAGTGTGGTATTTGATGAGTTGTTTCAAAATGTTTGGATGAACAAAGGCTTTGGAGATGGCGGTGTCTAGGATCGCAAAGATGGTTGATTGGGGCAATGAGAGGAAGATTTCGGGGTAGATTTGGAGGAGAGTGGCTATGGCGTTGAAGCTGTGGTGTCGTAGAGCACGAGAGGCGTTGAAGAAAAGGTGGTGTGGAATGATGGTTTGGTTCAATGGGATTGAATTTGTTACAATAGTAAAGAGAGAGAGAGAGAGGAAATAATATATATTATATTCAATAAATTATGATCCTATGCAATAGAAGACCTGTATATATAGGCTGAGAAAGAGTATCTTGTAAGAAACCTAACTATGACAATACAAATATATCTAGGAAATCATTACATAATATAGCTAGGAATATATATCATATATACATCAACATCATCCATCAAACTCAAGGAGGATAAATATCTTGAGTTTGAAAAGAAAAACTAAAACATGAAATAAAACTTTTAAATAAAATGAAAGACAAATAGATTGCAAAATCTGAATGGGAGCGCAAGGGCGCTTGAGATATATCAGAGGCTGGAGCTAATACGGGGAGACAGTTTATGGTCGTGTCGGATTGTTGTAGGAACTGGCCGAAACTAATGCTAGGACAATTTAAGGTCATGCCAGACCGTTGTAGGAACTGACTGGAATCAATATCGAAACAGTTTACAAGGTTACGTCAAACCATTGCAGAGACTGGATGTTGAACCAGCAAATGTGACACACACATAACTTATAACGTAGTACTGAATAATGATGGCAACAGATGACTTTGTGCCCCAGGGGGCAACTTATGAGAAAGTGCGCCAAGGGGGCGACTTAGGTGGTCCGCCAAAGGGCAACTTAGATGATGTGCCACATGGGGCAACTTGGTTGTTCGCCACAAGCGGTGGCTTAGAGAGTGCGCCAATGGGGTGGCTTAAAGAGTGCGCCACAAGGAGCGACTTATGTAATGCGCCAATGGGGCAGCTTAGAGAGTGTGCCGAAGGAGGCGGTTTAGGGAGTGCGCCAAGAGGGTGTTTTGGGTGGTTTGCATGGTATATAACCATAGTCACCACAATTAGATATAATACCCCCCTCAAACTCAAATAGATTTGAAGATAGAAACCTATTTGAGGTTGAAGTAGAAGGAAAATAGAGTGGAGTAGAAAAACACACACACACAAAAAAAAAAAAGAAAGAAGAACAAGGATTGCGAGTAAAAAATAAATAAATATATACATATATATGATAGAGATATTTGGAGTAAGAATAAATTAGCAGATAGAGGAAATTATCACCATGAAGCAATACTGAAAGGAAAATATAGCAACAGAATGGTTTGATGTCCGGGGGACGGTCAAGGCAAATCTACTGCCCGCCGGTGAAGTGAAATTACTAGGTATTTAATCTAACTTTGATACCATGTTATAATAGTAGGGGGAGAGAGAGAGAGAGAGAGAGAGGAAATAATATATATTATATTCAATAAATTATGATCCTATACAATAGAAGGCCTGTATATATATAGGCTGAGAAAAAGTATCCTATAATAAACTTAACTATGACAATACAAATATATTTAGGAAATCAATATCTAATATATCTAGGAATATATATCATATATACATTAACAGAATTGTTGGGAGTTGAATGGGTTGATGCAAAGATTGCCATGATTGTAAGGACCACTGCCATGGCGAAGTAGAATGGGCAGTGCCACCAATTTGAACATGAAGTAGCCATTGATGTTGCAGAGAGAGAGAGAGAGAGAGAGAGAGAGAGAGAGAACAGAGCAAGAGAGAATTCCCAAGAATTGTGGTCTTGGAAGTTTATTCAGTTTTCTTGGGAGGTTGGGCTTTTGTCCAGAACAGGATGGGCTGAGCTTGTACATGATATCTAAGACCAATACAAAAAATAAAAAACTTTTAGGGCAAGGCTTTGAGTTGTGAGATCTGTTTTAAGGTCCAACCTAACCCACTTCAATATGGTGCACTGAATTTCCCTCAACTAGTTCAATAAAAACTGAAGAATTATGAGATAGTATCTTATCAAGGGAGGTACATGAGTTTGAGTCGTACAACTTTATCTTCTCTATTCCTCTCCAACCCATTGTAATATAATAAATAAATGAAAACCGTGCATGTGAAACATCTAAAACAATGTTTATTATTCAACCATTTTTCACATGACAACTAGTTTCAATGTTGAATTCCTTTCATAGCAATTGCTTATGTCCTTAAATTTCATAAGTTACATTTGTATTTGGAATTCCCCATCGAAGGCCACAAATAACACCCATCCAATATTTAAACTTAAACCTTTTTCACAATGGAAATTGTTTTGTTGATTATATACATATATACAAATTTTGTCACCAAAATGATGTAGTTGGTTTTGACATTTTCGTTATTAAATGTTAACTTAATAGGCACATTATTTTAAAATGATAAATTTAATTACTGCCATATCATTCTGTAAATAAATTATATATACACTTTATATTAGTATATTACTAATATTTCACAAATAATTTCTTATTGATTGATACTAAAGAATATTTATCTAAACTCAGGATTTTTTGTAACTTGTCTTTTCGTCGATGTATATCATATCGGCAATCTCCTTATGGATTTTGAAGCTATTAAACATCATTTTTTTTGTATCCAACAAAAATATTTCAAAATTTAAATTTGTAAACCAATTTATTATGTATGTGGTTCGCAGCACACTTTGTTTGAAATTTCATAAGATATTATTCTAAATACTTTTTCTAGTAAATTACTTAATCAAACTCCATCTTGGCTATGACAATGACCCTCATAACATCCCATTTTAATGCACATGGAATGCATAATACAATCCTCAGCCAACCTCAACAAAAGAAGTCTTCTCATTACATACATACAAATAATTGATTTCGAATAAGTGATTTAGAAAGAGTTGTTTGGTGTAGCAATGGACATAACAACAATAGTTGACTAGCTAATGTTGACAGCAAAACTTAAACATGTCTACTTATCCCGCATTCCTACTTTATACTCCATTGATTAATTGCAACTATATATCCATATGATTTACTCAATAAATTATCAATTTAACTTTCAAAATATAACAATTTTCAGTGTCTAAAATTTTGTTTCTTGATTACGTATGTCAAATGAATCCTTTGTTCTTAAAAATTTTATTTAATTTTGCCTGTGTTAATAATTGATATGGTAAGAATCTATTGTACATCAGAAAGTGCTCTTAAGGACAAAATTACATGAATTTTGAGAATAATGGATTTTGTGGCTACATATATAGAGTTGTTTGATTTTACTTCCGTTGTACCAATAAATAAATAAATAAATAAGTGCGTATAAATGCTTCTGCAATAATTTTAACTAACAAACTTTTAAAGATACACTCCTAAAAAGTTGTCATAATATTAAATTCAAACCAACACGCAAGTTTTATGGTATCTAATGAATAAAATTAGAGACCAAAAAAAAAAAAATTTATTGCATAATCTATTACCTACTCACCGTGAAAACGAAGTCCACACAAGGACTCCAATTCCATTACAAATAGACACTAGAAAATAGTGTCCGGAGCAAGACTAGTATATAATTCATTTAAGCTTTGAGTTGGCTCAAATCGCGCTAGGCAACTTTTTAAGGTTTAAAAAATGTATGCACAATAATACAAACCAATGCCAAAATGCAGACCTTGATTAATTAATACTTTGGAGTTGGTTTGATACGAAACAATCCAGAATTGAACAAAGCAAGATTTAAAGTTTGGCCACTGATGCTTATAGACAGACATATGATTGGCCATTCCTATCTTCAACTGACAACCTACTCCAGCCACAATCACCGACAACCTCCTCTAACAATCACCTCCTACCATCACCTTAGGCCATTGACAATCATCTCTGCTCACTGCATCCAACTAAGAATGACATTTGGCCATCACCTCACGTCATCCACCATTTTCGACAGCCAAAAACTAATTTCGATCCTCCGCAGCTACCTTTGTGCACTACCTACCACCAGTGATCTCCTCCGACAACTCCTTTTGTTTACGTTTACAATTTCATTTATGTTTCCAGGTATGATGCTTTGAGAGAGAATTGCAATTTGCCACGTTCTGTCCCACGAAATGTGATCTCCACCAAGCATGGTACATGATTGTATTTGACTTTACCAATACGGGGTACATTTTTACAGTCCAATATACTATGCTTCATATCTCGCATAGCCCAAATAAATCAGCAAACCCATTTCAAACAAACTACCAAATTTCAGACCAATGTATAGAACAACACAATACAATACAATACCAATTCATAGAGAACTAACTTAAAAACATCATCCTGTAACTACACAAACAAATACAGTAACATATATGGTATCGCAAAAAATCAATGCGAGTTCCGAACGAATCTGAGCCGCATATTAATTATTCATTACACTCTTCTGGGCATTGATGGTTTCAACTACCAAGTTGCCATCCTCGCTTTCTTCGTCTCTTTTCGTCCATGATCCAAGATTCACAACATCACAGGGGAATGACTGCAACATATAACAGTGGCTAACTTCCAAGTACCTCAGTGAAGGCATCACACTCTGCACCCTACTCCACTCCACCTGCAATCTAGGCAAGAACTTCAAACACAGCCCTTCAACTTCCCATGAATTCCCACCATCACTGCTCCAAAACAACGGACTCATATCAACAAGCCTCGCATACTCAAGGCAAAGATATTGTAATTCAGGAAGTGAGTTAGGGTTTATCCAATCCGGTGTAGCTTCTCCATGATAATGCCCAAAGTACAGCTCTACAAGATGCGGAGGAGGGGTGAGCTTGTTGAGCTTCTCTAGAATATTCACGTCCTCGCAATTTTCAGCATTGATCAATAACACCCTCAGTTTTTGCAGATCTGCCAGTGCTCCGAGCTCCTCGTCCTCAATTATGCTTTCTTGGTTTATGTCTAAATGTGACACTCGAAGGTCATGAAATTCTTAAGTTCGCCAAAGTGACAGCTTTCGGTGTGCGCAAGACTTGCCGGTTTGAATCCATAGAGCTCTTGAAGATTAGAGAGGCTTGAAATCCCCTGTGGTAAGTACTTGAGAGCCGGACAATTCCCCAAATCCAAAACAATGAGCTTGTGTAGCGTTGTGATCGATGCCGGCAATTTCTGTAAGTTACTACATTCTGCTAGGATCAAAATCTGGAGATTCCAAAGCTTTCCAATTGAGTCTGGCACTTCGATTAGGCTTGCAACGTCACGTAGGTTCAAACAAGCGAGGCGTTTCAAGGAACTAATCCAACGCCAGAAATCATATACACGAATGTTTTCCAACTTAACATGCGAGAGGTCTAAGACCCTGAGAGACATTACTTTGGCCAAACCAGCATTCCATTTAAGTCTAATCGATCGACTATCCATGAGTAACAGAGCTCTTATCTTTGAATTATTTTCCAGGGAATGGAATTTCATTTCATTTGTAACGCCCAAACGCCAAGAATCCATTGTGGGTATCTGCCTGCCTCCATCATCAAAGCTGCTGAATGCCTCTTCCCTAGCAATCCTAATTGTCAAGTCCCTGACCATGTCGTGCATTTTGCAACTATAAACTCTCCCATCGTAACTCCTCCTTCGCATGACTTCAACGAGGCATCTACTGATTAGTTCCGATAGAAACCTGTAAGCTGTTTCTGTCGCAGTTTCTGATCTCCTCTTGTGCACAAAACCTTCCCCTATCCACCACCGAACCAACTGCTCAACATTTATTTCATGGTCTTCAGGATAAATCGAGAAACATAGTATGCAATGCTTGAGATGAGCAGGGAGTTCATCATAGCTCAGCTGCAAAGAAGCCAGTACAGAGCTATTCCCTTCTGTTACCAATTTTTCGTGGAAATTATCGCATATGCGTTTCCACTCGCTGAAAGATGTTTTTGAGTACAATAACCCTCCCGTTGTCTTGATAGCGAGTGGAAGACCTCGGCATTTTTTCACAATTTCCTTCCCTATTCCTTCTATTTGAAGATTCTTACATATCCCTTTTGTTGCCATGAAAGCCACTTTGCAGAACAAAGACCAACTCTCTTCCTCGTCTAGAAGCCTTGGCCGGTGAATTCGTGCATCCACAACTCCCATATTCTTCGCAACTTCCTCGTTCCTCGATGTGATTATGATGCAACTGCTATGGCCTGGTGTCTTTGGTAGCCCATTGGAGATCCAATCCCACCAACCATTGGCAGTGCTCTACACATCATCCATGACAATCAAGTACGATTTGTGAGAGAGCAATTGGTAAATTCTGTGCAACATTTCGCCTGTATCAGATCCACTATCATCTTCTCTAACCTGTCTCAATATGCTTTTCATGATATCAAGCTCACTAAATGTTTGAGAAATTGACACCCAAATTCTCTTTTCAAAGCGAGCAATGACATGCGTGTCGTTGAAGATTTTTGCGCGATGGTGGTTTTGCCCAATCCCCCCATCCCCACAATCCCAACCCGATGCAAAACCTCATTGTTGGCCAAAATCCATCCTTTGATTCTGCTAGTATCTTCTGTCAATCCCACTATCCCGGACTGATAGTAAACCTGTTAAGTCCACCTTATAGTTCTGTTGCCAGCGTCTTCATCGCTGCTTCGCCCCAGAATTGGAGTGACATAGTCACTCAAGTTGGTGCGCATCTTGGCGATTCTGTTATTAATGCCTGACAACTTCTTTCCGGTCTGATAATGGAAGTAAATTTGACGAAGAGAGAAACGATGATAGCAAGAGGAACTCACTCTCCTCGTATGATAGTCAGCTCGGATTAGGCAATCAATCAGCAAATCATCAGCCTCATAAGTGAGTTCTCTCAGATCAATCAAAGTAGTCTTGACAGTTTTATGCTTCTCCTTAATGCTCTCTGCGTCGCTAATGAAGGATTGCATATGGTTAAGCTGAGTCTTCATCGCCGCAAAGTGAGTCTGGAATTCAAGAATGTAATTACTTTCAGTGTAGAGTTGATGTATCAAATCTTGCACAAGGACATTGACCACTGGATCTGGTGTCTTCATCTTGCCTGCAATTTGTATCCAGTTAAAGGTTATATTATATCTTTCAGATGCAGTCAGTAGTGAAGACAGCTACAACTTGTGTCATTTTATTTAGCTTCATGTTTCTTTCTGGTATTTTGCATACTGGAATTTCCTTGCCATTTATGGGTTGAACACCCAAAATTCATAAATAAATAAATAATTACACAAATAGAATCAAATAATCAATCCGTTACAAGGAATCTAATAAGAAGATTATCAACTCTCAAAATATTGTTTGGCTATCTTAAACGAGAAATTAAATAAATTCTATGGTGCCCATAATTTGGGGAAGAGATTTTGTTGGATTTATAGTTGCCAAAATGTTATTAGACTAGAGGTAGAAATGATTACTTTAGTAACCTTTCCTCAACTCATTAAGATTTTGGGTATCAATGATTTGTTTAAATGATATGTTATTATTTCCCCTATTTGATTTTGATGATTTTTATAGTTCAATTTCACATGCTATTAGAAAATCTTGATCTCTTTTTCTCAGAGGAAAAAGTTCAGCCAAATGTAAACTCTCTCCTAAAAAACCAGTGCTACAGCAGACCAAGTGAAGTATAATACATACATACATATATATATAGGGAAATTTTATTATATACACCTTTCAATATGCACACTAGTTATACTATTTTCTCTTTTAATTATGACTTTTTTTTTTAATTATGATAATATTTTAATTATGACTCATAAGATTTTTGGTTATGTTTAATGTGTTATTTGATTATGAATTTATTTTTAAAAATTATGACTAAGAAAGTATAGTCTTTCCCATATATATATATATATATATAACTTGTACAAAGATAGGCATATAATCAGATCATTATTGAGAGCATGTCTAATTATTTATCAATTTTTTCATCAAAATTCATCAAAATCAAATTTGATGAAAAAATGGCTAAGTTTCAAATATTTCATCAAATCTATATCAAATCAAAGGGAGGCAAATTTTTTACTAAAACATAGATGAACCAAATCTTTTACCAAATTTTAACAATCATATTTTTACTTACATTTAATGAAATTTTACCCCAAAAAATAAGGATAGAAGATCGTTTTCTTTCATAAAAAATTATTGGGTTGGTTTGGGAAGTGGGTTGGCTTTTTGACTTTTTGACTTTTTTGGCTATTTTAGCCTGGGCTAAAAAGCTTGGTTTGGGAAGGGCTTTTTGACTTTTTGGCTTTTTTGACTTTTTTTGTGAGAGAAGAGTGTAATGATTATGGGTTGGATGTGATGTTTTGTTTTTTGTGGCTAAAATAGCCTATTTTATCTTTTGTGGCTAAAATAGCCAAAAAAAACCCTAACCCAACTTGCCAATACGTTTAGAATTTTTCAAAAACATTTGATTAAAAAATAAGAGCTTGGACTGTTACAATCAAGCTTTTAACTATATTTTAACAAAAAAAAAATAAAATAAAAAAGAGTAGCTATTGAAGATGCTGCTCTAAAATAATAATAATAATAATAATAAAATAAACTTCTTTTAGCAGAGATGATAGATGATGCAATGAAAGAGGCAACTCACCCAAGATTGAAGATCAGCTTTGTGGAGAAAAGAGTTATAAGAAACTGATCAGGTTTGGAGAGGCTTAACTCTAGCCGATGGTGTACACGCACTACGCCAAAACAGGGCATTAACGGCGGTCTTTTTAACGGCGGTAACGAAAATCGCCGTTAAAAGTACTATTAACGGCGGTAACGAAAATCGCCACTAAAAGTGTCTTTAACGACGGTAATGAAACCCACTTTTAATGGCGGTAACGAAACCGCCGTTAATGCCCACTTTTAACGGCGGTAACAAAATCGCCGCTAATGCCCAACCATTACCGCCGTTAATGACGGCGGTCTTTGCCGGCGGAGCTCCGGCGAAACTCCGGCGTGCTCCGGCGAAACCATCTACAATAAAGTAAAAGTAATGTTTAAATATTTATTTAGGGAATATATTTCATGAAGAGTGGCTGTGGCATAGTGATTGGTGTGGGTGGATGAGAGGTCTTGGGTTCAAAACTTGAGGAGCGCAAGAAGAAAGAATTATTTTTTGAAAAATTTGAACCTATTTACGGCGGTAAGAAACCGCCGTTTTTGGGCCTATATTACCGCCGTTTTTGGTCGACTTTTAACGACGGTAATTTGCCTTTTTACGACGGTTTCACTTTTTCCGACACGCGCATAAACGGCGGTAACGAAACCGCCGTTAATACCGCCGTTAAAGGCTTTAACGGCGGTTTTACAGCCTTTAACGGCGATAAAAAACCGCCGCTAAAGCCCAATTTTGACGTAGTGACGTATCCGTAACAAGGTTTTAAAAAACGGCCATAACCGTTACGTAACGCTGTTAGGTAACGGTTTTGGTAGTTACCGTCACCCGTTACGGCCGCTTTTGCAGTGTGATTGAAATTTACAGATATGTCGGGCGTAGCGGCTGTCGTAGCGGTCGTAACGGTGTTGTAACGACCGTAACGGCCTGTTATGCATCGTTATGTAACGGTTCCGAACTGCTTCTTTCGAAAAAAAAAAAAAACTGAAAATGGGGGAAGATGAATAGAGAGAGAAGAGGAAAGATGAAAAGGGAAGATGGAAGAGTAAGAAATAGAGAGAGAAAAAAGAGAAGATGATGAATATGTTATTAATTTGTTAAAACTGTAAGACCTATATTATTCTATTCAGCTGCTGTCACTCAACCATTTTGTTTGTGTGCATCTATCTATATATTGTTTGAAAATAATAATAATAAGTGTGGTCATTATCTATTTATATATATATATATATATATATTTAGGCTATTATTTATTCTTTTACTTTTGTCATTATTTAGTGATTGATTTTTTTTGTAAAATATCTAGAAAACATAACACCTATAATTATATATTAATACATTTTTTATATATGTCAGTTTTTTTTATTAGTTTATTTTATTTTTATTTACTAGTTATTCAAAAAGAGAATGAATATTCAAGTGATCCAAACCCAAACAAAAAAAAATTCTTTATAATTTATTTTTTAATTTTTATATGATTACATTAGCATGTATAATTTATTTTTTAAAACTATTCAAATTAAAAGTTGCATATGCTTCCACAAGTATAATAATTAAAAAAATAATTTTATACATTTAAATCCAATAATTTACTTTTTTTTTTTTTTTTTGTTGCCACAAGCATAATATGGATTTAGAACATATAGTCATTAATTATTAAAATAAAGTGTAAAAAATTCAGTTTATAGTGATTTAAAAATATAAAATATATTGGATCATATTTAAAAATTTACAAAAATTGATCAATATTTATTTTAAAACTCAATAAATATGATTATAGAAAAAAAAAATATGCGTATCGGTAAGTTTTTTTAAAATTGTGCGAAAAATAAAAAAATTTACGGTTTCGATTACCGCAATCGTTACGCTACGGCCTTTATACCCCACAACCGCAACCGCGTCACTGCCACCGTTACGATGACCGCAACCACTTTTCAGAACCATGATCCATAACTTTAGGAGTTAAATCTCTCAGTCTCTCTTCTTTCTTTTTTGTTTTTTTTTTTGTTTTTTTTTCTGGTAGACAAGGAAGTCTCTCTTCTTCTCTCGTGTGAGTGCCAAACGTTTTAGCTTAGCACTCGTTGGGATAGCAAATTTTGGGTTAAAAGGCTATTTTAATCGCAAAATAACAAAATAAGTTAAAAAATTAATAACATAAAATGTCACATTTAAATTATAGTTATTTCATTTTTTTTTTTATAAAATTCAAAAAAAATCTATCTCAACCGAGATTTTTTTTATCTCAAAGCTAAAATAACTAAAAAATCAATCCACATCCCACTATCTTGTTGTTTGGTTTCATAACTCAGGATTCACTTTTTAAAAAATTAAAAAAAAAATATATGTTTTTTAATTTTTACTGAATTTTTTAATATTTTAAATAATTTTTTAAAATTTTAGATACACCTAACATAAGTAAAATATTTCTGAAAAAATCTTTAAAAAATTTGCTAAATACCAAAAATACAAATAAAAAAATACGAAATTTCAATATAGTTTTTATGTATTTATAATTTTTTTATAAATATTTTATTTTTAAATATATCTAATCAAGATGTATCTAAAAAAATAAAAATAAAAATTACTTAAAATTTAAAAAAATATTTACTAAAATATATATATATATATAAAGAAATAAAAATTATAATTTTAAAAATTGAAGTCAAACAGAGTGCGTAATTCTCCAACTTTTCTATCATTTCTTAGGCGGCCAAACACGTTTTCCACTTTTGGATTTTAAAAAAAACAAAAAAAAAGTTTTCCACTTTAATCCCATAATTATAACATTGCTGTTCCTTACTGGTCATTTATTAAGGAATATTTATTGTCATATATTTTGAATTAATTTTATCAAAAATGAGAAGTTAGAATTTGGATGGTTAAGAGCACCCCCAATAGTTAAAATTTTTATTAAATTTAAGTAAAAATTTCATAAAAAGCTTGATCTGATATGATGCACTCTAATAGTAGACGAAACTTTTTATCAAATTCAGCCGGTCATCAAGCACAAAGTAAATTTTCGATTGACAAGCAGATTATGCGGCTAAATTTTGATCGTCCGGCCAATCGTTCACTCAATCGTCCATCAACGATCACTTGCGAAATTTAATAAAAAGATAAAAACTTTCATAATTTGATGAAAAATATATTGTTGCCTTCATTTTATGTGAGTTTAATGAAGTAGTTGAAGTCAAAAAAAGTTACTGTTTTTCATCAAATTTAATGAAACAAACCATTGGAGATGGTTTTAAGAAGGAAAAAATTGCCAAAACAAACTATCAATACAAAATTTCCTAGATAAACTAATTAATAATTTTTTATTTTTGGGGTTGTCTTATTAATAAGTGTCCTTAAGGTATATATTAAACAATGCAAATAAATAAACAAGATAGGGCAAAATTTTGAATTGAGAGCCTAAATGATATAATAATATAATGATATTTGTTGGTTGTGATTAAATTTATAAATTTATGACAAAGTCTTCAATATATATTAAAAGTAACTTTGTTATTCTTATAAAGTGTGGGTAAAATTGTATTTTTATATCCAATTCTCTGATGTTAGATTGTGAATCTTAACTCTCATAAAATTATTAATTCCACCCTTTGAAAAGATCAATAATTCCATAATATTTTTACAAAATAAGTATAATTTATGTAAAACTCAATAAATTGCTAATCAATCCCACCACCAATAGAGTAAAGCAAATATGATGACATGAAATCAAATTCCAAAATTCACAAATATACCATGGAGATATTTGTGGTGCCATTCACACACATTCATTTTAAAAAACAAAGTTATATTGGGATGCTTTGCGTCTCTGTACATCAATAAAAACGCACTAACTCCGATATATAGACTAATCGTCTTCTCTTTTTTTGACTCAACAGACTAGTCGTCGTCTTCGAGAATTCGCCATTGGCTTTATTGATGTCGAAAACATCTCCGTTATTCACATTCCATCTTTATTAATGATAAACAACAACAAAATTTACAACATTTTTATATATAATTATATGATGTAATGTAAAAAAAATTATTTTATAATAAACACTCATGAAAGTATATTTATTTATAAAAATAATATGGTGACTTTATAACTGTAAAAAATATATATATAATTATATTTCCTCCGTCTCAAAATATTAGCGTAGGAAAGATTATCTTCTTTGGTTTCAAAATTCGAGAATCACTTTTTAAAAAATTAAGATTTTTTATTTTTTGTATTTTTATTAAATTTTTTTAATATTTTAAGTAATTTTTTAATTTTTAGATACAATTAACATAAACACACTTAAAAAGTATAATATTTAAAAAAAAAATCTTTAAAAAATTTATTAAATACCAAAAATACAAATATATATATATATATAATAAAGGAGAAGGGTTTTTAAATCTTGATGGGACTTTTGTCTATGCATCAAAATATGCACCATTAAATTGATTCAATCCCATAGTTGAAAATGTCTCACTCCTATTTCGACTTTTGTCCCTTTATCAAAATATAGACCATTAGATTGATTCAATCCAAAGGCTGAAAATTCAATCCAAAATGTAATCACCATTTCCTTCTCTCCCTTACCCACACCCCTCTCATCTCTTTCTGATTTCAAAATTTGAACACACGTTTCTCTCTCTCTCTCTCTCTCTCTCTCTCTATCGGAGCCCATTCCGGTACTTCCCTGTCGGAGCCCAACCCTTGCCGGTGACCGAACCCCAAACCCCCTATTAGATAGGAGTTAACTTAATAGGTTGATAGAGTAATCTATTGGGATTGTTAGTTCATGGACTCACAATCCTATGTTTGATTGCAAATTTTATTAACCGGATTCAATCTAGCGAAATTAGCGAATACTGAGAGGAGTTGGGAATCATAATTTCAAATACAAAAGAAAATAAAATCTCCTCTCTTCTTCCCTCCCTCCCTCCCTCCCTCCGCCATCCCAATCGTCATCAACAGTGGCAGTCCCAAACCTGCTTCAATATTGACGAATGGAGCTACTGCGCAAGGGTGTTTTTTAATTGGGGATGAGACTGATATCTATTAAAGAATCTGGGCTTTGATTTTTGAGGTGAGCAATGGGGACTGATTTTTCAAATGGAACCTGGGCTTTGATTCAATAATTTTTATCTATACAATGGGGACTGATAAATATATGTATATATACATTTGTGTGGGCTTTGATTCAATAATGTTTATCTATACAATGGGGATTGATATATATATATGCATCTGTACAGGGAAATTATGGATTTGTGTGTATTTTATATATATGCATTTGTGTGTATTTTATGGATGTACAGGGATGACTCCATAGTTTTTTTCAATTAGGCCAAAAAAACTTACATAGAATCTTACACGAAAAGTCAGAAACAAAAGAAAGTGTTTCTCCTAGTTCATATCATCTGTTTGAATTAGTGAATAGAGGGAGACATTAGATTCTTCTAAAACCCTCATTTTGAATTTTGGAGAAAAAATAAAAAAAACTGACACATATAGAATTTTGTTTTGATGATATTGTTTATTTTCTCTCATCTAAGGGTTTGCTTGGAAATTGTTTATTTTATTTTATTTTGTTTTATTTTTGTGGCTTTTTAATTATTTACGAAAAGACATATAAAATAAATAGAGAGAATGGATTGATTTTTTGTGTTAGTTTTTGGCTTTTTAGCTAATTTTCCTATTGGGCAACAAATTTAACCAAAATAGATAAGAGTTAACTTAATAGGTTGATAGAGTAATCTATTGGGATTGTTAGTTCATGGACTCACAATCCTATGTTTGATTGCAAATTTTATTAACCGGATTCAATCTAACGAAATTAGCGAATACTGAGAGGAGTTGGGGATCATAATTTCAAATATAAAAGAAAATAAAATAAAATAAAATTCAATGAATACATAATAAATGGTTATGTCATGAATTTGATTGGATAACGAATCATTCACTAATTCATGAGATTATTAATCATTTTATTATTAATAGGCCTTATTGCGTTATTAAAGTGGTACTATTTCAGATTTTGAGTTTTATTTATTGCATAAAACACCCATTCATAAAAAATTGGTAAGATTTATTAGTTTGTAAAATTGGTAACATTGGTAACATTCGAATTTGATTTACAAATAACCTCTACAAATAACATGCTATTAAATGTCATTAATTACACAACCAACCAATCATTAATTACTGTTTTATTCCACAAAGGAAGAATCTGGTAGAAATACCGTTTAGATGAGCAAACAATGGGGAAAATGGAAACCTGGGCTTTAATTTTTCTTGAGTATTTCAATAATGTTTCAATAATCTTTACTCTAATAAATCATGTTGCACATGGGTTTGCTTAGTTGGTGAACTTATAGAGTAGCGAAAATCTTTATTTCTTTTCACCTATAAAATTGTATGAACATGGCAAAGCATTATATAAAATTGTATGAACATAACAACATTCTTCTCCTCTGCTTTGGCCAGAAGGCCAATGGAAACAGAAGCAAATATGGCTATTTTCCATCTTCTTGAAGGGATGATTAGATAGAGCATTGAGTAGATAACCTATGTAATGAGGTGTTATTTATAATTTATTGCCCATTATAAACCCAGCTAAATAAATTTAGAAAATTTAAGAATCATCGTTCTTGCGTTTTTGTTAGATAACCTGTCATCATTTTTCAACTCATGATAAAACCTTGCAGTGTGATGAGCTTCTCCTTTTTTTTTTTCTTTCTTTTGTTCTTTTTTTTTTTCTTCATATGCTTAGACTTGAATAAAATTTTAATTGGCAACCTCATCCCTAATCAAGATTTTCTTGGTTTTGTTTAAGAAAACGTAATCTATTAAGGGTTTTAGCTAGAGATTTGGAAAGATAAAAGAAAAAAAAGTGAGTAAAATATGAATGAAATATAATTTAAATTTTTTCTTCTTTTTCATTTTTATTTCGTTTTTCAAATCCATATTCAAGTTCATGATCCAAACACAGTTTAAAAGAATTAAATTGTTGATGTTTAGTTTCTCGCACACGATCATAATGAGCAAGACATTATTTGCAATTTATCAATGCCTAAAGCAGTGTATCATAACTTTTCTTAAATTGAGGAAGCAAAACCAATTTATAGAAGAAAAAAATAAATTAAGCAAACCAATTTATTTTTTTTTATTTTTTCCTCTTTTTTTTTTTCTTTTCCTCCCAAAAATGAAACAATCTTGGAAAGTCAATTCTTAGATCTTTTAAGGTTAATAATTCAATTCTCATAATATTTCTTTAAGGTTAGATATTTTCTTATGTACATTGAAATATTTCTTTATCATATCTATCTTTTGTGAAAAAATGTTAGCTTAGTTATATCTTGGAGATGTTTTAGTGGTTGACCACCCGGTGGATGAATTATTTTTTATGAAATTATTTGTTAGCTTTTTGACTTTAGCGGTTGACTTTATGAAATATATACTTTTTGTTTGCTTTTCTACCCTTTAGGTGCAGAAGCAAATATTTCCACCCTTTGCTACTACATAGATTTCTACTCATTTGCACTCTTTTCTAGGTTGGGGTAATGTGGCATATCTAAAAATTGTATGATTTATTAATTTGTAAGACAAATGGTAACATTCATTAATATTTTGATGTAGGACAAGATTTTAAGAATTTTTGTATTTTTAGTTTTAATATTTTTGATAAATTATTTTATTAGGATTCTTGTAATTTCGTATAAATATTTTAGAAGATCAAGCAACCAATCAAGAAAATCTTCTTTTTGAAACTTACTTAAACCATTAAAATATGAAATTTCTGCAAAATAACGTAAGCTAACAGGTTGGCCTCGGGTGAATCCTCCGGCGCAATTGCTGTCAACTGTTGGTTGCCTCTGGTTGACGATTAGTCTCAAATCGGCAAATAGATTACAAATCTCATTGCGAAGTTCATGCACCTCTAGCCGATGTTCCTCAATTGCATCCCATATGGCTTCCACCCTACGATAAACGTCAATAGGGATTGTGTGTGCTCCATTGTCTTGTGTAATTGAGCTAGGCGAATCCATGCTCTGATACCACTTGACACAGCGGAATACACGGGGACTAGATATCGTTCTAGTAGACGAAAGGACTCTCGAATCCACGAGAAAAATAGAACCTTGAATCCACAAGGAAGAGAAATATTATTGAATGAATAAATAAAAGTTGTAAAAAAGTTATTTTTACCATGAGGCTTACATAGCTATTTATAATAAACTAAACCTAATACTTGTAGGAAAAGTAATTCTAAAATAAACTAAGAAACTTAAATAAACCAAATTAGGAAACTTAAGAGAATAGGAAACTAGAATTCTAAACTATTTAAAATCCTAGTCAAAATCTAACTCTAAAATAATAAAATTTAAGAAACCTAATAATTCTAAAATATTTATACTAAATTACAAGAATCCTAATAAAATAATTTATCAAAAATATTAAAACTAAAAATACAAAAATTCTTAAAATCTTGTCCTACATCAGACTCCTCTTCTTTGAAAGAACTCGTCCTCGAGTTCATATTAGATAGCTACCATCTTCCTTGCCAAATAAAGAGATATTTTGAATATTTCAGTTGCTTGCCCCTTTTCCAAAAGTTGTATGTAGAAAAGCTTTCTTTCTGAAGGTTCTTCTCTATATGCTTCAACTGGTTGACAAGATTAATTTGACAAGTATTGAAAATCAAATTAAATTGCTTAACACCAAGAAAATCAACCAAATTTACTTTATGTAGAATTTGCATGCTCTCTTGATGTTGTACCATCCCAAATTCAATTGATCCTTCAATTATCAACCTTGGAATATCAATTGTATCCTCAATCAACTTTTCTGGTGCACATGTCAACTTTATTACCTCATCTTTTATTTCTTCTTTTTCATTGAGTTCAACTAGATCTTCTTCTTTTGCGATCTCATAACCATCGTAATAATCAAGAGATGATAGTTCCGTCATTAGAAGCTCTTGGCTAACTTCAACGTTTTCCTCTTTCGATAAATGACATCGAGCCAGGAGAAACCTTGCTCTGATACCACTTGACGCAGCGGAATACACGGGGACTAGATATCGTTCTAGTAGACGAAAGGGGCTCTCGAATCCACGAGAAAAATAGAACCTTGAATCCACAAGGAAAAGAAATATTATTGAATGAACGAATAAAAGTTGTATAAAAGTTGTCTTTGCCATGAGACTTACATGACTATTTATAATAAACTAAACCTAATACTAGTAGGAAAAGTAATTCTAAAATAAACTAAGAAACTTAAAACAACATAAATTAGAAAACCTAAGAGAATAGGAAACTAAAATTCTAAACTATTTAAAATCTTAGTCAAAACCTAATTCCAAAATAATAAAATTAAGAAACCTAATAATTCTAAAATATTTATACTAAATTACAAGAATCTTAATAAAATAATATATTAAAAATATTAAAACTAAAAATATAAAAATTCTTAAAATCTTGTCCTACATCAGACTCCTCTTCTTTGAAAGAACTCGCCCTCGAGTTCATATTAGAGATCTGCCATCTTCCATGCCAAATAAAGAGATATTTTGAATGTTTCAGTTGCTTGCCCCTCTTCCAAAAGTTGTATATAGAAAAGTTTTCTGTCTGAAGGTTCTTCTCTATATGGTTCAACAGGTTGACAAGATTAATTTGACAACTATTGACAATCAAATTAAATTGCTTAACACCAAGAAAATCAACGAAATTTACTTCATGTAGAACTTGAATGCTCTCTTGATGTTGCACCATCCCAGATTCAATTGATCCTTCAATTATCAACCTTGGAATATTAAGTGTAGCATCAACCAATTTCTTTGTTGCACACAGCAGTTGTATTATCTCTTCTTCTGTTTCCTCTTTGTTACTGGGCTCAATCAGATCTCCTTCTTCTTCAATATTTTTATGATTTGTTTGTAGAACTTTCTCCCCAATATTCAAATTAGCATGTGTTGATGCATTATCAACACTCGAACAAGAATTTGTATCTTCTTCATTAGTTTTACAAACAATCTCACCACAAATAATATTTAGATCTGAATTCTTTTCTTTCACAACTACAATTTCATTGCAAATTTTTACCAACTCCATGGAAGTATCTTGATTTGTATATGACAATATATCTTCATGATCATGAAAGTAAAATTTTGATGTTAAAAACTTTTTCATTGTTAACCATGAATGAATTTTGTCTTTACCTTTGCAAACTTGATAATCTTGTAATCCATTCCACCACTTCTGTCACGACCCCAAACCGCCCCTAGTAGGATGGTGTCGTGATGGCCAGTAATCCGTGATTACCGAAGGCCAACTTACAAAGATCACACACAATCAGAGTATAATATGTACGGGGCTCACAAATGCGGAAGCAATAAATCAGAATACAAGTGGTCCATAAGAGCCGTGCATAAATCAAATGGAATGACATACAAGATATAGCTTTACAACCAGTTTGAAATAACAAAAATACAAGTTACATCTTGATCAAAAGGCTTCTCGAGCCGACACGTACAAAATACAATGAATACAAGTCAAGAAGCATGATTTTCAAGATTTGCCGACGTAAACACAACGTTGCCGACATAATAACAAAACAAGGCCGACATAATCATGAACCCAAAACAAGCTGTGCAAAACATATCTAGGCGTCGCCGCCGTCCTGCTCATCACCTACATATATATAGAGAGGGTGAGCTTGGATACTCAGTGAATGGTACAAATAATAAAGGTTTTGCATGAATATAGCCGAAGTCTTTTCAAAACAAAGCATGCCAAAAACCATACAAATAATAGCCGAGATTCTTTCAAAACAAAACACATCAAAACCTTATCAAATCAAGAGATGAACCGTATTCCTCTATCAAGTCTTACAAGTCTCAAGGGATGCTTACTGACATCGGCAAAACACAAATCAAGCTTTCCGAACAAACAAATCCACGCGGTAAACCGTCAGTGGCAAAACAAGACTGTACGATCCGTAATCGATTAGTCAAAGGTACTGCGAAAGTTTATAGTCCTCCAGCACAAGGGACTTGTGTTACTTAAGCCCGTAGCTCTTTTAACACGATGGTCTTGTGTTACTTAGGCTCGTAGCCCGCTTTAACACTATATCTTTCCAAGAAAAGGACCGTATCCTTTTATACTTGGTACTGCGAAAGTTTAGAGTCCTCCAGCACAAGGGACTTTTCAAGATGACATCAAACAAGGCTTACACTTGATACATCAAAATAGGGCTAACCATTCATGCTTAACAAATACTTTCATCAAAATAAAGCAAAGCAAGATTTATCAAAACAGTATAACATAACTTTATTAGAAATACCACTCACATAGTTCTTCTCGGGTGTAGGCTCAAAGCAAAGATCAAGGTCCTACAATCACATGGCAAATACATTCTCAAAACAAGCTTTACATGCATGCAAATGATCTCGGCATTCTCGCCAGATCCAAGTCAATAACAAAGCAAAACATGCTGGGAGTTTAAACACTGTTTTCTCGTCTCGTGAAAACACACTGGGTACCAACCAAGCCTTTGCCGAGGTCCCACACTTCCTACCGAGGTGTGGTCCTGATGGCCTTATTCAAAACGAAATCGGGAAAACCTGGGTTTCCCCCTTGAAGAATGCAAAGAACAAGATCATCAAGAACATGCATGCTACAATCATAACTCGTTTATTCCAAAAACTGAGATTTCATGCTAAGAGTTCAAAAACATGGTCCTGGGTACCCATACAAGAAGATCATGCAAGAACAAACACAAAAACATGGTTCTAGTTCCAAACTTTCGAATCAAAACGAGGCTTTTTCTTCAAGAACTCAAGAACACCATTTTCTCTTCAAAACCAACTTCAAATCAATGCATGGCATGCAAAACGAATTCAATCATGCAATGCAGCTTGACAGCCAATAAGATTAACTAGAGTAGAGTAAGAATCTAACCTCAAAACTCAAATCTAACGGTTCGATCCTCGGAGATCAAGCTCGGAACTCTACTCTCTCACTCTAAAACTCCCTCCTTCTTCCTCTAGAGCTTCTCTCTCTAAAGACAAAGATTTGAGACAAAATGATTTGTTTCAAGGTCTGCCGGCTGTCTTAACACACAGCTCAGACATGTGGCACTATCGGGTTGGTTCAACTCAAAAAGTGACTGGTTGATAAGACAAGTCTATGACAAAGCGTATTCAACAAGCTAAATGGCAAGACACATCGGCAAGTAATGATATCGGCTAAAGTCAAAGCTCGGCAACAGGGTATCAAAACATCGACTAGGGAGGACGACACTTGACTAAGCTGTGCTACACCTTGGCCTGGGTGTGCCACACCTCGGTCTAAGCCATACCTGCCTAGGAACAAAGATCACTAAGTGCAAAACATCTCGGCCTAGATGATACACTCCTCGACCTTGGTTCCGAACACTTTGGCCCAGATAGTGACATCTCGGCAAACATGCCCAGGGTGAAGATGGAGGTCAACCAAGGGGTTCCAAAAATAATTCTAAGTACAAAGGCTCAAGGGTGAACTAAGCTCAAGATGACCTCGGCTACACGCCAAGCAAGCAACAAATTCATGCAAGCAACATTTCAAACAAAGCAAGACAAACAAGATAAACAAGATTTGCAACATCATAAACAAGATCATACAGGTATGTATGCAAGCATGGTTAAGTCAGAATGAGGGTTGTTATAACTTCAATGCAATTTTATCAAGTTTGTAGATGCAAATATAACCTTCTTTTCATGAGGAATCTTCATGAATTCAAAGAAATTTTCAAGATCAAGCAACCAATCAAGAAAATCTTCTTTTTGAAACTTACTTGAACCGTTAAAATATGAAATTTCTGCAAAATAACATAAGCTAACAGGTTGGCCTCGGGTGAATCCTCCGGCGCAATTGCTGTCAACTGTTGGTTGCCTCCGGTTGACGATTAGTCTCAAATCGGCAAGTAGATTACAAATCTCATTGCGAAGTTCATGCACCTCTAGCCGATGTTCCTCAATCGCATCTCATATGGCTTCCACCCTACGATCAACGTCAATAGGGATTGTGTGTGCTCCATTGTCTTGTGTAATTGAGCTAAGCGAATCCATGCTCTGATACCACTTGACGTAGCGGAATACACAGGGACTAGATATCGTTATAGTAGACGAAAGGGGCTCTCGAATCCACGAGAAAAATAGAACCTTGAATCCACAAGGAAGAGAAATAATATTGAATGAATGAATAAAAGTTGTAAAAAAGTTGTTTTTGCCATGAGGCTTACATAGCTATTTATAATAAACTAAACCTAATACTTGTAGGAAAAGTAATTCTAAAATAAACTAAGAAACTTAAATAAACCAAATTAGGAAACCTAAGAGAATAGGAAACTAGAATTCTAAACTATTTAAAATCCTAGTCAAAATCTAACTCTAAAATAATAAAATTTAAGAAACCTAATAATTCTAAAATATTTATACTAAATTACCAGAATCCTAATAAAATAATTTATCAAAAATATTAAAACTAAAAATAAAAAATTCTTAAAATCTTGTCCTACATCATATTTTCTTTTGATGTTGTTTGGAGTCAGATTGTGTTACCAATCCCTGAAAATGTCAATATTTCTTTGATGTTGTTTGAAAACATCCACTTGTAAATGGGTCAAAGAAAGTTCGAAATTGGTTTTCTAGGTCCAACATTATCATCCAAATTCAAAATAATATGTATAATTTTTTATTAGAGCGATAATTCTTCTACCTTCTCCACTCTTCTTCTTTTTCTTTTCTTTTTTTCCGTCTCATATGCAAAATCAGCAACCACCTCAAACTGAAATCCTATTGTTGAAGCATATCATATAGTCCAATCCTATTGGTGAGTTGGCTTTAAAATGAAGTGCTAACCACTCTCTTCCCAACTTTGCCGATCTACTCTAGCCTTGCTCGATCTCCCCCCCTAAAGCTACAATTCCCTTTTCTCTCTCAGGCACAATTTTTGTTCTTTGTAGTATCATTGTTTGTATAATTTTGAATATTTTTTACATGGTTCATGAAATCTGTTTGTATTTTTTGTAACCATTCCCATTACTAATATAATTTTTTTATCTATTTTTTTATTTAATTTGTATTACAGGAAAATTTGTAATGTCTCTTGGTTCTTCAGTCATAGAATGGTGAAGCTATGTCAAAGGTATGCCAATTTGGTATGGATTTTTTATAAATCAATTTCTGAAATTTTCACATTCAAAAGCTATTGTAAATAATTGATGATCTACAATGGAATCCCCTCTAGATGATCTTTTGTGTTATTCTGTAGGAAATAATTGAACTAATTCTGATTATGCTTTTATGAGATCATCCAAATAATTGAAGGTATTCATTGACATCTACTTTTCATATTATGCTTAATGAATCGTTATTTTTGTTGGTTGTTGATTTTGATGTTTTTGGTTTTTTATTAGTTGATGTGCTTTTAAATTTCTTTAGCACATTAGTTGGTTTACTTTGGTTTTATTGAATTTCTATCTTTATGGGTTTGGTAAGTTGTTGGTGAGGCAGAGAGGGTGTGCGGTAGGGAAGGGAAAGACAAAGAAGGTGGTGGCAATGTGATGGGGGAATAAATTTGAAAAAAACCAAATATTTAGTTTTAGAGAAAATTCTATATAACAAGGAAGGGTAGTATTTGATCCAATGGCTAGGATTGCTTCTCCCTTTCATCCACGGTCCATTTCTGACACTAATTTTGAAAATGTATTTGTCCTATGTGGCAATTTGGATGGTCTAGATTAATTTAATCCAATGGTCTATTTTTTAACACTTCACCCATCTCAAGATTCTAGATATCTCTCAACCCCTCCTCAGCTTTGCCCCTTCCTCCTACCCACCACCTCATCAAAGTCTAATTTTTGTTGTCTAGGTTTTCTAATTTTTGCTTTCACTATTTTTGTGCCTCTTTCATTACATAATGAGCTTTTCCTTTTTTGGTTTTTTCCTTTTCCCATTATGCCAACTAATAGATCTCTAAAAACATTTCTATTTTCAACTCAAGCTGTGATGAGATCCTTATGTGCCTTTGTTTTCTAATTTAATTTTGATTTGGTGAATGTTTACAATTCTATTTTGAGTTTGTTTTTAAACATCTGTATTCCTAGCATTGCTGTTTAGATCATATGAGAGCTCCTTTGTTTAGATTTGTATTTGTCTGCTTGCTTTACTTTTCTTTTATTTATTTTTTTTATTCTTTGTTTTGGACTTTGTTGTTAACCATTTAGAGTGAACTTTTTTTTGGGTGAATATTTAGAGTGAACTTTGTTGCATTAATATCCTTAATTTGATTTTCTTGAGAAAATTGAATCTTTGAGGACTGTTTGAGGTTTAAAAATGGAGTGTGAGGCTAACAGTGAGTTTAAGGAATATCAAATGTTGATAATTTATGCTTCATTTTGGTTGGGGGGTGCCTTTAGGCACAGGTCATTCGCTAGATTAGTTTAAGGACTATTTTGATATATTCTTCTTTTGATAATTTACGCTTCTTTCTTTCTTATTTTTTCTCTTTTGGTGAGATGCTGAATTTTTTATTTTGTCACAAAGTTTTTTTTTTTTTTTTAATTTTAAAAGAGGTTCAACAACTTTCATAGTGTTGACATCGCAGTTTTTTTTAGTCCTAGGATGGTTCTTGAATAAAATTCTTATTAACTGGTATGGTTCTTGAATTTTTTTTAAAATTATTTATTTATTTAACAATTCAAATATTAGTATGATTCAAGACTATAAAACACTTGATGCTTCATAATATTAGTATTGTTGTTAAACTTTTACTTGATGTTACCTGTAGGTTGTGTTTTGTCAAGTTTATATGTGGCTCATAAGCTGGTTTTTTGACTTATTACGAAAAAATGTACAGAAAGTAAAGAGGTGGTGTGATCCAAATAAGCCAATAAGTCAATGTTTTGGTTGATCCAGATGTTTTGGCTTTTGTAGATTTTGTGAATGATTTGATTTCTTAGCTTTGTTATCCCTTTGGGGGCTGAATTTTTGTATGCTTTGCATCATCTTGATGCTTTTTAATAAAGTCTGCTTATTTATGAAGAAGAGAAAAAAAAAATCATGTTGAAAGCTCCTCATGTTCGAATAATTGAATGCAACATTGTGGTCTTTTCTTAATTCCGACACTGATACATACTTAGGAATGTAGTAATAGATGTAATATCAGTTTTGCCATGAAGTACTAGATTTGTTATGTTCATCACAAACAAAGAATTTAAATTTTTTCTTGCATACAGGATTTTTTTTTTTTTTTTGGTTTGCATATTCCGTATTTGTCTTCCAATGAAAAGCTGGATAAGTGAATATTAACCCAAGGGCACAACAAGATGGTGGCTTTGATGGCCATGGATCTCACGGATTTTTTTAATTAGTTTAAATACATTCGTAATTTCTAAGCTTATTTCTTTTAATGGGATTAAGTGAGAAACAGGGGATAATGTACTATTAATGATTGTGTAATATCTTAGATTTGAAAGATTCAAGTAGTCTCATCACTATCTAATGAAATCATGCATGTAGTCAATAATTTTGTTCAATTGACTTTTACTTCAATGCCTATTTATTTATTTAACATGCTTACTTCAATTAACTTTTCGTATGTGGCTTTATGTGAACAAACTGTAAAGGTTCTTCAGATTAGGGAAGTCGAAGGAATTGAACCAATCTTTTATAATACTAATTCACAGATTGTAGTGATGGATGCATTTGGTAATTCTCGAAGGCATTTGGAAGTATTGTCCTTTTTTTGAACTCTACGGACGTAAAAGGAAGTGCAAGACTTCATATTGCTTTTCCTATTTAGTTCTATAATACTCCATTACAACTCAAGGCAAATTTTTTTGAAGGGAATAAACTGATTATCTACAATACACTTTCATACTTATGAAGGTGAGGAACCTTGACTAGGTGTCCTGTCTTTTTAGTTTTAATACAATAGTTTGTTTTGCCTCTTAGCTTTTGTCGGCAATAGTCAATTTCGATTATTTGGATTTTCTCAAGTGTTACATTTTTTTAATGGTTATTTTTTTTAAACGGAGAGGGGGGAGGGGGGGTGGGGTTGGAGGGAAGGAGGGTTAGCCTTCTAAGGAATCATGTATTTTGATCACATACTTATGAATGTGATAATTGCTGGTATTTAGTTTGATAATTGCAAGTAAATTGGGGAAGACACTGGTGCTTTTATCAATAAGAGTTATGTTAGAAATTTTTTTATGTTCAATTTCTCTTAATTCATAATTATTGATTTTCCTGTTTCTCATAAATATTTTGAATGAGTTTTCCTGTTATGATTTCTTTTAGATAATTTTTTCAAGTCGAATTCAAGTGTTGGAGTGATTTGTTACAAGTGACTGATCAGCATTAGAAACGTTGTGGTTGTGTTACTTTTTTCTATGTGTGTTAATGATTGGTCTTTCATTCTTGACTGGATGATTAGTTTTTTTGTTTTTTAATATGCTTTAATGATTATTCTTTTGTACCAAAATGTTCATTCACCATTCCTCTTTTGCATGAAGTATGTCATTTTGGATTGATTTGTTATAATTGAGTTCTATGCAGTGAAATTGTTGTCATTCTGAATTGATTTATTTTAATTGAGTTCTATAGTGCAATGAAATTGTTGTCATTTTGAATTAATTTATTTTAATTGAGTTTTGTAGAGTGTGAGGTACCAAAAAAATTATTGAGAGAGTGCCTTTAGGCACGAGTTATAAATTTTTATTTTTTTAACTTTACATTTTACTATTTTGATTTGCATTAAGGCTAAGGGGAGTTGTTATTTTAATTAAGTTCTATAGAGTATGTCGTACAAGTAAAATTGTTGAAAATTCTTTAAGAAGAATCAAAAAATGTTAGACTCCACAAATTTTAACATGATATGTATAAATTACAATTATATTTTAATCACAATATTATTTACATCGTGCCTTTAGGCACGGGCATACACTAGTATATATATAAATTCAATACATTTTTTATATTTTTGTGTATTTATTGATTTTTTAAAATATTTTTTTACAAATATTTTACTTTTTAATGTATCTAAGTAAGATACATCCAAAAAAGTGAAAAAAAAAATTATTTAAAATTTTCAAAATATTTACTAAAAAAATGTGAAAAACAAAAAATTAAATTTCAAAAAAATTAAATTCAAAAAATTGAAACCAAACACAGTGAGATGGTGTTCAGTGTGTTTGGTTTCAGTTTTCTGAATTCAATTTTCTGAAAATTGAGTTTTTTTATTTTTCGTATTTTTTTGGTTTTAGTGAATATTTTTAAAATTTTAAGCATTTTTTTTTACCTTTTTATATGCACCTTACTTAGATGTATCTAAATAGTAAAATATTTGTGAAAAAATTTATTTTAAAAAATTAGAAAATACACAAAAATACGAAAAATGTACTAAATTTTAGTATTTTTTTTTTATATTTTTGGTATTTAGTGAATTTTTTTTAAAAAAATTTCACAAGTATTATACTTTTTAAGTATATTTATGTTAAATGTGTCTAAAATTTTTTAAAAAGATACTTAAAATATTAAAAAAATCATTGAAAACAAAAAAATATGAAAAATTAAAAAGTTAAATTTTCTGAAAACCAAAACCAAAACCAAAACAGCTAATTCTTTTTATCATTTCTTAGGCGGCCAAACACGTTTTCCACTTTTGGATCTTAAAAGAAAGGAGGGTAAATTATGCAAATAATCCTTATATTTTACACAATGTGTCAATTTGGTCCCTATTGTTTTAATTTGCTCGATTTTATCCCTTAATTTAACAGATTGTGTCATTTTAATCCAATAAATAATGATTGTTAAGTTTAATAGACGGAAAGTCTACACAATGTGTCAATTTGATCCATGTTATTTTAATTTGCTCAATTTTGACAAGGACTAATTTGACACATTGTGTAAACTACATAGATCAAATTGACACATAGTTTGATTTTCCATCCACCAAACTTCACAACCGTTATTTATTGAACTAAAATGACACACTCCGTTAAATTAAGGGGAAAATTTGAACAAATTGAAATAACAAGGACCAAATTGACACATTATGTAAATTACAATAACTGCTTGTATAATTTATCCAAAAAAGAAAAAAGTATTCCACTTTAATCCCATAATTATAACATTGCTGTGAAGAAGTTTCTTACTGGTTATTTATTGAGGAATATTTAATGTCATATATTTTGAATTAATTTTAGCGTAATGCACCAATAAATCCTAGATTGTGAACTTATGCACTAATTGGTCCTGAAAGATTTCTTATAGACGGGGAGGTCCTATTATACACAAAATTACCAATAAGGACAAACGGATTGTAGGGCTACGTTACAAAGTGATGGACAATAATGTTATTTTACAATTAACGAAATTATGAAATTGGGTAGCATTCATTCCCTTTCTGGTCGGTGTTGAAGCTGTGGAAATGGAAAGATTCTGGTAATCAACGTTAATGGTTTGAACATTGGGTTTTTGGTAATGGAAATTGTAGTGTGACGTTTACGTCCCGAAAATGAAGGAAGTAAACCCTAGTTGTAGATGTGGAAAACCCTAAAACATCATTTGGTGCCTTTGATTCGGTAGTTGTGTGTAGGATTTGCGAAGTGAAGGGTTAATCGAACGGCACTTGGTGAACGGCATTTGCAATATCCTATTTTGGTGCGAAAACATTTCGTGAAGGTGTGTGAAGTTGGGACAACGTAACATGGTGAAGAATCAATCAAGTATCTATTTTGTGATGTTGTTTGTGTTTGCAAATTGAAATGTTTCACTGTTGTATTTGTTACTCTGTTTTGCGGAATGGTTTGATGTTTGTGTAGTTTGATTTGTAATGTCGTTTGATGTGGACAAAGTGTGTACACCGAAATGAATTGAATGTTGAAAATGAAATAGTAGTTGGTATTTTATGGGTGTGGGAATGTATGATCTATTTGATGTTAATTGGTGTTGCGAAGTTTAACGCGTGACGTGGTGTGTGTGCTTTTTTGTGAATTTTGGAATGGTGGTTGTGGGGGGTAATGTTATGTTCATTGTTACGTATGTATGTGTATTGACATTAGGTATTTGAGTACATCAGTAATGTTATGTTCATTGTTATGTATGTGTGTGATTTAGTTGTTAAATGTGTTGGCTTGGGTTCGAACACATTTGTCCTTGGAGTATGTGTGTTTTGGTGGTGGGGATGTATGTGAACATTGTAGGTGATAAGTGTGTGACATTGGCAAGGATGGTGATTGGCTGCATTGTGTGTTTTTGTTTGTTAGGTTGAATGGTAATTCCTTGTTTTGGGAAAAAGTAAGGACACATTACCCCATGTCCCCGTCCACGTTGAGAGTAAATGTGCTGTTAGTAAGTTTGTTTAACGCTCGAGGGCAGGTGTTGTAGTGTGTGTTTTTACTAGTGTTGCAGCGTGTGTGTGTGTGCATTTTGTACCATCATCCATACCTGTCACACAACATATTTGCGAAACCCATTACCCCAAGAAAATGTATAAAGATAATGGAAATGGTCTAAAACTACACCAGACGCCCTCCATCAACATACAAAAAAATAAACCCATTACACCACACTTTTGTTTAAAAGAAAAATGAAAATATTACAAGACAACGTCAGACGTGCCAATCAACATACATAAATGAAAACTCCACATACTATATTCCATGAACTGCCCCCATTAAAAACAGACAAGCAACAACACACACAAACATAAACCAAGCCATCAACACACCAAAGAAAATGTAGAATCACCTGTTATAATCCAGCAGTCCTCCCCAAAACAAAATCAATAACTAGTGCCAAAAGAACGCCAAAACATTCACGACAGTCGTTACACACCCAACCAAATGCCAATCCCCACAAACCCTTACAGACGTTATTGACCTTTAGGCGTATCGAATGTTACAAACGTAAAACCCTTGCACACGTTACCATAGCAACACAACAAACGAATCAGCCACAATAGGAAAATAATATCACAGCAGGGGTATTAATGTAACCTAAACATCAACTAATAAACTTTCCTAAAAAAAGTAGGACTAATTGGAGCATAAAAAAACTCTTAGGACTAAATGGTACAACTTTCTCTCACATAGAATTTATGAGTAAATTTTCCTTAATTTTATCAAAAATGACAAGTTAGAATTTGGATACTTAAGAGTATTTCCAATACTTACTCAAAAAATTATCAAATTTAAATAAAAATTTGATAAAAAGTTTGATCTGATATGATGCATATAGCGACCCTGGTTTTGACCCGTCTCTTGTGGTGTTCCGGACTTTGGTTTGTATGGTTTGGAGGGTGGTTCATGTCTTACTTCCCTTGTCTTCCCTTTAATGTTGGTTATTGGGTTGTAGTTGTGTGTTTGGAACAAGTTGGTTGCTTGTTTTTCCAAAACTTTGTTGCCCAGATTTTGGCCTCTTCGCTCGAGTGAGGCTTCTTGCGCTCGAGCGAGCCTTGTGTAAATTGTTTTTCGCTCGAGCGAGGCTTCTTGCGCTCGAGCGTGCGTCTACATCTCTGTAAAACCTGAAGGGTGGTATTCTTCGCTCGAGCGAGGCTTCTTGCGCTCGAGCGAGCCCTGTGAAAATGTTTCTTCGCTCGAGCGAGGCTTCTTGCGCTCGAGCGTGTTTCTGCGTTGCAGACCTGAAGCTTTGCATTATTAGCTTAAGCGACGCTTCTTGCACTCGAGCGAGGCGACCTATTTGTGTCTGGTCGCTTGAGTGAGAACTCCTTCGCTCGAGCGAGCCTGTTCATATCAGATCGTGAATGAGTCATTTTAGGTCACTTTTGCAGCTTCTTCTCTCCCTCAAACTCTCCAAAAATGCAGGTCTTCATACTCTCTCTCTAGAATACACATTCTCTCTAAGATTTCATCTAGATCCGTTGTGTTCTTAACCCTAGTGTCTTTGAGAATAAGGTAGAGGGCTTCAAGAGCTTCGTTTTGATTCAAGAAGAAATTGGTTTCGTCATCTTTGAAGTTCCACCTTGTAGCTTGGGTTTTCTACACTTGAGGTAGGGATTTTCTACACTCTAATATGGTTTTTAGCTTAGTTATTTGCTATTGTATATAGATGATAAGACTTGGTTGTGGTTTGGACAAATCTAAGATTTGGGTGTGAAATAAAAAGAATGGGTTTTTGATGTATAAGAGATAAATGAGTATGGGTTTGAATATAAGATCTTGGTATACCAAAATAGTTGATTTTGGGTGTTTGGGTCAATATTGGAAAAAGGGGGTTTTTGCCCTAATTTGATAAAATGATTATTTTGTATAAATAATTGGAATTAACATTGAATATGTTAAATTGGATGGTTATTGATATAGATGATGATATCGGATATGTATTATCTCACCTATGGAAGTTTTGAATAAACTATTTATTTCAATATTGAACATCTCTTGAAATAATTGTATTGGGCTATCGGTGGAGGATAGTTATGATTGTTGTAGAAATTGTATGAGGATTAGGCGAGCTAATCTATTGTTGGTGTCATTGAATATGACCATGTTTATAAATACATTATATATGTATGTTTATTGGGAGAAGAAAGGGGATGTACTCCATATGAGATTATGTTTATAAATACATTGTATATGTATGTTTATTGGAGAAGAAATGGGATGTACTCCATATATGATTATGCGTATAAATACATTGCATATGTATATTTGTTTGGGAGGAGAAAGGGGATGGACTCCATTTAAAGCAAGTTGGCCAGAGTGTCCTGGGTAAAGGACCCGAAAACTCATATATAAATGGGTGTCAGTTCCTTCGGACAAAATATCCGTAAAATGGCAAGTTTGAAGTGTGTATGTGTGTTTTGCATAAATGGAAAACCATTGAGTTGTAGTCTCATGTTGGTTGTTGAAAGATAATGAATTTAACTCATGAATTGAGTAATATATATATGAACTGGAAATGAATCGAGGGAAAATGGATTAAGATTGGTCTTAGTGGCATATGGGTATGCAGGCCTTGTGGATGCTTCCATATCGGTATTGTTTATGTACATGGTACTTATACCTTTGCTAAACCTCATAAATTGTGTTAGATTATTTCTACTGGGCTGTTGGCTCACCCTATACGGGAATATCATTTTCAGGTGCAGGTGAGATGTTTCCTCCAAGGCAATAGCATGGATGGACTTTCGGAAAGCAAGGGCTTCTTATTTATGTCTTATGTGTGTATGCTTGTTATTTGTAAAGCCGGGGGCTTAAGATATAATGAGCAAGACTCAATTTGTGTAACCAAGAAATGACTTGGAAAGATGTAAGCCTGCATGGCATTTAACTGGTTGTTAAGCAGTGAATTCTGATGTATGAAAGTATGTTATTTCTCATATTTATTCCGCATATGAGTTACCCTTATTGTATTATTTTGGGGGCGTTACAATGCACTCCAATGGTGAGCGAAACTTTTCATCAAATTCAACTGGTCATCCAGCATAAAGTAAATTTTCGATTGACAAGCAAGTTGGGCGGCCAAAATTTGGTCGTCTAACCGGTCATCCACCCAATTGTCCACCAACGGTCATTTGCGAAATTTGATGAAAAGATAAAAATTTTCTTAATTTGATGAAAAATATATTCTTGCCTTTATCTGATATGAGTTTAGGGTTGGTTTGGGGTGTCCTAAAAAAGTGCACTTTTTGTCTTTTTACGAAAAGATGTGTAGAAAAGTAGAGAGGTGATGTGATGGAAAAAAGATAAAAAGATGAATTATATAGTCTATGCCAAACCAGGCCTTAATGAAATGGTTAGAGTGGAAAAAGTTAGTGTTTTTTATCAAATTTAAATTTGATGAAACATCTGAGTAAGCGTTTGAGATGATCTGAGTAAGAAAAATTTGCCAAAACAAACAACCAATACAAAATATCCTAGATCAACCAACCAATTAACAAAATATTTTTTTTAAGATGGCAAAATTTTTTTTTGGGGGGGGGGAGGGGGGAGGGTTGTCTTATTAATAAGTGTCCTTAAAGTACATATCAATGCAAATAAATAAATAAATAAGATAGGGCAAAATTTTGAATTGAGAGCCTAAATGATGTACTAATATAGTGATATTTGTTGATTGTGATTAAATTTATAAATTTATGTCAAAGCCTTCGATATATATTAAAAGCAACTCTGTTATTCTATAAAGTGGGAGTAAAATTGTATTTTTATCTCCAATTCTCTGATATTAGATTGTGAATCTCAACTTCCGTAAAATAACTAATCCTACCCTTTGAAAAGATCAATAATCCCATAATATTTTTACAAAATAAATATAATTTATGTGAGACTCAATAAATTGCTAATCAATCTCACCACCAATATAGTAAAGCAAATATGATGACATGAAATCAAAATTCAAAATTCACAATTCACAAATAGACCATGGAGACCAATGTTTAAAAAATTGGATCGTTGAGTGAATCGGAAAAGGAATTGGATGGACGGGTAACCGATTCAACCGTTGGATTGAACTGGAATTGATAATGGGATTGGGAGCTCAACTCACCTGTTTGGTTGCAGGGTTGTATTAATCTCCCTCACATGAGTATGCAAACAACTCTCGCGCTATTCTAACACTCTTTGGCTATGTTTGATTCAAAAGACTAATAGTGAGGTATTAATAATCCTATCAAATTAGTGTGGTATTCACTATCCAATTGGATTAATAGGATTTGATTAATAATCCCACCCTTACCCCATTACTAATAATCCTACAAATTTGTTGGATTAATTATCCGTTTGATTAATAATCCTAAATCAAAATGTTAAAACAAACATAGGATAATTGGGCCCACGGATTAATAATCCTAATCCTATGCTCTAATCCATCCAATCAAACATGCCCTTTGGTTACGAGTTTAATAATCCTCTTGCATTTAACACTATAAAATAAATCATTATTTTTTTGGTTATTTATTATTGTTTAGTTTGCCTCACTTTCATGATTTAAACTCGACCACCCCTTTTGTTTACGTTTACAATTTCATTTTTGTTTCCAGGTATGATGCTTTGAGAGAGAATTGCAATTTGCCACGTTCTGTCGCACGAAGGGTTATATTGAGAGGATAATTAAAAGTTATTTTTTAAATTTTAACTTATTTTGTATTACATCATTTCTCATACTTTTTATACATTTTTAAAAAAATTAAAAAACCAACTTTTAATATTTTTACAAAACAACCAGAAATGTGAGGTGTGTTTGGTCTATGTTTTAAGATAAATTTTCAAAAAACAAAATTTAGAGAGAGTTTAAAAATTTTTTTAGTTTCTTTAGTTGTATATTTTGAAAATAGTTTTGAAATTTAAAAGTTTGGAATGATTTGATATTTTGTTATATTTGAATAGATATATATGATAGAAAAAATGATTGAGAAGGAAATATGAGAGAGAAAAAATGATTGATAAATGTGTAATAGAGAGAGAAGTAATTTTGAAATTTTTTTAAAAAAATTCTTTGAAAATTTTCTTTCAAAAATATGTTTTAAAATACAAACCAAACACGGTGTTCTCCACCAAGCATGGTACATGATTGTATTTGACTTCACCAATATGGGTTACATTTTTACAATCCAATATAATATGCTTCATATCTCGCAAAGCCCAAATAAGTCAGCAAACCCATTACAAATAAACTACCAAATTTCAGACCAATATATAGAACAATACAATACAATACCAATTCATAGAGAACCAACCTAAAAACAGGAACATCACAAACAAATACAGTAACATATATGGTATCTCGAAAAATCAATGCGAGTTCCGAACAAATCTGAGTCGCACATTAATTATTCATTACACTTGCTGGGCATTGATGGTATCAACTATCAAGTTGCCATCCTCGCTTTCTTCGTCTCTTTTCATCCATGATCCAAGATTCACAACATCACAGGGGAATGACTGCAACATATAACAGTGGCTAACTTCCAAGTACCTCAGTGAAGGCATCACACTCTGCACCCTACTCCACTCCACCTGCAATCTAGGCAAGAACTTCAAACACAGCCCTTCAACTTCCATGAATTCCCACCATCACTGCTCCAAAACAACGGACTCATATCAACAAGCCTCGCATACTCAAGGCAAAGATATTGTAATTCAGGAAGTGAGTTAGGGTTTATCCAATCCGGTGTAGCTTCTCCATGATAATGCCCAAAGTACAGCTCTTCAAGATGCGGAGGAGGGGTGAGCTTGTTGAGCTTCTCTAGAATATTCACGTCCTCGCAATTTTCAGCATTGATCAATAACACCCTCAGTTTTTGCAGATCTGCCAGTGCTCCGAGCTCCTCGTCCTCAATTATGCTTTCTTGGTTTATGTCTAAATGTAACACTCGAAGGTCAATGAAATTCTTAAGTTCGCCAAAGTGACAGCTTTCGGTGTGTGCAAGACTTGCCGGTTTGAATCCATAGAGCTCTTGAAGATTAGAGAGGCATGAAATCCCCTGTGGTAAGTACTTGAGAGCCGGACAATTCCCCAAATCCAAAACAATGAGCTTGTGTAGCGTCGTGATCGATGCCGGCAATTTCTGTAAGTTACCACATTCTGCTAGGATCAAAATCTGGAGGTTCCAAAGCTTTCCAATCGAGTCTGGCACTTCGATTAGGCTTGCAACGTCACGTAGGTTCAAACAAGTGAGGCGTTTCAAGGAACTAATCCAACCCCAGAAATCATATACACAAATGTTTTCCAACTTAACATGTGAGAGGTCTAAGACCCTGAGAGACATTACTTTGGCCAAACCAGCATTCCTTTTAAGTCTAATCGATCGACTATCCATGAGTAACAGAGCTCTTATCTTCGAATTGTTTTCCAGGGAATGGAATTTCATTTCATTGGTAACGCCCAAACGCCGAGAATCCATTGTGGGTATCTGCCTGCCTCCATCATCAAAGCCGCTGAATGCCTCTTCCCTCGCAATCCTAATCGTCAAGTCCCTAACCATGTCATGCATTTTGCAACTATAGACTCTCCCATCATAATTCCTCCTTCGCATGACATCAACAAGGCATCTACCGATTAGTTCGACAGAAACCTATAAGCTGTTTCTGTCGCGGTTTCTGATCTCCTCTCGTGCACAAAACCTTCCCCTATCCACCACCGAACCAACTGCTCAACATTTATTTCATGGTCTTCGGGATAAATTGAGAAACATAGTATGCAATGCTTGAGATGAGCAGGGAGTTCATCATAGCTCAGCTGCAAAGAAGCCATTACAGAGCTATTCCCTTCTGTTGCCAATTTTTCGTGGAAATTATCGCATATGCGTTTCCACTCGCTGAAAGATGTTTTCGAGTACAATAACCCTCCTGTTGTCTTGATAGCGAGTGGAAGACCTCGGCATTTTTTCACAATTTCCTTCCCCATTCCTTCTATTTGAAGATTCTTACACATCCCTTTTGTTGCCATGAAAGCCACTTTGCAGAACAAAGACCAACTCTCTTCCTCGTCTAGAAGCCTTGGCCGGTGAATTCGTGCATCCACAACTCCCATATTCTTCACAACTTCCTCGTTCCTCGATGTGATTATGATGCAACTGCTATGGCCCGGTGTCTTTGCTAGCCCATTAGAGATCCGATCCCACCAACCATTGGCAGTGCTCCACACATCATCCATGACAATCAAGTACGATTTGTGAGAGAGCAATTGGTGAATTCTGTGCAACATTTGACCTGTATCAGATCCACTATCATCTTCTCTAACCTGTCTCAATATGCTTTTCATGATTTCAAGCTCGCTAAATGTTTGAGAAATTGACACCCAAATTCTCTTTTCAAAGCGAGCAATGACATGCGTGTCGTTGAAGATTTTTTGCGCGATGGTGGTTTTGCCCAATCCCCCCATTCCTACAATCCCAACCCGATGCAAATCCTCATTGCTGGCCAAAATCCATCCTTTGATTCTGCTAGTATCTTCTGTCAATCCCACAATCCCGGATTGATCGTAAACCTGTGAAGTCCACCTTATAGTTCTGTTGCTAGCGTCTTCATCGCTGCTTCGCCCCAGAATTGGAGTGACATAGTCATTCAAGTTTTGGCGCATCTTCCCGATTCTGTTATTAATACATGACAACTTCTTTCCAGTCTGATAATGGAAGTAAATTTGACGAAGAGAGAAACGATGATAGCAAGAGGAACTCACTCTCCTCGTATGATAGTCAGCTCGGATTAGGCAATCAATCAGCAAATCATCAGCCTCATAAGTAAGTTCTCTCAGATCAATCAAAGTAGTCTTGACAGTTTTATGCTTCTCCTTAATGCTGTCTGCGTCACTAATGAAGGATTGCATATGGTTAAGCTGAGTCTTCATCTCCGCAAAATAAGTCTGGAATTCAAGAATATAATTACTCTCGGTGTAGAGTTGATGTATCAAATCTTGCACAAGGACATTGACCACTGGATCTGGTATCTTCATTTTGCCTGCAATTTGTATCCAGTTAAAGGTTATATTATATCTCAGATTCAGTCAGTAGTGAAGACAGCTATATGTCACGGACTGGGCGCTTGTCATCCTCCCGAGAAGCCGGCTCCACAAGTGGTACTGCATACCCCGTGCATTATGCCCAAGGACCAACCCAGGAGACGCGGTACGTGACATATAACTTGTGTCATTTTATTTAGCTTCATTTTTCTTTCTGATATTTTGCATACTGGAATTTCCTTGCCATTTATGGGTTGAACACCCAAAATTCATAACTAAATAAATAAATAATTACACAAATAGAATCAAATAATCAATCCGTTACAAGGAATCTAATAAGAAGATTATCAACTCTCAAAATATTGTTTGGGTATCTTAAACGAGAAATTAAATAAATTCTATGGTGCCCATAATTTGGGGAAGAGATTTTGTTGGATTTATAGTTGCCAAAATGTTTTAGACTAGAGGTAGAAATGATTACTTGAGTAACCTTCCTCAACTCATTAAGATTTTGGGTATCAATGATTTGTTTAAATGATATGTTATAATTTCCCCTATTTGATTTTGATGATTTTTATAGTTCAATTTCACATGCTATTAGAAAATCTTGATCTCTTTTTCTCAGAGGAAAAAGTTCAGCCAAACGTAAACTCTCTCCTAAAAAACCAGTGCTACAGCAGATCAAGTGAAGTATAATACATACATATATATATATATATATATATATAGGGAAATTTTATTATATACACATTTTGAAAGGGTTGTTCCATATGCATCTAGTTATACTATTTTTTTTCAATTATGATTAATTTTTTTTAATTATAATAATATTTTAATTATGACTCATAATATTTTTAGTTATGGTTAATTTGTTATTTGATTATGAATTTATTTTTTAAAATTATGACTAAGAAAGTATATAGCCTTTCCCATATATATATAACTTGTACAAAGATAGGCATATAATCATATCATTATTGAGAGCATGTCTAATTATTTATCAATTTTTTCATCAAAATCAAATTCTATGAAAAAATGGCTAAGTTTCAAATATTTCATCAAATCTATATCAAATCAAAGGAGGCCAATTTTTTACTAAAACATAGATGAACCAAATCTTTTACCAAATTTTAACAATCATATTTTCACTTACATTTAATGAAATTTTACCCAAAAAAATAAGGATGGAAGATCGTTTTCTTTCATAAAAAAATTACTAAAACAGCTGCGTTTAGAATTTTTCAAAAAGATTTGATTAAAAAATAAGAGCTTGGACTGTTACAATCAAGCTTTTAACTATATTTTAACAAATAAAATAAAATAAAATAAAATAAAAAAGAGTAGGGATTGAAGATGCTGCTATAGAAAGAGAAAAAAAAAAAAAAAAAAAACTTCTTTTAGCAAAGATGATAGATGTTGCAATGAAAGAGGCAACTCACCCAAGATTGAAGATCAACTTTGTAGGAGAAAAAAGTTATAAGAAACTGATCAGGTTTGGAGAGGCTTAACTCTAGCCGACGGTGTACATGTATCCATAACTTTAGGAGTTAGAATCAGAAGCGAGTCTTTTGGAGAGGCTTTAATCTCTCTTCTTTCTTCACTTTTTTTTTTTTTTGGTCTGGTAGACAAAGAAGTCTCTCTTCTTCTCTCGTGTGAGTGCACACCAGCTGTCCAAACTTTTTAGCTTAGCACTGGTTTAGCATAGCAGATGATGCGCTAAAAGGCTATTTTAATCATAAAATAACAAAATAAGTTAAAAAATTAACAAGATAAAGTATCATACTAAAATTATAATTAGAAAAATATTTGAGGGTCCGAAATCAGTGGCTTGAATTTAGCTCGAAACTCAAAACGATGTCGTTTTGGGTTTCAATTTTTTCTTTTTTTTTCTTTTTTTTTTCTTTTTCTTTCTCTTCTTTCTTTTCTTCTTCTTCTTCGTTTTGAACACAGGAGAAGCAGAAGCGAGAGAGAGAAAGAGAGGCGAGAGCTTGTCGTCGCAGCTTGTCGCTCGTCGGCCGATCGTCGCAGCTCGTCGCTCGTCGGCCGATCATCGCAGCTCGTTGCTCGTCGCAGCTCGTTGGCCGATCGTCACATCGCAGCCCCGCCTCCGCCTCCAGCCCGATTTTGATGGCCCCTCCAGTTCTGCTTCTCCTTCTTCCTCCTCTTCTTCTCCTTCTTCCTCCTTCTTCCTTCTCAAATTCGAGCCAAATTCGGCTCGAAACCTTTTCGGGCTCTGTAACGGGGCTGTTATAATTATTTCATTTTTTTCCTATAAAAATTAAAAAAATTGATTTTAAACAAGGTTTTTTAGTTTCAAGTTAAAATAATTAAAAATCAACTCACATCTCACTATCTTGTTGTTTAGTTTCATAACTTACGATTTAATTTTTAAAAAATTAAATGTTTTTGTTTTTCATGTTTTTTAATTTTTACTGAATTTTTTAAATATTTTTAACAATTTTTTTAATTTTTAAATACACCTAACATAAGTAAAATATTTATGAAAAAAAAATTTAAAAATTCACTAAATAACAAAAATATAAAAAAAAAATGAAATTTCAATATAAATTTTTTGTATTTATAATTTTTACAATTATATTTTTTTTTAAAATATATCTAATCAAGATGTATCTAAAAAAATAAAAATAAAAATTACTTAAAATTTAAAAAAATATTTACTAAAAATAAAAATATATATATATAAAATAAAAAATTAAATTTAAAAAATTGAAATCAAACCGAGTGCGTAATTCTCCAACTTTTCTATCATTTCTTAGGCGGCCAAACACGTTTTCCACTTTTGGATTTAAAAAAAAAAAGTTCTCCACTTTAATCCCGTAATTATAACATTGCTGTTCCTTACTGGTGATTTATTAAGGAATATTTATTATCATATATTTTGAATTAATTTTATCAAAAATGACAAGTTAGAATTTGGATAGTTCTGAGCACTTCCAATACTCAGTTAAATTTTTTATTAAATTTAAGTAAAAATTTCATAAAAAGCTTTATCTGATATGATGCACGCTAATAGTAAATGAAACTTTTTATCAAATTCAGCCGATCATCAGGCACAGAGTAAATTTTTGATTGACAAGCAGGTTGTGCCGCTAAATTTTGATCGTCCGGCCGATCGTCCACTCAATCATCCATCAACGATCACTTGCAAAATTTGATAAAAAAATAAAAGCTTTCTTAATTTGATGAAAAATGTATTATTGCCTTCATTTTATATGAGTTTAATGAAGTAGTTGAAGTCAAAAAAAAGTTATTGTTTTTCATCAAATTTGATGAAACAAAGCTTTGGAGATGGTCTGAAGGAGGAAAAAATTGCCAAAACAAACGATCAATACAAAATTTCCTAGACAAATTAATTAACAAAATAATTTTTTTTAAGACGGTTTAGGGGGGAGATTTGTCTTATTAATAAGTGTCCTTAAGGTACATATTAAACAATACAACTAAATAAACAAGATATGGCAAAATTTTTAATTGAGAGCCTAAATGATGTACTAATATAGTGATATTTGTTGATTGTAATTAAATTTATAAATTTATGTCAAAGTCTTCAATATATATTAAAAGTAACTCTGTTATTCTTATAAAGTGTGAGTAAAATTGTATTTTTATATCTAATTCTCTGATATTAGATTGTGAATCTTAACTCCCATAAAATTATTAATTTCACCTTTTGAAAAGATCAATAATTCCATAATGTTTTTACAAAATAAGTATAATTTATATAAGACTCAATAAATTGCTAATCAACTTCATCACCAGCAATAGAGTAAAGCAAATATGATGACATGAAATCAAATTCCAAAATTCACAAATATACCATGGAGATATTTGTGGTGCCATTCACACGTGGCATTCATTTTAAAAAACAAAGTTATATTGGGATGCTTTTCCTCTCTATACATCAATAAAAACGCGCTAACTCAGATATATAGACTAATCGTCTTCGTTTCCTTTTTTTTTTTTTTTGACTCAACAGACTAGTCGTCGTCTTCGAGGATTCGCCATTGGCTTTATTGATGTCGAAAACATCTCCGTTATTCATATTCCATCTTTATTAATGATAAACAACAACAAAATTTACAAAATTTACAAAATTTTTATATATAATTATATGACGTAATGTAAAAAAATTTATTTTATAATAAACACTCGTGAAAGTAAATTTATTTATAAAAATAATATGGTCACTTTATTACGGTAAAAATATATGAGAAATGATTTGGAGCCCTAAAATCCTTACCCCTAATCCCCCTAATTTCCTTTTTAGGAAACTGTTTTTTTTTTTTTTCTTTTTTTCTTTTTTTTTTTTTTTTTTTTTTACTTGAAATGGCATTTCGGGGGATTCGGGGGCCCCCATTTCGGGGGATGAATCACTGCCCAAAATATATATAAAATTATATTTCTTCCGTCTCAAAATATTAAGGTAGGAAATACTATCTTCTTTGGTTTCAAAATTCGGGAATCACTTTTTAAAAAATTGAGATTTTTTATTTTTTGTATTTTTATTAAATTTTTTTAATATTTTAAGTAATTTTTTAATTTTAGATACAATTAACATAAATACACTTAAAAAGTATAATATTTACGAAAAAAATCTTTAAAAAATAGGAAAATTATTTATAAGTCCTATTAGGGAGACTTATGCTACATATGGTCCTACTAAAAAACTTATGTTCCCATAAGTCCTGTAGAAGTTTGTTGACACATTTACCCTCAATATTAGTTGTTAATATTATAAATAATAGGAAAATCATATATAGAAAATTGAATGTTACCATAGATCATATCTATATAAACGTAACGTGACACCTACATGTAACGTGACACCTACATAAACGTAACGTGACACCTATGATCTATGGTAACATGCAATTTCCTTGCATGTTACCATAGATCATATTTACATAAACGTAACGTAACGTGACACCTACATAAACGTAACGTGATACCTATGATCTATGTCAACATTCAATTTCCAATATAGGAAATTGAATGTTATCATAGATCATATCTACATAAACGTAACGTAACGTGACACCTACATAAACGTAACGTGACACTTATAATCTATGACAACATTCAATTTCCCATAGATTATATTTATATGAAACGTAACGTGACACCAACATAAACCAGCAACATTTTCACATTCAATTTAAAAAAATAAAAACTCATTAAATTTGCGAAACGTAACGTGACACGTTACGTTACGTTTATGTAGGTGTTACGTTACGTTTATGTAGGTGTCACGTTACGTTATGTTTATATAGGTGTCACGTTACATTACGTTTATGTAAGTATCACGTCACATTACGTTTATATAGGATTTTGTGGAATACATTCCTATCTAAATAGGACTTCAGACTCTATAAGAAATTACACAAGACTTAGCCTACCATAAGTGTTTGAAAAAGGACTTATAAATAAGTCTCTCTTAAAAAATTTACTAAATACCAAAAATACAAAATATATATATATATATATATATATAAATTCAATACATTTTTTATATTCTTGTGTATTTATTGATTTTTTTAAATATTTTTTTACAAATATTTTACTTTTTAAATACATCTAAGTAAAGTACATCTAAAAAAATGAAAAAATTATTTAAAATTTTCAAAATATTTACTAAAAAAATATGAAAAACAAAAAATTAAATTTCAAAAAAATTAAGTGTGTTTAGTTTCAGTTTTCTGAATTTAATTTTCTAAAAATTGAGTTTTTTATTTTTTTTCGTATTTTTTGGTTTTTGTGAATATTTTTAAAATTTTAAGTAATTTTTTTAACTTTTTGTATATACACGTTACTTAGGTGTATCTAAATAGTAAAACATTTATGAAAAAATTTATTTAAAAAAATCAGTAAATATACAAAAATAAGAAAAATGTACTGAATTTTAGTATTTTTTTATATTTTGATATTTAGTGAATTTTTTAAAGATTTTTTTCATAAGTATTATACTTTTTAAGTATAATTATGTTAAGTGTGTCTAAAAATTTTAAAAAATACTTAAAATATTAAAAAAATCATTGAAAACAAAAAACTATGAAAAATTAAAAAGTAAAATTTTATGAAAACCAAAACCAAATCAGCTAATTCTTTTTATCATTTGTTAGGTAGCCAAACACGTTTTCCACTTTTGGATCTTAAAAGAAAGAAGGGTAATTATGTAAATGATCTTTATAGTTTACATGATGTGTTAATTCGGTCCCTATTGTTTTAATTTTCTCGATTTTGTCCCTTAATTTAACAGATTGTGTCATTTTAGTCCAATAAATAGCGGTTGTTAAGTTTGATAGACGGAAAGTTTACACAATGTGTCAATTTGGTTCATATTATTTTAATTTGCACAATTTTGACAGTGACCAAATTGACACATAACTTGATTTTCCATCCACTAAACTTAACAACCATTATTTGTTAAACTAAAATGACAAATCCATTAAATTAAGGGGAAAAATTGAGCAAATTAAAACAATAGGAACCGAATTGACACATCATGTAAACTATAAGAACTATTTGTATAATTCATTCAAAAAAGAAAAAAGTATTCCACTTTAATCCCATAATTATAACATTGTTGTTAAGAAGTTTCTTGCTGGTTATTTATTGAGGAATATTTAATGCCATATATTTTGAATTAATTTTATCAAAAATGACAAGTTAGAATTTGGATACTTAAGAGTATCTCCAATACTTACTCAAAAAATTTATCAAATTTAAGTAAAAATTTGATAAAAAGTTTAATTTGATATGATGCACTCCAATGGTGAGCAAAAATTTTCATCAAATTCAGCCAGTCATCTGGCATAGAGTAAATTTTCAATTGACAAGCAAATTGTGCGGCCAAAATCTAGTCATCCGTCCAATTGTCCATCAACAGTTATTTGCGAAATTTGATGAAAGGATAAAAAAATTTCTTAATTTGATGAAAAATATATTCTTGCCTTTATTTGATATGAGTTTAATGAAATGGTTGGAGTCGAAAAAGTTAGTGTTAAATTTGATGAAACATCTGAGTAAGCGTTTGAGATGGTCTAAATAGGGAAAAATTGCCAAAACAAACAACCAATACAAAATATCCTAGATCAACCAATTAACAAAATAATTTTTTTAAGATGGCAAAATTTTTTTTTTTGAGGAGGAAGGGGAGGGTTGTCTTATTAATAAGTGTCCTTAAGGTACATATCACTGCAAATAAATAAATAAGATAGGGCAAAATTTTGAATTGAGCGCCTAAATGATGTACTAATATAGTGATATTTGTTGGTTGTAATTAAATTTGTAAATTTATGTCAAAGTCTTCGATATATATTAAAAGTAACTTTGTTATTCTTATAAAGTGGGAGTAAAATGGTATTTTTATCTCCAATTCTCTGATATTAGATTGTGAATCTCAACTTCTGTAAAATTACTAATCCCACCCTTTGAAAATATCAATAATCCCATAATATTTTTACAAAATAAATATAATTTATGTGAGACTCAATAAATTGCTAACCAATCTCACCACCAATCGAGTAAAGCAATATATGATGACATGAAATCAAAATTCAAAATTCACAAATAGGCCATGGAGACCAATGTTTTAAAAATCAGATCAGTAAGCGAACTAGAAAAGGGATTGGGTGGACGGATAACTGATTCAACCGTTGGGTTAAACCGGAATCGAACCGTGACATCTTAAATACATTAAAATTATATTTAAATAAAAATATAAGTAATAAAATTATAAATCAAAAAAAATTGAAAATATTAAATTATCTTAAATATGTCTCCTAATATTTTTTTTTACTAAAAAATATAATAATATATTTTAAAATATTATTAATTTTAATTTTGGAATAGGAAACCAAATATTCAATATTCCCTCCATATGATTTTAATTCAAATAATTTGATTGAAAGAAGAGCAAAAAATTTGGAAGGATGTCAAAATTTCAAGTCTCCCTCCAATAAATTTGATTAAATCCCACACGAATTTCTTAAGTTTTTTTGAAAGAATTATTTTCTTATAAATAGGTAAAGAGTTTCACAATAATTTCAAGCTCTCAATGAAATTCCTCACAAGAGAAGACCTTTGAAAGAGAGTTTCTAATTAAATTTTTTTATATAATATATATATATATAATAAGAAAGAAAGAATAAATAATAAAAAAAAAATTAGTTAGAAAATATCCAAAAAAAAAAGTTCAAAATTTTTAATTTTATCAACCCGGCTGATTCACCTGACCTATCCCTGGGGTTGACCGATTCGGCGGTCAAACTACTGGTTTTTTCAATTCTCTCTAAATAGGCCAGTTTTTGGATTGGAATGGTTTCGAGGGTATATTCAAACCAAAACCCTGATCGGTCAACAGTTCAACCGGTCAAATCGGCCGGTCTAATCCGATTTTTAAAACCTTGATGGAGACTGTTACAATATCTATAAGAGAGAGAGAGAGAGAGAGAGAGAGAGAAATGCATATATATATACATATTATGTGTATATTGTCACGACCCAAACCCGCCCCTATGGGTTTAACACCATAACCAGCCAGTAATCCGTGATTACCGAAAGCCTGCTTAACAGTCGGACAGTATTACAGAGTATAGGGGCATGGCAGAAGCCAAAACAGTAATTAAACAATGTCCAATGAGCTGTGACAGTCTGTATGGAAAAAGACTTTTCATAATATGTATACTATCAATACCAAAACAGTATGTACAGAATTTACAATCATCCAAGTCAGGGACTTAATCCCTATTAAGACAGTACAGTACAGTGCTATCAGTCGATGCAATATTACAAAACAGATACAGAGACAGATGGGGGAAACTAAAACACCCCAAAGCCGTAGCTTGAACGGGCTCAGAACCTCACAGTGAGGCACAGTAGTTGGCTTGACAAAAGGGAGTCTAACCCACGCTCCTAGCTCCGGTCTGGTGTCTGGACACCTACATATATATATATATATATACAGTGAGCTAAAACCCAGTAAATAACATAATGCGTAAAGAGATTAAGAATGAATGTCCTTTCAGTATTGAAAACAGTCAATTGATTCAGTATATCAGTCATTCAGTCATAACAGTCATATGTGGTACATCCATTAGCAGAACAGTACAGTAAACAGTAGGTCTTGAAAGACCGAGCAGTCAATGATGGCCGTCATAACAGTAAACAGAAGTTCCAATGTAGGAACTAACAGAGATCTCTGTAACAGTAGCAATAACAGTAGTTGCTATGGATGCCACAATACAGTTCAGAATAGAGGACATACATTCATTCAGTTAATAGTATCAATTTAGAAACAGTACAATTTAACCATTCAGAAGATATTCATATTTGAACATATCTTTACACAATTGTTACTCACAGAGTTCTGGGCTATAGATAAGCTAGAGTGCGTCTTCAGATGCCAACCCTACACAGTTTACAGGATGAGCACACACTAAGTTCACATTTGGGAATCAAAGACTTAGTCCCTACTTAGACTCGGTGCGGTTCTACATCTATATCCTCATTAAGATGTCTTAAACTAGGCCTAAGAATGCCTAGGATGGAATGAGGATGCAAAGATGCACTTTAAAAACATTTTCAGAATTTTCAGAAAAACAGGGTCCCGCTCGAGCGTATCTTTACCCGCTCGAGCGGACATGCAGACAAAGGTTCCCCGCTCGAGCGGTCTGCAAAACATGGCAAAAGTACTGGATGTGTGAAAATCACGCTCGATGAGCGCTCGATACCCGCTCGAGCGTGTGACACAAAGCCCCGCTCGAGCGTCCATTCTTCCGCTCGAGCGGATTGTAAAACAATACAAAGTGCTGGGAATACGAATTTCACGCTCGAGCGCCAGTCAACCCGCTCGAGCGTGAGTTCAAAATCTAGAATTCCCAAATTTGAACCTCAAGCTCAAAATCAACTTCAAATGTATCAAATTCGATCCTCTTGGGCTAATTTTTTGGAAAACACTTCAAAACCCATAATATTACATGTTTCAAAGATCAATTTAAGAAATCAAAGCCCAAGGGTAGTTCAATTAAATCTAATTTCAAACAACATTTTCATGAACATAACTCAAACATGACATGCATGAGTTTAAACCAATTCAAAGCTTCCAATACTTGCTCTAATGAGCCAATTCTTCTAAAGTCATGGTGAATTCATGAACTTAAACATAAATATGAGCATGCATGCAAGATTTCTATGAAATCCACCTCACAATGCAAGGATGAACACATACATGCATGAATTCTAACTCAATTCAACATATGAAGCTATTTCATGCCTTTAATCTCTAGACTTCCATGTACCATGCAACAAAATGACTTGAATTCATGAACAAGAAGGTATAAACTCTACCTCAAGTCTTGAATTAAAGGTCTAGAAGCTCAATTAACCAATTATCTTCCAAAATCTCTAAGCCTTCAAGCAAATCAAGAAGAAATCAAGCTATCTCCCTATTCTCTCTCTCTCCAGTCGGTTGAGTGCAAGAAATGGCTGATGAAATGTTGCTAACAATGTATTAAGGCTTCAACATGTATTGCCTAAATGGTCCACTAACATGGCAATATGGTAATTAAGGCAACCATTGCAATTTATCACCAATTAATCTAATCTAATCATACCATCTCACATTTCAAATAAATATGCCATAAAATTACATTAATTCTAATGATCTTAAAACATCGGTCAATTTCGGATTCGGCCGTCGACAAGGCCTTCAATTTGCAGTTTAAAGCATAAAACATAGACAGATAATTTAACAGTCAAACAGATAGAAATGCATTTAAACTAGTACATTCAATCAGTCAGTTCAGTATTTCAGTCGATTCAATTCCTTATCATAATCAGTCTCAGTTTAGCAGTAATCAGTGGTTAACCAGTAATCAGTGGTGAGGGTTATTACATATATTCAATATTATGTTGAATAATTATGTAACAATGTATACAAGACTCCTTTATAAGATGAGAGAAACCTAAGTATGATAATGAATATAATATAGTATGTATGATAGACAGAATATATAGTTACTATATTTAACATCCTCTCTCAAACTCAAGTAGGTATACCAACTTGAGTTTGGAGAGAGAAGCTAAAATGTGAAATAAAATATGGATAGATTCGAGGCAAATAGATTGCAAAGTTCAGATGGAAGCACATGGACGCTTGAGATAGAACAAAGACCAAAGCTGATGCCAAGAGATAGTTTATGGTCGTGTTAGGCTGTTGTAGAAACAGGGTCGAAGCTAACAAAGCTAATGTCGAAAGATAGTTTATGGTCGTGTCGAACCGTCATAGAAGAATAACGGGTGTTAAACTAGCAAACGTGGCACACATGTAACTTATGACGTAGTGCTAAACGATGATGGCAACAGATGAAGGAGTACGCCAGGGGACGGCATGAAAGGGAACCATGTACTCCAGGGGACAACTTAGACAGGAACAAAAAAATGTGCCAAGGAGGCGGCTTAGGGAGTGCGTCAAGGAAGTAGTTTAGGGAGTGCGCCAATGGGGCGGCTTAGGTAGTGAACCAAGTGAGCGGCTTGGGTGGTTCGCATGATGTATAACCATGCTCACCATGATATAAGTATAATACCCCTCTCAAATTTAAATAGGGTTGAAGATAGAAACTTATTTGAGGTTGAAGTAGAGGGAAAGACAAAGTGGAGCGGAATGGAGAGACCATGTTAAAAATAAAATAAAAAGAAGAAGAAGAAGAATATTGGGTACAAAAAAAAAGTTAGGTGATATGGGTTGTGGAAAAACAAAAAAAAAAAAAAAGGTGGAAATGAACAAATGAAGAAAAGAAAAATAAATAAATAATAAAAAATAAATATGTCAAGACTTTGAAAAGGGACGCAGGGTAGAGTGTAGAATAATAATAATAATAATAATAAAAGAGAAAATCGCATGAGTGTATGAAAAAAAAAGAAAATGAGAGAGTAAAAAAAACCAAGATTTGGATTCGAAAATAGAGTAAGAGAAAAGAAAAAAAATAAATTTATGCTCTGGAGAGAGCTAAAAGTTGAGGCGATAGTGAAGAAAACTATGTAGACCGACAGCTGACAGAGGAGGAGATGATGGCTGAGAATAGAGTCAGCGGAAAAGAAAACAAAGGCCAAAAAGAAGCCGGCAATTTAAAGCAATAATTGGAGAATTTTATCACCGTAAGGAAAATATGGCAATGGATTGGGTTGAGGTCCAGCGGGTGGCCAAGGCAAGGTTGCTGCTCGCCGGTGAAGCAAAATTATTAGGTACTTAACCTAACTCTTGATACCATGTTATAATATCTAAGAAAGAGAGAAAGAGAATATTATATTATGTGTATATTTAATGAGATTTTTATTGATAAATCTCATTTAGAAATGTTCTAACTCAAGAAGTCCATGAAGGAATTTTTTAAACCACTTAGTCTCATGTATTTATACTTTTATTCCATAAAGTTCTTTTTCTTAATTTATATTATTTTCTTAAACTCTTATACTCTTATATTTCATATTGATATTTAATGTTGTGGAGAGGAGAGAGAAAGGAAAGGACCAAGTCATAGTAAATTTCATACACAAATTAAATAACATTGATGTTATTATTTTATATTATTATATAATGTGAATATATTTTTAATTTACAGCACATTAAAAATAATGTGAATATTCTCTCTCATCTGATGTGAACATTCACAACACCTTTTTGAAAAATTCTCTCTCATTTAATGTAGTGATATAAACGTTTAAAACATGTGAACCTTTTTATTTTTAATTCACAACATATTTTTATTCACAACATGTGATGTGAACGTTTACAACATGTGAACATTCTCTCTCATCTAATGTAACGATGTGAACGTTTATATTTGTATGTTTTAGTATGAATATTCACATCATGTAAAAATTCATTTCAAATTAATATAAATATAATAATAGTCAACATCCTCATGCATGAGAACTACCAAAACATAATGACAATCAATATTAAATATCAACATTAATAACGGGCATGAGAGATTGAGGGTGTTTTGGTCTTTTTACCTTAAATAGGATCTAAGAGAATAGTCAAAAAAAAAATATGGGTTAGATGGAATAAAATTTTTAAAAAGAGGATTTATCAAAAAAGACCCATATTTAATATCATATTGAATAATTATATAATGATGTATATAAGACTCTTTTATAAGATGAGAGAAATTTAAATATAATAGGATATAAATGATAGATAGAATATATAATTATTACAGTATATTTAACAGAGATATTTGCGGTGCCATTCACACATGCAATTCATTTTTTTTAAAAAAAGTTATATTGGGATGCTTTGCCACTTTCCACATTAATAAAGGCAAAGACTTTAATAGTAAAACGCACCAACTCAGATATTATTATAGAATTGTCTTTCTTTTTTTTTTCTTTTCCTTTTTTTTTTCTTTTTTTTTTTTTCAACAGACTAGTCGTCGTCTTCGACAATTCACCATTGGCTTTATTGATGTCGAAAACATCTCCATTATTCATATTCCATCTTTATTAATGACTAGTGAAGTTGGTTGCGTGGAAAGCAGGCAAATAAGTATATAGTAGTGTTACATGTATCAATTAGTATATTAATTAGTATATTAATATTAGTTATAATATTATTATTGATCCCATTCATTATACATATTACAAATTTCAACTTCTTAAATTATGTCACATCATTAATTAATACACTAATTAATACATTTAGCATTATTCGTCTACTATAAATGCCCACTACAAGTTGCTGAAATCTTTTTTTTATTGTAGTTAATTGTTTTGTTTGTTAAGAGTTTAAAAATAATGAATTTATAATTTACAATAATTTATGAATGGTAGTTATTGTATTTGTTTCTTAACTTGAATTATTACAAAAGGAAAGCAACATACTCTAGATATATTATCAAGGAGAGCATTCTTATATTATAACACATAAATTGCTATTTTGTACAACCAAACCATTTAACAAAAAATTTGCATTTTAATAGACGTCTCTTCTCCACACTGTTCATACAAGACTTTATTGAGCACCTAGCATTTTATCATAAGCCAGACCAAAAGTCTTATAGCAAGAACACTACATTCTCGTTTTATTCTAGGCATCTACTTGTTAGTTCAAATTGAAATTACACAAAATCGCCTGCAAGAGAGTATAGTTAATTTAAATAAGAAAAAATCAATTAAATAGAGTTGACTACATTGTGTATATACACATAGAAAAAGAGAGTGAAGACAATGAATTACATATGGTAAGATTGATATATGCAACTTAAATTTTCATTCCCTCATAGTTGTTCCTAAATTCCACTATAGAAGACACAACAAAGAAAAAGGTCATTAGTCCTCTAAAGTTGCATGCCTCAATCCCATTAGACAACAAGCTTTGAATTATAGATTCTGAAGCATTATTTTCCATATTTGAATCTTCTCCATTACAAGTTGAAAATGAAGATCTCCATTACATGATTAACAGTTGTAAAAGAGTTACGTTAACAAAGCAAAGAAACAAATCACAACCAAAATCAAGAAAATAATTTTAATTAAAGGAGTTTCTATGTTTACCAATAGAATAATTTTGTTAATTCAACTATCTTATGAATTTGTGATTGCTTGTCATCTTCATCTACATTGTCAAATGGTTGGATGAGAGAACAATGTCATGATCATAAACATTGTTTTATTGCTGCATAACAAATCATCGCAACAAAGTCATCAAATATTTTCACTGAAAAAATTCTTTTACCCATTTCTCGTGCAACCAAACATTAAAAAATGCAAAAATACTTTCACAGAAATTATATGATGATCAAAAAAATGGAGCTTGAGAAAGAACGATATGCAAACAATAACCATTATTACCTTAACAAATTTGGATTATAAAACTTCTAGGTTCATCTCTCCAACTTCAATTTTAAACACACTAACAAGCATAAAAGAAAAATCATAAAATTCAATTGTTTTGGGTACAGGAAAAAGTGAAAATGTTGAAAAAACTTGAACATCAGTAAAAATGGATAATATATATAGACAAATCTGGAGGGAAAAAAATTAAACTTCAATAAGAAAATCAAGAATTCTAATACAATAATCTTTTTTTTTACTGGATAAAAGTTCAACGAAAGGAAGTAATTGAATCATATATAAGTAAAACATGATTACAAATTAAGGAAAATCAAACAATGATATATACTTTCCTAGGGTGGGCACGGATCGGTTGCGGCCACGGAACCTCCAATCCGCCATCCGTCTGCCAGATTGGCGGATTGGAGAAAATCAATCCACATCCGTCCGCCAATCCGGCGGATGCGGACAAATGTGGATTGAGCGGATTGGCGGATTAGCGGATAGATACGAATCGGTTTGGCGGTTTAAAATTTTATAAATTTTCAACATAATTCAACTTGTGCACTTCCTAAAAGAAAAAAAAGTATTACAGTCAATGACTTAAAAAAGTATTACAATCATTGAATGACTCATCCAAAGAAAGAAAGTTTGAAACTTTAGAATATTAAAATCACTGCATGCCTCATCCACATATCACAATTACAGCATATCTCATTCATATAAAGTATTACAATTTGTGGTTCTTAAAATATAAAAACAATTCAAACCACCAAAACCATGAACAGAATAGTAGTAGAGATTGTATATCTCTGTATTGTTACATCTATATCTGTTTTTCAAAACAAAAACCATTATTTTTAGAGTTAGATTTAAAAACAAAAAAATATAGATAAATAATACATTTATTTTTTTTCAATTCAAAAAATATATTCAAGTTGAAAGCTCTTTTTCAACAAAAATATATTTAATATAATATAAAAACTCTTTTTCAATTGAAAACACGAATAGAATATCTAAACAAATTAAAAACAGAAAGTCTTATAAATTATTAGGGATGCTCGTGATTTGGCGGTTCGGTTGCTGTCAAAGGAACCTCAAATCCGCCATCCGTTCAAAGCTAGGTGGATTGGAAAAAATCAATTTGCAACCGTCCGCTTGTCATCACACATCCATCCAAAATGCGGAGGATCGGTTCGATTTGGTCGGTTTGGACGGATCGGTATATCCGCTGCTCACCCATTTCCTCTACTATGAAATGCATGTGTTTAAGTCGAAGTTGTTTTAGTAGTTATCGTGAACTTAATCGTTGTTGTACAAATTGTGTAATTACATAAAATAAACAAACAGATTCATGTTTAATAAATTAAATTACAAAACATGAAATCATGGAAAATTACAACTAGATTGAATAGAAATACTTAATAAGATAAAACGAAGAAAAAATAGTAAACCGAAATCTATGTGATACCACAGTCTCCTTAAAATAGATTCGCCGCCACATCGTGAATGCCAAAGAGGTATCGACGTTTGTCTCTCAAGATACAACGGTATAAACCAACTAACGCAGAAACACCTTCTGTTTAGCTCCGGTTAACTGACAATGGCAGTACTTTCTCACATAAACCAGCTAACAATGGCAGTACTTTCTGACAATGGCAGTAACGGTATAAACCAGCTAACGCAGAAGCACCTTCTGTTTAGCTCCGGTTAACTGACAATAGCAGTACTTTCTCACATAGGAAGAAAATTATATGGGCAAACTAACTGTATAATATGGAGGCGAAAATTCTCTATTGAAACCAAAGAAGATGGCCTTCTTTTATACACAATGGGGGGGAGAGGAGGAGCCTCCCAGCTATGAAGCCTGGCAACAAATGCACTCATTACTCCTACAAAATTGATGGAGTAATGCACAATGATTGGGAGTAAGTGTATGAGTTACACACTCTATATACATACATGTGTATATTTGCAGCCACCAAACAAACCTGACCCAAAAAAATTAGGGGTGGACCACCAATCCAACCCAGCTAATACCCTCAAGCCTCACGACCCATGGATCACGGACTCGGCCCGGTCCAGGCGGGCTGGTGGCATCTGCGTGTGGCAATTTTTGCATAACCAACTTGGACCATAGTTTTGGCCTTGGCCCAAGCTTATCCTTGAAGCATCCATAACTCTCTTCCTTCGAAAAATTTGGATGCCCCAAAAAGTTCATGTCCTTATCAAAATCTTAAGGTTTAAATACCCATCAAAGTTTTCATCTACAATCAAGGTGGGATTGGTAGTTATACATAATTTTCAATACCTCATTTATAAGACCAACTTTATGAGACAATTTCTCATTCAATTTTTAATAGTTTTTTGTCATTCTTTTTATGGTATAAAGATCTTGTTACAAAAAATTTAAACCCATTTAATCTCACCTCAACTAATGGTTGGGGCCTACTTTAATTTCACATTAAAGTCACCATAAAACCTCTTTTTTTTCCAACAATCGTTTCATGGGAGAAATAAACAAATTGATTTGCTAAGTTTTCTATAATTAGAGAAGTTAAAAAACAGAAATTTGAAATATAATAGCTATTTGAACAAAGCATGTGATATATTACAAAAATAAAAATAATATAAATCGAAAAATAAAAATAGCACATTTGGGCTAAGTTGGTGCCACACTCATCATGATTCCGTTGTATTGTCAAAAATTAGCTAATGTGATGAATTATAATGTGAATGGCATTACATTGTCAAGAATTCGTTAATATGATGAATTATAGCGTGAGTGGCATTGGTAGAAAGGTATGTACTATAGAACCTTGTAAGAAATTTCTTCAAAAACAATATTTTCATAGGTTAATAACAAATTAAGAATTGTCCCACTAACATGTTAGAGATTTAGATAGCTGCGACACTGACAATAAATATAAAAATAATAAACAAAAAAGTTGAATATTTAAAAATCAAGGAAATAGACCAAAATTATATGTGCTCATGAGAAATAACAAAGACAACACTTCTACAACTCTTAAACCAAAAGTATCCCAATAAACCTCAAGTCAATTTAGAAGACTACTCAAAATATGCACAATATCCCTGTGAAACAGCTTGCATAGGATTCTTGCCATTTGAGAGACAAAGATTTGTGAAGAAAATTAGTAGCAAATAAATTATGTATTCACATATTGAAGCAAAATTTTCAACTGACATGCATTAATCATTCAAACTAATTTTTCAACTCACTACAAATTAAAATGAATTTAATTTAAAAAAAAAATAATTCAAGAAACTAATTTTTATACAATCACATGCTTTCAAAATTAATTCAAAAACCTGCAGTTCCCTTAAGGGTTCTCTAATTTTAAATTCAAAAAATTAAATTTTTTTTATACAATCACGACTAAGTTAAGGATCCTAATTTTCGTAACAAAACACCAATTGTTTTAGATTAACAAATTTAAAAATAAAAAAAAAATTGTGTTCGACCCATTAAAGAACCCAATAAGCAATAAGCAATTGACATTGAAGATAATTGTAAAAAAATATTTTAAAAAATTAATAAATACAAAAGAATATGAAAATGTACTGAATTCTTATATTTTTTTTTTTTGTATTTTTGGCATTTAGTAAATTTTCTTTTAAAAAAAATCACAAATATTATACTTTTAAGTGTATTTATGTTAGGTATATCAAAAAATGTTATATAAAAAAAAATTGCTTAGAATATTAAAAAATTCAGTAAAAACAAAAAAAAATATACAAAAACAAAAATTTCAATTTTTTGAAAAGTAAATCCTAAAAATATGAACCAAACAAATTGATTTTTAAAATGTAATAATTGTATTACAAAAAAAGTTAGATTCTCCAAAAGAAATTAGTATTTTAGGACGGAATTAGTATAACATTTATAATTTAAGTTGATCGTATTGTATTCCGCTCGTGACTCTACCTTCTATGTTGAGGGTTTGTGCATTCTTCTCTTATCTCGATAGTAGATCATTTCTTATGGATTAGAGTAAAGAGTAATGTTAGAAATCTTAAAAATTCTATCAAAAATTTTATCAAATGTGTCACATGGATATGAGATCTATACCATATGAATCTCGTGTAGGTCTTACACCGATATAAAATATTTAATAAAAATTTTATTAGAACTTTAAAAACCTCTAACATTTTTATAGGATAAATTTAGCCTACATAGCGGAGTTTAGGGATTGCAATAATGCCACCATCTAGTTCAAAAAAAATAAAATAAGAATAAAAACTTTCTTACATTATTGGCCAACATAGCCTTTTAACTTTATTCCCGATGTTTTTTTTGCGTGATATTCCACCACCCACTTCCGTGGTTACGAATACGATATAGTGACGTAATCATAAGGGGAAGGTAACCATCATACGTAATCACTTGGGGAAAGGTACAGTGGTACAAGAAAAATATATATATAAATTAGTGTTAAAATTTACTGTATATATTTTAATAATTATAATATTATACTCTTTTTATTGATTTGTAAAAAAAAATTCTTGACAAGTAATTCCCCCTAATTATTTTAGGACAATTATTTCATAGTGGTGTTCGATAAAAAAAAAAATTACAAATTAATAAAAAATTATAATATTAATTATTAATATTCATAATATTTTTTACATTTTGATAAATATGTTTTACTAACACTGTAATTCTCTCAATTATTTTTAAGTGGCTATAAATAAATTATATTTTTTTTTAGACATAAATAATTTATTGTGCCATAAATTCATAATTCACTATTTTATTATTATGTATATTGTTATTAATAATTGTAGACTTATTAGTGTTGTGTTTGTTATTTAAAAATGTTAAATAAAGAGAGATTTATTTATAAATCTTATTTAAAGGACTTACCCAATAAGTTCACAAAAATATTATTATGTTCCACCTAATCTCAGACATTTGAACTTGAATTCCAATAGATCTTTTTTATCATATTAAAAGTGTTATGTGGATTATTTTATCCTTATAAATAATAATAAATAAAATTTTAAAAATCATTATTTATTTAAAATTCTTTTTCGGCTTGCTTATGAACAATAAGTAGGGGGAAAAAGTCAATTTTTTAGTTTTTTTAGTTTTTTTTGAAAAAAAATATAAAAAATAAAAAAATAATGTAACTCAATATAAGTCAATAAACTAATTTTTTTTGCTAATTACAAAAATAGGCTTACATTAGTCACTCTAAATCATAATTTCATCGGTAATTTTGTGACATCTAACAATAACCCCACTCTCCATCAAAACAAAACAAAACAAAAAATGAATTTTTGGTGAAAAGCCCCTCTTATTGGGCCTTTTTTGTGTGAAGACCACGTAATAAAATACTGGTTTCAAAAGTCCCTCAAATAAAAAATAAAAAAAATGATAAAAAGACTGGAATACCCTTCCATATAAATAGGCAAATATCAAACGATGAAACAGTTTGTCTCCCTCACTCTGTTTCATCACTTGAACTCGTTACTCTGCAAATAAATAACAAAAGTACACAATAATAGAGTAAAATTTAACTGTCATTGTATCAAAAAAAAAAAAGAACACATAGTATCAGAGTAAAATTTTACTCTCATTTTATCAAACAAAAACAGAGCACATACCAAAGTAAAATTTTACTCTTATTCTGTCAAACAAAAATAGATCACATATCAAAGTAAAATTTTACTCTCATTCTATCAAACAAAATAAGAGTACATACTTGTGACGAACCTGCCTCGTATAATATTTTATATTTGATTAATTACGAAGATTCGGATTTTAATTAGTCGTTGTTGGAACAATCTTCTGTGTAAATAAAATAACTTGAAACAATTCAAACAAAATAAATAAATAACATACCGAATTTATTTCGTTGAACCGAATAAAAAATTTAAGACCAAGTCGAGTGTGTGACATTTTGTCCTTAAGACAGATTCGCCCCGCTACGGTGCTTACGGTTGAATGGCGTCTATCTCCCAAGATACAATGATCTTCACAAATTTATAGAAGCACTTCAAATAAATTTGTTCGGCGAACCAAACCTGTGTTCTAACTCTCTGAATATTTTATTCTTAAATCTAAAATGAAGAATTATGCACTAAAAGTAATTTGGACAGCAAAAAGACAAAATATGAGACTGATTTATCTTTTTTCCCGGATCTCTAAACTGCTGGAACATATGTGTATTTATAGGCAAAATCAACTGACCCGAATAGGTGCCACAATTAAGTGAAAAGGTGCACCTCTTATTTCAAACCATTCCTCTGACGGTTAGCACTAAGAAAACCAATATTAAACAATTTGAAAAATTGACCGTTAGTGGACAAATTTTCAACCAATTGGAAATAGAGTGAACCGTTGGTGGAAAAGTCAAACTTGTGGGAACTTAATTTATTTAAACTATTTGAATATATATATATATATATATATATTTGAATAGTTTAATAAATAAAGGAAGAGGTACAAACTTTAGAAAACCACTTAGAAATCTAAAATTTTAATTTAGAATTAAATTAAATTCTCACAATTACAAACTTTAGGAAACCACTCAGGAACCCAAAATTTGAATTTAGAATTAAATTAAATTCCCACAATAATTTTTATTGAAAAAATTCAAAAGAATTTTATCTAAAAAATTAATGTTAGACCCGAAAACGACGTCAACTTCCCATTTACTCATAAATGGTTTTGACGTTCCGTCTTCACCGTGTGACTTGCCACGCGGCAAGGAACACTTTACCTCTTCGGACCAACCCCAAAAGATGTTTGAGACCCACTTAAATTTGGGCTAAAAAATATGCCTATATTAAACCATATTTTTCCAACAATCCCCCACATGAATGGAATTTGACGGAGAGAAAATGAAACAACATGATCTAATTACAGAGAGTACAGAAATTGGAAATATTCTGCAAAGGATAGGTAGCTTTTGGTTTTGAACCTTCCCTTGTGAGACACTATCGGATTTACTAGCTAAACAGTGAACATGACGTCTTGAACTGTTCAGCCGTTTGTGTAAACCAAGACAATAGAACTCACACAGTATATTCCCAGACACAGTTTAGTTCTCACTATTGTATTCATTTTGGCCCTGAACAACCTGGTCTTTCATGAGTGCTCTAAAGACTTGTAGCCCTTCACAAATCTTATAGAACCGGCCCAGTTCACACTCACATAGGTGATTCTTATGAAGAGTATCCTGCTATACTCCACTAGATTAACCTAGATATAAGAATCATTAAAAGTTTTACTTAACCTAAAACGCTGCAGACATCACTATTTCGTCATAGAAATGGGTAGGAGTTGGACTCCACAGTGATCCTTCTGAGTCAATCACAACTCGGTTGTCCCTTTGAACCTAGATCTTGGGATCTCCAGTCAACTAGGTTGGGTTGCCGTTGTGGTAACTCTTATTTAATAGGCTTTAGTCCCATTCCCCTCGATGAATTCTCAACTAACTCTCTTGCTAACCCTTTGGTTAGTGGATCCGCTATGTTGTCTTTAGACTTAACATATTCTATGGAAATAATTCCATTAGAGAGTAGTTGTCTTACGGTGTTATGTCGACGACGAATGTGTCGTGACTTACCATTATACATATGACTCTGTGCTCTACCTATTGCTGATTGACTATCGCAATGTATGCATATAGCAGGCACCGGTTTTGGCCAAATTGGAATATCTTCAAGGAAGTGGCGAAGCCATTCTGCCTCTTCCCCTGCTTTGTCTAAAGCTATGAATTCTGATTCCATAGTAGATCTAGCAATACAAGTCTGTTTGGAAGATTTCCAAGATACAGCCGCCCCACCAAGAGTAAAAACATACCCACTGGTGGACTTCGAGTCTCTAGTATCCGATATCCAATTTGCATCACAGTATCCTTCAAGTACTGCTGGATATCTAGTATAATGAAGCCCAATGTTACGAGTAAATCGGAGATATCTTAGAACCCTTATAATTGCTTTCCAGTGTTCTACTCCCTGATTACTCGTATATCTACTTAATTTACTTACTGCATAAGCTATATCTGGGCGAGTGCAGTTCATTTCAATTTTCTTTTGAAAATCCACTTGTACCCAAGAGGTTTACAACCTGGTGGCAAGTTCACTAATTCCCAAGTGTGATTTTGCAAGATGGATTCAACTTCACTGTTGACAGCTTCTTTCCATAAAGGAGCTTCAGGACTGGACATAGCATCTTTAAAAGTTAAAGGCTCATTTTCTAACAAATATGTTAGAAAATCTGGACCAAAAGATTTTGAGGTTGTAGCACGTTTACTACGCCTAAGTTCCTCTTCCTCATTTTGATCTAACTCTTGTTCTTGATCATGTTCTTGATCCTGACTAGTAATAGCATCAAAAGATCTTTTATTAGTACTAGTCTCTTGTATAGTCTTCTTTGGAAATACATGTTCAAAGAATGATGCATTCCTTGACTCAATAATAGTATTTACATGCATTTCGGTATGTGCTGATTTATGAATCAAAAACCGATATGCACTACTATTCTTAGCATAACCAATGAAAATGCAATCAATGGTCTTAGGACCTATCTTAGTCTTTTTCGGACTAGGAATAGCCACTTTAGCCAAACACCCCCACACTTTTAAGTATTTGTAGGATGGTACTCTACCATGCCACATTTCATAAGGTGTTTGATTCACTTTCTTTCGGGGTACTTTATTTAAAATATAATTAGCAGAAAGTATTGTTTCCCCCCACAAGTTCTGAGGTAATCCAGAACTGATTAACATGGCATTCATCATTTCTTTTAAAGTCTTATTTTTCCTTTCAGCAATTCCATTTTGCTGAGGTGAGTAAGGAGCGGTGGTTTGATGAATTATTCCATGTTCTTTACAAAATTCACCAAAAGGTGATTCATATTCACCACCTCTATCACTTCTAAGTTTCTTAATTTTCTTACCAAGTTGATTTTCAACTTCATTCTTATATTGAATGAAAGTTTCCAAAGCTTCATCCTTGGTTCGAAGTAAATAAACATAATTATATCTAGTATAGTCATCTATAAAAGTGATAAAATACTTTTTCCCACCTCTAGTTTGAATTGATTTAAAATCACAAATGTCACTATGAATTAATTCAAGTGGTTCCGTACTTTTTTCAATTGAATGAAAAGGAGTTTTAGATAATTTTGCCTCAACACAAATTTCACATTTATGATTTGAATCAATGTTAAATTTAGGTAAACATTCCATATTAATTAATCTACGCAAAGATCCATAATTAACATGTCCTAGTCTACCATGCCATAAATTTGAAGACTCAAGCAAGTAAGAAGAAGATGTAGTATTATTAATAACTGAAGCTACAACGGTCATTACATTTAACTTGAAAAGGCCATCAGACATGTAACCTTTTCCTACACACATCCCATTCTTAGTAAGTACAAATTTATCACTCTCAAATACTAGCCTAAACCCATTCTTACTCAACAAAGATCCGGAAACAAGATTCTTGCGAATGTCCGGTACATGCAGCACATTGTTGAGAGTAAGTTCCTTTCCTGATGTCATCTTGAGAACAATCTTTCCTTGTCCTTCAACTTTGGAAGTTGAGGAGTTGCCCATAAAAAGTTGTTCACCATTGTCCACTGAAGAGTAAGATGTGAATATCTTTTTGTCGGCACAAATATGGCGAGTAGCACCAGTGTCCACCCACCATTCTTTAGGATTTCCGACAAGATTTGCCTCGGAAACAACAGCAAAAAGATTGATGTCATCTACACCATTGGAAATTTTGTCCACTTCGGTCATATGGGCTTGTGCAGGCTTCTTTCTTGTTCTTCTTTTGCTTTTACCTTTGCTACGGCAATCTTTGGCCCGATGTCCCTCTTTGTCACAGATGTAACATTTGCCATTAAACTTGTACTTTTTATTATCTCCCCCTTTAGAGCCTTGTGATGAACTTTCTCCAGAAGACTTTCGTTTCTTGGTTTTTTAAGCATGTTCCACCACATTTGCCTTAGACTCCATAGGAAGCTTACCAGCCCGCTTTTCAGAATTGCGGTTGTCCTCCTCAATCCTCAAACGCACAATTAACTCATCCATAGAAATTTCTTTGCGCTTGTGTTGAGGTAGTTCTTGAATTCCTTCCAGCCTTTTGGTAATTTTTCAATTAAGGCTGCAACTTGGAAGGATTCACTGAGAGACATACCTTCTGCGTGAATGTCATGCAGAATGAGTTGGAAATCTTGAGCTTGGCTGATCACAGTTTTTGAATCAACCATTACAAAATCCAAGAATCTACCAACCACAAATTTCTTTGAGCCGACATCTTCTGTTTTGTACTTTTTCTCCAACGATTCCCAAAGTTCTTTTGCTGTCTTGATTGGACTGTAAACGTTGTATAATGTGTTGTCAAGTCCGTTCAAGATGTAGTTCCGGCAAAAGAAATCGGCATGTTTCCAAGCATCAACCGTAGCAACCACTTGCCGGTCGGTTTCATCCTCTTTCAGGATAGGAGCATCTTCACGGAGGAAACGAGCCAGGTTCAGAGTTGTAAGATAGAACAACATTTTCTGTTGCCATCTTTTAAAGTCAGTTCCTGAGAACTTCTCTGGCTTTTCTCCATGATTTATTGGTACTGTCATCACAGGAGAGGCGGTTGGTGCAATTGCAGCCACCACAGCAGTACTTGTTTGGGCATTAGTGTCAGTAGCCATCAATTCTAATATATAAAACAAAATTATAATTAGAATTTACACTACATAGAAAATTAAACCAAAATCATAGAATTAAATTCTGTAAAATAAAAGAAACAAGAATGTAACTTTTATTTTCCAATTAATTTGAAAATAAAATAAAATTTTATTTAAACAAATTAATTCCACACAGAAAATTAAATTCTGTAAAATAAAAGAAATAAAAACTATAACTTTTATTTTTCAATTAATTTGGAAATAAAATAAAATTTTATTGAACCAAATTAATTCCACTCAAGAAATTAAATTCTGTAAAATAAAAGAAATAAGAATATAACTTTCATTTTTCAATTAATTTGGAAATAAAATAAAATTTTATTGAACCAAATTAATTCCACACAAGAAATTAATTTCAGTAACACTTCAATAATTAAAATACTGAAAACAGAATTTTAATTAATGAAAACTCAGAAAATAATTTCTAAAAAACCAAAATTAATTTTCTGACAAAATTCCACAAAAATATATTCTGAATTGTTAATGACACCAGTATCGTACTACTAGTTGTCAAAGAAAAGAGACAGTATATTACTACTATCTGTCAAATAGCATATAATCACTATTCGTTTTTCCAACCAGAATATTATTTTGTAAATTCACAGAAAATAATTTTCTTCCGAAATTATTTACGAAGAATGAAAAAAAAAAAAAGAAACAAACGAAAAATTCTGTAAACAGAATAATTCGAATCTGTCTTAAGATTGTTGGAACAATCTTCTGTGTAAATAAAATAACTTGAAATAATTCAAACAAAATAAATAAATAACATACCGAATTTATTTCGTTGAACCGAATAAAAAATTTAAGACCAAGTCGAGTGTGTGACACTCTGTCCTTAAGACAGATTCGCCCCGCTACGGTGCTTACGGTTGAATGGCGTCTATCTCCCAGGATACAATAATCTTCGCAAATTTATAGAAGCACTTCAAATAAATTTGTTCGGCGAACCAAACCTGTGTTCTAACTCTCTGAATATTTTATTCTTAAATCTAAAATGAAGAATAATGCACTAAAAGTAATTTGGACAGCAAAAAGACAAAATATGAGACTGATTTATCTTTTTTCCCGAATCTCTAAACTGCTGGAACATATGTGTATTTATAGGCAAAATCAATAGACCCGAATAGGTGCCACAATTAAGTGAAAAGGTGCACCTCTTATTTCAAACCATTCCTCTGACGGTTAGCACTAAGAAAACCAATATTAAACAATTTGAAAAATTGACCGTTAGTGGACAAATTTTCAACCAATTGGAAATAGAGTGAACCGTTGGTGGAAAAGTCAAACTTGTGGGAACTTAATTTATTTAAAATATTTGAATATGTATATATATATATATTTGAATAGTTTAATAAATAAAGGAAGAGGTACAAACTTTAGGAAACCACTTAGAAACCTAAAATTTTAATTTAGAATTAAATTAAATTCTCACAATTACAAACTTTAGGAAACCACTCAGGAACCCAAAATTTGAATTTAGAATTAAATTAAATTCCCACAATAATTTTTATTGAAAAAATTCAAAAGAATTTTATCTAAAAAATTAATGTTAGACCCGAAAACGACGTCAACTTCCCATTCACTCATAAATGGTTTTGACGTTCCGTCTTCACCATGTGACTTGCCACGCGGCAAGGAACACTTTACCTCTTCGGACCAACCCCAAAAGATGTTTGGGACCCACTTAAATTTGGGCTAAAAAATATGCCTATATTAAACCATATTTTTCCAACAATCGTTACCTTGATTTAATTTGAAAATTATAAGAATTGTAGAATCTGATTCGTATATAATTCTATTAAAGATTTATTTTGGAATTAGAAATTAAGGGTCCAAATGGCTTGAGGAATTGAAATTAAGAAGTTGAATCAATTTAATTTTAATTACGGATCCATTTGGGAATTTAATTAAATATTCGATTAAGTTTAGGAAAATTAAGATTCGATTAATTAGGTCCAAATTGGAGGTAATTAAGTTAGTTAAATTATGAGGATGGAGAATTGTGATTATTACGAATTAAATCTATTTTTGAGATATCCAATTTGAATATGTAATTTGTTGACGAAAATTTTGAGTTTGATCAGAAATTGAAGGCCTAAATGATTTGAAAAACAAAAATTGATTATGTCAATAAGCCTTGATGATACTACTAGCTTCTGGGTAACGGGTCGGGCTGATCAAGGCCTCCCACACGGTTGTCCGATCGCTGGCCCACCGAGAAACCTGCACAAGAGTTCAACGGGGAACGGGAGTCCCCCAGCGAACCCTCCGACGAACAAGTTAGAGATGAGAGAGAGATGAAAAAATGTAGAGATAGGATTGTGATTGATCGCCTAACCTTTTTCTTGAAAACCTCTTTATATCCTTCTTTTTCTCTTCCTTCCGTCATCTTGGCCAAAAGTATACTCCAACTTGCATCATTCATGGTCAGGCCGTTTTCTGTCCCATCGTGAGGAGGTTGTTGCATTGAATGCTGTGGGAAACCTCATTAATGACTGGCGTGTGGTGCAATAACTTTACAAGATCTTTGTCTCCTTATGTGGCTGGTTATCATCTTTACAAGTGTTTAGATGCCATTGGTTTTTGGTGCTATGCTGGGTTTCAGTAATGTTAGGCCTTAATGTTTGGATCGTGTATTGGGCTCTAAATGGGGGTCCAATAACTTTTATGGGTCCACCTATGTCAGTAGTCCCCCATTCCCAAGTGCAGCTTCAGTCCAACGAAGGGAATAAGAAAGAACACGGAGAGTGTTAGTGGTTGAGTGGGAGAAGACCGACTGAGAGGAATGATGACCGTGAAAGGTGACTGAGTGAGAAGGTCGACTGAGAGGAGAGCCGACCGCGATGTGTGACTGATCGAGAAGATCGACTAAAAGGTGGGTCGACGCGAAGGGTGACCGAGTGAGAAGGTCGACTGAGAGGAGGGCCGACCGGAAAGGGTGATCGAACAAGGTGACCGATGGAGGGAAGGCCGACCGCAAAGGGGGGCTTGCTGAGGCGACCAATTGAGAGGATGGCCGACCACGATGAGTGGCCAAGTGAGAAGATCGATTGAGAGGACGACCGACCGTGAAGGGTGTCCGATCGCAAATGGTGGCCGAGTGAGAAGAGGAAGTAGCGGTGCGCGGGGCTTAAATAGTGGCGGGGCATGTGGTGATGTGAAGTGAAAAAGACAGGGTAGGGGAAGGGGGCAGTGGATCATGGTCGTACACGTGGCAGAATCCCGTGATGGGGGAGATAAGGCGTTGAGCAAGAAACGGAGGAATATGTGTAATATAGGGTGTTGAAAGGCAATTTTGAAAAAAATTTCAAAATTTTCAAACTGGCGAAATTTAATTTTGACCCTTGGAATACAGGCAAACCGTGGGCGTTTGGGGTTATTCGCTTTACCTACCTTTTTGCAAAAAACCAACACGTCCCAGAAGTAAACTCATTTGTTTCGAGTGATACACCTCTGTAACACTTTGCGAACTACCTTGCACTAGCGTCTGGAGCTATACGCAGACACATAGGAGAAATGGCTCGAGATGAAGTGCCAACCACGAGATTAGATTCTTTGGGGGACGATGATGCGGTGGAGTTGACGGAGCAATACAGGGGGGAGAAGAGGGTAGGAAGTGAGGGGGAGCCCGCGGGGCGACCCCGCTCGTCCACGCTGATAGCGGCTGTGAAGCCAATTAGTCAAGTAGGACCGGACCACTGGCATACGAAGGCAGACAAGTTGACGTTTACAGCGGAGGAGTTGGAGGAGGTGCGTGAGAAGTATCAGATTCCTGCGGAGATAGAGTTAAAATTGCCGACGTTGAAGGAGAGGCCATCCGACGCCCGACCGATGGAGTTTGCCCTCTATGAAGAGGCGTTAAATGGGGGGTTGAGGTTGCTGCTCCCACAGATAGTAGTGGATGTGCTAAACCGCCTAGAGGTGGCGCCGGGTCAACTGATGCCCAATACATGGAAAATATTATTGGCCTGCACGAGTACGTGGCCACGGGCGAACGAGGGAGCTGCGATGACAGTGGATGAGTTTTTTGCTTGCTACAAGGCGTCAGGCCAACAAGAAACTTGGGTAACTTTACAGGCAGCAGCGGGTAAGGGTTTGGTGGCGGGGTTGCCATCGTCAGTGAAGGGGTGGAGACCACGGTTGTTTTACATGTCAGCAAATGGGGGAGTGGGAGTGCCTACAGTGTGGAAGGTTCTGACCAAGTCAGTGGAGCCACGGTTGGGAGCAGAGGCGGAGGGGAGGGTGAAAAAGTGAAGGCGTGGAGGGAGAAGAAGGGCACTAAGTGGGACGACCTTGTTCAGCCCTCAGCCTTGTTTGCCTCGAGGCTCGGACCGCATTCGACCGGTAGGGACCTTCCGCCGGCAGAATTGGAGGAGAGAAGGAGGATGCAAGAGGCGGAGGATAGAACGACCTTTGCCAAGGCTGATAAGTACAAAGAGTCGCAATTAGGCCGTCCGCCTAAACCGGTCACGAGGGAGAGAATCCGACCGCGCCCCAAGTCGCTGGGGGATAAGAACTTGGGCGGTTTTGAGCCACTACCGCCCCCAGTGGATCCACTGAAGGAAAAAACCAAAAAGGAAGTGTAGGCGATGTTTAAGAAGAAGAAGAGGAGAGCAGAGAAGGAGGAAGAGGGGCCAGCGTTGAAAAAGATGAAGGCGGGGATAGCAAAGGGAACCCCAGAGGTGGTGTTGGAGGAAACAATGAAGGGGGTGGAGAGTGCCATGGGCTCTGGTGCACAAGTGAAAAGTGGCGCGACTGGGTCCGAGCAGGGGACCGAGGGGGGTCCTGTGCCTCAGGGAGAAGTAGGGGAGGCCAGTTTGAAGACCGCCATATACCATGTACGAGCAATTTTCGGTCGACTGGTGGGAGAAGGAGGCGAGGCCAGGACTACAGCAGACCGGCTCTTGGGAGTAGTGAAGGACGCGGCCGTGTGCTCAATGGCGAGTTTTACAGAGGCCGAACTGCTGAGGGGACTTTACTCGGCCTAGATGGAGGCGACGACTTTGGCAGGGGCCTTGTTGAAGAAAGCGGCGCGTGCAAAAGGGGAGATGGAGCCACTGAGGGTTCAGCTAAAGGGGATGAAGGTGCAGCTAGACAGTTTAAGGGTGGAGATTGGAGGTTGGAGGAAAACCGCACGGAGTGCGTGTGCTAGGGGGCTAGAGTATGCCCAAAAGGAAAAACAGATAGAAGTGTTGGCGATGGTGCAAGGTTATTCGGCAGAGCGTGTTAGTGCTGAGCTTCTCGCGACGAAGTTGTAGACACCTCATTTTGACCGGCCCTAAGACTTGGGCGCTTTCTTTTGATTACCCGATGATGACAATTAGAATGTGTTTCTCACAGAGTCCTCAGTAAGAAAGATGGAATTTAAGCTTTATTCCCAACCTTCACCCATTTTTTGACCAAACTATTTTAAACCTTCAAACCCTCTTTTCAAAATATTTTTTTTAAATGTTTCTACGATGTCCCGAGGCTCCCATTTCGATTAAAATATTGCACTTTTCAGTAAACCAAGTAACGGCAAAGTGGAAATAAATGGAAGGGAGCTGAAATTTTTGAAAAATATTTAAAAACATCTTCTTTATAGGTTTGGAGTTGAAGGAAATAGGAGGAGATGAAAGAAAACTGGTTTAGGAAAAGGATGAGCATCAAATCATTAAAAAGAAATGAGCAGCCTTCACTAAATTAGGAATTTCTCTTTGTACACTTGGAATTTAAATGTGAGACCACCACCATTGGAAAGTGGACTTCTGGGGCTTCAATTTAGACCCAAGAATCACCTTAGACCAAGTCCAAATAAGGGAGATATGCCCATTTGAAATTGGGCTTAAGAGCAGATTTTGTTGACCCAGCCCGAGACAACCTTCACTAAATTAAGCATATCTCTTTGTACACTTGGAATGTAAATGTGAGACTACCACCATTGGAAAGTAGACTTCTGGGGCTTTAATTTAAACCCAAGAATCACCTTAGACCAAGTCCAAATAAGGGAGATATGCCCATTTGAAGTTGGCCTTAAGAGCCGATTTTGTTGACCCAGCCCGAGACAACATTCACTAAATTAGGCATATATCTTTGTACATTTAGAATTTAAATGTGAGGCTACCACAATTGGAAAGTAGACTTCTGGGGCTTCAATTTAGACCCAAGAACCACCTAAAACCAAGTCTTGATGACGGAGATATGCCTATTTGAAATTGGGCTTAAAAGCAGATTTTGTTGACTCGGCCCAAAACAACAACAGCCCATTCTTTTTGTTGGTTCGGTTGGGACACTCCATTGACCCATTTTTCTGACCCAAATATGTTCCAATGCATGTATACTCATCCCTCATACCTAGTGTTTGCTCCATTGAAGATAATGCTCCATTTTTGCTCCCATTAGCTCCATTAGTGTTCCATTAGCTCCATTACCTTCATTTGTGCTTTGTCTTGTCTTCCACCATATCTTCTACCATTTCTCCAGTTGCTTAGCCTATAAGTATACATCTGATTGTTGAGAGGAGGAGGAGAATAGATTAAGGAGGGAACATTTGAGCTAGAGAAAAGAGGAAGAAAAGAGAGAAAAATTGAGTTTTTGAGCTAAACACACTTCTATCTTCCATATACACCCTATACCTTCCATACAAACTGAAATTCCATCTTTTCTACATCCAAAACTCCTCCAAAAATTCTGAAATACTTGAATTTCAGTAGCTTTGATCAAGAGGAAGAGTGGGTGTTGGTAAAAGTGAGCAAAAACAAGAGAAACAATCACTTTTTCACCATATACACCTCCAAGCCATCATTCTAGCAAGAATTCCAAGCTTTCAAATTGAGGATTGAGAACATAATTCATACACTTGAGGGTGATCAAGAGTAAGTTTGGAAATCAAGAAGTTCAAGCTTTCTTTGGAAGATGAATTTCTAGTCTTTCATTTTCTTATATTTTCTATCTCATATTTATTTTCTTGCTTCTTATTTCATAGTGTTTTGTTATAATCTAAGTGGTTTGTTTATTTCATATTTATTTTCATACCTTATATTTCATAGGGTGTTGTTGTGATCCAAGTGGTTTGTTTAGCTCATAATAATTGCTTATTGGCGTGCTCTTGTTTCATATTAATTGTGTTGTAAGCTAACCGGTAGTGGTTAGTTAAGCCACCTACATATTTCTTTTTTGTTCATTTTCTTGGTTTCGCAACAAGACAGGTTTTGCTCGGCCTAGTTGGCCGGCCGACCTATTTGGCCAGTCGGTTAGCTTCTTTTGGACAAGATGGCGTAATCTCCCAATGTTGACCAATTTCTGCCAACGATTCCAAGGAACATAAAGCTTTTATTTTGTTTATTTTTATTTTGAGTATTTTGTGAGGTTTTATTTTATTTTATTGCAATATTCCCTCATCTTCCTCTCATTTGGATATGTAATAATTCAAGTGTTATAATAATTCCTCATCCCCGCTTCTTTCTATCCCATTCTTTTACTTGCTTTCCTTATTTGTACATAAACATCATATTTATTTTTCATCATATTCATACTTTGCATCCATGTTTCATGCATTTTGATTCGGCTAAATTTGCATTTGTGGATTTAATCAATTCCTATGTGATTATATGCGCTACCTCATGTTCTTGAGATGATTCACATGTCATATCTTAGAAGCCGAATCTTTAGTTGCATCTCATGAGTGAATTGCATTTGGATTTTGTATATAAGACCATGCATGTTATACTAACTTTGTTTTGTAGCTTTTCGCGGGACGTCGGTAAATATGTAAGTTTTTATGTTTTAGCATCCCGCTTGTACATAATTTTCTTATTATATTTAGCATCCTACCATGTGGTTATTTGCTTAAGTGATAAACTGTTTGAATGGCTGTGGATGAAGGCTTGTTGTTTAAATTGGAATAACTCAAAGATTGTACGTTTTAAGCCCACTTTGTAGTGGTAAATTCACAAACTTTAAGCCCACTTTGTCAAATGAGAAATTCAAACTCCTTTTCGAAAAACAAACATGAAGTTGAATTGTTCCAATTTGAGCAAACTAGTCTATACTTGTATGCTTCACATAGTAAATTTTAGAATTTACTAAAATAATCAGAACATGAACATATAAAGAAAATAAAATTCATATCATGGTTTAGTAGAGGCTGATCTTTTGATCGGGTGAGCGGGGGTGCTCATTATTGACCTTCCCCTCTCATACCTAAGGTTTCGAGCCAAGCATCCTTGGTTATGACGAACAGTGGCCTTGGCGCGAGTCATGGGTTTCCTAATTTCCCAAAATAAATATTAGGTGGCGACTCTGAGATCTGATGACACAGTCCATTTTTGACAAAATTGCAATAAAATGGATTTTCAATAAAAGTTGCCAAATTTGGACTCTCATCTATGTTTCACATTGCACTAGTGAGGCTAGATCAAAGAAATCGAGGGTCCCAACTGTTTAACGCGCGCGGGTACCCCCCGGGCATGTTACACAAGTCAGAACTGGAAACAGAGCGCCGCAAGGTGGTGTCGTTGGAGTTCGAGCTGGCTGGCGAGAAGAAGCAACTAAAGTTGGTCCAACAAGCCTGCACTACCGCCAATGAGAGGTTTGAAGAGGCAATGACCAATAATGAGGATCTGCGAGCTCAGTCGATAAAGGAAAATGAAGAAGTAGATAGCTCATCGCTGAGTTGGAGAAGGCTCTGGCGGAGGAAAGGGCCAGGCTGGCATCTGAGAGAGTGGCGTACCCCGACTTGTGCAAGGCGGCGGTGGATCAATTCAAAGAGTCTGCCAAATTCCAGATAGCCATTGACGCCGCAGTCGCCAGGAGCTTGGCGAGGGAGGGGATGGGGGGGCTGGGCCGTCGGGAGCGGCCGCTAGAAGTAGGAGTGAGGAGGAGGTAATCCAAAGCTTCCAGCGGTCGGACTTCTACAAGTACGAGATGGCTAAGTTCTGGGACAGCGGCTGGAAGACCTTTAAACATAAAGCGGAAGAGCTGTTCCCAGACATAGATTTCAGTCGCGTGAGGATAGACGAAGACGATGTTGCTCAAACCCCCCTGGACGAGGGGATTGAGGAGGAGGATCTAGCCTCTAGTGAGGAAGAGTGATCCATGTAAAACTTTTATGTTTATGTGTTTTGTTTTGTGTAATTTCTATAGTGAATTGTATGTGATTGGAAGTTTGTAAATAAAACAATGAGTTGTGATTGGAAGTTTGTAATTCTATTGTTGTTAGTTCTTGTGAGTTGTAGATTTCAGAATAATGAAAATGGCAGAGCAGAATTTTAACGAAAAATGGGTGTGAAAGTAAGACTTGTGCATGAATTGTGAAACTTGCTAGTAGATTGGGATGTAAGAAGTTTAGAAATGGGCAGCCATTCTAACTTGTGAGAAAATCATGATGCAAAAACGTTAAAAATGGGCATACACTAAAATGCTTTAAAAGTGTTACAAATAGAAGATTGGCTTCGATAACTATGGATCTGGATGTTATCTAAATTAAAAATGTAGAATAAAAAATGTGAAGAATGTTAAAAGATGTCATAGTATGGACCTGGATTTTAACTAAGTCTGGCAACCATGCTGTAACACAAGATTAGGGAAATGGACCGGCTGGACTTCTTATTCATGCTCAGTCTGGCTGGGACTTTAAGTAACTGAGTCTAGCCGAGCCCTTCGTGCTCAGTCTGGCTGAGGCTTTAATTAACTCGGTCTGGCCGAGCCCTTCGTGCTCAATCTGGCTGAGGCTTTAAGTAAGTCAGTCTTAATTAACTTGTTATGCAAACACAACGCAGATAACGAAGATATAAGTTCATTGGTGCTTAATCGCGTGGCTGATTGATCACAAATTTAGACCATGTATGAAAAGGACAAAAACAACCAAGTGTGTGGGTTGTCAAAAAGAACATACAGCAATTGATCGATACAAAAATAGGACATGACACTTTACTGGAAATAACGCTTCAAGTGCTCGGCATTCCACGGATGGGGGAGGTCTCGGCCTTCCATATCTTGAAGTCGGTAAGTGCTCGGGCGAGGTCTGGCCTTGACCACGTAAGGTCCTTCCCACTTGGCTGCCAACTTGCCCTCGGCCAGATTTTTGATGACAAGAGTTGCTTCGCGCAAAACTAGGTCCCCTACAGCGAACTCCCTCGATCGGACTTTGCGGTTGTAGTGTGTTCTCATTTTTTGTTGATATGAGGCCCGCCTGACAGCAGTGGTCTCTCGGAGCTCTTCAATCAGGTCTAAGTCAGCCCGTCGCAACTCTTCGGTTAGTTCTGGATTTGGGTACAAAACCCTCGGGGTCGGCAAGCCAATTTCCACTAGGATCACGCCCTTAGCGCCGTATGTTAAGCGGAAGAGGGTCTTCCCAGTGGGGGTTCGAGCAGTAGTGCGGTAGGCTCAGAGTACGTTTGGCAATTCCTCAGCCCAGAGTCCCTTGGCGGCTTCCAACTTAGTTTTAATGATCTTCAGTAGAGAACGATTGGTAACCTCAACCTACCCATTGGCTTGGGGATGACCTGGGGAAGAGAAATATGGCTGAATATGAAGCTCTGCATAGAACTTCCTGAACTCTGCATTGTCGAATTGGTTGCTGTTATCTGAGATGATGGCGTGAGGGATTCGAAATCGGCATACGATCGACTGCCAGATGAATCTGGTTATGTTCCGTTTGGTGATTGTGGTGAGGGGTCCCACTTCTACCCATTTAGTGAAGTAATCAATGGCGATGATAGCAAACTTAGTTTGGCCCCTACTGGTGGGCAATGGACCAACTAAATCGATCCCCCATTTGGCGAATGGGTAAGGACTGCAAAGTGTAATCAGTTCTGTAGGACGAGCATGAGGGATGTTGGCAAAGCGTTGACACTTATCACACTTAAGCACGAATTTAGTTGCGTCTTAGTTGAGAGTAGACCAGAAGTAACCGGTGCGAAGTATTTTATGGGCAAGTGACCTGGCACCCGAATGATTACCACATACACCCTCGTGGACTTCCCTCATCACATAGGTCGCTTAAGCGGGATTGAGGCATCGGAGGTATGGTCGTGAAAATCCACGTTTGTACAAGAGACCGCTGATGAGAATGTAATTGGACGACCGGGCCCTGACTTTGGCGGCCTGCTGTTTGTCGTCTGGCAACTCCCCACTTGTCAAAAACAGAAGGACGTCCGCCGCCCATGGGATAGGTTCATTTTGGAGGAAGTGGATTTCCTGCTAGTTTGGCGAAATAGCCGGGAGGGACAGGTATTCAAGGCAGATGTCGCGGCTGAGGTCTGACTGGTCGGCCGAGGCTAATTGAGCCATTTCATCTGCCTTGGAATTTTCTGACCGAGGGATGTGTTTGATGTGGAAAGTGTTGAAAATACGAGCGAGGGGGAGGGTAATATCCTTGTAAGCTCGCATTGTGTCTTCCTTTGCGTCGAATTCCCCAGTGATTTGTCCGACGATCAGCTGAGAATCGCTGAATACCTAGATATGGCTTACACCAATGTCTCTGGCTAGGCGAAGACCTGCTATCAAGGCCTCATATTCGGCTTCATTATTGCGTGCATCGAACAAGAAACGGCGGGCACACTTGAAATAACCGCCCTCGGGGGTGGTGAGGATGAGACCAGCCCCACTGCCTTCTTTGCGGGATGATTCGTCAACATGGAGGGTCCAGGAATGGGGGTCTTCTACTCCGTATTGAAGTGCCTTGGTGGAAGGAGTGCGGTTGGAGTGGGATTGGTGAATTCCATGATAAAATCAGCGACAACCTGTACTTTGATCGTCGTTCGGGATTGGTGAATTCCAGGATAAAATCAGCGACAACCTGTACTTTGATCACCATTCGGGATCGGTAAGAGATTTCATATTGGCTGAGCTCAACAGACCATTGCATAAGTCTGCCGGATAGCTCTGGCTGTTGCATGACCTTCTTCAGAGGTTGATCCGTGAGGACGACTATGGAGTGAGCTTGGAAATAGAGTCGGAGTCGCCTCGAGGCTATGACCAAGGCAAGGGCCATTTTCTCCAGCAGGGGATAGTTTTGTTCTTCCCCCCTGAGAGCTCGGCTAATGTAGTAGACCAGTCGTTGTACTGAGCTGTCTTCCCTGATGAGGGCCGCACTGACCGCAGTGTTTGATACAGCTAAGTAGAGAAAGAGTGTTTCGCCGGAGAGCGCCTGAGACAGTAAGGGATTGGCCATGCACTGCTTCAATTGTTGAAAAGCCTCTTCGGACTCGGGGGTCCACTCAAAAGCCTGTCGGAGGATTTTGAAAAATGGAAGGCACTTGTCTGTTGCACGGGAGATAAAATGATTGAGGGCGGCGACTCTGCCGGCAAGTCGTTAGACCTCTTTGACTAGTCTGGGAGACCGCATTTCTACTAGGGCTTTGATCTTTTCGGATTGGCCTCGATGCCCCGCTGACTGACCATAAAGCCTAAGAATTTCCCAGATCCTACGCCGAAGGCGCACTTCTCCGAATTCAGCTTCATTTGATATTTGCGTAGGGTTTCGAATGTCTCTCGCAGGTCGGTCAGATGATCTGAGGAGAGTTTGCTCTTGACGAGCATATCATCGACGTAGACTTCCATGTTTCGGCCTATCTGGTTGTGAAAGATGGTATTGACTAACCGTTGGTAAGTTGCTCCGGCATTTTTCAATCCGAACAACATAACTCGATAGTGGTAAGTGCCTCTGTCTGTGATGAAAGAGGTGTGCTCCTGGTCAGTCGGGTGCATCAGAATTTGATTGTAGCTGGAAAAGACGTCCATGAAACTGAGCATCTGATGTCCAGCCGTAGCGTCAACAAGGAGATCTATGCGAGGAAGAGGATAACTATCTTTGGGGCAAGCTCGATTAAGGTCGGAGTAGTCGACGCAGAGTCGCCATTTGCTGTTGTTTTTGTGGACCAGGACCACATTTGATAGCCATCTGGGGTAGTCTACGTTCTTGATGCACCGTGCCTCCAGTAGTTTGTCTACTTTAGAGGCAATAAGGATATTGTGTTTCGGGTGAAAGACACGCAGTTTTTGGCGAAAAGGTCAGAAGTGGGGCTCGATACTGAGGCGATGCGTGATGAAGGAGGAATCGATGCCCGGCATGTCGGAATGGGTCTAGGAAAATACATCATTATTCTCGGTCAAGAGGGTTGTAAGGTCGGCCTTGGCCTGGGAAGATAGTTGGCTGCCGATCTTGGCTGTTTTTGTTGAATTGGTAGGGTCGATGCGAACTTCAACAAGTTCTTCCACTGGTTCCCCTCTAACCAACTCGTCTTCGTCTCTGACATCAAGTCCTTCAATGATCATTGCCTCCCTCAGTTTGACCTCTTTGAGTGAAGCGACGTAGCATTCTCTGGCCACCGTCTGCTCTCCCTTCACAGTGCCGACCCCGAGTTCAGTGGGAAATTTCATGGCCAGATGGTATGTGGATGTGACAGCTTGGAAGGCGTTGAGGGCTGTGCGGCCGAGGATTATGTTATAAGCAGAAGGACAGTCGACGATAAAGAAGGTGAGTAACTTGGTGGTCTGCCGTAGATACTCGCCGATGGTGATGGGAAGATCGATGGAGCCTATGGGTGTCACCCCGATCCCCTGTGAAGCCGACTAGTGGGGTTTGAAGAGGGGATAATTTTTCTTCTCCGACCTGGAGTTGGCGATAGGCGTTGAGGAAGATGATGTCTGAAGAGCTGCCATTGTCGACGAGCACCCGTCCTACCATGTAATTGGACAGGAGAGTGGAGATGACGAGGGGGTCGTCGTAAGGGTAACGGATGCCTGTGCAGTCAGCCTCTGTAAAGGTGATAGGTTCCAGCCACTGTTTGGGTTGTTTGAGGGGGCGATCCAATGTCGCGACTTCTTTGTCGGAACCTTGTCTGATTTTTCTGAGTTCGGCTCGCTGGGCCGAACGGGATGGTCCTCCGCATGCGAGCCCACCAGCGATGACTCTGATTTCGCCGACCGGAGGAGCAGGGTTGTCTTGTGCTCAGGGTGGTAGTGGGGGCCGATCATTGTCTCGGTTGAGTTGTGCGGGTTGTCGGGGAGGGGAGTGTCGGCGGTTGCCCCGGTAGGTTCGGTCCGTAGCCGTTGCTCGGGGATGGGCTGTCGTGAACCGGCTGAGATGCCCCTGGCATATCAAATTCTCTACCTGGTCTTTAAGGTTGACCCATTCCTCAGTGTTGTGGCCTTGGTCCTGATGGAAACGACAATATTTGGATCGGTCTCTCTGGTTGGAGGGAGACCGTGATGGTTGGGGCACTTCAGGTTATAATCTCGCTGGATTTGGTTTAAGACTTGCTTCATGGAGGAATTGAAAGGAGTGTATCGCTCGAACCGACCAGGTGGTCGGGTAGGTGCCGGTCGGTCGGCACCAACCGGCCGGTCTGTATATAGAGGAGTGGGCTGCGTATATTGGGATGGTCTGGTTTTAGATTCCTTCCTCTTCTTCCTGGGGGTTGAGTTTTTGGATGGGGTATCTTGGCGGGCTGCCATAGAATCTTCTGCATTCATATATTTTTGGGCTTTGGTAAAGAGGATGGCCATGGAGGTCGGAGGGTTTTTGGAGAGGGAGAACAGGAAGTCGGATGATCGTAAACCAGCCATGAAAGCGGTGAGGATGACCTTGTCGTCGTTTTTCGCCACCTGTAAGGCTTCGGTGTTGAAACGGGTGACGAAGCTACGCAGCGACTCCCCCTCCGATTGACGGATGTTGAGGAGTTGAGTCGCCGGACGCCGCTGACGCTGAGCACCGATGAAGTGGCTAAGAAATGAATCACTAAGGTGTTGGAAAGTAGAGACGGAATCCGACGGCAGCTGACTAAACCACAGTCGAGCCGACCCCTTAAGCGTTATGGGGAAAGCCCGACACATGATCTCGTCCGGGAAAGCATGGAGGATCATCAGGGTCCTGTAAGTCTCCAAATGATCAACTGGGTCCGTTGTGCCGTCGAAAGAGTCGATCGAGGGCATTTTGAACTTGGAAAGTAGGGGTTTGTCCCTGATGGAGGCGACAAACGGAGAATTGGCTGTTGCGGAAGGTTTACTCTGTATGTTCTGCATGACTCCCTGAAGTTGGAGTTTCATGGCTCGGAGTTCTGCATCCCAGATAGGAACATTGTCACCACCAGAATGCAGTGGGGGTTGGACACTGTTGGCCTCGCCTTCGGGAGCAGGTGCTTGAACCGATGGATGCAGAGCTCGAGGTGGCTGGTTCATGTCTTGAGGTGGGGGTCATAAACCCTCCAGGTTGGAGAGGGCTTGTTGGAATGAATGGCTCGGAGCTGGTTGTCGGTCAGGTTGGATGTCTTGTGGTAGTGGAGGAGGCACAAGGAGGTCTCGCTGAAGCAAAACATTGATCAAGGCTTGGTTTTGTTCGGCTAAATGATTAATGCTGTTGGTGAGCTCTGTGAAATACTGAGGTGGGTTGTTTGGGTTATGATGGTCGGCTTGGGGGTCAGCAACGTTGCGGTGGAAAGCCATGGATCTCGTCGTGACCATCCACCTTGATGGCCGGAGAGAGTTATTATCAAGGATGGGTCCCCGATAACAATGAGCACAACTATTACGCGGAGTAGTGATTTCCCACAGACGGTGCCAACTGATGATACTACTGGTTTCTGGGTAACGGGTCAGGCTGATCTAGGCCTCTCACACGGTTGTCCGATTGCTAGCCCACCGAGAAACCTGCACAAGAGTTCAATGGGGAACGAGAGTCCTCTAGCAAACCCTCCGATGAACAAGTTAGAGAGGAGAGAGAGATGAAAAAATGTAGAGATAGGATTGTGATTGATCGCCTAACCTTTTTCTTGGAAACCTCTTTATATCCTTCTTTTTCTCTTCCTTTCGTCATCTTGGCCAAAAGTATACTCCAACTTGCATCATTCATGGTCAGGCCGTTTTCTGTCCCATCGTGAGGGGGTTGTTGCATTGAATGCTGTAGGGAACCTCATTAATGACTGGCGTGTGGTGCAATAACTTTACAAGATCTTTGTCTGCTTATGTGGCTGGTTCTCCTCTTTACAAGTGTTTAGATGCCATTGGTTTTTGGTGCTATGTTGGGTTTCAGTAATGTTGGGCCTTAATGTTTGGATCGTGTATTGGGCTCTAAGTGGGGGTCCAATAACCTTTATGGGTCCACCTATGTCAAGCTTAATTTGATATTTGGAGTTTTTTGGAAATTTGATTAAAAATTTGATTCAGAATGGTAAAGATTAAATATAATTAATTAGACCTTAATTGAAGTCAATTAGACTAATTAAATTATGTGGGATTGGTGATTGATTATAATTAATTTAATTATGTGATTATCAAGATTTAATTAGATTAAGTGATGCTTAATTAAATTAATCCTAAATATAAATTAAATTATGGAAGAATCTAAAATTTAGGGTGTATGTGAGTGTGGGTGTATTGAGCAAACTAGTGGGTGTGTATGTATGAGAGTGTTGTGTGGAATATTTTTTTTTTGTGTGTGTGTGTGTGTGTGTGTGTGTGTGTGTGTGTGTGTGTCTTGACGTGTGTGTGCACGTATAAAGCTGAGGGCAAAAAGGGTGAGTGGATTCTGTAGTGTGTTGGAACTCCAAAAAAACAGAAAAAGAAAAAGAAAAAGAAGAATTTATGTTTGTTTACTCAAACATTATCTTGAGAAAAGAATTAAGGAAACTGTGAGAGAGAGAGAGAGAGAGAGCTTCATTACCTATATATTTAGAGATACACATTGTAGTCATCCTGCTGGAGCAAATCGTGGAGAAAGAAGAAAGGAAGAATAAAGAAGAAGAGGGTTTTGTGGGATACCAAAATTGAAGTTAAAAATTATGAAGAATTCATCTTAAGGTAAGAAATTCCATTCTCTTTCTAGTGTTGTTTAAATAATCCAAACAAAAATTGATTCAAGGTGAATTTTGAGAGGATTAAAAATGAAGATTCGAAGATTAATCATATAAATTGATAGGAATTGGGTTTTGCATGTAAAATCAAGTTAGGTTGAAGAATATGAATTATGATTCCTTAAATTTGTTAAATTTGGGTTCAATTTCATATAAATAGAAGAAATTAGCAAGATGATGAATAAATGGAGTTAGGTTCAAATTTATGGAAGTTAAATTGCGAATCAATTATGTTGAGTTTGATTTTTGTAGTCTTGCATGAATTTGAGTTCCATTTCTACATGCATGAACAAATTTTGTAAGTTTTAATATTCTAATTGTACATGCATCATAGATTTTGAAGAACTTGAACTAATTCAATCTCATATTTTGAAAAGAAAAAGGAAAAGATTTGAAAATTAGGAATTTGTTTGATTTTGATCTTTAATCCATGCATGTAATTTAATTTAAAAATTTTATTCAATTTAAACACATTTTAGAACATCTATGATTATAAATTAAGTTTTTGGTTAAAAATTGAGTTAAGTTGAATTTCTAAGAAATTGATTTGTGTAATTCATAGTTAAGTTGATTTTTGTTATTAAAAATAAAATTAGGTTATATTTTTACATACATCATGAAAATTTTCAAGAGTTTGGAAAGTTTAATTCATATTTTAAAATTTGTGGGTTTGATATAAAAAAAATAAGTTAAATCTGAATTTGGACAATTAAAGCATGATTTTGAATAAATGATTTCTAATTGGGAGTGTTTACTAAATTATACAATGGTTCTTCATATTTTTGTACCAAAAACACAAGTTTTGAGGCTTTGAATATCAACCTTGAAGATCAAACACAATTCTGGAAATTTCAGAATTCACGTTGTCTGCTCGAGCGTGAAAATCGAGCTCCCAAAAGTTTTGCAAATTTTACAGTCTGTTCAAGCGACCAAAGTGGCGCTCGAGCGGAGACCCTATTTTCAGCAATTTTTGACTAACTCTTTTAAATGCATAATTGCATCCTCATGACATTCTAAGTATTCTTAGGCACCAATTGGACTCACATAGTCATGGAATAAACTAGAAACACATAGAGAGAGTTGAATTAAAATGAAATGAATATTGAATGGTACTTCTATTGTATCTTTGTTGTGTGATTTGTATAGGTGGACGTCCGAGGCCTTATATCGACTTAACCCACTGTGAGTAATAACCTTATAAAGATATGTTCAAATTATCTTTACTTTTGAAAATGTTATTGTTATCAAAATGGATATGTGATTGATTGAATGAATTCTTAAAATAATTTGATAATTGATAGCATGGCTTATTGAAATGTTATGTCCTCTAATGAATGAAGTTCTGTTTTGAAATGATATTGTGGCATCCATTGAATATAGGCCCTTGCCTAGGGTAACAATACTAGGGCTAGGCCCTTAATAGTACCATGGCTAGGCCCTTGCCTGGGGGTAACAATATCATGGCTAGACCCTTGCCTGGGGGTAATAATACCATGGCTAGGGCCTTGCTTGGGGGAACAATACCATGGCCAATGTGATTCGTTATCATTGGAATTTTATTGTCACTTCATAGATATACCACATATAATGTTACGGATGGCTTTTGTTACTGTAAAGAGATACTATGATTGCTAATCGAAATGTTTAGCCTTTTATAATGGATTGCTTCGAAAAATGAAAGATATGTTTGATATGGGATTCGACATGGAAAATGCTTTATTATGAATTTGATTTAATATGGCAAATGCCTCCCTTTGAAAATGATTTAAGATTCATTTTGAAATTGTAAGACATGTTTTTGTACTATTGTCAAACTTTATTCATTTAACCTCTTTATTCTGTTATTACTCGTTGGGCTTTAGCTCACTATTTATATGTATATGTAGGTGAGCAAACTAAGCACCAAGGATAAAGAAAGCCTCGAAGTCTACCCGTGTCAGCCTTTTGAAGGGCTTTCAAAATGGAGCAAGTTAGGCTCGAGTAGAGCCAAGAAAACCAACCCCTTAACTTTGCCAGAGTTTTGTATTTTGCTGAGTCTTAATGTATATGTGTGTGAGATATGTAAGATATGTGTATAAATTATTATTGTGTTTTAATGTTTTAATCATTTTAGTCTTCATGTACGCACAAGCTCAATGGGCATTGTTATTTTTTTACTTTGCTTCCGCTTTAGGCCCAATTATGATTATAATTATTTTGAAATTTTGTCTTTGAGGCCAAAGGTAATTTACGATTACTGGCCGGTTACGATACTAAACCTATAGGGGTGGGTTTGAGTCGTGACAATACTAGAGTAAAATTTTACTCTCATTCTGTCAAACAAAAACATAGGATATACCAGAGAAAAAAATAGAGAAATAGAAAGATAAAGATAGCACATATTGCCTTAAACTTGGTTCAAACTAGAGAAAATTTTACTGTCTAAAAAACAGAGCATGATGAGGAGACAAAGAGAAAAAGAGGAAGAGAATATAGATCTGAGATGATAGATCTCAAATCTGAGGTCGTCAATCTCAGATCTGAGGTCTTGGACGCTAAGGATGACGGTGGTGGTTGCCCATGGTATAGTGGCATCGAATGGCACTAGTGGTTGAGATGGTGGTAGTGAAACAGTAGTGGCGGTGGCGGTGGCGGTGACGAACAGTGTTGATGATTGAGACGGTGTTGGTGGAGACGGTGGAGGTAATGGAAATGATGGTAGTCGTGGTAGTGGAGATGGTGATGGTGGTGGTAGTGGTGGTGTAGACGGTGGTGATGGTGGAGAGAGCTCTTAGAAAGAGATAGAGAAAGAAAGAGCTGAGAGAGAGATGACAAACTGATGGAGAGAAAAAGGAGAAAGATAGAAAGTGTGCATGTGAATGGGTAAATTTGTCACATAAAAAATAAATCTGAAAATTTTTATCCTTCTTATAAGATTTTTTTATTTTGGAGGAGTTTATAAGCCAAAAAATTATAATTTGTTCTTCTCAAGACGAACTCTATGAGGATGTTATGGCCAAAAATCCCAACAAAAAACAATGACCCCACTTGCTTTTTATTTTTTTAAATAGTCCACCATTACACCTCTTTTATTTTTTTTATTTTTATATCACCTATAAACCACCTTCTTTTTTTCAATCCTGTAGAATGTTGATTTGTCAATAAAGTTATATTATAATTACGCGGTCGTCGTTGCTTTATAAGGTCAAATTCCAGACTCCCTTGCCACACCATGAAGGTTTGGTTTAGAAAGTGGGTTAATTTTTTAATTTTTTTGACTCTTTTTTGTTATTTTAATTTAGGATTAAAAAATTTGATTTGAGAAAGACTTTTGACTTTTTAAATTTTTTTGTGAAAGAAATAATGTAATAATTATAGGTTGGATATGATATTTTATTTTATTGGGACTAAAAAGTCTATTTTATTTTTTGTGACTATTTTAATCCCAAACAATCGCAAAGTGTGACTACAAGACTATAAGGCCAAACCTAGAATCTAAAAAATGACATTAAGAACTTTATAAAATCTTTATATTTTGTCCTATTTATTAGAATAAAATAAAATAAAATGATCAATTCAATCATAATAGCATCTATTTTCATATTTAATTCGTTAAAAATAATAATAAACATATATCATAATAGTAAGAAAAGGTAATATTCGTTAAAAATAATAATAAACATATTAGGGGTGGGCGCGGGTCGATTGCGGCTACGGAACTTTCAATCCACCATCCGTCCGCCAGATTGGCGGATTGAAGAAAATCAATCCGCATCCGTCCGCCAATCCGGCGGATGTGGATTGAGCGGATTGGCGGTTTGGCGGATGGATGCGAATCGGTTTGGCGGTTTAAAATTTTATAAATTTTCAACATAATTCAACTTATACACTTCCTCAAAAAAAAAAAAAAAAAAAAAAAAAGAAGAAAGTATCACAGTCAATGACTTAAAAAAGTATTACAATCACTGTATGCCTTATCTAAAGAAAGAATGTTTGAAACTTTAGAATATCACGATCACTGCATGCCTCATCCACATATTACAATCACAGCATGATTCATTCACATAAAGTATTACAATCTGTGATTCTTAAAATATAATAATAATTCAAACCACTCAAATCATGAACAGAGCAGTAGTAGAAATTGTATGTCTCTATATTGTTACATCTACATATGTTTTTGAAAACAAAAACTAACCAGCATATATCATATTTTCTATTTATTATTTTTAGAGCTAGATTTAAAAACCAAAAAATATAGATAAATAATATGTTTATTTTTTTCAATTCAAAAAATATATTCAAGTTGAAAACTTTTTTTCAACAGAATATTTAAACTCTTTTTCAATTGAAAACACAAACATAATATTTAAACAAATTGAAAATACAAAGTCTTATAAATTACTAGGGTGCTCGCGATTTGGCGGTTTGGCGGTTCGGTTGCGGCCAAAGAAATCTCAAATCCGCCATCCGTCCGCCAAATTGGCGGATTGGAGAAATTCAATCCGCAACCGTCCGCTCGTCATCACGCATCCGTCCAAAATGCGGCGGATCGGTTCGGTTCGGTCGATTTTGACGGATCGATATATCCGCCGCTCACCCCTAAAACATATATCATAATAGTAAGAAAAGGTAATTATTATATGGGTTTCAAAAATCAAAACAATATATGCAAAATCTAAATCTATTTGTCGTTTGGCAATCATGATCACAATCTATGGACAAAGCTTGCCCAAAACCTACACCAGCACAAATGGATACCCCTAACTTCCTGTAATCCGAAACCAATCTATGTGGAAATTGTTGGAAGCTCCTCCATACTAAAAGCTCGAGAAATTCCATGGATCACAAAGTGCTCAGATGAAAATATATCTGGCGCTGCTATCTCCACCCCATTAATGGTCAGTCCTCGCTTAGAATTTGTAGTAATCACAAGTTTTCTATCTGAAACCAGTGTTCTTAATGATGATTTCTCAGGCAATGAAGCCAATTCCGAGAAAGTAAACCTCTCAGGCACCATATGAAACCTCACAATCCTATCCAGCGAAGGCCATGAAGATGCCACAAAAATGAATTCCGGTGGAGCGAAAATTGTCACTGAATTCAAACCTGGGTGATCTTGAAGAATCCCATCAAGAACAGAGTGCAATCCAATCGCAAACGACACGAACCCATTAGAGCTCAGCAATCGAACCATGTGTGTCCACTCGACCATGTTCTTGGATTCACTGGAATTCTTGGATTCACAAATGGGTGACTGAGTGATTTCCCAATCTCGATCGAAGCCTAATAATGAAGAGAAAGGGGCAAGAACACCGTGGATTGAAATGGGTCTTTCAAGAAACAAATCAGGATGAGAAATCAACACATTGTTGATCTCAATCGAGCCCTGTTTGGGATCAATCTTCGTGATCGCGATGTTCTTTTGGTGAACAAGGGTGGTTAAGCAAGTGCCTTGGGGCTTCTTTAGGAGCTCATGAATGGGAAGCTTGGAAGGAGAAGTGTGGTATTTGATGAGTTGTTTCAACATGTTTGGATGAGCAGAGGCGTTGGAGATGGCGGTGTCTGGGATTGCAAAGATGGTTGATTGGGGCGATGAGAGGAAGATTTCGGGGTAGATTTGGAGGAGAGTGGCTATGGCGCTGAAGCCGTGGCGTCGCAGAGCACGAGAGGCGTTGAAGGAGAGGTGGTGTGGAATGATGGTTTGGTTCAATGGGATTGAATTGTTGGGAGTTGAATGGGTTGATGCAGAGATTGCCATGATAGCAAGTACCACTGACATGGCGAAGTAGAATGGGCAGTGCCACCAATGTGAACATGAAGTTGCCATTGATGTTGCAGAGAGAGAGAGAGAGAACAGAGCAAGAGAAAATTCCCAAGAATGGTGGTCTTGGAGGTTTATTCAGTTTTCTTGGGAAGTTGGGCTTTGGTCCAGGACAGGATGGGCTGGGCTTGTACATGATTCTAAGACCAATATAAAAAATAAAAAACTTTTAGGGCAAGGCTTTGAGTTTTTAGGTCTGTTTTAAGGACCAACCTAGCTCAGTTCAATATGGTGCACTGAATTTCCCTCAACTAGTTCAATAAAAACTGAAGAATTATGAGATAGTATCTTATCAAAGGAGATACATGAGTTTGAGTCTTACAGCTTTATCTTCTCTATTCCTCTCCAACCCATTGTAGAATAATAAATAAATGAAAACCATGCATGTGAAACATCTAAAACAATGTTTATTGTTCAACCATTTTTCACATGACAACTATTTTCAATGTTGAATTCCTTTCATGGCAATTGCTTATGTCCTGAAATTTCATAAGTTACATTCGTATTTGGAATGCCCCATCGAAGGCCACAAATAACACCCATCCAATATTTAAACTTAACCTTTTCACAATGGAAATTGTTATTCATGTTGATTTTATATATATATACAAATTTTGTCACCAAAACGATATTCATTATTAAATGTTATCTTAATAGACACTTTATTTTAAAATGATAAGTTTAATTACCCCCACATTGTTCTGTAAACAAATTATATATACACTTGCTATTAGTATATTACTAATATTTCACAAATAATTTCTTATTGATTGATACTAAAGAATATTTATCTAAATTCAGGGTTTTTATAACTTTTTTTTCTTCGGTGTATATCATGTCGACAACCTCCTTATAGATTGTAAAGCTATTAAACATCATTTTTTTTTGTATCCAACAAAAATATTTCAAAATTTAAATTTGTAAACCAAATTTATTATGTATGTGGTTCACAACACACTTTGTTTGAAATTTCATAAGATATTATTCTAAATACTTTTTCTAGTAAATTACTTAATCAAACTCCATCTTGGCTATGACAATGACCCTCATAAACATCCCATTTTAATGCACATGGAATGCATAATACAATCCTCAGCCAACCTCAACAAAAGAGGTCCTCTCATTACATACATACAAAATTAGTGATTTAGAAAGAGTTGTTTGATGTAGCAATCGACAAAACAACAATAGTTGACCGGCTAATGTTGACAGTAAAACTTGAACATGTCTGTTTATCTCACATTTCTACTTTATACTCCATATGATTTACTCAATAATCATCAATGTAACTTTCAAAATATAACAATTTTCAGGGTTTAAAATTTTGTTTCTTGACTACGTATGTCAAATGAATCCTTTGTTCTTAAAAATTTTATTTAATTTTGCCTATGTTAAGAATTGATATGGTAAGAATCTATTGAACATTTGAAAGTGCTCTAAGGACAAAATTACATAAATTTTAAGAATAATGGATTTTGTGGCTACATATATAGAGTTGCTTGTTTTTACTTCGAGTAATACTAGGTATCCTAAATGTTTTATCAAATATTTTATCTTGTGAGGCTCACATGGGATTCACATGGTGTGAGTCCTATAATTATGTGAGACACTTGATAAAATATTTGAAATTTTTAACATTTTTTAACTTTTAAAATGCACTCCTAAAAAGTTATCATAATATTAAATTCAAACCAACATGTAAGTCTTATGGTATCTAAGGAATAAAATTAGAGAGAGAGAAAAGAAAAAAAACAAACAAACAAACAAAATTGCATAACATATTTACCTACTCACCGTGAAAATGAAGTCCACACCTGGACTCCAATTCCATTCCAATGCCAAAATGCACACCTTGATTAGTTGAATAATACTTTGGAGTTGGTTTGATACGAAACAATCCAGAATTGAACAATGCAAGATTTGGCTACTGATACTTATAGACATATATAATTGGCTATTAAAAGGGTCAAAATATCTACAATGGTTAAATAATTAACATTCATGTTTGTTAATCTCTTTTGGCAAAATTACATTTTATAACTTGCACTTCACATCAAAAAAAAAAAAAAAAGAAATTGATATTTATAATTTTAATTGTAATAGTCCACTCTTACCAATAAGTTACAATGTGAATATTTAACTAGAAGAAAAAAAATTAATAAAATAATCATGTGTAACATTTTAAAGGAAAATACAAATAATCTCAAAAAATTTATAGAACTTTAATAAAAATCTTAATACATTTGAAATATTTGATAAAAATCTTGATACTTCTAGCATTACTCAAGCCCGGCACTGTGTGTATAACATATGCCATATGAAGACAAACATATTTATATATAGGAAAATGCTTTAGATCTCAGTGGGGGTGCTGGGGTCTTTTTGATTGGCTGGAAAATAAATTTTTTTTTTTTTCTTTTGAACTTCAGCAGTGTGCCATGGGACACTTTTGGGGTGGTGGTGGTGGTGGTGGTTGTTTGTTTGTTTTTACCTAGTCCGGGGTCTCCAGCATCACCCTTATATATAATGGGCAAGAGAAATAAGAGCATTAATCAAAAAAAAGTAATGGCTCAGATATCTTACGTAACAAAAAAAAAGGAAATAAGAGCATTAATCAAGTAATTTTAATCTAAAATAGAAACTAATTTCAAAGATTTCTCAATTCGTATTTCCCTTACAAACACTTCCTAACCCTTACATGAACAAACTAATTAAGATTTTTAAGTGTGTGATTCTAATCTATTATTCACAGATTTCCTTTCAACATTACATACTACCACACTCGCTTACATGTTCGGGTCAAAACTCAAAGCAGAGTCACCACCCAAAACACAGATCTTTTCTCAGTGCTTCTCCTCACCGTCTTTTCTTCTGGTGACACGTATGTAGCAGTAAACAGCGGCGAAAATGGCGGTGACGAGTCCACCAATGATGACCCCACCACCAGCCACCGACTTATCAGGCGAGTGATGCTTTCCCAGCCGTCTGTTCTCCGGCGCTTGTGCCTCTCCCTCCGATGCCGACTCACTACTCGATGGTGGATCTGCTATGGCACGATCAACCGCCGCAGGGTGTGACTCGTCGCTGGTTCGGACCACCACAGTTGGTGGGTTAAGCTCAGAACCGTCGGATCTGATAGCCATTGCTTGGACCAGCAAGATTTGAGCCAAGACCAAGCAAGCCAGCACAAATCGACCCATTGTATGATAAACCAACAAGAGAGTGAGCTGATAGGAGAAGATCTCAACTTGTTTCTTTGCTTAGAGTACGTGTGGGAGATTTGCTGTATGAGGCGTGAGTGTTGTGGGCATATATATAGAGAAGAAAGAAGGTTCTGATTATGTTGTTTGTATTGTGATCGTGTGGTTTGAGAAACTTGGGAGAAGGTTCAGTAAAGTTGGGTTATGGTGTGGGACCACATTAATGAATTCAGTTTGGAAGAGAGAGAGGAGAATGGTGGTGGGGGTGCATTGGTTTCTCGTCAACCAAGGCAGGCAGATGAAGTGTGTAATATGAAGGACACACCTGGCTGGTCACAAAACGACGAGGGACGACTTCCAACTGGATTCTCTGCTTGGCCGATGTTGATTTTTTTTTTTTAGGAGGATTCCCTTTTGGACGGGAGGGATTCGACATGGAGTGTTGGGAGAAGATTATTAAAAATTATTTTTCGATTTTTCTTTCTTTTTTTTTCTTTTGAGAGAAAGAAGTGAGTTAAAAAGATGGAATATCACTTTTAATTTATTTCTCAAAATATACATTTATTTTATGATTTGAATTATTTTATATTTTTTATTTATAAAAGAAAATTAATTTAATAATTATAATTTATTTAATTTATTATATTTTTTATTAAAAAAATATATAATAATTGTGTTTTAAAAAAAAATAAACTATATATTATTTTGATGTTGCAGTTATTAAATCAATCTAATTTTATGTGTGAATGAAATACACAAAATATCTAACAAAATAAACGATTCAAAATCAAAATGGGACCCTTAATAAATCTCGTACACCTAAATAACTCGTCCAGCTTAGATTTTGAACGGAAGAGAATTCTCTTTTATTTTTTGAAAAAATTATAAATACATCTTTTGAGATTTGATTAAAATACGAATCACCCTCTATGGTTCTAGAAATTATATTTCACCTCTTCAGATTTCTAATTTCATAACAAATCGCCCATTTTATTGATAAATCATCAAGTCAATTAACAGTTTTTAATGATGTTAGAAATATGTTTCAATTAATAATTTAAGTAATTTTATTATTATATAGGAGAGCAATTAGTCATATTATTTTTTTAGTTAATTCTGTTAAATAAAAAAATTATGATAAGGAGATATTTATAATTTTTCAAATCATAAGAGATAATATGTACTTTAAACAAATCTCAAAACATGTATTTATAATTTACCCTTATTTTTTAACTATCCTTTTAGCTTTCTCATTATAAACATGTTACCCGTGCTATGCACAAGATAAAATAATATATTATTTATTAAACATATAATAATTATATTTAAATTTTTGTATTTTGTTTCTCATAAATAAAATTTTATATATAAGTTTAAGAATTTTGTTTCAAATGTTTCTTTACTATAATATATAGTATAGATTAAAATTATTGTATTAACAATTAACAATTAAAATTATATTTTATTATAAAAAAATGACATAATTCTAATACTTCATTATTTTTAAATAAAAATATATGAATTTTAAAAAATTGTTTAGAGAGGCCTCCCTCACACGATTTTTTTTAGAGCATCATTAATGGACTGTAAACAATAAATATATTATTAATATAATTTTAAAATTAAATCGGCTAAATTTTTTAAAATAAATATAATAAAATCATTTCAATATAATTATTTTACCAATCAAAGTTGTTTATGTGAACAATCTAAATATATGAACCAACAAAATAAAAATATAAGTGGACCTTTCGTAGGTCTCATAGACGGAAAAAATACGTTATAGTCTACCATGTGAATGTGAGACAAGTTTTTTTTTTATCTTTTGAAATTTGTCTTTTTTATTAGGGTAAAACAAGAAGATAGAAGCATTTTGTAATATATCTAAGCAAGCTTAACACTATAACTATAAGGTCAAGTTTGGGAAGATTAAATAAGTATATTTTTTAACTTTTATTATATTATGTGTAGAAAAAGTAGAGAGGAAATATTGATTGATGTGACTCAAAAAAGATAAAAAGATGAAATAAATGCACTTATTTTGTTTAGCCAAACTTAACCTAAAAGTCTCTTGAAATTTTTTAAAAGAAATGATTTTTCCCTCGAAATTTGTCCCCTCAAGTATTTTAGCGCCACCCATCCCTACCTTTTCTTGGATGAGGAGTTCGTAATGGGACTTGGATCACAGCAGGGTGTTGTGAGCCTTTGAGTGCTTGTCCTGAACTTTTTTTAATAATTTAAATTGTTAATATTATAAAAAAAATTTAAAAAATTATTTATAAAAAAAAATTAAATTAATTGAGCATTTATGGCTCTATAATAAGAGTATATTTATTTTTTTAAAAATTAACAGTTAACATGATCTTGATAACTTTTTTAAAATAAGATAAACTCCGCTCCATATCTTATCTTTTCATATTCTTCTTGTAGTTTTCAATTTAAACTTGCATCGATGATCTGAACTGTCTATCTCATAAGTCCTGCAATAAAAGTCATTCATGAAAAAAATCAATTTTATTAGAAAATTATAAATACAAAAAAAATTATATTTTATTTTATAAAATGAATAGTAAATGTAATTAAATTTAAACCATCTATTTTATAAAATAAAATGTGATTTGTTCCTATGTTTATAGTTGTTCGATAAAACTAATGTTTTACATGTATGATCTTTATTGCAGAACTTACGAAATAGACGGCTCAGATCATCAGTGCAAGTCCGAATCAAAAGCCGTGAAAGGAGTATGGAGTGGTAAGGAGAGATTATGTATGGAGGGAAATTTATCCTTTTTAAAATAATTAAAATCTAATCATGGGATTATAAATATCCAATCAATTTAATGTTTTATATGAATGATTTGCTCAATAAATTTTATAAAATAAATTATTTTAATTATCGAAAAAGATCCTAAACAAACTCCCATGAAGTGTCGCAACAAAAAGTCATCCTCAACCCTTTCATATGTTTCAAGTGGGTGTTTAAGGTTTGTTTTTTTTATTTTTATTTTTTTAAATAAAAATTAGGCTTCTAGATTCAACTATGCGAGATGAATTGAAATTAAAAAAAAAAAAAAAATCAAAGAAAAAGTACAAAAGAGTAAAATTAAGTAAAAAATAGTAAACTTTTTAAGTTTATTTTGGCTTTTTTATTTTTATTTTTTTGTAATTTTCCAAAAAAAAATTAGTTTTTAGATTCGTCAATACAAAATAGATTGAAAAAAAAAAAAAATTGATATAATTTTAGAAACAAAAATTGATAAAAATAAAAAATAAAAAAAAGAAGTGACGTATTTAGCACACTCCAAATATGACGAGGTGCATGGTATGATTGTTGAGAAGGGAAAAAAAATTTGGAATACCCAAAACATTTCACTTTTGGAATAAATAAATAAATAAATAAAGAAAACAAAAGGACGAGCTACATTCCGTATAATTCACCACTCATATTATTTTGATTTTTGACTTTTTAATTATGACATATTTAACCTTAAATTTTAAATTTTATTTAAAATAAGAACAATTAAAGATATCAGTACTTAATTTCAATAGCAAAGTCATTAATTTAATAAAATATAAATTAATTTGATAAAAATAAATGTCAAAAAAATATTTTTATATTTTTAAAAATTATTTTACCCACCAAAGATATAATTATATAAAATTAATAGATATTTTACACATTTATTTATTTATTTTACTAAATTAATTTTTATTATGTGTTTAGATGATGATCATATAATGGGTGGTTGTTAGGTTTTTAACGTATAATATATATATTTAATATATGAAATGTTTTTAATTTTGAATATTTTGATTTAATGAATTAGTTTAATAATGATATTAAAGTTGTCGTTATATTTGACTTTTAAAAAAATAAAAACTAATTTAATGAAAATAAAAATAATCACTCATTACACAATCATCATCCAAATACGTAATAAAATTTAATTTGGTAAAATGTGTAAAAAATTTATCTATTTTACATAGTTTTATCTTTAGTGGATAGAAATAATTTTAAATTTTAAAAATATTTTTTTTGACATTTATTTTTGTTAAATTAATTTATATTTTATTAAATTGACTATTTTACCCTTAAAATTGAGTAATAGTATATTCAATTATTTTTATTTAAAATAAGATTTAAAATTTAAAATTAAATATATCATAATTAAAAAATCAAAATTCCAAACTATAAAGAAGTTTAGTGTAATTCACCAAAGAAAAAAAATCAAGTCAGAAGCCAGTCCAAATCGGTGAGTCAAAGCATGGGTTGGGGGTCTGGGAATATGTTCTAATTCTTTCGACTTCTCGTGTTTAGAAATGGTATTTGTTACATAAAATAAAAATAAAAAATGCTTGGAACTTTTAAGGTTAGAGGTTTCTATGACCTTAAAATGATATAGATTAATTAAGTATTTTTATTTATTTATTTATTTATTTATTTTTTTTCTTCTTAAATCAATCACAGGTGAATAAGGGTTCATTTGGCATTGATTTTTTTAGCCAACTTTTTTGTGTTTAAGACTTTTTTTGTCTCGTTTGATTTTTATTTTAGGACTTTTTTAATTTTTATAAAAAAATATAATAATTATAAATAAAAATTAATATTTTATTTTATTAACTTAGGCCAAGTTTGGAAACTTGTAAAAAAGTTAAAAAGTCAAAAAGTTACTCAAAAAGTTAAAAAGTTAACACTATTCACCAAAAGTCAACAATTACGGCTGCACAACTCCCAATTCGAATTTTTCCCTACAAATCAATTTTTACAATTTTTTATTACATATTTTTCCATATAAAGTCAAAAAGTTAATCCAAACATCCATATTTTCAACCTCAATTTTTTAGTCCAAAAAGACAAAAAATACACTTATTTAGGACACCCTAAACAACCCCTTAATCTTAGTCAAATCATGGCTGAGATTGTGGGTGTTTGGGAAGTGGGTTTTTATGTAGGTTTTTTTAGTTGTAGGATATTATTGGATAAAAAATTTTTAGTGTTTGGAAGATAGTTAGATTTTTTGTGGTTGGATATGATATTTGTGAGAGAAAAAATGAAATGATTATGGGGTTGGATGTGATATTTTGTTTGTATTTATTAGTGTTTGATTTTACAAAACCTTTGTCTTTTAATAAAAAAATGAAAAAAAAATTTAGGAACTTGATTTCCAAACACCACCATTGTGGGGTTGTATTTTTTATAAGCCTGTAACAATGTTATTATTTATTTAAGAAATCATATATTTTAGGTGCTAGTCCTAGATTTGTTGGGTGTGTAGTAGTAGTAGGTCTTTGATTAATGTGACGTCAGATATTAATTTTTGTTGTTGATGAGGGTACTACTACGTAGACGCTTTTGGGACCATTTGTCAGAGAACCAAATTTGAATTTGGTACCGTGTGACTCATCAAAGAAAGATTACAGAATTTTAGTAGCGTTTAAAGAACACAGCTGGAATACAACACAAGTAGTAGCAGTGGTGAATAGACTAGTGGTAGGTTCGTTGCTGTCAATTTGCCTCTTTCGGGAATTTCTGTTTTGGAATTCACAAAGGCTGTCCTCACTCACTCATCCCATTATTGAAACATATATATATATATATCGGTAGTCCCAGAGGTCTCGAACTTCTCTCGAATGAGCTTGTTTTTTTTATTTATTTTTTTAAAGGTGATTATGTGTAAAGATGTGTTAAAAAAATTAGATATTTCGTACCAACTCATCGTATAAAATTATATAAAATTAAGAAATTGATCAGTTAATTTTATCACTCAACTAGTCTAACCATCGTATAAAATTATATGAAACGAACAAACTGATCAGTCAATTTTATCACTCAACTAGTCCAACTTAATTGACTGATCAATTGGATTGCTGGTTAAAATTTATTAATTTCATATAATTTTGTACGATTAGATGGTGCGGGATGTCTAGTTTTTTGGCACACTCCTACACATAACCATCTTTAAAAAAAAAAATAAAAAAAATCAAACCAACATAACCCAACAGATAAAATTAAATAAATTAAAAAAAATTGATTAGGTAATTTTATCACCCAATCAGTCCAACCCAACTCACTTGCGGAATGTCTAAATTTTTAGCACATCCCTATACACAGTGGCGGAGCCATGAATTTAATATAGGGGGGGCACCCATTAATTACAATCTCAAATTTTTTCTTCTCAAATCAATAATAATAACATAATAATAATTTTTCGAACTAATGTTAAATATTAAAAATTAATATCCATTACAAAAAGTTTTAAATTTTAAACTTTTACAATTGACCCCGACGAGTTTTCATCTTTTGAAATCTTTCCATAATAGTATCATTGTCAATGCCATCAAAAATATCTCTCTCGATGTAGACAATCAAGCTATCATTCATCCATTCATCACCTATTCGGTTCCGCAACCGATTCTTCACAATATTCATAGCTGAAAATACCCTCTCAACAGTAGCAGTCGCAACAGGTAAGATTAATGCTAAAGTCAAGAGCAAATACACCAATCGATCATTAGCATTATAGTCCATAATCCGAGGCCGTAGTCCTGGATCTGCAGGAAGTCTACTAAGTTGATTTCTATGCGACTTTGTTTTACGGAAGAATAATTTTCATCTTTTTCTTGAGAAAGAGACGATTCCCACTTTGATTTTCTTTTGAAATATTTCTCCATGGCTGTTTGAAAAAACTAAAATCAAAATAAAATTCATAATCAAAATCTCAAACCTCCCACAAATCAAAATCTTCAATTTTAATACAAATCAAAAAATTAAATTAGCACAAATAACAACAAATCAAAATTTTAAATTTTAGCACAAATTATAACAAATCAAAATCCCTAATTTAAATATTAATCACTGCAAATTAATATTTTTAATTTTAGCACAAATCAAATTCCTAATTTTAGCACAAACAACAACAAACCAAAATTCCTAATTTTAATATAAATTACCACCAATTAAGATTCATAATTTTAGCATATCAAAATATCTTATTTTAACATAAATAATAACAAATCAAAAAAAAATTACAAATCAAAACTTAACAAATAATTATAAATTAATACTCATAATTTTTATTTAAAAGTTAAAAAAATAATAATAAAGTCACCTGTAAACAATGAAGAGAAGATACCAAGATTGTAGTGTGGTCCCAAATCTGTGTTTTGTGATCTTAATTTGGTGAATCGCGAGTCGGTAAATTACAAAACAACAAAGGGAAACAAAGAAGACAAAAAAAATATGAAGATACTTCACAAGTACTGTGAATAAATAAAAAAAATAAAGAATTTCATACACTTATAGGGTTTTAGAGTTTTAACCTTATTATAATTGGGTTGTGTGTATTCACCTAAAAAAGTTATGTATCAATATTTGATTGGATTGGAATTCTTAAAAAATAAATAAATAAAAATAAAAATAAATAAAAACACAAACTTGGGCGTGCGTGGTGTGTGTGTGTGAGAGTAGTCAGTAGGTGTGTGAAAGCAAAGGAGGCCACACTTTTTTTTACAAAAAAAAAAAAAAAATTGCCAAAGTCAGGGGGCACGTGACCCCCCTAGGCCCGAGCTGCCTCCGCCCCTGCCTATACATAAACTATCCTTGCAAAAAGAAAAGAAAAGAGGGGGAAAAAAAAAAAAAAACTAACACTGTCTTAAAAGAAAAGAAAAAAAAAAAGAAAAGGGATTCGAGACAATTCCAGGCCTCAGGCATTTTTCTATATATATATATATATTTTTTGTTCGGATTATTGAAACATATCAATCCTCACTTTTCTACCAAAATTTTCCTCCTTCCGCTTGGCTTTCTTTTTTTTTTTTTTTCCACTAAAAAAACGATTTTTTTTGTTTAGTGTTTGAATTTTTTTTCATATTTTAATGAAAAATAAATTTTGACTCCTTGAATGCACCAAAAAATTAGTTGACTTTTGTGGGATTTTGAGAAAATTTGAAATATTTAGGCTTATTTTGATAATTGGGTTAAAAGTAAAAAAGTTGACTTATTTTGATTTTTTTGACTTTTTTAATCAAATCATTTCTCTATTTTTTTTTTAAATTTTAAATTTTATTTTTAATCTATTTTCCAAAATAGATCTCAATGTGAGAGGTAAAATCCAAGTTTACTACATTGCACAGTCAAGCAGTCAAAACATGGTGGTTGAGCCCTCGTTAAAGAATAAATTATTTTAATAATTTTTTAATTTTTATCAAAAAATATATAAAAAAATAAAAAAAACAATTTAATAATTTATAATAATTTTTTAATTAAAATATATAATTGACAAACGAACCATAAATAAATCATATTATTGTGTTGTATTTTACTATTGTTTTTATTAGGTATTTCATTGAACTTTCACCACCAACCTGACCTATCTGAAAAGTTAATGAAATTCAAATTAAACAATTTACGTGAGTGTTTGTTGTTGTTGTGGGCTGGACCCAACCTAAGGAAAAGAACCACCGTCGTCAAGCACTTGCCACCTGGAAAATGCGTGGTAGCTCGAAAAATCACGGCTCGATTTTGGCTCGAATGTCCTAAAACGACGTCGTTTTGGCTCGACAGCCCAAAACGACGTCGTTTTGGGCTGTCTATTTTTTTTTTTTTTTTTCTTTCTTCCTTTTTCTTTCGTCTTCTTCGTCGACTTCAACAGAGGAGAGAGAGAGAGAACGAGAGGGAGAGAAAGAGAGGAGAGGGAGAAGACGCCGATGCCCAGCTCCGATCGTCGCCGCCGATCGTCTCGTCGCCCAGCTCCGATCGTCTCGCCGATGCCCAGCTCCGATCGTCTCGTCGGCCCAGCAGAGCTCGTCGCAGCCTCCGTCGCCTCCGCCGAGCTCGTCGCAGCCCCGCCGAGATCGCCGAGCTCGTCGCAACCCCTCCGTCTTCTTCTTCCTCCGTCTTCTTCCTCCATTTTTTAGGGGGCCCTCCAGTCCCCCTCACCCTCCCCCCCCCTCCCCCTCCCCTCCCCTTCCCCTCCCCCTCCCCTCCCCCTCCCCTCCCCTTCCCCTCCTCTGCTGAAATTCGAGCCGTTTGGCTCGAAATGGTTTCGAGCTACCAATCGGTTCCGCTTGCCACCTACTCCCGCAAAATGTAGTAACAAAGAAAGTGAGGACAATGGAAAGTCAAAAAGGCAACTCCTTAATAAAAAATTTTAAAAATTAAAAAAGAAAATAAAAATGGGAGAGAGATGGGCTTAAAAGAGGACAGTTGGAACTGAACTTTTTTTTTTTTGAACCGAGTTGGAACTGAACTTGGGAAGTCCGAAAAGACGCGCACCACCGACCTACAGTATCCGTGCGCCTCTCTTCAATTGGCGTGAACCTCCTCCTCAGTACCCACCGTCATTTTTCATTTGAGCATACATAAATTATGTGAAAAATATTTGAGGCCTCTTTTTAGAAAGATTTTTACTATCCTCATAACGATGTGAATTAATAATGTATTTGTATTATTCTTTTTTTTATTTTTTATTTTTTATTTAGACCAATCATAAGTGAGTATGGGTGATATTTTGTGAGAGTCTGAATTATTATTGAAATTATATATATATATTATTTAAAATATATTTTTGAGTAAATTTCACTTTACCTCTGCAGTTTAAGTAGAGTGTGAATTATTTCTCTAACATTCGAATATTACCACATAACCTCCAGTGGTTAATGGATTGGAGTGTACAGTTAGCATTTTCATGTAACATAATAGCCCGTGTATAACACGCGCCTAATGTGTAAATGGGCATGAAAATATAAGTTTCCTTCCGAATTAAATGACGAAAATACCCTTATCTTCATCATCAATTTCCAAAGTCTACCCTTATCTTCATCATTAATATCCAAATCTAGAAATGTGATGCTTTAGGAAATGTGTAATATTATTTTGTGATGTGAAATTGTAAGTTCATTAATTTACAGTGATAATAATATAATCTAGGAAATGTGATGAAAATAATATATTTTGTGATAATTAAGGAAATGTGATAATTTACACAAAATCATCTCAGAGACGGCTTTGTTGGAAGAGAGGAGAGAGAGAGAGAGAGAGAGAGAGAGGAAATGTGATGATTTACAGTGATGATAATATAATTTACACAAAATCATCTTAGAGACAACTTTGTTGCGATAGTTTCAATCACATTTCCTGAGTTCAACAATTTACACAAGATCATCACATTTCCAGTCACAAAATAAATCGTCACATTTACAGTGATGAAAATAATATTTCACATCACAAAATCATCAATTTACAGTCTACCTTCATTTTTATCATCAATTTACAATTTCATTAATATCCAGATCTGGAGAACTTTATCTGTAACCCCAGCCACTTCAGAGCCATCGTCTTTATTGTTATCATCCTCGTCGTCTCCTTCAACCTCATTGGCTTGGATGGCTCAAACTACAACAAATTGGAGGCCGATCTCGACTAGATCGTTCCTTATGCCGACGAGTGTTTGAGAGGAATCAAGCGGTGGTTGAGGAGAGGTAAGGAAGGCAGCGGCGCCGGAGTTGGCGGGCGATGGTTTGGTCGAGGACGAAGAGGTCCTCTTTGACGTTGATGATGGGGCTGTGATCGTCTGTGAAAGGCGTAGAGGGTTGGGATGGAGGAAAGGGGTTTTGATCGTCGGATTTGAAGGGGTTAAAACTCTAGGTTCTCTCACACAACCTTAGCTCTTCTCAAATGCACAACTGTTGAATGAGAAATGTAAACAAGGATTATATATATAAAGGCAAAATAGTCTTTTTATTTCTGTCATTAACGGTGTTAACTGTGCACTTCAATCCATTAACCATGTAACGCCCCAAAACAAATATAGCAAACCCATCTCATTTGCGGAAATAGAATTGAAATAACATACTTTCATTCATCAGAGTTAATATACAAAAGGTGACACATATGATATACATTCATAAATGTCCTATCTTGAATCTACAGCATGTGTGACTAGTAATCAAAAGATGAAAGATGAACATATATATAAATGCCCTAACAACTTACATCTTTTCAAGTCATTCCTAGGTTACAACAAAAGTGAGCCTGGCTCGACACAATTTAAAGTCATTGGCTATACAAAATATATATATAATCCTTCCAAGCTATTGCCTTGGCGGAGGCATATCACCGGCACCTGAAAATAATTTTTCTCAAATAGGGTGAGCCAAAACCCAATAGAAACAGTTTAACACAATATATAAATTTTAACAAGGTTATAAATATGATGCACATGTTCAATACTCAAAGATAAGGTCAATTACAATTCTTTTTCCTTCCAATAACCATACTATGCCAAGTATTATATTCCAATCCAATTTATATCGATTCGTTTCATGTCATTTCATATTTCCTCAATTCATGAGTCATATTCATTGTTATCCAGACAACCCAACTGAGACTACAACTCAGTGATTTTCTTACCACACAACCATTACACACAAACACTTCAATTTGCCATTTTAAGGAAATTTCATCCGCAGGATTGACATCCATGTATACGCGCAATTTTCGAGACTTGCACCCAGGACACACAGGCCAACTTAATTTAATGGAGTCCATACCCTTTCTCCTTCCAAACATCATACATATACAATGTATCAAAACACAGTCACATTCAATGACAACCGATAGGGAATTAGTTTCAATTTACTTAATCCTCATGCAATTTCTACAACAATCATAGCTATCCCCCACTAATAGCCCAAAACAGATATTTCTAAACAGATATACAATCTTCTTAACAGATAAATTATTCAAATTTCCATAGGTGAGAGATAACACGTATCTAATTACACCATCTATATAAATGTCTAAGCAATTTCATATTTCTTGCACAATTTCCATTATATATACAAAATAATTATTCAATACATTTTAGGAAAAAACTCCTATTTTTCTCAATCTCATCCCAAACACCAAAAATCAACTATTTTAACATAACCCAATGTCATATCCATTCCCATAACCATTTCCAAGACATCTATTTAAAAACCCCTCTTTGGAATTTAAACTCCCAAACCCTAAGTTTGTTAAAATCATCTCAAAACCCAATGTTTCTCACACATCAAGAAATAACCAAGTTAAAACTCATAGAGGGTGTAGAAAATCCCTACCTCAAAGCTAGGAGACGAAAAAGCAAAGTAAAACCTTCAACAACGCCGAAACCAAGTTTCAATCGGATCAAGACGGAGCTCTTGGAATGCTCTACCATTTTCTTAAAGACACTAGGGTAGGAAACCCAATGGATCTAGGTTAAAATGTAGAGAGAATGTGAGGTTTAGAGAGAAAGTGTGTAGATCTAGGGTTTTGGTGGAAAAAAGATATGAAAAAGTGATATAAAAAGGTATGGCTGCGAACTGATATACGCACAGTCCGCTCAAGCGTAAAAAGTGACACTCGAGCGTCAGACACAATAAGTTGTCTGGCTCGAGCACAGAATACACACTTCTAATAGTTTTGTAGAGAACATACCATCGCTCGAGCTGAGCCCGCTCAAGCGTAGAATACACTCTCCCAATAGTTTTGTAGACTTACAAAAGTACTGAGAGTTTGCAAAGCCCGCTCGAGCGGAAGAACAAAAATCTAGGCAACAAAATTTTGAATACTGAGTAACCAACCTGTTCCAAACACGCTCCAACCAACTCAATAGCCAAACTCAAGCAAAATAAAGGAGAAAAGTTATGAACAACATTTGGAAGCCATAAAACCCGAATTCCATAATACAACAAGAGTCGGGTCAAAACCATAATTGCTATAATTTCCCTCCCTCAAAGAATTTCATCCCCAAAATTACAAATCAAGTTTCAAAACCAAGTTTTAACCAATTTCCATGATGATTACAAATCAATTCCAATACCATGACCCGTCCACCGATCATTCAATCCCATCACATTATGAACAACTTCTCGATACTGAATATACATTTCATATTTTCCGAAACATATTCAATGTTTTTAATAAATTCGTATTTCCAAAACTTAAACAGCATATACAATATTTATATTAAACCTGTGTTCCCAAAACATATTCAACATATACAATGTTTCCATATTTTCATTAATCATAACAAAATCTCGTTACATGTCCAAACATCAACAAATAGATCCGAATATTTTTCACGGACTTCCAACTCACATTCTCAAGTTGCTTTATTAACCCCGTGATGATCCATCACACGTGTTGGATTGTCTTGCTTCGCAAGACTTGGTCCCGGGTATCCAAGACTCTCACTGGTCCCTCCTTATATAAGGCATCTTCATCTATCTCTAAGTTAGTCCAATCCAACACGTGAGATGGATCCGACTCAAATTTCCGAAGCATGCTAGTATGAAAGACATTATGAACCCCGAAAAGTTATGGCGGCAAGGCCAAACGGGAAGCTACCTCTCCAATCCGCTCAAGGATCTCAAAAGGCCCAATGAATCGAGGGGACAACTTCCCACTCTTCCAAAGCCTCATTGAACCCCTCCTAGGTGATATCTTCAAAAAGACATGATCTCCCACCTTAAAAGACAAGGGTCTCCTTTTACGGTTGGCATAACTTTTTTAGCGACTCTGAGCAGTAACCAACCTCTTACGAATAAGTGCAACTTTCTCAGTTGTTTCCCGAACCAACTTAGGGCCCAACAAAGGTGCATCACCCACCTCGGTCCAACACATAGGAGATCTACACGGTTGGCCATACAAGGCCTCAAACGGTGCCATACCAATACCTGACTGGAAATTATTGTTATAGGAAAACTCCACTAAGGGCAAGTGCCTCTCCCATGAACCCTTAAAGTCAAGGACACAACCCTGAAGTATATCCTCAAGGATCTGAACGGTACGCTCAGACTGTCCGTTAGTCTGAGGATGATACGCAGTAAGCTTTGCCACAACCGAGCCGTAAAACGCACTCTATCTGATACAATCGTCACTAGGACCCCGTGCAACCTCACTATGTCTCTAATGTACAGGTCGGCAAGAAAATCTACCAAGTCACTTACGCGCATAGGTATAAAGTGCGCCGACTTGGTCAGCCGGTCAACTACCACCCAAATTGCATCACTATCCCTATGAATCCTCAGAAGGCCCACAACAAAATCCATCGTGACATGTTCATACTTCCATTTGGCTATAGGCAAGGGTTGTAACAAACCCGCTAGCCTCTGATACTTGGCCTTCACTTGTTGACAAGTAAGGCATCTCGATGTGAACACAGCTACATCCTTCTTCATACCTCTCTACCAAAACTAACGACCAAGGTCATGATACATCTCTGTGCCTCTTGGATGCATCGTAAGGCGTGAATGGTGGAACTCTCGGAGTACTTCTTCTCGGTAAGACTCTGGTACGAACAAACAGTCACGATACCTCACACTCAAGTTGAGATACACATTTAAGCCCTTCTCCACCTTCCCACTAGAGATCTTTTCCCGAAGGGATTCCACCTCAAGGTCACTCTTCAATGCTTCTATCACCCGGTTCACAAGTATGGGTTGTGCAACTATAGAAAATAAGGCTGCAGACTCCACAAACTCGCCAAGCGGCAAGTCAAACTCACCAATAGCACCCAACATCTCCTATTCTCGGATGGCAACACTGGCCACACTACCAAGAGATTTCCTACTCAAAGCACCGACCACAACATTGGCCTTTCCCGGATGATAATGTAACTCAAAATCATAATCTTCTATAAACTCCATCCACCTCCTCTGCTTCAGATTCAAGTCTTTCTGTGTAAACAGATATTTCAGACTCTTATGATCAGAAAACACTTCAAACTTCTCACCATATAGGTAATGCCTCCAAATCTTCCAAGTAAAGATCACAACCGCTAATTCTAGGTCATAGGTAGGATAGTTCCTTTTGTGTGTTTTCAATTGCCGCGAACTATAAGCTACTACATTTCCTCATTGCATCAAAACACAACCTAAACCTTCCCATGAGGCATCACAATATACCAAATAGCCCAAACTCCTCTCCGGAATAATCAATACTGGAGCAGTAGTAAGCCTAACCTTAAGCTCTTGAAAGACTTCGCACAAGTCTCATCCCATACGAACTTGATCCATTTCCTCGTCAATCTAGTCAATGGTGAGGCTAGCTTAGAGAAATTCTTCACGAACCGACGGTAATACCCGGCCAACACCAAGAAACTATGGATCTCGAAATCATTCTTAGGTTGTTCCTAATCTTGCACTACCTCTATCTTGGATGAATTTACAGTCACCCTTTCCCCGGATACTACATGGCCTAAGAATTTAACTTCCCTCAGCCAGAATCCACACTTCCCAAACTTAGCATACAGTTTATGGGCTCTAAGCAACTCAAGCACCACTCGCAAGTGTTTCCTATGTTTCTCCTCAGAGGGTGAGTAAATCAAGATGTCGTCCACGAAAACGACCACAAAACGATCTACGAATTCACGGAAGATCCGGTTCATCAAGTCCATAAAGACAGCTGGTGCATTGGTTAGTCCAAAAGGCATCACTAAAAACTTATAATAGCTATACCGCGTACGAAATACTGTCTTTGAGATATCTTCCTTCCTTACCTTCAACTAGTGACAACTCGATCTCAGGTCTATCTTAGAAAAGCAACAAGACCCCTTCAACTGATCAAACAAATCATCTATACAAGGCATCCGGTACTTGTTCTTAACAGTTACCCAGTTCAAGGTAATATATATTGTCACGACCCAAACCTGCCCCTATGGGTTTAGCGCCGTAACCGGCCAGTTATCCTTAGATTACCAAAGGCCTCTTAACAGAACAACTAATAATTAGGGGCTGCAGAAGCAAATATGGAAACATACATAGTCTATTGAGCTGTGGAGACTTATATGGGACAGAAATTTCAAACTTTATACACATATACGTAACGTCATTGTGTAATGGTCTTCATCACATTCATTACAGATATGGCCAAAAGAGACTTTGCCCGACATGGATAACAGAAAACTTGTTCTAAACCCAAAGGAAAACAAGGTCTTAAACATAAGCCATTTAAACTTGACTCGCTCACAAGAGGGAACCTCCTCGGAGGCACAACGGCTGGCTAACAAAACTGATATGCCAGGTCCTCAATTCTAAGCCTGGTCACGCGCCTGGTCACCTACATACATAATATAAATAGTGAGCGGAAGCCCAGTGAATAACAACAGAGTAAAGGATTTAAATGAATGATGTCCATCACAATATAACTTCAAATCTATTTTTAAACAGAAGCATAACCATATTTGTGTCAGAAATAGATTCATAAACAAATTCATATCATGAGTGGTGTATCCGTTAGCATTAAACATATCTCTTAGGTCAAACTTATTAAGTTCCACATCGGAACCTCCGGTACCGGGTAACATATCTCATACATGGGCCACGGTATTGTTTCCCCCGGGCGAGGGCTTATGCCACGATATTATTTCCCCCGGGCAAGGGCCTGGGCCATGAATTTATCTCCCCAAGGCGAGGGCCTCATGACCATAACCCACAGTATTATTTCCCCTGGACGAGGGCCTCTGCTAAGAATACCACAGAAACATTTCAAGGAAGTGGATCATCATTCATGTAATCACATAATAGCCTTTTGCATCATTCAAAAACAGTCTATAACATATCATAATGTTCAGAAATTATTTCATGTCAAACATAGCTTTACTAAGTTATTACTCACAGATAGCTTCACAGATAACTTGGCAGCAAACCAATAGATCAACCGCTCACGGCGCGTGACCTACACTAACATAGTAGACACATAAATTGAAACACTTGCTTGGATGGTACATAACTCATTTCATTTTGTTCTTAGTGTGTTTCTAGCCCTTCACTCTCATTATTGTGTCTTAATGTTGGCCTAAGAATGCCTAGGATGTAATGAGGAGGCAATAAGGATGCAAAAATGTATTTGAACATGTTTTATAAAACTTGCTGAAAATAGGGGTCACGCTCGAGCGCAGCTTCCTTCGCTCAAGTGGACATGCAAACATGTGAAGGGCCGCTCGAGCGGTCTGCAACTTTGGAAGAGTACTGGTTATATGATTTCCACGCTCGACGGTAGCTCGAGCATGAGACTCAGGTCCTCACTCAAGTGTAACTCTTGTCGCTCGAGCGGTCTGTAAAAACATGAAACTTCTGGGAGCTTGCATTTCACGTTGGAGCGAACTTCAGGTCGCTCGAGCGAAAATGTAAGATCACAGAGTGGTCGCTCGAGCGTAGCTTTTGACTCTCGAGCGGAGAGCAAAATTCTGGGATTTCCAGATTGCTCTTCTCAGCCCAAAACTCAAATTCAAAGTTGTAAAACAAGGTCTTTTGGGCCAAAAACTTGAGGAAACAATTGTAAATGGTGAAACCATAGTGAATTCAAAATCATTTCACTAGATCAAGGCCTAGAAGCTTACCAATTGTTCAAGACAAAACCAAAATCCTTGAAAACATAACATTATATAACATGCATGTAAAGGTGCAAATTCCAAGCTTTCAAAACATGATCCAATGAGGTGTCTAACTCAAAAATATGTTGAATTCTTAGACCAAGGTCACAATAAGGACATGCAAGAGGGAATTCTTTGAAAACAACTTCAAATTATGATGAAATGAACATGCATGCATGATATGGTTCACTTCTCTTCAATTCTAGTTCAATTCTTGCATTATCCATCATAATTCTCTAGAGTTCATGTTTTACACTTCATAATTGTTCAATCTAAGGGTTGAATTCTTACCTAGGCTTGTCAATGATGCTCTAGATGTTCAATTCTTGCAAGTTCCAAGCCAAATTCTCTAAGTTCTCTAGCAATCTCTTTAATTTGAGCTCAAACCTCTTTTCTTCCTTCTCTCTCACGTTTGGTTGTGTGTGTAAGCTCAAAAATGTGTTGATATGAAGAAACAAATGGGTGAAGGCACATATGGGAGCCTTATATAGGCTGGGCTAATAGCTTAATTAAATTGTTGATCAACAAATCAATTGGACATTAAATTATTCTAATTTAATCATTCCGAACCAAATTTTAATTAATCCTACCATAATTTTCCAAAAATCCTAAATAACACATAAATCAAGTCAATTTCGTGATCGGATGTTGATAGGGCCTTCAATTTACAGAATAGGACAAAATTGGAAACAAATATTCCTACATAGAACAGATAGAAACTCACATGGCACATAACACATGTAATTAATTCAATATTTCTTCTTGATTACTCATTAGGCATAATTAATCATGGTTAATCAGTTAATCACAGGTCGGGGTTGTTACAGTCTTCCCTCCTTAAAGAGTTTAGTCCTCCAAACTCAAAGTACCTTCATTTCAGAAGAACGTTGGGTCCAACGGAAACAAATCCGGATATCTCTTCATCATATCTTCTTCTGTTTCCCATGTATTCTGCCAATCAACTTTCACTAATGGAATTTCCTTGTTCTTCAATCTCTTGATTCTTCAGTTAATGTTTTGAATTGGCCGTTCATCATATGTATAATCATCTTTTAGAGGCACATGAGTCGGTTCAATCACATGTAGTGGATCTCTCAAATAATCCCAAAGCATAGAGACATGAAAAACATTGTGCATGTGTTCCATGACTAGTTGTAAGGCTACCGATACGTCACTGAATTAATCTTTTCAAGGATTTCGTACGGTCCAACATATCTTGGTGTCAACTTGCCCTTCACTCCAAACCGTGTTTGGCCTTTCATTTGAGATAGTTTTATAAACACGTGGTCCTCAACTTCATAGTCCCTATCTCGCCTTCGGACATCTGCATAACTCTTTTGGCAGCTTTGTGCAGTTTTCAATCTCTATTGAATCAATTTTACATTTTCAGTGGTTTCTTGCACAAGTTCTAGTCCCAACAAATCGGAGAACGACATTTTTTACCGTACAAAACTTCATAAGGAGCCATACCAATGCTTGAATGATAGCTGTTGTTATACACAAATTCGGCCAGAGGAAAGTAAGTCTCCCAATTGCCTTGAAAGTCTAACACACACATCCGTAACATGTCTTCCAATTTTGAATGGTCCGTTCAGATTGGTCATCTGTCTGTGGGTGATAAGCTGTGACAACCCTTACCTCTGATTAGTGCTAACCTGTGATTAAGCATGATAAGTAACTGGTTAGAATGAAATCCTAAATTGATTGTAGGAGTGTATTGTTTTAAATGTATTTCTATCTATTTGATTTCTGAATGAATCTGTTCATGTTTTAATTTCAAATTGCAAATTGAAGGCCTTATCGGCGGTCGAATCAGAAATTGATTGGTGTTATGTGTTAATTAGAATTTATGTGATTTTATGGTAGATTTAATTGAAATTTGATTTGGAATGATTAAATTAGATTAAATAATGTTAAATCACATTAGTTCAAGTAAATTTCCTTATTGCCACTTAGTGGACAATTCTAGGCCATTGTTTATTCTCCTTGTTAGATGTTGGCATCATTTTCATCCATCTTCCTAGGCCAAAACCGAAAAAAGAGAGAGAGAGATAGAAAAACTTGATTCATCTAGAATTGGCTTGGAGAATTAGAAGACTTGAAGAGAGATTGCATAATTTGACCTCTACACTTAGAATTCAAGACTTAAGGTAAGGAACCCATCCTCTCAATTGTGAAATTGAAGTTGTGTCTTGCATGATTCATGGAAATTTGGAGATTAATGTCAAGAATTAATTTAAGAGTTGAGTTGAGTAGTAATTCATGCATGCATGCACATGATCTTGCATTTTGAGATTGTTCTTTATGAATTTCCACATGCATGTTCATGTTTTGAATGTATAGTCCATGAATTCACCTTGTTCTTGAGCTAAAACTTGCAGTTGGTCATGTTTTGAAACATTAGAGTTCATGGGGACTCATGCATGTATGATTTTTGCATTGTTCTTCATGTTCTTGAATTTTGAGTTGAAATTGTATTCAATTGTCTCACTTTTGGGCCTTGATTTTATCAATTGATCTTCAAAACATGTCATATTGTTGGTTTCCAAGTGTTTTCCAGAATATTGGCCCAAAATGTTGAGTTTTGAGGTGTTGAATGCTTGGTTTGAGCTTGGGGGCAAATCTGGAAATTCCAGATTTTGGCTTCCACGCTCGAGCAAAGGATTCCATGCTCGAGCGAGACCCTGTGTATTCAGAGGTCCGCTCGAGCGACGGAATGTTGGCTCGAGCGTGAATTGCAAGCTCTCAGGTTTTTGGTGCACGCAGACGCACGCTCGAGCGAGAGAACCTACGCTCGAGCGAGGACTGTGTCTCACGCTCGAGCGAGCGTCGAGCGGGGATTTTCAACATCCAGCACTTTTTGCATTTTTATAGACCGCTCAAGCGAGAAAGTCCACGCTCGAGCGACCCCACTGTTTTGACAAGCTCGCTTGAGCGAAGAAATCCACGCTCGAGCAAGACCACTGTTTTCTGAAAAATTTTGAAAAGTGTTTTAAAGTGCATCTTTGCATCCTCTTTCCATCCTAGGCATTCCTAGGCCATGTTTAAGGCATCTTAATGAGGATATTGATGTAGAACCACACCGAGTCAAGATAGGGACTAAGTTGTTGATTCCCAAGTGTGTAACTTAGTGTTTGTTCTTTCTGTAACTGTGTAGGGTTGGCATCCGAGGATGCTTATTAGCTGCTTATAGCCCAGTGCTCTGTGAGTAACAATGTTGTAAAGATATGTTCAATCATGAATATTTTCTGAATGATCAACTGTACTGCTTTCTGAAATGATATTTCTTACTAAATGAATGTTTGTCCTATTTGTGAACTGTATTCGTGGTATCCATAGCAATTTACTGTTACTGTACTGTTATTGCTACTGTCACAAAGATCTCTGTCGGTTCCCATGTTTGGAACCACTACTATTACTGTTATGATGGCCATCAACTGACTGTTCGGTCTGTGAAGACCTACTGTACTGTTTTGATATTGGATGTACCACATATAACTGCTATGGTTTCTAAATGACTGATATGACTACTTAATGACTGAAAGGACATTCATTCTTAACCTCTTTACGCATTTGTTATTCACTAGGCTTTAGCTCACTATTTATATTTATATATAGGTGTCCAGGCACCAGATCGGAGCTAGGAGCGTTGGATTAAACTCCCTTTTTGTCAAGCCAGCCGTCGTGCCTCACTTTGAGGTTCCAAGTGTGTTCAAGCATAGGCTTTTTGGGGTGTCTCAGTTCACCCTTCTGTCTCTGTTTTGTATTACCGAATAAGACTTGTACTGTACAGTTATGCGAAGGGATTAGGTCTCTAGCCTGGATGTTTATGTATTTGATGCATATGTATTTGTTTTGCCCAGCAATGTGAATATGTTCAGAAAAGTCTTTTTGCATTCAGACTATCTCAGCTCATTGGACATCTTTTATTTACTGTTTTGGCTTCCGCCAGCCCCTGTACTCTGTATTACTGTTACTACTGTTAAGCAGGCCTTCGGTAATCATGGATTACTGGCCGGTTACGGTGCTAAACCCATAGGGGCGAGTTTGGGTTGTGACAGAGTGGTATCAGAGTGGTATTAGAGTGATATCAAACCACGAGTTATACCGCACAGACGTGTCCAAATGAGCTATAGGATGTCCTAGAAAAGTGAATAGGGCATTGCATAAGCATTGAAAAAGTGTGTGTGGCCATGACATGAATATATGTGCTAATGTGCTAATGTGTTTAAGTAAGCAATTCCTATGTTTATTATTACTGTATTGCATATAGTGAAATGGACAATACAAGGAATGCCGATGAAACGGAATCATCTGATGCTAGAATGGCAAGATTAGAATGAACAGTTGAACTGTTGACTGAGGCCTGAGGCTACAACAGAACCAACAGCCCCCACCTCCTCCAGTTCACCCGAGCAGAATGTTAATGACGATATAATTGCTCTGACACAGAAGTTCAGCAAGATGAAACCACCATTCTTTCAAGGAGGCCTTGAACCGTTAAAGACCGAAGCATAGGTTCTAGAACAGAGAAATTATTTGAAGTGTTTTTCGTGTTTCGAAGCACACAAGGTATTGCTGGCTACCTTTACTTTACAGGAAGAGGCCAGAAGATGGTGGATGCTTGTTCGTGACACCAATACGCTTTGACTTGGGCTCAATTTAAAGAAGCCTTCTTTGAAAAATACTTCCCTCAGTGTGTCAGGGATCGCAAGTGACTGAGTTTGAACAGTTGAAACAAGGTACTATGTCAGTGGCAGAGTATGAATCAAAGTTTACTGAACTCGCCAGATACGCGCCACACATGGTGGACACTGACTACAAAAAGGCCAGAAAGTTTGAAGGCGGCCTTAATGTGGAGATACTTTACAGAATTAATGTGCTAAAGTTACTGAAATACGTGGATGTTCTTGACCGGGCGATAATAGCTGAGTCGAACATCGAGGCATTAAAACAGACCGAAACACTAACGACTGAATGCGTGGTAAGAGATGGGGTTTTAAGTTTAAGAAAAGCCGAAATAACTCATCAAATAAGAAGCAAAATACAGGGTCAACAACCAGTTCTAGCCAGGGAAACAATTCCATACCACCCTACTCTGAATGTGGGAAAAGACATAAAGGGGTTTGATATAAAATTTCTGGTGCTTGTTACAGGTGTGGCAAGGTAGGCCACATGGTTAAAGATTGCCCTTCCATATCTCAAGGCAATAGTAAAGCTGCAGCTAGCGTTGCAGCATCAACTGCTCCACCGAAACCCAACCCCAAAGTGACCGGAAAAGAGCCTCTAAGGCAAGGCCGAGTGTTCGCACTTGTACCGGGAGATGTGCAGAATACCGAGATCGTTGTGTCAGGTATACTCTCAATCTGTACTCAGAATGCTTATGTTCTAATTGATTCGGGGTCTACACATTCATATGTCTCGCATCCTTTTTCACAAAAATTGAATAGACTACTAGAACCTATGAATTATTTGTTAGCTGTATCTTCACCCGTTAGGGGATCCATGACTTGTGCTTATATGTACCCTGCATGTGAAATTATTGTTGGGGATGTGCATTTGTATATTGATTTACTGCCTTTGAATATCGATCATTTCGATGTGATATTGGGAATGGACTGGTTAACAAAATATCATGCTACCATAGACTGTGTAACAAAACAAGTTGTTTTCCGTCCACCTGGATTGCCTGAATTTGTATTTAACGGAGCTGGTGTAGTGCCTCCCCCATATCTGATTTCGTCTATGAAAGCTTTTAAACTGATTAAAAAGGGATGTAAAGAGTATCTATGTTGTATATTGACCGTACCTACTGATGTTAAAGCTAATGTGGACAGTATTCCTATAGTCAGAGAATTCCCAGATGTTTTTCCAGATGATTTGCCAGGGGATTTGATTGACAGGGACAGTGAGTTCACCATTGATGTGATTCCGGGTACACAACCAGTTTCCAAAACTCCGTACAGAATGGCACCTACCGAACTGAAAGAATTGAAAATTCAGCTGCAGAACTGTTGGATAAGAAGTTCATCAGGACTAGTACTTCGCCATGGGGCGCTCCAATTTTGTTTGTGAAAAAGAAAGACGGCTCATTGAGACTCTGCATTGACTACCGTGAACTGAACAAGGTAACAGTGAAAAACAAATATCCATTGCCTCGAATTGATGATTTGTTTGACCAATTACAAGGTGCCCAGGTTTTCTCTAAAATTGACCTTAGATCTGGATACCACCAACTGAAAGTCAAACCAGAGGACATTGAAAAGACTGCCTTTCGAACGAGGTATAGACATTATGAATTTCTTGTTATGCCTTTCGGAGTTACTAATGCATCTGCTGCATTTATGGACCTTATGAATAGAATTTTTAAATCGTTCCTCGATGAATTTATAGTTGTTTTCATAGATGACATTTTGATTTATTCCAAAAGCACGGAAGAACATGAACATCATTTGAACATTGCCTTACAGACCTTAAGAGAACAGAAACTGTATGCAAAACTAACGAAGTGTGAATTTTGGCTAGACAATGTAATATTTTTGGGACATGTGATCAGTAAGGATGGCATTTCAGTTGACCCACAGAAGATTGAAGCAGTAGTGAATTGGCCCAGGCCGTCTAATGTTACTGAAGTCCGAAGTTTCTTAGGCTTAGCCGGATACTACAGAAGATTTGTGAAGGACTTCTCCAAAATTGCCCTACCATTGACTCAGTTGACTCAAAAAGGGATATCATTTGACTGGACTGACCAGAGAGAATCAGCTTTTCAAGAGTTAAAGACTCGGCTTGTAACTGCACCGATTCTTACCCTACCTTCAGGTACGAATGGATTTACCATATTTAGTGATGCTTCTTATAAGGGTTTGGGATGTGTTTTGATGCAAAATGGTAGAGTTATTGCATATGCTTCCCGACAACTGAGACCGCATGAAAAGAACTACCCAACCCATGACTTAGAGCTTGCTGCAGTGGTATTTGCATTGAAAATCTGGCATCACTACCTTTATGGGGCAACATGTGAAGTGTATACAGATCACAAGAGCTTGAAATATTTCTTCACACAGAAAGAATTGAACATGAGGTAGCGGAGATGGTTAGAACTGATAAAAGATTATGACTTGCAAATTTTGTACCATCCGGGGAAAGCTAACACCGTTACCGATGCACTGAGTCGGAAATCAGTTGGAAATTTAGCCTGTTTACTCACCGAGCAGAAAGAATTACTATGTGACCTTGAAAATTTTGAAGTTGAGATTGTTTTGCGTGAACAAGGTGGAACCTTAGCCGCTATTTTTGCTCAACCGGCACTGATTGAGAAGATTAAAGAGAAACAACAACATGATGACTTTTTGAAAAAGGTCATTGATGAACGGGAGTCCAAACCGAGGCCGGACTTTGAATTTGAGAACAATGTGTTGAAATTCCAGGGAAGGTTGTGTGTACCGAATGATTCTGAACTGAAAGGACGAATTCTGCAAGAGGGCCACAATTCGAAACTGTCTATCCATCCAGGAAATACGAAAATATACTAAAACTTGAAACTAAATTTTTGGTGGCCGGGAATGAAGAAAGAGATTGCTGACTTTGTATTGAAATGTCTTCATTGCTAACAAGTTGAAGCTAAACATCAACAACCCGCAGGCTTACTGCAACCCTTACCAATACCGGAGTGGAAATGGGAACATATCACTATGGATTTCATTGTTGGTTTACCTCGCTCCAGTAAGGGTATGGACTCAATTTGGGTTATTGTTAATAGATTGACTAAATTTGCTCACTTCTTACCTGTCAAAACAATTTACAATGCGGACAAATTGGCTATAATTTATATTGATGAGATTGTTAGATTGCATGGAGTGCCTGTGTCCATTGTTTCTGATAGGGACTCGAAGTTTACATCGAGATTTTGGCAAAGCCTACAGACAGCATTGGGTACTGAACTGAGACTGAGTAGTGCATACCATCCTCAGACAGATGGCCAGTCAAAAAGAACCATCCAGACTCTGGAAGACTTACTGCAGATGTGTGTTCTTGATTTCCAAGGAAATTGGGAAAGTCATCTACCTTTAGCTGAATTTGCCTACAACCACAGCTTTCACTCAAGTATTGGTATGGCGCTTTTCGAGGCTTTGTATGGCAGAAAATGTCGATCTCCTATTTGCTGGGCAGAAGTTGGAGATGGGCCTTTGCTTGGGCCCGAGATTGTACAAGAAATCATTGAAAAAGTGAAACTGATTCAACAGAGATTAAAAACCGCACAAAGCCGACAGAAAAGTTATGTGGATGTCCGAAGGCGAGACAGGGAATATGAAGTTGGTGATCATGTTTTCGTTAAAGTGACACCGATGAAAGGCCAACCTCGCTTTGGAGTCAAGGGTAAGTTAGCACCGATGTATGTTGGACCGTATGAGATCATTGAAAAGATTAATCCGATGGCGTATCAAGTAGCGCTTCCTGCTGAAATGGAACATATGCATAATGTCTTCCATATTTCAATGTTGAGGGACTATCTTTGGGATCTCTTCCATGTTATTGAGCCTACCCGTGTAGTGCTAAGTGATAACTACACTTATAAACGGCCTATTCAGATTGTGAACCGACGGATCAAGAAGTTGAGAAACAAAGAAATCCCGCTAGTGAAAGTTGATTGGCAAAACCATGGTGGCGTGTATGCCACTTGGGAAAGGGAAGATGATGTTGAAGAGATATCCTGAACTGTTCCCTCTGGATCCAGTGTTCTTCCAGAATGAAGGTAATCCGAGTTTGGAGGACCAAACTCTTTTTATGGAGGGAAGACTGTGACAACCCTCACCTCTAATTAGTGCTAACCCGTGATTAAGCATGATAAGTAACTGATTAGAATGAAATCCTGAATTGATTGTAGGAGTGTATTGTTTTAAATGCATTTCTATCTGTTTGATTTCTGAATGAATATGTTCATGTTTTAATTTCGAATTGCAAATTGAAGGCCTTATCGGCAGTCGAATCAGAAATTGATTGGTGTTATGTGTTAATTAGAATTTTGTGATTTTATGGTAGATTTAATTGAAATTTGATTTGGAAATTAAATTAGATTAAATAATTTTAAATCACATTAGTTCAAGTAAAGTATACAGTATTGCCACTTAGTGGACAATTCTAGGCCATTGTTTATTCTCCTTGTTAGATGTTGGCATCATTTTCATCTATCTTCCTAGGCCAAAACCGAAAAAGAGAGAGAGAGATAGGAGAAAACTTGATTCATCTAGAATTGGCTTGGAGAATTAGAAGACTTGAAGAGAGATTGCATAATTTGACCTCTACACTTAGAATTCAAGACTTAAGGTAAGGAACCCATCCTCTCAATTGTGAAATTGAAGTTGTGTCTCGCATGATTCATGGAAATTTGGAGATTAATGTCAAGAATTAATTTAAGAGTTGAGTTGAGTAGTAATTCATGCATGCATGTACATGATCTTGCATTTTGAGATTGTTCTTCATGAATTTCCACAAGCATGTTCATGTTTTGAATGTAGTCCATGAATTCACCTTGTTCTTGGGCTAAAACTTGCATTTGGTCATGTTTTGAAACATTAGAGTTCATGGGGACTCATGCATGTATGATTTTTGCATTGTTCTTCATGTTCTTGAATTTTGAGTTGAAATTGTATTCAATTGTCTCACTTTTGGGCCTTGATTTTATCAATTGATCTTCAAAACATGTCATATTGTTGGTTTCCAAGTGTTTTCCAGAATGTTGGCCCAAAATGTTGAGTTTTGAGGTGTTGAATGCTTGGTTTGAGCTTGGAGGCAAATCTGGTAATTCTAGATTTTGGCTTCCACGCTTGAGCGAGACCCTGTGTATTTAGAGGTCCGCTCGAGCGATGGAATGTTGGCTCGAGCGTGAATTGCAAGCTCTCAGGTTTTTGGTGCACGCAGACGCACGCTCGAGCGAGAGAACCTACGCTCGAGCGAGCGTCGAGCGGGGATTTTCAACATCCAGCACTTTTTGCATTTTTATAGACCGCTCAAGCGAGAAAGTCTATGCTCGAGCGACCCCACTGTTTTGACAAGCTCACTCGAGCGAAGAAATCCACGCTCGAGCAAGACCCCTGTTTTCTGAAAATTTTGAAAAGTGTTTTAAAGTGCATCTTTGCATCATCTTTCCATCCTAGGCATTCCTAGGCCATGTTTAAGGCATCTTAATGAGGATATTGATGTAGAACCACACCGAGTCAAGATAGGGACTAAGTTGTTGATTCCCAAGTGTGTAACTTAGTGTTTGTTCGTTCTGTAACTGTGTAGGGTTGGCATCCGAGGATGCTCATTAGCTGCTTATAGCCCAGTGCTCTGTGAGTAACAATGTTATAAAGATATGTTCAATCATGAATATTTTCTGAATGATCAACTGTACTGCTTTCTGAAATGATATTTCTTACTAAATGAATGTTTGTCCTATTTGTGAACTGTATTCGTGGTATCCATAGCAATTTACTGTTACTGTACTGTTATTGCTACTATCACAAAGATCTCTGTCGGTTCCCATGTTTGGAACCACTACTGTTACTGTTATGATGGTCATCAACTGACTGTTCGGTCTGTGAAGACCTACTGTACTGTTTTGATATTGGATGTACCACATATAACTGCTATGGTTTCTAAATGACTGATATGACTGCTTAATGACTGAAAGGACATTCATTCTTAACCTCTTTACGCATTTGTTATTCACTGGGCTTTAGCTCACTGTTTATATTTATGTGTAGGTGTCCAGGCACCGGATCGAAGCTAGGAGCGTTGGATTAAACTCCCTTTTTGTCAAGCCAGCCGTCGTGCCTCACTTCGAGGTTCCAAGTGTGTTCAAGCATAGGCTTTTTGGGGTGTCTTAGTTCACCCTTCTGTCTCTGTTTTGTATTACCGAATAAGACTTGTACTGTACAGTTATGCGAAGGGATTAGGTCCCTAGCCTGGATGTTTATGTATTTGATGCATATGTATTTGTTTTGCCCAGCAATGTGAATATGTTCAGAAAAGTCTTTTTGCATTCAGACTGTCTCAGCTCATTGGACATCTTTTATTTATTGTTTTGGCTTCCGCCAGCCCCTGTACTCTGTATTACTGTTACTACTGTTAAGCAGGCCTTCGGTAATCATGGATTACTGGCCGGTTACGGTGCTAAACCCATAGGGGCGAGTTTGGGTTGTGACAAAGTGGTATCAGAGTGATATCAAACCACGAGTTATACCGCACAGACGTGTCCAAATGAGCTATAGGATGTCCTAGAAAAGTGAATAGGGCATTGCATAAGCATTGAAAAAGTGTGTGTGGCCATGACATGAATTATGTGCTAATGTGCTAATGTGTTTAAGTAAGCAATTCCTATGTTTATTATTACTGTATTGCATATAGTGAAATGGACAATACAAGGAATGCCGATGAAACGGAATCATCTGATGCTAGAATGGCAAGATTAGAATGAACAGTTGAACTGTTGACTGAGGCCTTGAGGCTACAACAGAACCAACAGCCCCCACCTCCTCCAGTTCAACCCGAGCAGAATGTTAATGACGATATAATTGCTCTGACACAGAAGTTCAGCAAGATGAAACCACCATTCTTTCAAGGAGGCCTTGAACCGTTAAAGACCGAAGCATAGGTTCTAGAAACAGAGAAATTATTTGAAGTGTTTTCGTGTTTCGAAGCACACAAGGTATTGCTGGCTACCTTTACTTTACAGGAAGAGGCTAGAAGATGGTGGATGCTTGTTCGTGACACCAATACCGCTTTGACTTGGGCTCAATTTAAAGAAGCCTTCTTTGAAAAATACTTCCCTCAGTGTGTCAGGGATCGCAAGTGACTGAGTTTGAACAGTTGAAACAAGGTACTATGTCAGTGGCAGAGTATGAATCAAAGTTTACTGAACTCGCCAGATACGCGCCACACATGGTGGACACTGACTACAAAAAGGCCAGAAAGTTTGAAGGCGGCCTTAATGTGGGGATACTTTACAGAATTAATGTGCTAAAGTTACTGAAATACGTGGATGTTCTTGACCGGGCGATAATAGCTGAGTCGAACATCGAGGCATTAAAACAGACCGAACACCAACGACTGAATGCGTGGTAAGAGATGGGGTTTTAAGTTTAAGAAAAGCCGAAATAACTCATCAAATAAGAAGCAAAATACAGGGTCAACAACCAGTTCTAGCCAGGGAAACAATTCCATACCACCCTACTCTGAATGTGGGAAAAGACATAAAGGGGTTTGTTATAAAATTTCAAGCATAGGCTTTTTGGGGTGTCTCAGTTCACCCTTCTGTCTCTGTTTTGTATTACCGAATAAGACTTGTTCTATATAGTTATGCGAATGGATTAGGTCCCTAGCCTGGATGTTTATGCATTTGATGCATATGTATTTGTTTTGCCTAGCAATGTGAATATGTTTAGAAAAGTCTTTTTGCATTCAGACTGTCTCAGCTCATTGGACATCTTTTATTTACTGTTTTGGCTTCCACCAGCCCCTGTACTCTGTATTACTGTTACTACTGTTAAGCAAGCCTTCGGTAATCATGGATTACTGGCCGGTTACGATGCTAAACCCATAGGGGCGTGTTTGGGTCGTGACATAAGCACTGCTTAATTGCAGCTCAGTTTCCAAAGCTTGTTGTAAACTCTGCCAAAATCTCGAAGTAAACTTGGGATTTCTGTCAGATACTATGGACACTAGAACTCCATGTAATTTCACAATCTCATTGACATATAAGTTAGCCAACTTATCCGCATTATACAAAGATTTGACAGGTAAAAAGTGAGCAAATTTAGTTAAACGATCAACAATGACCCAAATAGAATCCATACCTCGAAAAGAGCGAGGCAGCCCAACAATAAAATCCATGGTAATATGCTTCTATTTCCATTCCGGTATTGGAAGCGGCTAAAGCAATCCAAAGAGTCGTTGACGTTCAGCTTTAACTTGTTGGCAATGTAAACATCTAGCCACGAAGTTAGCAATGCTTTTCTTCATTCCAGGCCACCAGAAGTACTATCTCAAATCATGATACATCTTTGTGTTCCCCGAATGCATAGCAAATTTGGAATTATGGGCTTCAATCATAACACTTTTCCTCAAATCAGAATGGTCCGGTATACAAAGTCTATTCTAGAATTTCAGTACACCATTCTCGATCACAAATCCCAGCTTCGGTTTTGAACCAATCTCCTCAATGATTTTCTTCAAAAACTCATCTTCACATTGTTTCTCTTTAATTTCTTCAATGATAGTAAGTTGAGCAGAAATAGCGGCCAAGATCCCACCTTGTTCACGGAACACTATTTTAATCTCATTCTTTTCCAAGTCATACAAAACTCTCTCCGACTGGTGAACAAACATGACATATTCCCGATAGATTTCTGGTTCAATGCATCTGCAACGGTATTTGCCTTCCCTGGTTAATACAGAATTTGCAAGTCATAGTCTTTTATCAATTCCAACCATCTTCTCTGTCTCACGTTTAGTTCCTTCTGAGTAAAGAAATATTTTAAACTTTTGTGATCGGCATACATTTCGCAAGTTACGCCATATAGGTAGTGACGCCAAATTTTCAAAGCAAACACCACAGCTGCCAGTTGAAGATCATGAGTTGGATAATTCTTTTCATGAGGACGGAGTTGCTGAGAGGCATAAGCAATTATTTTCTTATTTTGCATTAGCACACACCCCAAGCCTTTGTAGGAGGCATCACCGTAAATCTGGAACCTATCAGTTCCGTTAGGCAATGCCAGGATAGATGCAGTTACCAATCTAGTCTTCAATTCCTGGAAGGCTGACTCTCGCTAATTAGTCCAATCAAATGGCATGTTTTTCTGTGTCAATTGTGTCAACGGCATAGCGAGTTTCTAGAAATCCTTCACAAAACTTCTGTAGTAACCAGCAAGTCCTAGAAAACTTCTGACTTCGGATACATTGGTTAGTCTTGGCCAATCAACAGTAGCCTCGATTTTCTGTGGGTCTACTGTTATGCCATCTTTGTTGATTACATGACCCAGAAAAGCCACGCTGTCAAGCTAAAATTCACTTTTGAACAATTTTGCATACAATTTCCTTTCTCTCAAAATCTGTAGAGCAGTTCTCAAGTGACTCTCATGTTGTTCCCTACTTTTAGAATAAATCAAGTTATCATCAATAAACACAACCATAAATTCATCGAGATATTGTTTAAAAACCCTGTTCATAAGGTCCATAAAAGCTACTGGTGCATTAGTTACCGTAAATGGCATGACCAAAAATTCATAGTGCTCGTATCTAGTTTTGAATGCTATTTTCCCTATATCTTCTGCTTTAACTTTTAACTGATGATAGCCCGATCAGAGGTCAATTTTAGAAACACTTAGGCTCCCTGAAGTTGGTCGAATAAATCATCTATTCGGGGCAATGGATATTTATTCTTGATAGTTACTCTATTTAGTTCTCGGTAATCTATACATAATCTTAATGACCCATCCTTCTTCTTAACAAACAAAACTGGAGCACCCCAAGGTGAAGTACTCGGACGAATGAATTTCTTGTTTAACAGTTCTTGAAGTTGGGTTTTCAATTCTTTCAGTTCTAAGGTTGACAGTCTGTAAGGGGTCTTAGAAATAGGTTATGTTCCCGATGCTACTTCAATAGTGAACTCAATTTCCCTATCAACTAAGTCTCCAGGCAAGTCATTTGGAAACACATCAAAAAATTCACAAGCAACAGGAATATTTTCCACATTAGAATTATCAGAAATCTCAGTCAAAACACAACACATGTATTCCCTACATCCCTTTCTAAGTAGTTTAATGGCTTTCATGACAAAAATCAAGTATGGGGGAGAAACTACCCCATTCCAGTAAACTCAAACTCAGGTAAGCCAGATGGACGAAATACAACAGATTTATTCACATAGTTAATAGTTGCACAGTACTTCGTTAACCAGTCCATACCTAGTATGCAATCAAAATGATCAATTCCCAACGGCAATAAGTCAACATACAACATCACATTACCAATCACAATATCACATGCTGGATACACATATGCACATACCATAGAACCCCTAGATGGCGTAGATATAGACAATAAATAATTCATGGATTCTAAGGGTCTAGTTAATTTCCGAGAAAAGGCATGCGACACAAATGAGTGAGTAAAACCAAAATCTATCAAGACATATTCATTTTGAGCACAAATGGAAATTATACCTGACACCACAAACTCGGTGTTCTGTACATCTCTGAGTACTAGTGCAAACACTCTCCCTTGCCTCAACGTTTCATTTCTAGTGTTACCCCTGACATTAGTTCTAGTATTTGACCTAACCACCGAAGTAGACCCAGGTGAACTTACTGCGAGGCAGTTGGCATTCTCATGCCCAAGTGGACAATCTTTCATCATATGGCTAACTTTGCTACACAGATAACAGGCACCAGATGTACGGTGACACACTCCCCTATGCTTTCTTCCACAATCAAGACAATTTGGAATAGACCCACTACTCTGATTTGAGCTACTTGTAGACCCTGTGTTATGCTTTTTACTTGCATAAGAACAACCATTTCTAAAGCTGTAACTAGACCTTTTTCGTCTCTATTCTGTTATTGTCAATGGGGCCTTACTTTGTTTCATAGTAGCTGAGGTAGCTTCTGCCATTATTTCTCTATCCAAAACTTCTACATAGGTAGACAACTTCAAAACGCCTACTCGGTCAAACACTTCCAAATCCAAGTTGCCTTCAAATTTCTGTGCCTTTTTGTATTCAGTATCCACCATGTGTGGGGGCAAACCGAGCTAACTCAGTAAATTTAGCTTCATACTCGGCCACGAACATCATGTCCTACTTGAGTTCTTGAAATTCTAACACCTTCTGATCCCTGAAGCATTAAGGAAAGTACTTGTCATAAAAGATTTCATTGAAACGAGTCCATGTCATATTCCCATTACTACCTCGGATTAGCAACCACCATCTACAAGCTTCATCTTTTAAGATATATGTGGCCAAAAGAACCTTTTGAGTCTCAGAGCAGGGAAAGACCTCGAATAGTTTTTCCATTTCAAGTAGCCATGTTTCTGCCTTCAGCAGCTCAATGCCATCTAAGAAAGTTGGTTGTTTCATCTTCATGAATTTCTAAGTTAGGTTGATAATGTCATTGTTATTTAGTTCAACTTGTACCGACGAAGGTGGAGGAGGCAAAGGTTGTTGTCTCTGTTGTTGTGTTATTGCCTCGGTCAGGGTTGCAAGCATCTGTTCTATTCTATTCATTCGGGCCTCAGAAGACTCACTTGTATCATTTCCCCTTGCATTCTCCATGTTGCTATAGGTAAACAAAGTAATAATAAACATAGGCTAATAATTCTTTTCACCATGTTTAGATCATTCAATCACGATCCATTTATTTCTATTTCATGTATTCATGGTTAAATTCAGTTTCCCCATTTACAGACATTAGTATATACACTCACACATGCAAATGAGATGCCCCTAATGCTTACTAGAACACCCCATAGCTCATATGGACTCGTGTGTGCTGTATAATCATGTGCTCTGATACAGCTCTGTCACGATCCAAACCTGTCCCTATGGGTTTAGTGTAACGTCCCAACTTCTGGGCTGCTAATAAATCAAATCAACCTCAAATTTATAATTTGCAGATAACTCATAATCTCAAATATACAAATCGTCTCCATAAATAATTAACTCAAATATCTCCAAAACATAAATTATACAAATTTTCAAAAATAATATATAGTTGTAGACTAAAAAAAAAATCTCCAACTCAAATAATCTCTTTAGATGCTTCAACCCCAATCGCCACTAAATTTGCTCCACACCTGAAAAATAAATTAATTGAAGAAGTATACAATACAACAAGAATAACAAGGCTCGAACAGAAAATAAATCAACAGAGATCCAACAATTACACAACCGATTAGATTCGATAATCAAGCAATTTACCAAATTGCACAAACAAGTCAACTCGACATATGATAATTTATCCAGAACCAAATACCCGGTCCTACTCGGTACATGACCAGTGACTGGCCTCACCCCTTTCACCCAAGCACAACCGCTTATCCAGGCTATTGATACAGAGCATATTGGCAAGGTCCACTCAATCCATGTACGGAGCATTTTCACGTTATTTAGCCAGACAAATCAACATCTCCAACACAGAATAACTACACAGAGTTCATCAAATGACTAGAGTAATCAAATGAATCAACAATGAATAATTCCACAGAATTTATCAAACGATCAGAATAATCAAGAGGAGTACAAATTTATGGGAATTAAAAATAAACTCTTTGCAAAGAGAATTTAGGGAAGCATATGGTATACCACCCGAATTACCTCAAATCAATCGCCTCCATCTCCTACACTCGAATCTTGATATTTCTCCATGAATCTCCAAAGTGGCATAAGGTATGTAAGGTTTCACAAAATCTACAACTCTCCTCCTTTACGAAAATGCTTACACTCACTCTATACACTCTTAATCTAAACTCAAAATTTCTATAATTTAAGAGAGAACAATAAGAGAAAGATAGAGATATGGATGGACCAAGAAGAAAAATGATAGAAATGGTCGAGATGTGAGCTCAATTTATAGGCAAGGATACTTGGGACAAAAGAAAAGGAACATAAATAAAATAAAGTTTACTTGGTGGGCAAGAAATGGGTGTACTTGGTACTTTTGCTTCTAAATGCCATGATTACAAGCCTTGAAAATTGATCTCTCACACTCTCCTACGTTGGCCGGCTATGGGGAAGGGAAATGGAGAATATTTTATTCAATATATATGTACTATGGATATATTCCCAATATATATATATATATATAGAATTGGTACCAAGGTCATCATTGCTCCAAGATTTTAAGGATTTGTTTGTACTAAAGTACAATGATTATAGCCTAGGAAGTATGATGGCTAGCTATGTGCTCAAGATTTGGGGAGATTTTCCTATTTATTATGTGTACAAATTCCATAGATATTGTGTACAAAAAGATTTGATGAATAAGAGGTACAAATATATATATATATATATATATACAATGGTACTAACTTGGGGTCAAAGAAAGGAAATTTACTTGGTGCCCAAGAATAATGAAAAAAAAATATTATAAAACAAAGGAGATGAATAATAATGAGGTGGAGAGAAAAAGAGATAAAATAAATGGAGAAAATAAGTTAGATTCTCATCTAAATATCTCACCACCAAACTACCACCAATGCCTCTTACTAAAATATTAATATCTCAAAAATACGAGATTTCACATTTAGCACCGTAACCGGCCAGTAATCCTTGGATTACCAAAGGCCTTTTAACAGAATAACTTATAATTAGGGGCTGCAGAAGCAAACATGGAAACATACATAGTCCATTGAGCTGTGGAGACTTATATGGGACATAAATTTCAAACTTTATACACATATACGTGACGTTATTATGTAATAGTCTTCATCACATTCATTACAGATATGGCCAAGAGAGACTTAGCCTAACATGGATAACAGAAAACTTGTTCTAAACCCAAAGGAAAACAAGGTCTTAAACATAAGCCATTTAAACTTGACTCGCTCACAAGAGGGAACCTCTTTGGAGGCACAACGGCTGGCTGACAAAACTGATACACCAGGTCCTCAATTTTGAGCCTAGTCACACGCCTAGTCACCTACATACATAATATAAATAGTGAGTGAAAGCCCAGTGAATAACAACAAAGTAAAGGGTTTAAATGAATGATGTCCATCACAATATAACTTCAAATCTATTTTTAAACAGAAGCATAACCATATTTGTGTCAAAAACAGAATCATAAACATATTCATATCATGAGTGGTGTATTCGTTAGCATTAAACATATCTCTTAGGTCAGGCTTATTAAGTTCCACGTCGGAACCTCCGGTACTGGGTAACATATCTCATACATGGGCCACAGTATTACTTCCCTCGGGCGAGGGCCTGTGCCACGATATTATTTCCCCCAGGCAAGGGCCTGGGCCACGGTATTATCTCCCCTAGGCGAAGGCCTCATGACCATAACCCACAGTATTATTTCCCCTAACGAGGGCCTCTGCTAAGGATACCACATAAACATTTCAAGGAAGTGGATCATCATTCATGTAACCACATAATAGCCTTTTGCATCATTCAAAAACAGTCTATAATATATCATAATGTTCAAAAATTATTTCATATCGAACATAGCTTTACTAAGTTATTACTCACAGATGGCTTCACAGATAACTTGGCAGCAAACCAATGAATCAACCGCTCACGGCGCGTGACCTACACCAACATAGTAGACACATAAACTGAAACACTCGCTTGGATGGTACACAACTCATTTTATTTTGTTCTTAGTGTGTTTCTAGCCCTTCACTCTCATTATTGTGTCTTAATGTTGGCCTAGGAATGCCTAGGATGTAATGAGGATACAAAAATGCATTTGAACATGTTTTATAAAACCTGCTAAAAATAGGAGTCACGCTCGAGCGCAGCTTCCTTCGCTCGAGCGGATATGTAAACATGTGAGGGGCTGCTCGAGCTCAGATTTCCCCAATCGAACGATCTGCAACTTTGGAAAAGTATTGGTTATATGATTTTAACGCTCGACGGATGCTCGATGGTCGCTCGAGCATAAGACTTAAGTCCTCGCTCGAGCACAACTCTTGTCACTCGAGCGGTCTGTAAAAACATGAAACTTCTGGGAGCTTGCATTTCACATTAGAGCGAACTTCTGGTCGCTGGAACGAAAATGTAAGATCACAGAGTGGTCGCTCGAGCGTAGGTTTTGACGCTCGAGCAGAGAGCAAAATTTTGGGATTTCCAGATTGCTCTTCTCAGCCCAAAACTCAAATTCAAAGTTGTAAAACAAGGTTTTTAGGCCAAAAACTTGAGGAAACAATTATAAACAATTGTAAATGGTGAAACCATAGTGAATTCAAAATTATTTCACAAGATCAAGGCCTAGAAGCTTACCAATTGTTCAAGACAAAACCAAAATCCTTGAAAACATAACATTATATAACATGCATGTAAAGGTGCAAGTTCCAAGCTTTCAAAACATGATCCAATGAGGTGTCTAACTCAAAAATATGTTGAATTCTTAGACCAAGGTCACAATGAGGACATGCAAGAGGGAATTCTTTGAAAACAACTTCAAATTATGATAAAATGAACATGCATGCATGATATGGTTCACTTCTCTTCAATTCTTGCATTGTCCATCATAATTCTCTAGAGTTCATGTTTTACACTTTATAATTGTTCAATCTAAGGGTTGAATTCTTACCTAGGCTTGTCAATGATGCTCTAGATGTTCAATTCTTGCAAGTTCCAAGCCAAATTCTCTAAGTTCTCTAGCAATCTCATTAATTTGAGCTTAAACCTCTCTTCTTCCTTGTCTCTCACGTTTGGTTGTATATGAGAGCTCAAAAATGTGTTGATATGAAGAAAGAAATGAGTGCAGGCACATATGGGAGCCTTATATAGCTTGGCTAATGGCTTAATTAAATTGTTGATCAACAAATCAATTGGACATTAAATTATTCTAATTTAATCATTCCAAACCGAATTTTAATTAAACCTACCATAATTTTTCAAAATCCTAAATAACACATAAATCAAGTCAATTTCGTGATCAGATGCCGATAGGTCCTTCAATTTACAAAATAAGACAAAATCAGAGATAGATATTCCTACATAGAACAGATAGAAACTCACATGACACATAACACATGCAATTAATTTAGGATTTCTTCTTGATTACTCATTAGGCATAATTAATCATGGTTAATCAATTAATCCCAGGTTGGGGTTGTTACATATACAAAGTTGCAACGCACTATCTTTCTTTTTAGCAAAAAGAGCCGGTGCTCCCCAAGGTAAAGTACTAGAACGGATAAAACCCTTATCTAACAACTCCTGAAGTTGAATCTTCAACTTACTCAACTCAACTGGTGCAAACCGATACGGTGCCATAGAAATCGGTGTCGTGCTAAACACTAAGTCAATAGAGAACTCGATCTCTCGATAAGGTGGTAAACTAGTAAGATCCTTCGGAAAAACATCCGGGTATTCACAAACTACTCTTGGCAACTCAACTCGGACTTCATCACACTCGGTGCTCAAGAAGTTAGCAAGAGGACAACTAAGCTCACTCCGCTTACGCGAATCATACATCGGTGATAAGACTCTATCAACCTGGTCTCCCAAGAAATAAAAGCAATCACCGTTCAGTGTACATACGGTAATTCTCTGATGGTAACAATCTATAACAGCCCGGTTGGATGACAACCAGTCCATATCCAATATAACGTCAAAGCTAGACATATCAATCAATAAAAATGCAAAAGGAAGTCGGCGACCAACAACCTCTATGTCACAATCCCGACACCCTTGTTTCAAGATAATCTCACCATTAATAGGTGACTCTACACAGATAGGAGATGCTAACTGAGCCAACTCTAACCCCAAAACTGATGCAAATGCAGACGAGCTAAATGAATTGGATGCACCTGTATCAATCAACACATTAGCAACTGAATTGCAAAACAAGAAGGTATCTCTTACTACTGAAGGAGCCGGTACCAGGTCCAGCGCGACAACAACATATATACGCCCTGTAGGCCTCTAATCTACCTGATCACCCCTCGGAGCATAGGTCTGATGCACAGACTAAGCCGAAGAGGCTCCCTGTGTCTGTCTTAAACCAGACGCATCGGGTGTGCCACCCAACTGTAGACAAAACCTCCCACCTGCCCACACTAATAACAAGTGTGCGGCTGGCCTCTCCCCTGACTCTGGCTCTAAGAACAAGCCAAAGACGATGCCGCTCGTTGCCCTTCTCCTCTTTGCGGGCAAGTTGCAGACTTGTGCTCCAACTGGCCACACTTGTAACAAGTGAAATCCCCCTGACCACCTCTCCCAGACCCCCAAACTCAATACTGAAAAAGTGGACCTCGACTGAGCTCCCTGGGACGGCTGTGGATTAAAACCTTCTGCCTCTCACTATCCCTCTAAACATCCTAACTGCTCTTAGAGCCTCTCATCTTCTCTTCCTCTGCCTGTATCACGGTCTCTAGATAAGCCGTTGCCTCCACAAGGTGTCCATAATCCCTAATCATAGACCCGACCACTCTAAACAAGAGCCTGATCCTCAATCTCTTCTTGAACTCTAGACAACGACGCTCCTCCGTCGCTACGAGTTCCAGTGCAAACCTCAACAAGTTAGTAAATGTGGCCTCAAACTCGGCCACTAGAGTGTTCAACTGCTTGAGCTAAGAAAACTAATCCCTCTACTTCTACCTAATGGTAGGAGGCAAATACTCATCCTGGAAGGCGTTGACAAAGCCTCCCAAGTCACCCAATGCGCCCACGCGCATACTTCTACCATTGACATACATCTCCCTTCAGCTGGAAGGACGCTGAGATTACTCTCAAACGTCCATTTTGTATGCCGAACATCTCAAACGTCTTCACCATTTGCTCCAACCACTCATTTGCCTTCAGTGACTCTTTAGGATCCCCACAAACTCATTCAGATTCGATCGGAAAAACTCCCGCTTGAAGAAGGACAGCCCTGCCTCTCTACTTGAACCTGGACTTGATTCTCAGCCCTGAGAATGTCCATAGAATCCCACAATGCTCTGGCCATCTCGCGGGCTAAGGCGCCCATGGCCTACTGACCCACTGGTTTGGCTACGTTGGCTTGACCAACTCCCTCCTCTTATGCCGGAATATCATCCGGTATCGGTATCTCCTGTTGTCTAGGCCTACCACGCCTACCACCACGACCACATCCTGACATCCTAATAAAGGTAACAAAAGAGATTAGCACATTTACAAATGTATCGAAGCTAACTCACTCACGTCCTAAAACGGTGGACAACAGTAATTCATTCTGCATTAGCACGCAGTCACATAAACATCTACGAATTTCATTCCCGAATAATGACCGTTCCGCGGCATTGTCAAAGTTCCAATTAGAAACGGCAGTGATCAAGTGCCTTTCTAATAGGACTCCTAGAAACCTGTAGACTCGATCAACATCTTAGAAATTAAATCCTATACCCATATAATCACATTGACATGTTATCACATAACATGACAAACATATAAACATCTTTGTCAACAAGATAAACCCATTGTGGTCAAAACCATCTCCCACGTATCCAAAATATTCAAACCCGGTACGCTCTGGTACCAAGTTGTAATGCCCCAAAATAACTATGACAAACCCATCTCATTTGCGGAAATAGAATTGAAATAACATACTTTCATTTATAAGAGTTAATATACAAAATGTGACACATGCGATATACATTCATAAATGTCCTATCTTGAATCTACAGCATGTATGACTAGTAATCAAAAGATGAAAGATGAACAGATATATAAATGCCCTAATGGCTTACATCTTTCCAAGTCATTCATTGGTTACAACAGAAGTGAGCCTAGCTCGATACAATTTAAAGTCCTTAGCCATACAAAAAAAAAATAATAATAATGATAAAATAAAATAAAATTGATATAACAAAATAGAAACTCTTGCTCCCAATCTACTGCCTTAGTAGAGGCATATCACCGGCACCTGAAAATGGTTTTTCCCAAATAGGGTAAGCCAAAGTCCAATAGAAACAGTCTAACACAATATATGAATTTTAATAAGGTTATAAATATGATGCACATGTTCAATGCTCCAAGATAAGATCGATTACAATTCTTTTTCCTTCCAAAAACCATACTATGCCAAGTATTATATTCCAATCCAATTTATATCGATTCGTTTCATGTCATTTCATATTTCCTCAATTCATGAGTCATATTCGTTGTTATCCAGACAACCCAACTGAGACTACAACTCAGTGATTTTCTTACCACATAACCATTACACACAAACGCTTCAATTTGCCATTTTAAGGAAATTTTGTCCGCGGGATTGACACCCATGTATACGCGCAATTTTCAAGACTTGCACTCGGGACACACAGGCTAACTTAATTTAATGGAGTTCATCCTCTTTCTCCTCCCAAATATCATACATATACAATATATCAAAACACAGTCACATTCAATGACAACCGATAAGGAATTAGTTTCAATTTACTTAATCCTCATGCAATTTCTACAACAATCATAGCTATCCCCCACCGATAGTCCCAAAACAGATATTTCTAAACAGATATACAATCTTCTCAATAGATAAATTTTTCAAATTTCCATAGGTGAGAGATAACACGTATCTAACTACACCATCTATATAAATGTCTAACCAATTTCATATTTCTTGTACAATTTCCATTATATATACAAAATAATTATTCAAGACATTTTAGGACAAAACTCTCATTTTTCTCAATCTCATCCCAAACACCAAAAATCAACCATTTTAACATAATCTAAGGTCATATCCATTCCCATAACCATTTCCAAGACATCCATTTGAAAACCCCTCTTTGGAATTTAAACCCCCAAACCCTAGGTTTGTTAAAATCACCTCAAAACCCAATGTTTCTCACACATCAAGAAATAACCAAGTTAAAACTCATAGAGGGTGTTGAAAGTCCCTACCTCAAAGTTAGGAGATGAGCAAAGCAAAGTGGAACCTTTAACAGCGCCGAAACCAAGTTTCAATCGGATCAAGACAAAGCTCTTAGAATGCTCTACCCTTTTCTCAAAGACATTAGGATAGGAAACCCAATAGATCTAGGTTAAAATGTAGAGAGAATGTAAGGTTTAGAGAGAGAGACTAGATCTAGGGTTCTGGTGGAAAAAGATATGAAAAAGAGATATAAAAAGGTACGGCTGAGAACTGATATACACACAGTCCGCTCAAACGTGAAAAGTGACACTCGAGCGTCAGCCATAATAAGTTGTCTTACGCGAGCGTAGAATACACACTTCTAGTAATTTTGCAAAAAAACAGACCATCGCTTGAGCGCAGTAAAGGCCACTCGAGTTGAGCCCGCTCAAACGCAAAAAGAACCACTCGAGCATAGAATACACTCTCCCAGTAGTTTTGCAGACTGCAAAAGTACTAAGAGTTTGCAAAGTCTGCTCGAGCGGAAGAGCAAAAATCTGGGCAACAAAAGTTTGAATACAAAGCAACCAACTTGCTTTAAACACACTCCAACCAACTCAATAGCCAAACTCAAGCAAAATAAAGGAGAAAAGATATGAACAACATTTGAAAACCATAAAACCTGAGTCCTAGAATACAACAAAAGTCGGGTCAAAACTGGAATCGCTATAAACCACAGAAGAGTTATGTGGTGATATTCGAATGTCAGGGGGTAATCCGCGCCCGACCCAAACCACACGGGGTAAAGTGAAGTTTGTCTTATGTTTTTCCTTATTTATGTGGTATATTCAAAATGTTTTTTTAAAAAAAAAAAAAAAATCAAATCAGTATGTCTTTTCTATTTACATATAAAATTTTATGCAAACTCAATTTTTATTATAGTAACTAATTTTATATAGACTCTATTTGAAAAATATTTATTTTTCGTATATTTGTCATCGTGCATTTAGTTTTGTTGTTATCAGATTTCTTTTCTATAGTTGATATTTTAATTTAATTACTATAATATTTGAAAAAAGATTATCTTGAGATACATATAAATAAATAAATAAGACATAATGTGCTTAATTATGTGTATTGCATGGATTAAATTAAATTTTTTTATGTTTTTTTATTTTTTGTCTATCTTATTGATGTCTTAATATTAATTTATATTTAATTTTTTATTTAACATGAAATTGTTTATTAAAAAATATTTATTTTTAATTTAAATTTTATATACCTATATACAGTATGTAAAAATAATTCAAAAAAAATATTAAAGAAAAAAATCAATATCCTACATAATTAATTTATATATTTTCTTCTTAACCCAATCATAACATATTTGTATTTAATCTTTTAAATAAGTTTTGTGTAGTTCTATTTCTACATATTTTTATTTTCTATATAAATATTAAAATAAAAATAAAAATAAATAATTAGAATCACTTTTAGTTTTATATTACTTAATTCTCTCTACGTTAACTATTATTTTTAATATAAAAATGAATATTTATTTTACTATCTTATAATTTAATATATGAGTAATGTTAGAAATCCTGAATATGATCATAATCATGAAAGATTCTCTATTTTTGAATTATACATACAACAAAATACCACACACTAATCAAATGATGAAAAATCCTTGATATTATTATTAATATATATCATATAAAATTATTATATGATAATTACACTTTTATAGGACAATATAAGTAAAATTATCAAAATAAATAATTAATTTAACTAAATTTATTATATATAAGTATTCAAGGAACACTTTTATAGAACAATAAGACTAAGATTATTAAAATAAATAATTTAAATTTAAATTTTATTTTAAATTATTATTTTTTTTGTAACACATCATAATATAAAATGTTATTACATTAATTAAAGTTAACTCTATTGTGATTTTATGCCAGATATCATATTTTTAGAAGTGATTTACATACATGCGTAGCTTCTAATTTGATATTGATTGATTAAAATAATGGATTCAATAATTTTTTCGTTAATTTTTTTAAAAAAATAAATTAACAAATGTCAAATGATAAATAGTGTGGAGTTAAAAAAATAAATTAACAAACGTCAAATGATAAATAGTGTGGAGTATTATTAAAGGATAATGATTCATCGAAAATGATTGTGTATATTTAAATGCCCCTATTGATGTTTCTTGAATAATTTTTAAATAAAAAATTTGAATTTATAGTATTGCTGATAATGCACCTTCATAAGCTCTGCCAGAAAAGATATGTAAAGATAATTTGTCTAAAACAAAAATTTTGCGATTATCATAATATGTCACATGATTAATCAGAACCCCTTTGAGAATTGAAATTACTAAGGTTATAGAGATTTTATACCTGATTTCCTTTAAGAATGCTGTTTATGATTTAAATTTATAATTTTTTATGCATCAATGTAAATAACTTTTACGATCTTACTGATATAAGCATAAATCTTACCTTTGAGTCATCTCACCTTAAGCATTTTTTCGTGTAGTAAAATACTTAAATATTGTCATATAAAAATATTATAATAGATTATAGTCAAACATTACTTAAAGTATAATTAAAGACCCGATACACCACTTTAGGCATAACTAAAAACATAAGAAATTAACAAAGACCTTTTCAATTAATAACCAAAATGATACACAATAATTTGTATATTATAGAATTTTTCGTTATTGATATTTTTTCCATAAAAAAATATTTTCATATAAGTGAAATTCATGATTTTTGATAAATTCAATTAACACGTATGATTTGATTTCAAGTCACTTTTTTTTTTTTAAAAGAAAAAACCTAAAAGAAATTATTTTTATAAGTTTATTTTACATAGGATCACACAGTGACAAAAATTTTCAACAACCATTAATAAATCTATTTGTATTTAACTTCCAATTTTAAAATTTTCTATACATAAAATATAAAGACTTACAATTAATTTTTTTATTTTAAAAATAAATTCCCATGTATTGTACGGGTCACCTACTAGTATAAATAAATAAAATTTATGTGTAAATGATGTTACTAGTTTTTCTATAAATTTTATTTTTTACATTTTAATTTTTATCTAAATTTTATTTTGATTTTTTTACTCTCTATTTGTAACAATTAAGTCCTTAAATTTCAAATAGTAAAAGTTGATATATAAGGGATCAAAATGGAGCTTGAATGAAAATTTCACAATTAAAAATGAGTGCAAATTATGTTAATAGTTTATATACTTTGTCTTTCATGTCATTTTAATCTTTATAATTTTAATTATTTTTTATTTTTAATTTTGTGTCTCCAATTAAATTTTTTGACAAAAATTACTCACGTAAACAACAGTTGTCATGCATAGCAAAAGAAAAAACATTTGTCATGCTAAATGTCTCCTAACAAGGGTTATTCGGTAATTCGCATAAACACCATTCTTCAAACTCAGCGAGATTAAGCTACATTCGATCCATTTATTTCCCTCAATTTATATCTTTGGCCACTTAATCTTCTAATTTTGATTTAACATTTTTCCGCCACCAATTTTGCAAATTCATTTTGTTTGACCCAACCTGATATCATTGGAATTCCAATCATTTATTTAGCTATGCCTGCCAATTACATTATTTGTATCCAGTATTCATTATCAAATAGTGTTAGCCGGATATTAGAGATTAACATAATATGGGGAAATATTTGCATAAAAGCTACCATTCTTGGCGGTTCAGCTAGATTGAGAGATTATTCAAATTTAGCCTAAGTTATACAGAGACTTACCCAGGCTTGCCTAGGGTCAAATTGTAACCCGAGGTTGTCTGTTCAAACTCAATCTGAGTTAAACCCTAATTGTCCAAGTTGCTTGAATTGTACATGAATTTCAATTTTTTTTTTTTTACAACTAAATTATTAATTTATTAAAATTAGACTCTATTTACATTTTCTTAGAAAATTATTAATAACATCAAAACAAATTATTTATAGGAGCTTTATTCATAAATCCAATTTCTAAGACTTTTATACCATAAAACCTAAATCATTTTTTATTATTCCATTAGGTCCCATTCAGTATATTAAGACCAAAATACCCTCCTTCCATTTCTCCTGTGCATACTCCATTCTGAAAACCCAATTGTTCCTATTCCATCTCTTCACTCCACAACACATTCATTCCCAAAAAAAAAACTCACAGTTGGCACCAAAAAATTTCCAAACCGTAACCCTAGATTTCACATCACCTCACCACCGTCATCCACCACCGCCAACCATCATCAGCCACTACTATTCCACATCAATGCACCACTGTGAAGGTTTACATCGAAAGGATTGGAGTTCGTTTTTCCTTGGTTCTCACCGACCGTCGATTTACATATCTCACCCACAATGAGAACCAAAGGTAAGCACCATCCTTCCACCCTCTGTTTTTCAAACAATGATAATATAATCTATTCACAAATGTATATGTTTACATTGCCCCTGTTATTATTGTTATTTTTGGATTTCATTTTGTAATGAACTTCCTACTTTCACTCTTTGTCCATGTTGATGATGTTGATTTTTTGTTGCATATGAATAACATTAACAAACAAATGTATAATTTACATTCCTTTGTTATTAATGTTGTTTGTGGTTGTGATTTGGTAATGAACTCTTTTTTTTTTCCTCTGTCAATGTTGGTATTGTTGATTGTTGATTTCCATAGAACTCCCAATTTTTCCCAAAATTGAAATATGATGTAAACATAATATTGGCAACTGTACAATATTTAAAGGGTGATCAAATATGTTGTGAATATGGTGTAAATATTGACATTGATATAAATATCTACTTCAATGTCAATATTCATATTATGAACATAATGTAGATATTCAACTTCTAACATCAATGAAATATGATGTAAATATTTACAGAGTTGTTGATATTGTTGCGTGTTGATGGTTATAAATCAATTAGAGCCCCTAATCTTGGATGGTTGTTAACTCTCTTTTGGTTCAATGTGTATTTCATTATACATATTCTGTACAATATTTAAAGGGTGATCGAATATAATGTGAATATGGTGTAAATATTGACATTGATGTAAATATTTACTTCAATGTCAATATTCACATTATGAATATAATGTAGATATTCAACTTCTAACATCAATGAAATATAATGTAAATATTTACAGAGTTGTTGGTATTGTTGCATGCTGATGGTTATAAAGCAATTAGAGTCCCTAATCTTGGATGGTTGTCAACTCTTTTTTGGTTCAATGTGTATTCCATTATACATAATCTGTACAATATTTAAAGGGTGATCAAATATAAGTGAATATGGTGCAAATATTGACATTGATGTAAATATCTACTTCAATGTCAATATTCACATTATGAATATAATGTAGATATTCAACTTCTAACATCAATGGAATATGATGTAAATATTTATAGAGTTATTGGCATTGTTGCGTGTTAATGATTATAAAGCAATTAGAGCCTCTAATCTTGGATGGTTGTCAACTCTCTTTTGGTTCAATGTGTATTCTATTATACATAATCTGTACAATATTTAAAGGGTGATCGAATATGATGTGAATATGGTGTAAATATTGACATTGATGTAAATATCTACTTCAATGTCAATATTCACAGTATGAATATAATGTAGATATTTAACTTCTAGCATCAATGAAATATGACAGAGCTGTTGGTATTGTTGCGTGTTGATGGTTATAAACCAATTAAAACTCCTAATCTTGGATGGTTGTCAACTCTCTTTTGGTTCAATGTCTATTCCATTATACATAATCGATACAATATTTAAAGGGTGATCTAATATGATGTGAATATGGTGTAAATATTGAGATTGATGTAAATATCTACTTCAATGTCAATATTCACATTATGAATATAATGTAGATATTCAACTTCTAACATCAATGAAATATGATATAAATATTTACAGAATTGTTGGTATTGTTGCATGTTAATGGTTATAAATCAATTAGAGCCCCTGATCTTGGATGGTTGTCAACTCTTTTTTGGTTCAATGTGTATTCTATTATACATAATCTGCACAATATTTAAAAGGTGATCAAATATGATATGAATATGGTGTAAATATTGACATTGATGTAAATATCTACTTCAATGTCAATATTCACATTATGAATATAATGCAGATATTCAACTTCTAACATCAATGGAATATGATGTAAATATTTACAGAGTTGTTGGTATTGTTGTATGTTGATGGTTATAAAGCAATTAGAATCCTAATCTTAGATAGTTGTCAACTCTCTTTTGGTTCAATGTGTATCTCATTATACATAATCTGTACAATATTTAAAGGGTGATCAAATATGAGTGAATATGGTGTAAATATTGACATTGATGTAAATATCTACTTCAATGTCAATATTTAAATTATGAATATAAAGTAGATATTCAACTTCTAACATCAATGAAATATGATGTAAATATTTACAGAATTGTTGGTATTGTTGCGTGTTGATGGTTATAAATCAATTAGAGCCTCTAATCTTGGATGGTTGCCAACTCTTTTTTGGTTCAATGTGTATTCCATTATACATAATCTGCACAATATTTAAAAGGTAATCGAATATGATGTGAATATGGTGCAAATATTGACATTGGTGTAAATATCTACTTTAATGTCAATATTCACATTATGAATATAATGTAGATATTCAACTTCTAATATCAATGGAATATGATGTAAATATTTACAAAATTGTTGGTATTGTTGCATGTTGATGGTTATAAAACAATCAGAGTCCTAAATCTTGGTTGGTTGTCAACTCTCTTTTGGTTCAATGTGTATCTCATTATACATAATCTGTACAATATTCAAAAGGTGATCAAATATGATTGAATATGGTGTAAATATTGACATTGATGTAAATATCTACTGCAATGTCAATATTCACATTATGAATATAATGTAGATATTCAACTTCTAATATCAATGGAATATGATGTAAATATTTACTGAATTATTGGTATTGTTGCGTGTTAATGGTTATAAAGCAATTAGAGCCCCTAATCTTGGATGGTTGTCAACTCTCTTTTAGTTCATTGTGTATTCTATTATACATAATATGTACAATATTTAAAGAGTGATCGAATATGATGTGAATATGGTGTAAATATTGACATTGATGTAAATATCTACTTCAATGTCAATATTCACATTATGAATATAATGTAGATATTCAACTTCTAACATCAATGAAATATGACAGAGCTGTTGGTATTGTTGCATGTTGATGGTTATAAACCAATTAGAGCTCCTAATCTTGGATGGTTGTCAACTCTCTTTTGGTTCAATGTCTATTCAATTATACATAATCTATACAATATTTAAAAGGTGATCTCATATGATGTGAATATAGTGTAAATATTTACATTTATGTAAATATCTATTTCAATGTCAATATTCACATTATGAATATAATGTAGATATTCAATTTCTAACATCAATGAAATATGATGTAAATATTTACAAAGTTGTTGGTATTGTTGCGTGTTGATGGTTATAAACCAATTAGAGCCCCTAATCTTGGATAGTTGTCAACTCTTTTTTGGTTTAATGTGTATTCCATTATACATAATCTTTATATTATTTAAAGGGGTGATCGAATATGATGTGAATATGGTGCAAATATTGACATTGATGTAAATATCTACTTCAATGTCAATATTCACGTTATGAATATAATATAGATATTCAACTTCTAACATCAATGGAATATGATGTAAATATTTACAGAGTTGTTGGTATTGTTGTGTTTTAATGGTTATAAAGCAATTAGAGCCCCTAATCTTGGATGATTGTCAACTCTCTTTTGGTTTAATGTGTATCTCATTATACATAATGTCAATATTTACATCAGACTGCTATGTATTGGTAATGATTTGTTTGTCTTAAATTGTCATGTGTAATACACTCTTTTGTAATACACTCCCTATCTCCTCCCTTGTGTCAATGTCAGATTTGTTAATGTTGTTGGTTGTTGATGGTGATGAAATAATTACATTCTGAATATAATGCCAATATTCACATTCTAACATCAATGTCAATATTCACCTCTTGTTATCAATGGAATATGATGTAGATATTAACAAAGTTTTTAGTATTGTTGCTTGTTGATGTAGAGCCTCTAATCTTGGATGGTTGTCAACCCTTTTTTGATTCAATTTGAATTTCATTGTACATAATGTCAATATTTACATCAGATTGTTAGATATTGATAATGACTACAAACCAATGGTAAGCCTCACATCAATTTGTACACATCTTCCACAACCATTATACACATCTAAATTTCAAATTTTAACAATACAACTTTGCATTTTCAGAGTGGATTGCTGGCCCGCAATTTGTTACATCATCAAGGCGCATGTATACCGTGAGGAAATGGATGACAGCCTTAATCGCTTTGAATGGTGTCAAATAAAAGACTCATTGTATACATTTTTTTGAATCATACAAAGACAATGCAATATGAAAACCTATAGGTGGGGGGTGTCCACCTGTAATTGTTATCCATAACTGTTATCCACATTTAAGACAATTTAATATCAATAGTTTTGACATATTGGAGCAGACTAGCTTAAGTGTAAATCAATTCTGTATCAATGCTTGTACTCTAATTTTTCATTCAATATATGTATATGCATTTTGAAGCCTATTTCGTGTTGATCATTCATATGGATGTGAATATTACTTAAAATATTATTGTAACACAATGTGACTGGTGTGAATATCATATTTCTTAACACATAAGTGAATATTCGCAGCAAATAATTTGATGATGTTAATAGTTACAAATGATGTGAATATTCACATCATATGTTTTTATGTTGTAAATGGTAACAGGCATGTCAACATTCACACCGCGCCCATGCATACATCATAATATACACAACAACATCTCGTTTTGCTATCAGAAAACGCTCACAATGACAATTCGTAATACAAATCTAAATATTCACATCAAATGATTTAGTAGTGATTCATTACAATGATATAAATATTCATGTTAACTACTTTGACGCTGTCAGTGGTAATATGAATGTGAATATTCACATCAAATAGCATATTGCAGATGATGTGAATATTCACATCATATGTTTTCATGTTGTAAATGGTAACAGACATGTCAATATTCACACCGCGCCCATGCATGCATCATAATATACACAACAACATCCCGTTTTGCTAGCAAAAAACACTCACAATGACAATTCGTAATATAAATCTGAATATTCACATAAATGATTTGGTAATGTGAATGGTTATAGTGATATAAATATTCATGTTAACTATTTTGACACTGTCAGTGGTAACAAAAATGTGAATATTCACATCATACACATGCATGCCTCACAATATACATGACCAGGAAAAACTCATATCCCCATACAGCCAACCAAAATTTAATTTAGATAATGATGTTGAAAGCAAGAAACAGATCATACAATCATTCATATACATTCACATTCTTAATGCGATGTGAATATTCACCACATTAAAAAAAACAGAGCCATAACTCAATCACATAACTAGCCAAAATCCATAACCCCATACAACCAAAAAAAACTTGCATGTCCATCAATTATAAAAAATGAAATTGGAAACAAAAAACAGAACACGCAACCCTTCATATAAATCCAATCACAAATGACATACATCCATTACATACTAACCTTAAGACAATGTAATCAATCAGAGCACAGTATTCGTCTTCTTCAAACAGAGCACTACTCATTCTCTTCTCTGATCAATATTTAACTTCGCAACAATGTAAACAAACAGAGCACACTATTTGTCTTCTTCAAACATAAGAGAAACCCTAACACAATCAAGAATCACACAGTACATCAATTCACAATGACATTGAAACTGCATGACAACCAACGTGGGGAACTACCAAAACATAATTATAGTGTTTATTTTTTCCTATGTAATATATAACAATATTAAATATAAGGGTATAATAGTCTAAAAAAATAGTGTAAAATAAGAAAAAGGACTTTATGGAGTAAAACTATAAATACATAGGACTAAATGGAATATAAATTTCCTTCATGGACTTCTTGGGTTAAAACACTCCTAAATGAGATTTATCAATAAAAATCCCTTATTTATATAATGTAAGAGAGATACCGCTATGATAATCTTTACAATTTATGAGTGAAAATAAAAAAAAAATATATAAGATTTTGTGTTATTTGTGTATATAATAATATTCAATATTATTTAATAATTTAAATTACTTTAATATCATGCATTAGCTAATAATTTATATGTATATTTAATATATTATATATCTATAATATATGTATAATTTGGATTTCAAATTGCTCAGATTGTTTGATTTGTTAGTCCAAGCCCATTCAAATTTAATTTGGGTTTTTGAATTTTTTCACAAATCTATACCAAATTCAAAAATATGCACTAAAAAAATTTGAGCCTACTCAAATTGCTCGGATTGAGTCAGCTCAAATTACACCCCTAGGCCCTGTTTGTTTTGGGAGATATAAGTGGGAATGAGATTGAGATGGAGGTGAAACCCACTATACGTTGTGTTTGTTTTGAGAGATAGTGAGGAGATTCATAATCCCATAGGATTAGGATGGGCCTTGGTGTTGGGATTGAGATGGAGCAAGTAGAGGTAGTATTAGGAAATTAGTCCTTCGGCTTAGTTTTTTTTTTTTTTTTTTTTTAACACATGATGGGCATTTGTTTTGAACAATAATGTTTAATGTTTTTGTATTTTTTGTTAAGTAAAATCATAATTTTATTTGTTTTAATATTTTATATTTCTTTTATAGGGTAATAATTTAACAATTTTCACACTAACAACTATCATCAAAACAAATATAATTTTACTTAATCTTTTTACTATTAATTCTTTTACTATCAATCCCTTTCATTCTATTTCCGAAAATAACCGGCCCCAGTTCTTACACAATTGAGAGAGAGTACCAGTAGTCATCTTCCAAGGCCCAAATCAAAGTCCAACACAAAATTCAGATTGGGACACTCTTGTCCTAAATTATTTGAGTTTAGTTGACAGAGGCTTGTCAACGTGTTTTGTTGGATCCCATACTGTTCAGCATCTCCAATACAAGAGGGAGCCCAATATTAATGAGGTGATTGTGGTGCCAATAAAACACTAGGAGAAAGAACCAAAAAAATTCCCAGCAGACCACAACTCCTATCCAGACCAGAGAAAGTATTCAATACTGTTAGAGCAAATTTATTTGATGTTCTAGTTAGATAGTTATTGGTTTAGACTGGAGGCATTGTCATTTTTATGTTTGCATTACAGAAGACAACACGAAAGTTATAAATTGATAAATAATATGCAATATTACCTCGAGAGCATTTAATAATTTTTTTTATAAAGAGATAATCACAACCTTGTCTATTATCAGTGTCCATCTGTTGAGACGTTACTGTTATCGGACATTATCCTAATAGCATTTGACATTATCCTAATAGCATTCGACACCACATACGGATTTATTTTTTGTTTGGCATTCAGTTAAAAAAGTTGCATTTTTTTATATATTTAGTTTTTTTTGTTTTTTTCTTTCAAATTTCTATCAAGTTTAGTGTAAAAAAATCTTACAAAAATTGTAAAACTTTTTGGAAATTTTAAAAAAATAAAAAGTTAACAAAAAAGTCACTAAAAAAAGCCAATTCCAAACAAACATTCTGAGTTACCATTGTCAGGTTGGGCCCTTAATCTTTCCCAAGCCCATAATGTTGGGGTTAATGAGATCAAACACAACCCAGAAAGCAATGAGTAAGCTTAGATCTTTAGTCAGACACATTTGTGAAATCTGTCATTTTATTTCCATTATTATTGCGTTAATAACAACTTTTCAAGTGACTTTGTGGTGTCTTGTGAAGTTAGTAAAAAATTGATTTTTTGATTTTTTTTGTGATTTTTTTACTTTTTTGGTTAAAAAAGTTAAAAAGTCAAAATGCTGGCTTTTTACTATTTACCCAAAACATATACAGAAATGTACATTAATTTCTTGTTGTATTGTCAAAATATTCACATTTTCTCTATCCTTATTTTATAAAGAAATTTTTTAAGAAAAAAATTAATAATTTGATATTTCTCTTCACATCCATTTGCTTGTCATTTAGATTATGTGCCTAATATGGTAATTGATAAATTATAGGATTATTTGTTAATCCTATATTGGCCCTATTTGGTAGGGTTTATTTCCAGTTTATTTCAGCTTTTAGCTTAATTTAAGCTATTTTAATGTATTTGGTTTAGCTTAACAATACAGTTTTTTTGTAAGTCAAAAATCAGTTTATTCTTTAAGTGGGGGAGGAGAAACTTAATTTATAAGTTAAAAATCAGTTTATATTCACAGCTATAAGTTATAAGCTGTTAGGTTATAAGTTATAATCACTTTTCTACAACTCTATCAAATGGGACCATTGACAGCTAGTTTTTAGGCCAAGTTTGGAAAGACTAAATAAGTGCACTTTTTGACTTTTATTGTATTATGTGTAGAAAAAGTAGAGAGGAGATGTTGATTGATGTGACCCAAAAAAGATAAAAAGATAAAATAAGTGCACTTATTTTGTTTAGCCAAACATAAATCAGCTGATGACGAGGGCATCAATAGAAACCATTGGGCCCAGACCGGCCCAACTTTCCTTTTATTGGGCTAAGAAAGCCCAATCTTCCATCAAATGTTTGGATCTGTACACCTTCGTGCCCTAGCCTTTTGGTTCAATTTCCATTGGGCCCAATCTTTGGAATTTCATAACTTCCCCTTAGTTATTAATTTATTTCTATCGGATCAAATATGAATGTACTGAATGTACTAATCCCCACTCTCTCTCTCTCTCTCTCTCTCTCAACTTTCAAGAATTCATGCTATTATTTGAAAATATATATACAATTCATACAGATAAAATAATAGTGGTATTTTTGAAAATTTGAGTCACAATGATGTATTTTTCAACTTGAAATGAAAATATTACTGGATGATACATCATTTTGTATAAAAATTTTGTACAAAATTTTTTTAGATTGCTGAAAGATTTGAAGAGAGACTTGAAAAGTGAAATAAAAAAAGTATGTGAAATATGAATAAAATATATTTACTTTTCACCTAATTTTACGTATCTTTTCTTTTTTTATTTCCATTTCCAAATTCATAAACCAAACATAACCCTAATATTATCATCACTATTTTGTAAACTCACGAGTATGCTTTAGCTAAGCATTTTGAGGTGTGTTTTTGTGAGAAACAATTAAAAGACAGATTTTTAAGAATTTGATCAATACAATAAAAGACTCAAATCTAATAGAAGGCTTTGATATCAATTTTTATTAACCCCTCATAACATTATTATTCAATTTATGTCTCATATATAAATTAGAACCATCAGAATTGTAACATACCATCAAGCTTCCGAGCCTAATCCCATCCCTTGACACAAAGGGCCATCAACCACCCAACCCCATCATCAATACCCTTGCATTGTGAATTGTGTCCTTTAAATTTGCCTCTAACGCAAAACATGTCTACAACTACCAAGTGGATCTCTGTATATTTAATTTGTCTGTATCTCTGCTCAAATGTTCACTACATGTGTGTACCAGTATCCTGCTAAAAGGCACCAAAAGTGTTCGACAAAAGTACTCAATCATGTATTTGAGTTTGCTGGAGGGAGTAGGTCACACCCCACCTGCTCTGAACAATAATATAATCACTAAACCAAACAAAATTGCCAAGGCCAGCACCACTTCCACTTCTAGTTCCATCTCCAATTTGGTCCCACAATAGGACCCATGGGACGCATATTCTTGAACCATAGATTGGGGTACGATTTCCATTTTAAATCAGAAGCTGAAAACATTTTCTTACGAAACTAATGTGCTAGTGGCAAGTGGTGGTGGTGGTGGTAGTGGTAGGATGGTGGAGACAGCGGTAATGGTGATGGTAAGATTTTAGTTTGGGAAACGTTTCTTGTAAAATGTTTTCTACTAAAACACAGGAAGAAGGGGATTGGAATTCCAGAAAACTTCCAGCTTTAATCCAATGTTTACTCTCTTTTGTATATGCTTGCCAACTAATGCTAGCCATAAAGAAATCTTTGTGGCACCCACTTTCTCCAGTAACTCCACAATTTATACAAGTTAATCATAAGGACTTATCATTTCCAAAAAATAATCATTTAAAATGGTCACTAGAATAATTTATAGACATTTGATTCTGACTACAAATGAAGAAAAGGAAAAGAGAATGTTTCAACATGCCAATTCTGAGCAAGTGTTCATCAGCAAAAAAATTTAATGCAGATTTTAGGTGTGGTTTTGTGGGCAAGAACCATAGTTGAGGACTTTTAAATTCTAAAATGATGTTCTGGTAGCTATTGAATGTATGAGGATTTTAGAATTTAAAGATATGCAGGAATAAAGTGATGGCTAGGAGATACTCAAAATTAACTTCGTTATGTTGGATTGATATTGTGAAAGAAAGATGAATTGATTTTATTTCAAGACAATACCAAAGAATATAATGTTGATTTCTGTGGGAAGTAGCTTGAACTTTTGCATTTACTTTTAGGTTCACTCAGCAATGCCATGTTCCTTTCTCAATGGCTCTATTACAGGCTAAATTGAGGAAGAGTTAGGGACCCCCATTTGTTTCTTGGGTATAACAGTGATATAACATGGTAGTATATTAACAACAAATGAGAAATCTCATGTTACGATAATTGAGATTAGATAATAAAATTTATCATATTTATGTTGGAATTTGAGAGATAAACTATTTATGATTGGCAAATTTGACCACCTTAAATTTATTATTGTTGTGTGGTATCATGCCAGTACCCAATTATTTTTGGAATATGAGACTCTACCCTTGTAGGGTTGATATATATTGTAAAATCGTCTTTTTTAAAAAAAAAAAAAACAAATAATGAAAACGAAACAAAAACAGAAACTGATCATTGGAATTGTTGGATGATAAAATGTCACTTGTCTAGGACGGAAGTGTCCAAAATTGCAGGTACGTGAAAATTGAAAAACAGAGAGCCTCTCAAGTCATAGAAAGAAATCGGTAGGTAGATATGGGTCTGTTTTATTATCTGTGTAATTATTAGTTTTTTTTTTTTTTTATCTTTCCCTTGATATTTGGTTAAGGACTCGTCTAAAGTTAGATTGGACGTGCAATAACATGGTCAACACTTACCTAAAGTTGTCCTAATTAGAAGGCTGATTGGGCATTGGTGGCAATATCTGTAATATGGGGCTAGTGATGAATATGCTTGGAACATTTTGTTGTTTTGTCATCTCATGAGTTACTCCCCACAACTACAACCACAACTCACAATTTATAAACACATCAGAGAAAGAGGGACCCCATGGTGGTTACCATTTGATGCCCAAAGTGATGCCTAGTAGAGCCTCTTTTTGCTGTCCATCACTTTGATATATATGATCCATATGCATTCCCTTGGGAAGATATGTGATTTCCTTCTCTCCTTTCTCTCTCTCCCTCTCTCTTGAGGTCCATGTGCTTTTGATTTATTGCTCTTAATTAGGGATAGTAATAGATTATGTGATATGTTATAGATAATAATTGATACAAATCATGAGAGAGAAAATTAAAGTGAAAATACAGTGTAATATTATGATCTTTAATTGGAGTGGACAAAGAATGAAAATACATCACCTACCCCACTACATTATTATGGCAAGAAAAACCCATGTGGGATGGGGAGGGACAAAATATGCTTAAGTGAGGTTAAATTAGGCTAGATTTGGAAAATTGTCATTCCTTTCCTTCTATTACAAAAAGCAAATTAAGTATTAAATTGTTGATTATTACTCATTTAAAATTTTAAATTATTAAAAAATAAAGTAATTATATTATTTATGTCTTCAATGCCCTAAAAATATTATAATTAAAAAAATTACTATTCAAGAAATGTTTTGAAAAATTGTTATACAATAGTGAAAAAAATTAATGATTTTAATTATTAATATATATATATATATATTGTAATATTTTTTCTCACACACCATTGTGTAATTCCCCCTTATAATTATTAGATAGGCGTCTGAAAAAAAAAAAAAAATTTTACTCCAATACCGCCATCTCATCTAATTTTTTTTAAAAAAAACAAAAAACTGTAAAAGTGATTTTTTTTTTTTATTATAAAAAAAAAGCAATTTAAAAGTAATCGATGTTTTCTTTACCAAGCAGACGAGATAGTAGGGAACTCAAGAACCCAAAAAGAATTAAGGGGTCCACCATGATGATGGGCAATCCCTATCATCAACCCAATTATGCTCGCTCAATAATGCTCCCAAGTAATATGCACAACTCACAGCTTGCTCTTGTTTGACAAAGGACGGTAGTAGCAAAATGTATGGCTTTATTCATGTCTTAATGATTTAACAACCAACAAAAACCAAACCCAGCAATTCTGTCCACTCTTTTTCCTCTCTACTAAGAGAAAAAAGAGAGAGAATAAAAATAGTTGGCAACCCAACCCCACACAACTTTCATTGATGGTACTGGGAAGAAAAGGACAGTTATTTTATATACACAAAATTTAATTATAAAATTTTGTGTGTTTTAGCTGTAGAAATAGTGTCCAATATTGTCATCCAATTTTGTGTATTTAAATCTTTTAGAAAAATTATGTAAATGCAACTCTAAAAAAAACAGACACATTTTTGTGTCCCGTAAATGTATTTTTAGTATTTCCAGTTTTTAACTGGCTTGTTTGCATTAGATAGTGTGGAATGTGGCTTGGAATTGGTTGATTTTGCCTTAGATGTCATATGCAGGTACCGAACTTAACTAGTATTATTTTTATTTGGGTAAATTACATTTATATTTCCTGAGATTTGATCCAATTATATTCGATTCCTTGGCGTTCTGAAAATTATATTCTCATTTCTGTGATTAATAATCTCATTTTACAAATCCCCTACTTATATAAAAAAAATAATAATAACAACTGTCAGTAGAAAAATAGAAGAAATTACATTAAAAAAAAAAAAAAAACAAAGCAAAGGAAAGGAAAGGGGAAAAAAATTAGAGGAAATAAAGCAAAGCAAAAAAAGAGAGAGTGCATGAGTTCAATATTTTCATTTCGTCTAAATAATTAAAATGACAGGGAGATAGTATAATTTTCTAAACGTCAAGGAATGATATAAATTAAACTCATACATCAGGGGTGTAAGTGTAATTTATCCTTTTTATTTTTTATTTTTTTTATTTTGTAGAGAATTAATGAGTGAAAATGTGGATGCTGTTGTTAGGGAATAAACTTTTAGCATTTCCGTACAATTTAGGCTATGTTTGGCATGCCCACTTGGGCTAAAATAGTTATATAGGATAAAATTGACTATTTTAATTAAATAGAACAAAATGTTACATCCAAATCACAATTATTTTATTTTTTCTCTCACAAAAGTCAAAAAAGTCAAAAAATCTATCTCAAACGAAGCTTTTTAGTCTCAGACTAAAATAACCAAAAAATCAAAAAATTAAAAAATCAACTCACATCTCAAACGAATGTTTATTTGATGATTAAGGTGGACTTTTTTACATATTCGTAGATCATTTTTTTTTTTTTTAACGTTTAAAAAAAACAAAGAAAGAAAGTTTTTTTTGAAGACATCATTGTAACTCCTAAACTCCCGTATTATATGATTATTTTGGGAAGATGATTAAAAGTCATTATCTAACTTTTAACCCATTTTAAATCATATCATTTCTTATATTTTTTTACACCTTTTTTTAAAAAAAAAAATTAAAAAATTAACTTTTAATCATCTTCTTAAAACAACACATGAATAGATTTACCTTAACTCAAAGGAAAATGCCCACGACTGGAGTAAGTGTGAAATGCATCAACCCCCAGCCAAAAAAACGTAGAGTCAAGAGCTGAGTACAGCATAATTAATTTTACCAAATAAATGAGACACTATTGTACATCCAAAAATTGACCCTTGTTAACCTGCGTATAAGGCCAGCGCCTTTCCACGCCACCACCAACCCCCGTGGTCATTCGTACTGATCATCTGATTTTGCTTGAATACACATTAAACAAGTTAGGGGACGTTCCTTATTTGGATACAATTATTAGAGCACCACAAGGGATGGGGCACTTGTTGCTAAATAAGTAGTTTATTTATTATAAGCTATTATATCATTTTTCTTTTATATACATATTTTTGTAAAAAATTAAAAAATTATTAGATAAACAAATTCCAAATGATTACTAATTGTAAATAGATTTTGTAATGTGAGTATAATCCTCTCTCTACCATGGAAACACAATAGTGATATATGGCCAGAGTCAGCTCCTTGGGCTAATGCACTTCAGCAAAAGTATCTTGCAAAAGGGAAACAGGTATGGGAACCATGTTCTACAACTTCTTCATATATCTGGAGGAGTATTCATAAGGGGGCTCAGCTAATTAAGGATGGAGCAAAATGGCGAATAGGTAATGGGCAATCTATACAGTTTTGGAATGACTTATGGATAGGGGATCAACCTCTAATTCAAATTGCTTTTCATTTCCCTCCTACAGAAGAATTACATAAGCTGATGTGTGATTATTGGATTGCGGGCATGGGATAGAATTTGGCTCAACTCTCTGTGTGGTTCCAAATTATGTGTTGGATATGATGAGGACAATGATGCTCACTCCTCAAACATATAACAAGGACCAGCTCATATGGCTGGCCCAACATGACAGATTGCTAACAAATGGGATGAAGCTTCAGAGACGTCTCAGTTTGGAGGCAACTTGCACTGTGTGTGATCATCCTTGTGAAACAACCATCCATGCTTTGAGGGATTGTCGTAGAGCACAACTCATTTGGCGATACATTATCCCCCCTTCTCATTGGTCCCACTTCTTATCTATGCCATTGGTTCGATGGATAGACATCAACTTACAAATGCCCCTCTGGGCTAAATCAATCTCAGAGGACTGGGTACTGAGGTTTATGGCTACTGTCAATTTGAAATGGTTTTGGCGGAATAGACAAGTGCATGATGAAGACTTCAAGGAACCCCATGCCCTAATTGTAATCATTACGGGAAGATTTAATGAATATATTTCTATTCGTGATAATCTTACCAAGTCCAAATCCCGAAGCACAGTTATGACTTCTTGGGCTCCTCCTCCAATTGGGTGGGTAAAAATCAATGTTGATGGAGCGGTAAACAAACACTCTCATCAGGCTAGGGCTGGTGGTCTCTTACGATCAGAAACAGGGGACTAGATTGGTGGTTTCAAGTACTGCATAGCGAGAGCTTCGCCCGTAATGGCAGAGCTATGGGCCATTCTACGTGGTATGCAAATGGAATGGGATGAGGAGATCGTCATGTTATTGTTGAATTAGATTCGGTGGAGGCAATTCAAGCTATCGAAGCCCAGAACCAGATGGATCCTAATTTCAATCTCTACCAAGAAATTGGGGAAATGCTCAAAAGGAATTGGCAATGCGAACTGCACTCTATTTATAAAGAAGCCAGTTGTTGTGCGGATGTGTTAGTAAAATATGTTATTAATAGGGTCGATGGACTTGAAACTTTGATAATAGCCCCTTTGTGTGTGAAGTCGGTTCTAGCTAGCAATAAGATGGGAGAAAGTTCCTCTCAGCGTGTTCATCTGTAGTCTTGGGCTTCGGCCTCCATTATAACCACCCCCCTCCCCCTCCAAAAAAAAAAAAAAAGGCAAATCTAAAGGCCTTAGAAATTAACAAAGCATCTCTAATTGTGGACTAGATTGCTATTCATGTTATGAGCTTATTATGAGTGTCATTATGGCTTCGTTTGGGATGTGAGTTGGCTTTTCGTTTTTTGATTTTTTTAACCTGGGACTAAAAAGTCTCGTTTGGAATGGGCTTTTTGATTTTTTAACTTTCATGAGAGAAAAAATGAAATGATTATGATTTGGATGTGACAACTTTTAGTTTGGGGCTAAAAAATCTATTTTATCTTTTTATGGCTATTTTAGCTTCAATCCACCCTAACCCAACTTTCCCAAACGACTACATGATAATTTAAGGGATTGGCTTTCCTCCAGTCTGTGATCAAACTGAAGGGTGCTGTTAGGCCCGTAGGAGCCCACCACGAGTCTCATTTCGATAATCCAAACCGTTTAATGTGTAGAACTCGTTGAGTACTATATGCCTATAAAAAAAAATCACGTTGATCGGATATTGATAGTTATTTTATCAGATTAGATTTCTGTCAATGATAATGGTGTGACAATAATGACAATGATGATAAATGTGGTGGTGGCATGATGCTGGTGGCAACAGCGGTGGCGATAGTCGTGGTGGTGGCATGGTGGTAGTGATAATGATGGTGGTGGTTGTGGTGGTGGTGGTAAGTTTATAATAATGTATATTGATATTTATATTTAATATTTATAAATTCAGTCAGAATTAAGTAACTTTTATATGACTTAAAATTTTCTTAATTTTTAAATTATATTTTAGGAAGCACTTAAATTTTTTAGGGAAAATTGGTCACAGGTCCCTCTCCCACTTTTCGTAAAGGAAGAGATCCACAAAATTATTTTTTGATGTCTAAGGTCCCTAAACATATATCAGAGAAATTTGACTCTTTCTCCCTAAACTATCGAAGGTTGTTTGTGTGCCCAAACCAACATAAACCTGAAGGCCGTTTGCGATCAAAGCATCGAACACGAAGAGAGAGATTTTGATTCACAAATCCTAACCTAAATTTTTTTTTGGTTTTGTGAAGGAGGAGAGAGAAAGAGAGATGGGTTCTGAAGGGAGCAAGATGAGCGACAGCACCGACAGCACGAGCTTCCAACCATCGGAGACAAAGCTATGCCCCAACGGGTGTGGCTTCTTCGGCGTAGTGACGACGATGAACTTGTGCTCCAAGTGCTACAGAGACTTTCGGATCACAGAAGAGCATGCCGCCTCGGCCAAAGTCGTCATGGACAAGCTAGTTGATGGGTTTCGTGTGGAGATCCGTGCTGGGTCGTCGTCTTCGGCGGTTGAAACTGCCGTCGAATCGTAAATTGTTACACGAAGCATAAATTTCTGAAAACATCATTTCTTGCATTTCCAGTTTGAAATTCTTTAAAGAAAGACTAATGTAAGTTTTTAAACTCCATTTTCATTTCAATATTTATCAAAGTCCGGTACTTTCTCTTCTGTACTGTTTTCATTCCTCTCTTGGGTTTTTGAAAGGATAGAAGAATGTTTTGCTTCATATCATACATATGTCCAAAATATGATTTATGTTTTTTAATGTTATCGTATGAGATTTTGATTATATATACAATCTATTGCTCACAAGTTTGATTGGTTTTTCTTTCCTTTTTTTCCCTTCATTATTTTCAGGCAATGACCCCCACAGTAGCACTGAAGGGACAAATTCGGTTAAACTTGTCAATGGAGGTTTGCTATCAAATGATATCTACACTGTTTGAAAGGTCACATTGTATAGAATTTGATTCTTTTGGCAGTAGCAGTTGTACAGGGAAGGACGCGCTCTCTGGTTGAGAGGTTTGAAAGGAGAGAGACATTAAATGGTGATGAGGTTCAGGCACATGATACAACCGCTCATATAATAACTGAGACTGCTAAAACAACCCCCATGCTGATGGGTTTTTGCCTACTTAAATGGTTATCTTTTGTGACTGATTTCAGCCGATACCCGCTGCTTGGTTGGGTTACTAGGCTTATATGTAATATTTGTTACACAAATAATTGCTTATATAACTGTAGCTTCAAGTCCAGACCCTGCTGCTAATGTTTGTAAAATCAAATTCAGTGCAGCTTTGTATAGCAGTTTTTCCAAATGTGGTTTCTTTGAAGCACTGCCCACCCCATGACACTCTGATTCGGAGAGAAATTCTAGAATTTCTCTGGAAGAAGAGAACTGAATTTTTTCTGGTTTGATCAATTTTCTCTGAATGGGTCAAAAAATAATTTTCTCTGGCATGTTTAATTATCTCTGTGATGTTTAATTTTCTCTAGATTTTTCTGATTTAGAATTTCTCTGGAAAAGAAGAGAGAACCGTAATTTTCTCTGGATACTTCAACCCAGAGAAATTCTTCAACCACCTCACTGTAGCACACAAATAACACACCATGACGCCCACTGAAATGGGTTATTAATATCGAATAGTTTATAATTAATTCATAGACATTAGAATAGATTGAGATCATTCTTATGCTTTCATCATCAAAATAAATATTTTCATTATTCAATTTCTGCCCACAGTGAAAGACTTTTTCATTAACCAGTAGACATAAATGCCCACTGTTATATTCCCCAAACCTACTGTGATGATTCCCAGCAGAGAGTTGGTTAATTGTAGATTTGACTGAGTTGGGTTTTTGGGATTGATGGATGAATGGATGAATGGATGATGCAAAGACATTCAATAATTCAAGCCATTGTTTTAGGTTTTTTTTTTTTTTTTTTTTTGGTGATGCAAAAAATTTCTCTGGTTTTAAAGAATTTCTCTGGATTGAATCCAGAGAAATTCTCTGGTGATGAGATTTTCTCTGTGAATATGTATCCAAGTCACTGAAGCCATCAAACTCCTTATTGAATTGCCAACTAGATCGACTCTCCAAAACTGGATTTAAAAGAGACTCCACTAGCCCAGTATGACCAGAGGAGCCAGAAGAGCAGAATGATTGTGAATTGGTTGGTAAGGTGTGGTCAATATAAGGGTTATGTATTTGAGAAGATTCATACTTGTGGAGATCTGTAATCATGGATGATTCAATAGAGTTGTTAGGACTAATAGAGCTGCCACTACAATTGCTGCAACAGTGAGTAATGCTATCATCTAAGTTGCTGCTTGGATCATCATGGTGCAGTGGCTGACTGGGCAATGAAGGATATTTCTCATTAAGTATTTTGTAGAAGGATTTCTCAACAACATGAAGAGTGAAGTCCTGGATTGTTGATTAAATGGCTTGCTATGTTTCCAGGTATGTTTTAATTGTTTCAAGGGGTTTACAAGTGAATTTCTCTGGTTGGTCATTCTGATTCAGAGCATTCTCATTCTGATTCACTGAATTGAATTTCACTGATTCAATTGAAAATTCAAGAATTTCACTGAATTGAATTCAGTGAATCAGTGGACTCCATCTTAATCAGTCCAATTTTACCAAAGAATAACACTAAATTGAATTTTCTCTGGTTTTGACCAGAGAATTTCTCTGAATTAAATTGAATTTTCTCTAGGTTTGGACCAAAAAATTTCACTGGATTGAATTTTCTCTGGTTGAATTTTCTCTGGATCGAATTTTCTCTGGATTGATGTTGAGGGACCTTAGACATTATAAAAATATTGAGTATGCTTTATGCTATAAAATCATAATACCAGGGACCTTAAAAAAAAACTTCCAATTTTTTAAGTAATATCAATTGTGGTTATCAAACAGATTTAATTAATTATCACTTAATACACTTACATTTAAGTGTTAAATCAAGTTATCAAACACCCCTTCAGATATAAGAGTTTGTAACTTTTTTTTGACTATATAAATCTTGAAAAAATTGAAGTTTAATTTTTTTTCATGAAAAGATTTACTCACAATGAGTTAAAAATTAACGTGATTAAATTTGTGATTGGACTAGAGGGTGCTGTTGGGCCCGTGGGGACCCACCACGGGTCCTGTTTTAATAATTTGAACCGTTCAATGTATAAAACTCGTCGAGTACTATATGCATGTAAAAATCACGTTGATCAGATATCGATAACTACATGATCAAATTAATTTTGTATAAAAAAAATAGATGATGAAAAAATAAACAGTTGACAGAAATCTAATCCGATGAAATAACTATCAATATCCGATCAACGTGATTTTTTTAACAGACATATAGTACTCAACAAATTCTACGCATCGAACGGTTCAGATTATCGAAACAAGACCTGTGGTGGGTCCTCACGGGCCTAACAGCACTCTCTAGTCCGATCGTGGACTGGAGGAAAGCCAAACCCTAATTTAATCTCTTTAATTTTTAACTCATTATGAGTAAATCTTTTCATGGAAAAAAATCAAATTAATCAAAAAAAATTGTAACGTAATCTTATCATATTTATTTTTATAAAATAGAGAAATATAAATTTGAAATTAATCTTCAATTTTTTCAAGATTTATATAGTCAAAAAAAAAGAGTTTCAAACTCTTCTATCTAAAGAGTGTTTGATAACTTGATTTTACACTTAAATATAAGTGTATTAAGTGATAATCAATTAAATCTGTTTGATAATCATGATTGATATTACTTAAAAATTTAAGTGCTTCCTACAATAATATAAGTTAAAACTTAAGAAAATTTTAAATCATATAAAAGTTACTTAAAGCATAGTTTGGGAAGTTGGTTTTGGTGAGTTAGGGGCTAAAATAGCCACAAAAAACAAAATAGGCTATTTTAGTCACAAAAAATAAAATATCAAATCTAATCCATAATCATTACACTCATCTCTCACAAAAAAAGCCAAAAAAGTCAAAAAGTCATTCCCAAACCAGGCTTTTTAGCCCCAGGCTAAAATAGTCAAAAAGTCAAAAAGCTAAAAAGCCAGCCCACTTCCCAAACGGAGGCTAAGTCTGACTGAATATAAAATTTTAAGTATCGATATAGATTATTATAAACTTACCACCACCACCATCGTTATCACTACCACCATCTCACCACCACGATTACTGCCACCACCATTATGCTATCACCACATTCATTGTCATTGTCATTATTGTCACACCATCATCATTTTACTATCACTATCATCGTTTACCACCAACATCGCCGCTATTATTACTATTACCATCATACCATCACAATCACTATTACCACTACTGTCATAATATAAAAATTAAAATATATAATTTTAAATAATAAATTTTAAATTTGATTTTATACATCAATTAACTTATTTTTAATTCAGCACTTAAATTTTTATCAAATAACTTTTTTAACTTTAAAAAATTAACATTTAATTTTCAATACTTAATTTTTAATTTTCAATTTTCCGATTTCAACTTTATCAAATACTCCCTAGGACCATCACTGAATAACTCTCTTAACCGACAGTGCAAGACCCAAAATTTTCGATTTTTTTTTAATTCCCATTAATTATTTGTATTTAGGGGTTGACGGCATGCTGTCTTAGGCCTTAGTATTTCGGATTCGTGTCAAAATTATTTCAATATTAATCTAATTTTTTTATTATTGTGTCGTGTTATTTTCAATCCATATTCAGTTCATGTCGTGATGATGTGTCACGTCAAAAAAGTTTCTTTTAACTAAAAATATCAACTATATGGAAAAAATTAAAAAATTCCTTGATAAATTAAATTTAATGAAACTAATCTCTATTAAATGAAAATAGTCATAAAAATATTTGATTTTCACTTAATTTTATTTTCGTAATTTATAAATATTATATTTTATTGTTATATTTTTTACTAAATTAACTTAAATAATAGACAAAAAAAAATATTAATTTTAATTAAAAAAACAAAAACAAAACCTATATTAAATTTAAAATTATATTTTATATATTTTTAAAAAAAATTAGATGTAATTACATGAGAAATTAAAAAATGTCCGGACACTAAAGTGGAAATGATATTAAATATGTAAGTAATTCTTTATTATATAAATTATCTGTGTCAATTTTATATTACACAAATTTGATATTAACCTGACATATTTAATATTTGTATTATGATGTCATATTATATACATATTCATATTAAAAAATAATCAATTCTAACTTACTAGTTTTATATACAATTTGAATCATATCATCATATCATATCGTGTCCCAAATTCTGATATCATCCTCTTTATTTTTTTATATATTTATTTATAAAAAAAATTAAAAAATTAACTTTTAACCAATATATTAAAATAACTCTACATTACTAATAAACTTTGCACCCAATCATGGTTTTGGTGGGCCCCGCCACAATAAAGCATCATCGACATGTACAAGTGCAGGATTAGGTTGTTCATCTATCCATTTTTATTATTTTTCATTTGATGATGTGTGAACATCTTCTAATACTTTATTTAAACAAAACTTGCTTGAACTCACTTATCCTCCTTTCCAAGCCAATGGCGACTTCAATACGGAGACTGAGACCCCATTAAAAAAAAACACCCAAGACAAAAAAAAGGAACTGTGAAATGCGTGGGCCCATTCTCCATTATAATTATTTGGGTCCCACATCTGCGCAAGCATGGCCCCACTTTGTCATGAATTTTTTTGTTCCTCTGGCGCCCGTGACCCTCAAGGCAACCCGTGAATGATTACATTCGGTGAGATATTCATGGGACTTTGGGACCCACTACATTAGCAACTTTGCACAGTTTCCACATGTTTGTCTATGACCAAACAGTGCTCTGTTTCTTCTCTTTCTTTTATCCCCGCAATTAAAAAAATTATCCGTGTCACAAAATTACACATTTCACATTCATTTTACTCACGTGCTTTTTGACTTAAATTTTTCTATTAATTCTTATTATTCTAAGTTAAAAAATGTTTGAGACCCTAATTTTTGTGACTCAAATGACTTAAAATTGTCAAAACGACGTCGTTTTGAGAATTTTAATGTTGTTTTGTACTCAAAACGACGTCATTTTGACAAATTCGAGCCATTTGAGCCACAAAAATTAGGACTCTCTACCATTGCTGTTCTAAGTTACATAATTTTCTCTACATATCAATTTTAATTAATTTTATAAAATCAATTTAAAATTTTTTTTTTCAAATGAGAGATATTGCAAAACTTCATTTTAAAAAAATTATTAATTTTAATAGTTAAATTGAACAAAATTTAAATGAAACTTAAAAAGGCAAATACCAAAATTTTGGATCAAACCATAAAAACCCTACTTCATATGGAAGAAAATCTAAAAATTTATATTAATGTAAACATCTCATATCTTACATAATAGACGAATAAATAAACCCAAAATATGAAACAACATGGAGTTCATGTCTTCATGTCCAAGACCTTGATTTTTTAATTCTTTTTGGTTGTTTTTACAGTGTGATCCAATTGAACCCCATCCAAAGCAACCCAAGACGAGACTAATGGCGATGGTGCTCACACTCCACCGGAATGACTGGGAACCTAGCAGTGTCAGTACAGTAGTCATACACCAAGTGCCTGGCCCTGACCCACTTCAGCTGGTGACTCTGGTGCACACTCAGCTCCGCCATTGTTGGCTCGTCCCACCAATACCTCTTCTGTCCGCCGCTGCTGCACCGCCGTGCATTTTCTGCGTCCGCCACCGTGACAGGGCACTCACACGCATCAATTTCAAAGCCCGTGTAGGTGGCCACGAATGGTGCGTTGGTCCAGTTTGTCTTCACTCGGCCTCCCTGCGTCGCCCAATCGTCTGCGTTCCAAATCGAGCTGAACACTCCCATTGCTTGGTCCTTCGGGAATGGTATGCCTCTGTGTTCCAAGTTCGAGTGTACCCTAATGGGTGTCCCATCCACCAAAAATCTGAAAACAAAAACACAATCATCATCTGCGCTTTTCAGACCCATATGAGAGAGAGAGAGAGAGGGGCTTACACAACTTGGCGCTGGTTCCAGAAAATGGAGTAGGAGTGGAAGTCCTTGGTGGGGTCGAACCAAAGGTTCAGCCTTTGCTCTCTGTTACCGACTCCGTTGACATAAACGTTGGTCTGAACCAGGTATGGCTCACCAGTAGTGTTGCCCAGGAACTCGAAATCGAACTCGTTGTGATATGCACCGTCTGATGACATCTGTGCCCACATCAACAAACAAAATTGAACCCAGTACAAAAATATCAGTAAAACGGTGGCTTTGAATAGTAAAGAAAATATTATCAAATAGAGGAAAGTTTTGATTTCACAGTAACGTTGACATATGATAATAGTACAATAAATTAATGGTTCATGGACCAAATAGTGGGTAGGAGAGCTTTTAAATGTGAAAGTAAATCACAGTCGCGAGGCTGAAAGGAATGGCTAGCTAAAGCTACTAACTACCCATTCATGAATCGAAATGATGCAAAATAATGTAAGTTTTCTGCAAGTGGGAAGCGAACATAAATGCCAAATCAATGGACTGTCATCAGTGCCAGAAACAGATTATTGATTGAAACTCGTAATATCATCTTCAGTACCTCACATCTTCAGTGTGAGGTACTGAAGATGTGAAAAAACAAGTCCATAAACTTACATAGAAAGCAGTGACAGTTCCAGCAGAGTCACCCTCCACGAGCTTGATCTGAATGTTGACTTTCCCAAACAAATACTTGCTTTTGGATGAAAACCCAGCACCTGAAATTGCATGTGTGAGAGTAAATCAATTTATGAGCTCCGAATAACAATACTGAACAATAAACAAAAACAATAGAATGAAGAGAACAGAGGATCGGTGTAAAACTAGTGAAACCCAAGAGTATTACAGAAAAATTCACAGTTTGATGAAGAAAATAACAAATAAATTACCAGAATAGTTATCTAGTTTCATCTTGAGAAGCTCTCCTTCATAGGTGAAATGGTCCATTGCCCATCTGGGCTGAAACAACTCATCAAACCTTGATGACTCAACCGAACCCACCATTACAACTGCAACAGAGAAAGCCAACATCACACACGCGATAGACATTGACAGAGAACGAGCCATCACTGAGAGAGAGAGTAGATCAGTGAAGCTTCCACACTGGAAATGTTCTTTGGAGACCAAAGCTAGCCAATGCGGGCATTTTATAGCCAATCTTTGTTGGCTTCCGAAACAAGAGACATATGGCACGTCACGGTCCACGTAGGATATGAGGCCTCGAAAATTGAAATAAAAATCAAATTTTATAGCCGTTGTCGCTTGGGTATGGGGTTAGCTGGCCAAGGGCTGGTCCTGTGCGATGGCGATGAGGGAGGCACGCATCCGTACGACTTGTCACTGTTTGGAAAAAAGGATGAGCACAGATCTCATCCAATGCAATTTAGCCACGTGGACTCTTACAGCTGGTCACTGATACGGTCCAGTTGTCACTGCCAGAAGGAGTTAAAAAGGGGATTCCCCCCTCTCTCTCTCTCTCTCTCTCTCTCTAACGAAATCAATTTTCCGATATTTCTCTCTTTTGATCCAATTCCACCACAACCCTCGTGCGTGCACAATAGCGCCCTACTCGCCTTTCAACTTTACAAGAACGACCCCTAAACAATTTTAAATTGTTTTTTTTTGGATACGTTACACACAGTTATTTTGTATATTGTTTATTTTTTGATTTTTTTTTCTTCATATTACTAAAAGACATCTATTAAAAAGGTAATTTGATAAAAATAAATTAATAAACAATTTATTTGAGATGTCCTCAAAAGAGGCCTAATCTCTAAGGTTTATGATAATTACATAAATTTTCTCTGAGATTTATAAGATGACACTAATTTTTTCTCAAGTTCACTTTTGAATTTCACTTTTCTCCTGTTAATTATCGATTGTCGTGTTTGTTATCCCTCATGAGTGGTAGGATTGGAGTAATAGTAAGGTTAGACCTATAAAAATATGTGTGGTTGAGGAAAATTATGATTGGATTATTAGTCCAGCTAGATTGACAATCCCCTATACAACCAGATGAACAAAGCTGAAGAAAGTATGGGATTGAAAAAATAGTGAGGGTATTAAGTGCTATTTTATTTTTTTAATTTTTTTTTACCTAAGTGCAACCTGTTACTTGTAAAAAAAAAATTTATATTTGTTTTAGAATATTTTTAAATATAGAATTTTTTTTTAATTTTATATAAAAATAATTTAACAATTTCATCACTAATCATCACTCTTACTATCATCAAAATAAACACACTTTTACTTAATCACCTCATTAACAATCTCGACATTAACAATCACAACTACACACCAATTTATCCACTACCACAACATCATCATACCCTTGACAAATTCATTTAGGCTTCGTTTGGAAAGTGAGTTGGCTTTTTGGCTTTTTGGCTTTTTTGGTTATTTTAGCCTGGGGCTAAAAAGCCTGGTTTGGGAATGGCTTTTGGCTTTTTTGACTTTTTTATGAGAAAATGAATGTAATGATTATGGATTGGATGTAATATTTTGTTTTATTGGGCTAAAAAGCCTATTTTATTTTTTGTGGCTAAAATAACAAAAAAAAACCTCAAGATTGGCTTCCCAAACAAAGCCTTAACATCTGGCATCTAGAGAAAGAAATAGAGAGGGGACGATCGTCACCACCACCACTACTACAATTGCAACTCTTTCAATCCGATGTCACTCATCCATAAATAAATAAATAAATAAATAAAAAGAAGTAAAGAGAGTGATGGACAACCAACACCACCATTACCATTTACCGCTACAATTATAACTCTAATCCCTTCTTTTTTGAACGGTGATGAGGATGAATAAAAAGAGTTCAAATAAAAATGGGAAAGGATGAAGAACTAAAAAATGGTGATTGGATCTATTACAGCATCTCCAACGGTGCATTACTTTTTTCATCAAATTTGAGTAAAAAATAGCTCATTTTCTCAATCTGATACGGCGAGCTCCAACGGTGTGCATCAAAAGGGAAAGGTTGTCTGGAGGGTTGATCGGTAAGGCTTATGTACAAGCTTTGGGTTCAGGGTGAGGCATTAAACACAGTGATTGAACACCATCTTTGTCCACCACAAGTACTTCACCTAGATAGACCTCTCTCTCATATGTAGCCTCAATTAGATCCAAAGCACAAGTCTCAGAAGCAAACACAACAGCACCATTGCTCCTCCTACCCATCACCAATGGTCGAAACCCATACGGGTCTCGAACCGCAACCAATTTATCTTCAGTCAAAAACACCATCGAATAAGCCCCTTCAAGCTTCTCACAGGCCTCAACAATCCTAAAAAAGAAGGGTCTCATTTTGGATATCGTGATTAAGTAAAGAACCACCTCTGTATCAAAACTAGTTTTGAAAATTAAACATTTTTTAGCATTAAAGACCCAGCAGTGGAGTAGCGAACATGGCCAATTGCGATGTCGCCGGGAAGCTGATCAAACTTTGATTCGTTGAAGACGTCGGAGACGAGGCCAACTCTGGTGATTGATTGGGTAAAGCAAAATGAAGTAGATTGAAACAGCTGTATGCGCGGGTCGACCGATGGGTCGACCGACCGGACGTCCAGCAGGTTGACCGGTGGGCCCACTTGCAACGTTACAGCACAGTGAATTGGTGAAGGCTCACGCACGCGGATTCTCACTTTGGTGAAAAATTTGCTTCATTCTTAATTTGATATCAGTTTGGTGAAACCATTGGAGCAAAAAAAGTGATTTTTTTCATCAAATTCAAATTTGATACTGAATCTGATGCAACGTTGGAGATGGTCTTACATAATTAAATAAATAAAATCAAATAATGAGTGAATAGTACTTAAAAATTGTAATTAGTAATTAGTAGCATTTATTTATTTATTTTATTAAACAAAATAAAAATAAAATTTTATTAAAATTTAATGTAAAATTTACATTTGACAAAAACATTAACCGATGCATTGAAATTCCTTTTAGGTAAATTTTTAACTGTGATGAGGATGAACAAAAAGAGTTCAAATAAAAATGGGAAAGAATGAAGAACAAAAAAATGGTGGTTGGATCTATTAGATAATTAAATAAATAAAATCAAATAATGAGTGAATAGTACTTAAAAATTGTAATTAGTAATTAGTAGTATTTATTTATTTTATTAAACAAAATAAAAATAAAATTTTTATTAAAATTTAATGTAAAATTTACATTTAACAAAAACATTAACCGATGCATTAAAATTCCTTTTAGGTAAATTTTTAGTTTACGATTTAGGATAATACTTCGTAGCTCGAAATTCCGTTGCCCCGAATGGCTCGACTGCCCAAGTTTTTGAATTTTTTTTTTTTTCCTTTTCTCTCTGAAACAGAGAGGGAAGAGAAGAAAGATAGAGAAGAATGAGAGAAGAGGGAGGGAGGGAGAACTGAGAACCAAATACATCAACAATCCCAATACATCATCATCAATAACAACCAAATGTAGAATCAACAATACATCATCAATCTGAAAAAATGAAAAAATACATCATGAACAGCCAAATGAAAAAATGTAGAATAAAAAAAAAAAAAAAATGTAGAATCTAAATTTTTTTTCAACAGATCTGTGTGTATACATCATCACCAACAGAGAAGGGAGAGAAGAAAGAGAGGAGACGGTTCGACCGGGCTGGTTGCAGGGAGATCGGAGGCGGCAGCGACGATGGCGGCGTCGATCGACGGGGACGATGGTAGTGGTGATCGACGGCCAAGCCCCTCTCTCTCTCTGTGTTCTGTGTTCCCTCTTTCTCTCTCTCTCTCTCTCTCTCTCTGCCAGAGATATAAGAGAAAAGCAAAAAAAAAAAAAAAAACTGCCGAAAACGACGTCGTTTTGGACAGTCGAGCCATTCAAGGCAATGGAATTTCGAGCTACGAAGTATTATCCATAATTTAATTCATTCCATAACAAGATATGACAAACACAATTTTTGTGGAATAAATTACACTCACTTCTTTTGGAATTTAAAAAAAGAAATACAATAAATTTCATAATTTTAATATAATTAAATCAAATTTTCTTAAAATTTTAATTCGCACAATCTAACGAATTAGTTAATTTGTCTTTTAATATATTTTTTCTAAATTTCAAAAGAGTTGAGTTTAATTTATACTACCCTCTATAAAAAAAAATTGTACAAAATTACAATCTAAATTACAAATACATTCATTGAGATTTGATTAAAATACGAATCGTCCCTGTAGTTTTGAAAATTACATTTTATCCTTTGAGGTTTCTAATTTTATAACAAATCGTCCATTTATTAATAAATTACCAAGTCAATTAACTGTTTTTAATAATATTAGAAATATATTTTAATTAATAATTTATGTAATTTTATTATTATATAGGAGAACAATTATGAATTTTATTTTTTTAGTTAATTCTGTTAAATAAAATATTATAATAAGGGAGTATTTGTAATTTTTTAAACCACAAAAGACAATCTTTACATTAAGCAAATTTCAGGAGATATATTTGCAATTTATCCTTCTTTTAATTATTGGGAAAATCACATGTCAATGAAAAGTGTAATTTTGTTTACCAACTGATGAAGGTATGAGATTTCTTTATATATTTGAATGTATAAATTATTTGTACTTTTATTATTTTAGGATAAATTATAAATACATTTTTTTGATATTTGTTTAAAATATCGATTGTCTTTTATGGTTTAAAAAATTACAAATACCCCTTTATTGGAATGTTTTATTTAACAGAATTAATTAAAAAAAAAATTCATAATTGCTCTCCTATATAATAATAAAATTACTTAATATTATTAAAAACTGTTAATTAATTTGATGATTTATTAATAAAATAAGCAATTTGTTATGAAATTAGAAATCTCATGGGATAAAATATAATTTTCAAAACCACAGAAGACGATTTGTATTTTAATCAAATCTCAAGCAGTATACTTATAATTTATCCATTATTTTATAAATATTTTTTCACTCTCCATTTTTTTAATATATTTTTTTTAATTTTTGGACATCCCGTGGATAACACGGGTTCGCCTGCGCGTATGAGAAGGGGCTGTACTGAAATGAAGGGGCATTCACTTTGTTATTGTTTTAACTTTGCAGACGGCAAAGCCAGCTGGAGAGTGAAGGGCCACACTCTACAGTACCATCATATTTTAGGATAATTTTTTTTAAAGTTTAAATTTTAAAATTTTCAAAAAATTATAGAATTTTATATCGCTCGGATCTCGTTTCGAAAATTTAGGAGGTTGGTTTGTGTTTTGAAATAAATTTTTGAAAAAAATTAAGGAGAAAGTTTAGAATTTTTTTAATTTGTTTAGTTGTATATTTTGAAAATAATTTTGGAGTTTGAAAATTTGGAATGATTTGATATTTCATTGTAATTGAATAAATATGTGTGATAGAAAAAGTGATTGAGAAGAATAGAGGAGAGACGAGAGAGAAAAAGTGATTGATTGATGTGTAATAAAGAGAAGTAATTTTGAAATTTTCTTGAAAAAATTTGCAATCAAACATGTTTTTGAAATTTTCTTCTAAAAACATGTTTCAAAACACAAACCAAATATACCCTTATTATTCATAAAAAAAAAAAAAAATAAGTTAGGCTTTATTTGGCATAATCTATCATAGGGTTCGTTTGGGAATGACTTTTTAGCTTTTTTAACTTTTTATGAGAGAAAAAATGTAATGATCATAGGTTGGATGTGATGTTTTGTCTTATTAAGTTAAAAATTTTATTTTATCTTTTTGTAACTAAAATAATCCCAATCCTGCTTCCCAAACGAAGCCATAATATACTTTTTTATTCTTTTATCTTTTTCAGGTCACATCATCTCTTTACTTTTTATATATTTTGTGATAAAAAAAATAAAAAGGACACGTATTTATAACATCCTAAACAATCTCTTAATCTAATAATTGTATTATTTTTATTTTATTATATTTATGTTTTTTAAAATAAACAATAAATATATTTTAAAAATATTTATTCTTAGGAGACAAATGTGCTAAAATAAAATAAAAAAATTACTTTTTAAAAATAAACGCGATGTAATAAAAAAGATAAAAATTATTAGATAGATATAAAGTCTTTTTAATAAATAATATACAATAAAAATTATCAAAATAAAATCAATGAAAAATCTCATGAATTTCTCTAAATTTTTTTTAAAAAATATATCAACCTTTTTTCTCTTTCAATTTAAATTGGTGATTTTTAACTGGATGAAATAAGCATCGTTTTGGTAGCCTAGAGATGTGTGCCATATTAAATTGGATTTTTTTCATTTTGAGTAAAGGATTTAAATTTTCAGTGAGATATTATACACAAACAAAAAATATATATATAAAATATATATACAGAATGCTATATTAAAGTGAGTATGGGATTAGCAAAAAAAAATCACATTTTTCTTTTATAAAAAAAAAAAATTGTCTTTGGTTTTTTAGTTTGTTTAAGAAATTTATTTTTAAGTCTGTCTAATGTAGAACAATTTAAAAAAATCAAAAAAAAAAGTTTCACTAAACACAAACAAAAAACAAAATCTTTTTTTTTTTTATAACATATATGCCTAGTCAAGTAAAATAAAGTTGTAAGAAGAAAAAAAAAAAAAAAGGCAATAAAAAAAGATTTTAAAAAAATGTAATTCTAGACACACTGCATTGTGATCCTATTAATTTAAAATAAAAAATTTACCAAAATGTCGTTTAATTATAAAAAAAAAAATCTTATTATTGTCATAGATAATTATGTACAAATATGCAGAAAAAAATTTCATATAAAATTTAAATAATATTTATGACTAAGTTGTCGTTCATTTTAAACAACATTTATATATGAATATTTTTTAAAAATTATTAAAAATGAGTAGGGGCTTGTGGGGCAGGTGGAGTACAGGTAAATAATCATAGGTGTTAGTTTAGTGGGTGATGATTAGGGTTTAGATATTTGCTCCTTTTCAATTCTCAAGTTTGAATCTCTTAGTTAGCAAATGTATATATTAGAGTTACGGACCGCAGGGTGTAACAAGATTTATTTGGGCGGTAAGAATTTAGATCAAGTTTGGCATAACTTAAATAATATAAAAAGTCAAAAATATCATCTTATTTAAACCACATCACCTCTCTAACATATTACATCAAACCCAACCCAAACCCAACCCATATAAGTCAATAAATCAAAAAATATATTTTTTTAAAACATCCCAAACCATCTTATCTGCGTAAGCTGATTCAGAATATATTACCTAACAAAAAAAAAAAAAACTAAATAAAAAGAGTACAGGCTGAATTTGTCCGCATCCCGCTGTGTGATTTTTCGTAGAATTATTTAGGTTCAATTTGGGGACATCAATAAAAGTTAAATTTTGATTTTCAATTTATTTTAAGTCATATTAATTTTCTATTATATATATATATATATATGTATATTTTTAAAAAAATTAAAAAAATAACTTTTAAACAACTTCTCCAAAACAATCCTTAGAGAGGTTTTTTTTTAATCAGGATCCCCTCCTTAACTTTCCTCATTGATTCCCTACTTGTTGGGTCATTGAGCTCACTTTTGGACCCAATTTCAATAATTCGAACTATTCACATTTTAAGATTTATTAAGTATATTATAACTATAAAAAATCAAGTTGATCGGATATAAAAAATTACGTGTTTGGATCATCGAACTAAAAATTATTTTTTTAAAAAATTTAATAAATAGTTTTCCAAACACATACTTTCTGATATCCGATCAACTTGATTTTTTACAGGTATAATATACTTAACAAATTTTAAAATGTGAACGGTTCGTATCATCGAAATTGAGCCCAAAAGTGGGCCCAAGAATCTTACAAGTAGGGAGTCAAGGAGGGATCAGATTTTTTTTTTTTTTTTTTGAGGGTCTAGTTTAGTTTCAGTTAGAGATTGAAATTGAATCATCCACTCAGAACTCTTTTTTTTAAAGTGATTATCAGTAACCTTCAATTTTTTATAATTATCAGGCCTCGTTTGGGAAGTAATTTTTTTAGCTAAAAAGTCAAAAAATCACTAAAAAAATCAAAAAGTCAACAACTCATACAAAAAAATCAAAGATTCAATTTTCTCTCTATTTTTTGCACATCTTTTCGTAAAAAGCTAAAAAGTCATCTTAAAGATATTAGTTTTTTTTACATCAGATTTTAGCTAAAAATTCAAAAAGTTACTAAAAAAGTCTGTTCGCAAATAAGCCCTCAATAGATTCTACTTTTAAAACTTATTAACCATTAATTGATAAATTTATCTCAATCTCTTTTATTTTTAGCAATAAATTGACAATGATAAATTTATCAGTCTAGACCTATAAATAAATAAGTTTAGTTAATAGACTGTTTGGTAAATATCTATTCAACAAATTACTCTAAAATTATTCTATAATAAATTACTCATTTAAAAAATTACAACAATTCTACACAAAAAAAAAAAAGTCTAAAAAATCCGAATTCACTTCGACAAAAAGTCACTTTTGTATTTTTAACTCATTTTCAATCGTATCATCTTTTATTTTTATATATATTTTTTTAAAAAAATTAAAAATTTAACTTTTAATCATCTCTCAAAAAGACCCCTATATATGTAAGAGAGAGATGAAGACAAACGGTAGTGGTTACTGGTTAAGATTGCACACAGCGGTGGTCATGTTTTGAGCATGTATACTATTTGCAGATAATAAATGGGTTTGCTCTCTCTCTCTCTCTCTCTCTCTCTCTCTCTATATATATATATATATCATCTTTATGGAGTGGGTGATGGAAATCATGTAGGCCACTTTAATTATGCCACTGGCACAGAGGGATCCACATCACTCAAAAAGTCCCTTTTTTTTTTTTAAAAAAAAATATTATTTATATATAGGGAACGGATTCTTTCCTTCATATATGTAACTAGATAAGGGAGTTTTTTAAAAAATTGTGTACTTTCTTGACTGTTTTTTGGAAAATTAAATTTTTTATTTTTCATTTTTAGTGATTTTTTTAAATATTTTACATAATTTTTTTATTTTTGAAATACATTTAATATATAGTTAAAAGGTATAATATTTGTGAACTTTAAAAAATTCATTAAATATAAAAAAATATAAATCTTTTTTTTAATATTTTTTAAGTGAGTTTTTATATTTCGTTGTATTCAATAATTTTTTTAAAAATTTTTATTTTTTAAGTATATTAAGATTAAGTGGATCTAAAATGTTACAAAAATTTATTAAAATATTTTTAAAAAATCACTAGAAATACAAAAATACAAATTAAAATTTTTAAAAATTATTTTTAAAAATTCCAAACCAAACAGAAACATAAAAACTAAATATAAAATAGTAATGTTACGGACCCAAACATAAAAACTTAGAAATTATCCAAAATTTCACATTAATAACTCAGATTCATTTCATATATGGATCTCACATTTTATCAAAGTGCACTTATCTTTTTAAATCATCCCAAACAACCCACAAAAAGTGCACTTATCTTTCTCCAATCTCTATCACACAACCCACTTCTGGGTATATTCTAGGTCCCAAAATTCTGGCACCCTATCTTTTTTTAATATAAAATGTATAGATATGAGATAAATATATATATATATATATATGTGTGTATAAATGTATTCTCATCTATAGATGTGAATATTTGTATTATATCTGTGTATTTTGTGACTTTTTGCTTAAAAAAATATAAAATAATTTATAGTTTTGACATAAAGTATATTAATTTATTTTATAATAGGTTATATGAACAGTAATTAGTATAAATAATTTGAAAATAAAAAAATAAATAGAGTGAATACATTTTTTTTTTATATTTCTATGACTAACGAATTTGTTATAAAATATTTAATTTTATGTGAATCAAAATCTTTAAAAAGTTTAATGTAATTATGTTGGCTACATATTTTGTACAAGTCAATTATAATTCGACATGTGGCAGAATAAGGGTAATACAGGAAGACTATTCAAGTCTTCGATCTTGATCGTACACGTGACAGTTAGTATTGGTTATTACGAGATCTGAGTAGCAGTGGATCAACAAAGAGATGCAAGGTGATGTGGCTTCAACGTTACTCACATTTAAATTCAAATTTAGGAGGGAAACCTAACTGCAAGTGATGGCACAGTGGAGCTAATTATAAGGCAACATGATCAGCGATCATGGAGGAGCAGTTCGACGGTTGGAAATACAGTTCGATGGTCATCCTCAAGAAGTATAAATAGTAGAGAAGGCCTAGAAAAAGCCCCAGACTCAGATCCAAAAAACCAGTCTTATTATACTTATTTTCCTTTCCAGTTTTACATTTCCAATCTTTCATTTCCTGTACTTTAAATTCCTGCACTGCACGTCGTTCATAGGAGTAGTTTCAAGTAGATTGTTGCTGTAAACCTCTACGAGGCTGAGTTTGGATCATTGTAAGTTTTTCATTTTAATGAAATACTTCAACTGTTATTCATTTAATTGTTATTTTGCTTAATTCTCCTAAATCAAGCCACGAGTAAAAGTCCTCTTCATTGAGGCTGAAAGAACTAAAACACATTCGTCTGATAATTGGTTGGCAATTAATTTTCTGTAAGGACTGATTGATCCTTGCTGGCACGCTCGCAATTACAATAATAACCTTCGAAAGCCAAAAAGCCAACATATATTTTTGGGGTTAAGTATATGTTATCTAAACCTATGTTGAGGGGAAGAATTGGCAAATGGATATTAGCCTTATCAGAATTTCATTTAGAATATGTTCCCCAAAAGGCAGTAAAAGGACAAGTTTTAGCTAATTTTTTGGCAGACCATCCATCTCAAACAGAAAGCCAAGAAATAATGGAACTTGGTATGGCTAGTGTTGAACCATGGCAAATGTGGTTCAATGGATCAAAAGTCAATGGCCTAATTGGAATTGATATAGTGATTAAATCACCACAAGGAGTAGAAACCACACATGGTTTCGGGGTGGATGAGATTACTTGTTCTAATAATCAAGCTGAATATGAAGCCTTAGTTGTAGGACTAGAAATTCTTATTGGATTACAAGTGCATGCAGTTGACATATTTGGAGATTCTCAATTGGTGGTTAACCAAATGAAAGGGATTTTCAAATGTCAAAGTATAAGTATGTTGCCATACTATGTTGTTGCATTACATCTGCTTTCTCAATTTCAAATAGCAAATGTAACTCATGTTTCAAGATTCTTGAATAATAGAGCTAATGATGTGGCTCAGAAAGTTTCGAATTTCAAGAGAAGGGATAATGTTCAAAGGGACATAAGCCAAACAACATTTCAGAAATTAATACCACCCTTAAATAAAAGGAATGTGGTCTTGGAAGTCAGTCATAATGACTTACGAGAACAAGATTGGAGGCATCCAATAATGCAGTATCTGGTTGGCCCATCTTCAAAGGCCAGTAGAAAAATTAAATTGCAATCTATGCAATACATGATATATGGTAATGCTCTTTACAAAAGGGGGGAGATGGTCTATTGCTGGAATGTTTAGGCCCAAAAGAAGCATTGACAGCTATGGCTGAGGTTCATGAAGGCATCTGTGGTGCTCATCAGCCTGGTGTGAAGATGAGATGGTTGCTTCGAAGGCATTCCTACTATTGGTCAACTATCCTTAAAGACTGCATAGAATATGCAAGAGGTTGTCAGACATGTCAAAAGCATGGCACAATAAGGCATGTGCCCATAACTGACTTGCATGCAGTAGTGAAGCGTTGGCCATTTACAGGATGGGCCATGGACATGATGGGGAAAATACACTCACCTTCTTCGAAGCACCATTGTTTCATTTTGGTAGTCACTGATTACTTCACTAAGTGGGTCGAAGCTAAGCCATACAAAGCTGTAGACCAAACTGATGTCATTGGATTCATTAAGGATTTAATCCATAGATTTGGTATCCCACAGACTATAACTGTTGATAATGGGACAGTATTCGATGGGAAATGTTGAAGTCTTTTGTGGCAGAGTTTGGAATTAACCTTATTAATTCCACCCCCTATTATACACAAGCCAATGGTCAAGCTGAATCATCCAATAAATCCTTGAAAAAAGGAATACAAAAGGTTGTGGAAGACAATCCCAGGGATTGACATAACTTATTGTTGGATGTATTGTGGGCTTATAGAACTTCCCCAAGGTCAAGCACAAGAGTCACTCCTTATGCCTTAGTATATGGGCATGATGCAGTGTTACCTGTGGAAATTAATGTTAAATCCTTGAGGGATAGATGCCAAGACCAGTTAGATCTTGAGCAATACCATCAGAGTATGTGCTTGGAATTAGAAAGCATAGATGAAGCTAAAATTCTAGCATTAAATAGCATTCTTTTTCAAAAGAAGAAAGCAGCAAAAACTATAATAAAAAAGTTAAATACATTGGCTTTGATGAAGATGATTTGGTATGGAAGACAATACTCCCAATAGGGATTAAAAGCCATAAGTTTGGCAAATGGTCACCTAATTGGGAAGGACCATATCAAATTCATAGAGTCCTGCCTTTTGGAGCATACCATTTGAGAAATTTAAATGGATACATACATCCCAAAAAAATTAATGGCAGATATTTGAAGCCTTATTTTCCAACCATTTGGGAAACACAAGGAATAAAATAAACATTAAGTACAAGAACACGAGAATACTCAAATGATAAATAAGAATTTGTTCTTCATAAAGAGTTGAATACATTCTGCCATAAATTGGCCCAGAAATCATTACAATGTCTCAGTTGTTCTTTTACAATGGATGTTCTATTCTTAAATGATGAGAACAACTGGATGGCTGTGGTTATTTCCTGCTTTCGGTCAGCCAGTCCTTGGTTGGTGATCTGCAGTTTGGTGTCAGTTCAGATTAAGGCCTAGTTCACTGCAGATAGCTCCTCCTCAAGTTGAGCTTTCTTCTCCAGTAGTTGAGTTCGAAAGTGGGAGACAAAAGAATGTTGTTCCTTTAGTTCTGATACCTCAGTATGTACTGTGGAAACAAAGCTCTGATCTTCAACCAATTTCTCCTCTGTAGCCTTGGCAGCATGGCAAATGTTGATATAGAAGTCAATAGTGGCTACTGCCTGAGATAAATGATTTGAGACAGTCATGCCAGATTGCTCAACAATTTTGCAGCACTGAAGGAAGCCATTTCTTATTATAGGTCTCTCTAAGGCCTCGCAGGGAATCCTCGAAAAGGATGTCAATAGCTCCAGGCAGTTGTCCAAGTCTATCAGAGATGAAGAAGGCTTACTACTGGAGGAAGAGCTTTCAAAAATTTCTAGCAAGGAATCAGCCAAAACTAACGGCTCAATCTCATCACTAGCCATTGGAGAGGTAGAAGGCAAGTCGAAGAGACTAGCTAGTCTTGCTTCAAAAATGTCTACCTCATCTGTGGACATGAAGGGGGCAGAAAGGGTTTTGGTGGAAGGCACAAAGGACTGCATAGGGATAGGAGAAACGGGTGGAGCATCTTCAGCAGTCTCTATGGTTCTAGCCACCAATAAATCAAGGGAAGAAGGGCTGGAACTAGGCAAAGGTAATAAACTACGAGTTTGAGAGCTGCCAGCACCCTCTATAGGGGAATCAGCTACCATCAAAGAGAAGGTAATAGCTGGAACTTCCTTAGGAGGAGAAGGAAGAGCAAGGCTCGAAAGAGAATTAAATTGAGATAGGTCAAAAGACAAGTAAAGAAGATATGGAGTTAAACCAAAAGAAAGTGATGCAGGAATACTTGGCCTTAGGAAGGGTATAGAAAATATAGGGCCTGGAAGTGGCAGAATTATTTGAATGTTCTCTACATCTTGAGTTTGTTCCACTTCAACTGAAACTGAGGTAGTCCTTATTGGAAGAACAGGCTCAGTAGTTGTTGCTGCAAAAGAAGAAGTACAAAGTAATGTCAAGTCTTAGTACCTAAAATCTAACAAGGAAAAACAATAGAGGCTTGAAAGAAGTTACTTGTTTCAGAAGTGATAACAACCATAGGAGAGCTATGAAGGGAATAGTGTTCAGCAATATGTTGCCTTCTTGCAGTTTCCCTTTGGATTGCATCAGCAGCAACAGCTTCATCTCTTAAGAATTGCTGCTGCCGTCTCTTCTTAGCTCTCTCAAAAACAATTATGGCCTTAGAATGTTCCTGCTCCACTGCCTCATGAATAGGGTCTTCGACCAAATCAAAGGGGGAGACAGTCATCTTCCTTCTCTTTTTTCTCTGTATTGGTACTACCTGTTCCTTCTCAATTTCTCTCTCTTCGATTTGGGATTCAGATTCCTTAGAAGTGAGTTCCTCTGTCGCTACTCTGGCAATTGTCTCATGAGTAGGATCTTGAGCCAAATCAGAAGAAGAGACAGTTACTCTCTTTCTTTTTTGTAAGTGTGTTTCTTACTCTTGAGCTTCTTCTTCTTCTTGTTCTGCCAATTGAACTTCAGGTGCTTCCTTGACAAGATCAGGCAAGAGTTTCCTTTTCTTCGTTTGCTGTTTGCTCTTGAGGAGATGTAAAGCTTGGGTCTTCTGAAGAGAATCTCCTTGTGAAGCACCCGCACCACCTTCACAAAAGAAGAACTAAAGGTAAGGCTAAGAAGCATTATAAAAAAAGATAAAAGGAGAAGAAACAAGGGTATCTACCTTTCTTAGAAGCAGCCCGAGTAACTCTAGGAGGAATGGAAGCAGCAGGAGTAGACTGTGTGGTGGCAGGCACATGAACTGAAGTGGTAAGAGCAGTGGAAGAAGTGGCAACTCCAGCTCCTTTGGGTTTGGATTGGGGCACATCCAGCACCATTAATAAGTCTTGAGCAACAATGGCCAAGTATACTTCCATGTTGGTCACTCACCAGTTTTGGTACCTCTTCAATGGGTTACCTTGAGGAATGAAAGGGATATATTCAAAATCGATCAAGTCCTGTATAAACTTAAAAGTTGCCTCTTCTAGTCTGGACCTTCGAACCTTTAAATCCCTGCTAGTGAGACTTAGATTGGTGTTACTGCAGAGAGGTATTGGGACCCTTGTGAGAAGCCAAATTGTCTAGCAAATTGAGCAGGACAATAGGGCTCAGTAATGCATTTATAGGCTCTGGGGTTCATAGTCCCAATGAATAACTCTCTGGGGATTAGAATAGAAGCCCATATATTTTGTGAGGAGGTGAGACACAGAACCTATCACTTAGAAAATTCTTCAACCAAGATAGGCCAACAGTAATGGGTTCGAAGGGACGAAAACTGAAAGAAGGAAGGGAATTTGGAAGCTGGTGAAAGAAAGAGAAGTAAAAAGCAAAAGTAGAAGGATAAAGTGAAGCATTGGCTAGCCTCATGCCATGAGTAGAAGGGTTTGGCTCAAAAAATTTAAGGCACTTAGATTGTAATTCAGCGAAATAAGCAAAAAGCTAAAGCTGAAGTATCCAAAATGGACCTCCCTGATTGGCATCCAAGGGTTTCTCACAAAAAAGAGAACAAACTCTATATACATGACCTAGAACATATGGAGCTAGGGCCACCTTTTTCTGTAGGACAAGAGCTTTGGCAAGAGGGGCAAATTCAGGTATAATTCTTTGAGAAGAAGTGCAAAAAAAGGAATTTGCAAAGCCAATATAGTATGAAAGAAAAGAATTCCCTATCAGTTACAAGGCCCTCCCTTCTGTTCTCAGCCTTGACAAAGTCACTGTAGGATGAGTTAAGGGAGGGGAGAGAAAAGGGGACTGATAAGTCAAGATAATCTGGTCCAATGGGGATACCAATGGGAGATAATCTTAATAGATGGCAAATATCAAGAACAGTAGGGGCCATCATCCCACATCTGAATTGGAAAAAATTAAAAGCAGAATTCCAGAAGCAAAGGGCAGCAGGAATTAGGAAAGAGTCCTCTGAGATGGTAAACTTGGATAGTCGAAAGGCATCGAGAAGGCAGAGCTCTTGAAGGTCCAAAGTCCTAGCAGGGACAACCCGATCGTACCATTCTTGTCACTCCGGTCTTACCGTGGGCCAACATCGGTGGGGACGGTTCATCCTCCAGGTTCCCCAGTCCAGGCCACCTTTGTAAAGGAGACAGTGGTCTTCTAGACGTGGATATAACGCTGGAAGCTCAGTAAGAATCTCCTTGAAGATGGGCCCAAGCACATAGTCCTGTTGCTCATGATGTCGAGGGATGAAAATGCGTCCATCGATAGCGCTTTTCTCACCGGCCTTGTACTTTTCACATTCTGCCTCAATGATCCTTTTTAGGGTTACAGATGGGCTCGCGCACTCTACAACTGGTACTTTCAATGAAGAAGAAGCTATTGATTGAAAGCTTTCTCAGAAGACGAAGTTGGGAAAGGGAGTAAAGAGTCAGTAGAGATAAAGGGTTTGTGTGTTAAACGAGCAAGTGATTTCAAAACACAAAGTAAAAGGGTTTTAAAAAAAAACTTTGTGTCTGGAAAATGTATCGCGTAATTTGTTAAGTATTAAAAGTACAGATACGAACAGTTTCCTTCAATATTGATACTTTTGGAGGGAAAAACACATCCCACATGTTGATACCAGCTTCGAAGTAAAATATTTGGCTTCGAAACCAGATTTTGGTGCCAAAAGTAAAAAAACAACAGCTTCGAAACAGAGAAGCTGACTTCGAAACACATTCCATACCTAAGGATGAAAGAACGCTCAAGTGTTTGTTCGCGTAATTCGTTAAGTACCCAAAGTACAAATACGAAGAGTTTCCTTCAATATTGATATTTTTGGAAGAAAGAAACACATCCCAGATGTTGATGCCAGCTTCGAAGTAAAATATTTGACTTCGAAACCAGATTTTGACGCTGTAACATGCCCGCGAGGGACCTCAACGGGTTACAGTTCGGACTCGATTTGTGTCGGTTCTTAATCTTGAACCAAAGAGTCCAAATCTGGCAAATCGTTTTGAGAAAAACAGATTTGAAAAGAAGTGCCAAACATGGACTGCTTTGCCAGATACAGAGTCGCCACCTAAATATTTTTTAAATGGGAAATTTAGGAAACCCTGACTCGGTGCCAAAGGCCACGTGTCCGTCATCACCAAAGTTGCCTCGGCTCGGGAACTTGGGTACGATTGGGGAAGGTCAGCTATGAGCACCCCCTCTCGCCCGGTCCGAAGACCGGCCTCTACTAACCATGATATCCTATTTTGAAAACTTTATGTGTTCTTATTCCGGTTATTAGCCTAGAATTACTATGTTATGCGCACAACAAACAAGTATAGACCAAATCACCTAAATTGGAATAAAACATTACATGTTTGTTTTGAAAATGGTTTGCTACTCGCAAGTGGACTAAAATGCAGGTTTTGCCACCCTCAAGTGGGCTTTAGAAAATACGGTTTCGCCACTATCTAGTGGGCTTAAAACTTACAGTTTTAATGCATTATCCCAATTCAAATAATTCAACCTCCATCCACAGGCATTCAAGCAGTTATATCACATAAGCAGCTAGCCTCATGGTAATCATGCTATTATGACAACATTCACACGCATGTGATATGCTAAAGCATAAAAAGCTCACCTAGTACTCCAAGCCAAAATAGAAACTAGTTAGTAATCACATGCATGATCCTAGTTCATGTTTGAAAATGGCTAATGCAACACATGCAAAGATGCAATCTAGACAGGCTCGGCTATCCTAAGCATAGCATGTAGAATGCTACAAATAACACGTATTCAATTTGGAATTGAAATACAATGCAGTTTGTATGATGTGCCGAGCCCAGCGCATGCAAAACAGATGAATGAATGCAAACATGCTATCATACTGTTATGCTAATTTAAATGTGCCCTAATCTACCATCATAAGCAGGTAAATAAAAGGGAAGAAAGACGTGGGGTTGGAAGACATACACCCACTCACGCACACTTATTACAATTGCGCCCTCGCTCGGAGGGACCGAATAAATATTACAGTTCGAATAATAAATAAATTAATTATTACAAAATTTCTAATTATTTAACAAATAAATGCAAAAAGGAAAGGTGGCCACAGCCGCCCGCCTCGGGATGCGCGAATGATGTATGCTTGAGCCCGCCTTGCCCAGAAACCCGCACCATGTCACTGTTGCCTCTGTTTTTACTGCCCTGCTTCTCTTAAAAATGCCAAAGTTCTGGAACTGGTTCCCTGCACGCTTTAGAACACCATCGGCTGAATAGAATATCCACCGGCCGTGTACAATATCCACCAGCTGGAGATAAGGCTATCGGTACTAAATAAATGGCCGGTCGACACTGAATGTTGCCGGTCGGCAGAAACTTCCTGCAGAAGACAGTTTTGACAGCAACAGGGGACAGACAGTGCATGGCATGAAATTTCAAGCAAATGTGTGCATGGACACACTCCCTATCATGTGTTAGACTCAAGGGAGTATGGCCCTCGACCCCCGGGCCATCAATCACGCATTTCAATGCATGATGGCCCGAAAGCCAAGTTAGCAACTTTGATATCAAATGAAATGCGAGCACAAAACAAATCAAAGGGCCCCAACCCCTATCATGATTGGTCAAGAGGCGAGGGATGCATGCTCAATGGAATGCAACCTAGGCATGGCGGCTAAGTATGCAACATGAACATGCAAATGAGCAATGTATGCTAGGCGCGCAACCTAAACATGTAAACAAACATGGCATGCAACAACATGCAACGATGGACTTAAACTAACATAGCTCGCAAGCATGCCAAAATCAGCGGCCATTAAATGAAAATGAGACACAAGAAATGCGTACACGCGTGCACGCAAACCGATGACCAAACCTAAGGCACGAATGCCACCCTAACAAGGCATGGCAAAGCATGGATCATGGTATGCAAACAATGCAAATTTCAGTAGCTAAAAGTGATGCAAAACAGCCCCGAAATACGCAAACATGACACCCGATGCAAGGAAATGGTCCCGAAATGCGATATTAAGCACATGAAATGACTTGTGGCTATATCAAACATGCATAATTTGAACATGAAGCATGAAGACAGAATCTAGGCAGCCCCAAAACAAGCATGTTTACAGTTTAAATCATGACCAAACAGTGAGCATAGATAGGGTAAAATTAGCATGCAAAAATGGCTCCGCAAGAGGGGTAATGAGGCAAGTCACAGCTGCTGGTCTCAAACATAGGTGGCCCCTTCTACAATGTTGAAGAGGGGCCAAAAATATGATATTTCACAGTTTATGACAAGCCCCCAAAACAGATACAAGTATGGCCAAAATGCTATGCAAGAAATGGGCCACAAGAGGGGCAAAGAGGCAACTGATACATGGAGGCCCCAAAAAGGTTAGGGCCCTTCAACAATGTTGAAGAGGGGCCCAAAATATGGCTGTTTATAGTAGATGATCAAGCCCAAAACAGTGTATAAATATGCTCAAAATGCCATGCAAAATTGAGGCCACAAGAGGGCTATAACATGAAGTATAAGAAGGATGTCGCAAACAGCAATGGACCCTTAATGAAACATGAATATAGGGTCAAAATAAGCCCCTTTTCAGTTCGGACTAAGGTCCAAAAACAGAGGCTCAACAGCCTAACAAATCATGCAAAAAAGGGGACCTAAGAGGGGTACAATGGCAAGTCATGCATGGAAGTTCCAAACAGTGTTGAGCCCTTCTTCAATGTTGAAGAAGGGCTCAAAATAAGCCTATTTTCAGTTTACATGATGCTCCAAAACAGAAAGAAAGATAGGCTAAAAGCTTGTGCAAGATTGGGGAATCTAAAGTAAAAAGATTACCCTTGAAGAACCTTTGATGAACAGCAGGTGCAGCCACTCTTCTCTGATCAAAAACAGCCTAAAAACTCAAGAATCAATCCTCTAAGCCCCTCAAGGTCGAAGCAAGGTGTAATGGTGTGTGTGTTGGTGCAAAACTAAGGTAAAAGTGCACTTTTAGGGTCCCAAACACACACCAAGGATGAGAGAGAGGGAGATATAGAGAGAGAGGATGTATATATCAGATGTATAGATATATATGCTCTGGTTTTTGGTTCAAAAGCTCCAACCCTAAGTAATGGAGAAGAAGAGCTCTTATATAGACAAAGAAAAGGCTCTAAGCTTCCCAAGGAAGCTAAATGAAAAGGGGCAAAGGGTGCAAATGGTCCAAGGCTTCTAGGAGAAGCTAAGACAGCTGGCCAAGCTTCCCCAAGAAGCTTGGCCAAAGGGTCACTCTTCTAGAAGGAAAAAGGGGCCAAAAAGGGTGGAAAGGTGCAAAATAGCCACACATATGCACGGGGAAGAGGGTCTGTGCATCCCAGCTGGCACAGCTGGCATGCACCATGCCTGAAGGGTGCAAAAGGGTCAAATCGGCCAAGAAAAAGGGTCATCGGCACAATAAATTGCCGACCTGCAATTTTTACTGGCCGGTTGGCTAAATAGAGTGCCGATGGGTGGCTGATGAGATCAAAAAGTGCCGGTGGATGTCTAGATTGAAGCCCCGGAAGTTAGCTTTCCAATGGCGCAAACCTTGCATTAAAATTCCTTCTGTGTAAAAAGTTATGCCCATTTTGGTGAAGCCGCGCAGATTCGATCCAACCGGGAGGATGCCCAACTTCAACTGATCATATCTCCCCCACCCGGACTTGGATTTGAGAGATTCTTGAGTGCAAAATGAAGCCCCGGAAGTCTTCTTTCCAATGGTTATGGCCTCATAGCTTAACTCCAAGTGTATAGGCTGATGAGCTTGATTCAGCGAGGGCTGCTCGACTCCCTTCTACCCGGTTCTTTGCCGATCTTCTTCTTCAACCTGTTTTCTCCCCTCTTCTCCTCTTTTCTTCAATTCTAAACCTCTAAACAAAGTGTTTTGAAAGACTTGCCTCTCTCCTTTCTGAAGAAACCGGACCTGTGCCCTGCACATCTTTCAACACCGAGGAAACCATCAGTAATGCCCAAGTCTTGAGGGCGGTCAAAAATGGGGTGTCTACAGGCGCCAAAAGTCAAATAACAAACGGCTTCGAAACAGAGAAGCCAACTTCGAAGCACATTCCATACCTAAGGATGTAAGAATGCTCAAGTATTTGTTTACTTCAAAGGGATTAAAGACTTGTTTTAGGTTTCTTAAATGAGAGTAATGTCCTTCGAAGCAAAACTTGAGACCCCTTAAGGATAGAAATTGATGTTCGAAACATCAAAACCATTAGTTGGTTTATATATATATATATATACAGAAAGAGATTGTCTTTTCGAACTAAAACAGTGCAGCCCTCAAAAGGAGCTTTCATATTGTTTGAAAGTTTGGACTGTTGTTCGAAGGAAAGAAGGTCAATTTAAAATGGATTGATCATACTAACCATGACCATATGCTGGTTATGATTAAAACAAGTTTTGAGGGGTAAGTTTGTTAAAATTCGAAGCACTGATTCAAAATGAAAATCAGCAAAAAAAAACTGTCAAACTTTATTCTATAAATTGGAAAAGTTCATATTAGTTTTTTTTAGTGTTTCATTTAAAACGATTGAGTCCAGATTCGAAGGATAAAATTGTCCAGTTTGAAACCCTGAATTTGCCTTTAAAGACAAATGGAGACAAGATGAAACAATGCCAAACAAAGAAAAGTCTTAGCTGTATTAAAGAAAAAACAATTACATTGAACGGGCTTCTTTGGGTACAAATTCAAGCTCATAAAAGTAGGGAATAGAATAAATAACAAGATCGTGAAATTTGGTCCAGTTATGATCAATGAATTTCTGTTGTTTCTTTATTCTGTCCTCTATTTCTTCTAGGATTGGCTGCATAAGTTGATGTGATCTCACTTCATAAAAGAGCTCTTCAGCCTTTATTTTGAATGTTGTTTCTCTCAATCTTTGTTCCAACTCGTCTATATCCAAGTCATCCCAGCACGCAGAATCTTTATTCTTGAAATTTTCAAATTCTTCAATGAAGTTCTCTGCTTCATACTGGGCATGAACTCGAAGGGACGAGAGTTGGTCCAAAGATTGAATGGTGGCTATAGAGGTCTGATGCCAGTGAAGAAGTAATGGAAGTTGATCCAAAAACATGTGAAGCTCTGCTTGGGCGAGGGGATTGAGGACATGACCCCGAGTCAGAATATCACAAGCCCATCAAAGGTTCTTGAGAGGGACTTTGTCCTCAAGAACACTGAAAGGCAAGTGAGAGAAGGCCGCAAGTAGGAATTAGGCTTGCTTCCGCTCAGCTGGAGTAGGAGAAGGTGGAGGCTTGTAGGAAGGAAAAACCTTATCCTCAGAAAGGGCAAGCCTCAGTCTCTCTGTCCAGCAAGGAGTTGGCGGAGGAGAAGGTATGGAAGCCTCCACTTCAGGAGGAGGAGCAAGGGCAGAAGGAACAAGGGCATTAATATAATCGAGCCAGTCAGAAGAGCGAAGCTTCGCCTTCTGAGCTAAGAACGACAGATTGTACCCTTGTGCCTCTTCGGAGCGTCAGGCAGTGTGCACTATCTTTGTAGGCATGGAGGATGTGTACCATGCTAAGAGTAGATTCTCCTCCAAACTGCGTCGATGGTTGATAGGCACGTAAGGGTAGACCACCGAGCTTCGCGCATAGGAAGGGAACTCTAAAGGGTCAGTAAACTCAACAAAGTGATGGTTGATTCGCTCTCTTAAATCACAGACCTCAGGTTTTGACCAGCTTGTCCAGTCAGAAGCCCCAGAGGAAGAAGAAGCTGCAGCCTTATCCCATGCAGAGGGTTGTGAAGAAGAACTTTCCATGTCCATATTTGCGACTTTCTGAATCAAAGGATTGAGAGCAGTTTGTTCGTAGTCCAAGGGTGAGTCAGAAGAAGAATTTCCCATGTCCATATTTGTAAGTTTCTGAATCAAAGGATTAAGGGCAATGTGTTCGTAGTCTAAAGGTTGATAATTTGCAAAGGCATCCATGACCTGAATATAGAAAGGTAGGTAAAGGTGGCTAATTAATGTATGGAGGTTTTTTCGAGGAGGAACAGCATCATCAGATGACTCTTCGTGTGCTCGATCAATGGAGGAGAGAATTGATTCGGCCATAACAAATGTATCAGTCTGATCGAATACTAAGGTGGTGGGGATGTTCAAAAGATTGAAGGAGAGTTTAATGCAGATGATAAATGACAGTTGCATTTCTGGAAGAATGCAAAGCCCATGCATGTTCTAAGACGTGGATAAAAAAACCTTGATCCACTAATATCACCAAGTATTGGGTATATTAGTGCGGGGGGTAATGTTGGCTACATATTTTGTACAAGCCAATTACAATTCGACGCGTGGCAGAATAAGGGTAATACAGGAAGACTATTCAAGTCTTCGATCCTGATCGTACACGTGGCAGTTAGTATTGGTTATTACGAGATCTAAGTAGCAGTGGATCAACAAAGAGATGTAAGGTGATGTGGCTTCAACGATTACTCATATTTAAATTCAAATTTAGGAGGGAAGTGTAACTGCAAGTGACGACACAGTGGAGCTAATTATAAGGCAACATGATCAGCGATCATGGAGGAGCAGTTCGACGGTTGGAAATACAGTTTGATGGTCATCCTCGAGAAGTATAAATAGCAGAGAAGGCTCAGAAAAAGCCCCAGAAAAAGCCCCAGACTTAGATCCAAAAGACCAGTCTTATTATACTTATTTTCCTTTTCAGTTTTACATTTCCAGTCTTTCATTTCCTGTACTTTAAATTCCTGCACTGCATGTCGTTCATAGGAGTAGTTTCAAGTAGATTGTTGCTATAAACCTCTACGAGACTGAGTTTGGATCATTGTAAGTTTTTCATTTTAATGAAATACTTCAACTGTTATTCATTTAATTGTTATTTTGCTTAATTCTCCTAAATCAAGCCACCAGTAAAAGTCCTCTTCATTGAGGTTGAAAGAACTAAAACACAATCGTCTGATAATTGGTTGGCAATTAATTTTCTGTAAGGACTGATTGATCCTTGTTGGCACGCTCGCAATTACAATAATAACCTTCAAAAGCCAAAAAACCAACAAATTATAAAAATATATGAACCTTATTATATTTTTCTTAAACTCTACGAGAAATCATTATAATTTATCCAAAAATTGATGTTTAAAAGAACTATTCCTTTTAGTTTTTTACATTTTTGTGATAGGTTAAGAAATAAAAAATAAAATGTGAAAGTCCTATAAAAAAACAAAAATGAAAAAACTTTTATTTAAAAGAAACTAGTGGTAACCCGTGCTATACATGGCGTGTAAAAAATTAATAATATATTTTTATAAAAAATAATATAAATAATTAAATTTTTGTATGCAAATTATGAAAACAAATAAGATTCAAATTTACAATTTAAGTCCCACAGTTTTATTACAATTTATTTATTATTTTTTAATTTGTCACAAATTTAATCATGCAATTTTCAACCCTCTTGCTAGAATTGCAAATTTAGGGGAGCTCAACTGTAGCGATCCTGGTTTTGCCCGTCTCTATGTGGTGTTCTGGGCTCGGGTTGGTATGGTTTTGAACAGTGTTACGTATCTTAATTTCCCTGTATTCTCCTTATTTTGGTTATCAGGTTGTAGCGGTGTGTTTGGAACAGGTAATGTCTCCAAACCTTTATATGCGAATCCATTCCGAATTGTGCCTTGCAGAGTTATATCAGAAGTTAATTCTTTCATGTTTTGCCACTTCGCTGAGTAGGTCGAGGATCGAGCTGCCCAGTCAGCTCGCGAGGGTCCAGGGGGCAGCGCCCCTTGGCGAGTCCGGGGCAGCGCCCAAGCGGGGATGAGGGGTAGTGCCCCCAAAGCAAAAATGCAAAATGCATTCGAAGTTGCTTGTCCACTCAAGCGACCGTTTATGCGTTCGAGAAGAGAATATTTGGTACCAGAAGTTTGACTTGTCTAAAAAAGTACTGGGAAAGTATATTCGACGTTTGAGCAGAGCTTTCCGCGCTCGAGTGAGAGGCTGTGTCTAACGCTCGAGTAAGGCTTTCCACGCTCGAGCGGACCATGTTATATCAATTCGTGAATATGATATTTCAGATCATTTTTTTCAGTTCTCTCTCTCTCTCTATAAGTCATCTTCTCTCTTTATAGGGATGGCAATTTAAACTCGGCCTGACGGGGACCCGACCCCCCGTCCCCAATTATAATGGTTTTTTCCCGAAAAATACTCTCCATGGGCTGGGGATGGTATTTAAAAATGCATCCCCGATCAATTTCGGGCCGGGGACGAGGATAACTTTTACAGCCCCGGACCCGGCCTGTCCCCGGCTCCATCACCGCCCCGTTTTCCCTCCGAAGTAAAATTACCTTTATGCCTTCTATCCATTCATATATATATATAGTCCTCTCTCACAGATTTGTCTCTCTCAGACCTCTCTCTTAGACCCCTCTCTCTCTCTCTCTTTCTCTTACACATTCGAAACGCTAACCTCAAATCGAACCAATGTCGATCGAAGCAAGGAAGGAGTAAACCATGGAGATCGAAGTCAATCGCAGCTCCTCTCTCTTTCTCCCTCACTCGCTGCTCCACCACCGCCTCCGCTATTCGACAACGAGAGTCAATCGCATCTCCTCTCCCCTCCCTCTCTCACCGCTGCAGCACTGCTCTACTACCGCCTCTGCCATTCCACTACCGCCTCACCATCGCAGATCTATCTCTCTTTTTCTTCCTCGCCATTTCTACTCTCTCTCTCTATTTTGTAAATTTGTTGGTTTTTTTTTTTGAACAAAATTTGTTGGGTTGTTGTTGTTAAACTGCAGATCTGTTGTTGTTGTTATTAAATTTGGTGTGTTGTTGTTGTTGAATATGAATTTGTGGTTGAATATCATATTTCGGACTAAATATTTTTTTTTTGGTTGAGGAATTTTGGGGTCAGGGACACTCGATCCCCGTTAGGGGGGCCATATTAACTCACTTTTTTTTTTTTTTAATCTTTTAATCTTTTTTGGGTTACATCACATCTCTACTTTTCTACACATTTTTTTGTAAAAAGTAAAAAAATATACTTAATTATCTTTTTTGGGTCACATCACATCTCTATTTTTCTACATATCTTTTGCTAAAAAATAAAAAAGTATACTTAGTGCTTGTTTGGCTAACATTTTGGGACTAAAAAGGTACAAAAAAACAAAAATAAGTTATATAAGCCAATAAGACAAAATACCACTTTTTACCTATAATTATTACACTTTTTCTCTTACAAAATTCAAAAAAGTCCCAAAACAAAAATCAAATGAGGCTAAAAAAGTCTCATGCTAAAAAAGTTGGCTATATTAGCCAATGCCAAACGACCCCTTAATTATCTTTTTTTGGGTCACATCACATTTCTACTTTTCAGTATATATTTTCATAAAAAGTAAAAAAGTATATCTATCTAGCACTTCCCAAACTACCACTGAGTTTATATTAAAAAATTTTACTTTTTATAATGACATAAATTATAATTTAAAAATTACAATAAAATATTAAATAGAACGAAAATAAATTTCTTAGAAAATAAAAGTATTTGAATAAAAAAAAGTAAGAAGAAAATTTAATAAATAAATTATCACCTACAACCCCCTTTTTTTTTTTTAAATTAAAAAAGTTTAACAGACTATCACTTTTAATTAAAAAAAATTAATATTTCTTTCTAATTTATTTTAGCAAAAGTAACTTTTTAACAATTTGAGGCAAAAATATCTTTATTCTTTATTTTGATTTTTTTAATTGACAATTGAGATTTAAAAAAATAAATAAATATCTAACAAAATCCACCATGTTTGGTAAGTACTAAAAAAGTTATGTTTTGTTCTTTTGTTTAAAAAAAAAATTATATTAAAAAATATTATTGTTCAAACCCTTATAGTTTAGAAGGATGTAGTTTTTTTTTATTATTATAAAATTTAAAACAAAAAAAAGAAGAAAAAATAGTGATTAATAATTTGAACACATGTATTTAAAACAAATTATTTTTAGACCAATAATATTATGACACATCATTTTATCATATGTGAATATTGATCTCATTCTAATTGTAGTAAAATAATTTGAAGAAGAATTTAAATTTGAAATTTTATTTTATAATTTAATAAATGATGCAAAATTTAAGGAATAAATATTGATTTCATTCCAATTATAATAACATAATTTGAGTAAGAATTCAAATTTGAAATTTTATTTTAAGAATATAAAATTAATTTATAAACTAATCATATTGTAACACGTTTTAACAAAAAAATAAACAAAATTAAAAAAACAATGAGAAAAAAGAATTACAACTTTCAACCTTAATGAAAGGATAATATTTTGCAATTATATATAGGTATATAGATATATAGATAAATCATGAAATATGTCATTATTTACAACTTATATATTAAGGGATAAATCATTATAATTTTAAATTTAAATTAATGGAATGTTTTTCATATTTAGTGCCTCTCAAATTTGAATTTTAAAATTGATTAATATACTTTCTATTTTTTTATTTTTTATATTTGATATACTTTCCATTTGAAAGTCATAAATCAAAAGTTTTTTTTTTTATTTTTTGCTTGAATGAGAGCTATAGAGTATTTTTTAATTATTTAAAATCCAAAAATTATAAATTTTAGTTGGAGATATTGGAACTCTCACAAGACTTGTGGTTAGAAAACCCTTTTTACTGATATAATATATAGATAGATAGATAGATTTAATAAGGATTTATATTTGTTTTAGACATTTTCTTAATATACAAATTATTATTTTTAGATTTTTTATAAAAATAATTTAATAATCTTATCACTAACCATAGTGTATGGAAAAAGTTGAAAAGGCTGTAGCAGTAAGTATGAAAGAAGTCAAAAAGGCATGTTGGTTAGGAGAAGTTAATAAATGCTGAGTTTTTTTTTTTTAAATCAAAAAAGTAGAAAATTAAGATTGGAATAATGGAGCTCTCACAAGACTTGTGAGTTAAAAACCCCTTTTTCCTTATATAATACTAGCCTATCACCCGTGCTATGCACGGGATAATTATAGATATTTATATTTGTTTTAGATTTTTTTTAATATATAAATTATGTTTTTTAAGATTTTTTATAAAAATAATTTAACAATCTTATCACTAACTATAGTGTATGGGAGAAGTTGAAAAGGGTACTGCAGTAACTAAACACGGATTGTATCTATAGTTATTTGTATGAAGGGATTTTAAATGCCGGATTTTGACTAAATCAATAAATGCAGGCATGTGGAAAGACATGTGAATTGAAAAAAAGTTAATAAATGCTGATCAGGGGATTTTGACCAAATCAATAAATGCTGAGTTTTTTTTTTTTTTGCAATAAGAAATTTAGAAAATTCAGATTGGGATATTGAAGTTCCTACAGGCCTTGGGGTTAAAAACCCCATTTTGCTTAATATATAGTATAGACTAGCGGTAACTCGTGCGATGCACGGAAAAATAAATTATATATATTTTGTGTGATAAATAAATCATTTTAATCTTAAATGATGTCTGCATAAAAAAGTATTGATTATAAAAATTGTTGAGAATAATAATATCACAATCACTTGATAATATAAATAACTTGTATCAAACTAAACAAAACAATAAAAGAGAGAAATTCTATAAACTCATAAAAGTTATTATAAATTTACTTGGACTTATAAATCAGTGGTGTATTTTATTATTGTGGGATCAAATTATGAATGAATATCAATTTTTAATTATACTTTATAAGTAGTTTTTAAAAATTTTAATCAAAATTTGTTGTCTTACTTATAAAAAGAACTTCTCAAACAATTCATTAATTGATTATGTTAGTAACTCTCTATCTTTGATTTCTTCTATCAATGACACACGCATATCATGTCAAAGTATAAATCCTTCTCCATAATTTGAATAATACTTACATCGTTCCTACATCATTTTTAAAAAATTAATCAAGATAAAAATTTGGTAAGATTATAAAAATTATATAAGAAAATAGTTTTAATCCATTTTATTTATAAAAAAATGATGAAAAATTATTTGAATTGTACTTGAAGAAATATAACAAATGATAGCTTTAATCATTATATATCAAAAAAAAAATTATATAGGTTACTCAATGAAAAAATAGTCGAATACAAATAAAGTCATGGATATTGAATTAAATCATATGGGCTTTGAATTGATAATATAATCTAGCAAATCAACTAATAATAACATAGAAATATTGACAAATATGTAGTACTTCCCTATTATCTTTGTATTATATTCATTAATTTCATATATCATATAAAAGTTTTACTCGTTTCGATTCTTCAATAAAATAAGGACTAAGAAAACAAATTTGATAAGAAATTGATTCTAAACTTTATTATTGCAAAAAACAAAAATTTCAAAGAGAGAATTTAGAGATAAGATTGAAGAAATACTATAACGAATGACAGCCTTATAAAAAATAAAATAAAATAATATAACATAACAATGATCTAATGCAAACTATTTTTAATAACTAATAGAAAGAATATCAAATTATTACCTTGTATAAATATAGTGACGAAAATTAATTTTGTGAGATTTTTGTGCTGCCTTCTCCTATGTAGCCTTCATTATTTCATTATTAATACTCTTCTCATTCAGAGCCAAACAATTTCATTATTAATACTTTTATCATTCAGAGCCAATAATTTTTTTTTTATAATTTTTATCACTTGGTAGATAATAATGAATAATAAAAATTATCAAGAGAAGATTAAGAATTTAATAGGAGATAAGAAGTTATAGATGTTACCTAAAAGACAACCTAAGAGGGGGGATGAATTAGGTTTTTACAATTAAAAGTAATAATACTCTAATAAAAGTTATGACTAGCACAATAGATAAATATAATTAATGAAATAAAGATAATTAAAACAACTGATCTAACAATTATATCAGTTAATGATTTTGGCACAGTGAAAATATGAAATAAAGCTATGACAATTTAAATAAAATAAAGAGATAAGGAAGAGAGAGGCAAACAGATTTATAGTGGTTCGGGTTCAACTCGGCCTACATCCACTCCTCAAGCTTCACTTGAGATTTTCCATTATACTCTAGCTTCACAGGGTGCTAGTAACCTTTTCACAAATGGAGCAATCCTCCATGGATTTTACACAGACTTTCTAGGTCAAGAACACTGAGTGTACTACATTCTTACAAGGTTGAAAAGAAGGTGTTTTTGCTTTCACAGAAAGTTACAAGAATTATCTCTTAAAGATAGATATATAAAATGAAACTTTGATTTTTTTGGAAATCTCACACAGGAAAGATGAGCTTAAGGTTATAAGGCTTAGTGTATAATTTCTGAGAGAAAGATGTTAACAAAAAATTGAAGAACACTTCTCAGATAATTTTTCAGATAATAGATGAGAGTGATTATAGATCAAAGAATGTTTTCTGAATTTCAGTAAGTATGTAGTTGCTGTGTGTTGTTCACTCAGGCTCTGGTATATATATATACATCATGAGGCTTATAGAGCCGTTGAATTCATTTTGAATATAAACCATTCCATCATTACTGATTTGAACTTGTAGGAGACAAAGCTTGGTCTGGAACATCTTTATTTTGAAAAATGGCCCTTGTAGCACAGATCCGTTGAGAGGATAGGTCGATCTGAAGCAGAACTGGGCAAAAAAGCCTTGGCCGATCGGATGTCCACCCGGATATCCGGTGCTTGACAGTTTTGAACTGTTTGAACTTCTGTTTTGGGCTGTTTGAACTTCTGTTTTGGGCATGGTTTTTGGGTTGAAATGAACTCCTGATTTAAGCAAATATTAAATACATTCTAACAACATTTAGGATAAAAGTTTAGATAAGAAATAATGGGATAAAATAAATTTTGATTATATTTTTCTCTTCAAAATAAATTAAAATATAATTGATTGATTGAATCATCAAAATAAATAAGTCTAACAATCTCCTCTTTTTGATGATGGTTCACAATGATGATTTGATTTGTTTTGGGAGTAAGAAAAGCTCCCCCTCAAGTCATGCTCCCTGAATGATTATTCATTTCTAAATGCATAGGTTAGCACATGTGTAATAAATAAGTTTTAATCAGAGGCATGATATGAATACTCGTTATCATTATAAATACTCGTTAGTCTATATAAGTTTTAAAAAAATACTACCATAATACCACAATACATAACATCTTATTAGTTTGAAAACAATACCATAATATATAACATCAGAATATAATACATAATACATAACATCATATTAGTTTTCTTCCCCTATGACATTATCAAAAGGAAATCATAGCTCATAATTGGGAGGAGGAGGAGAGAAATGATAGTGAGAAATGGTATCAACGCGAGCCTTAATATGCAAACAAATATATATAATACGTAGATATTCAAAACAGATATATACAATTCAAAACATATATATACATATATATACAATACTCTTGCCTCTCTCTTTTTCTTCGAAAATTGCGTCGGAGACACGGCCTTGCTTTTGCGTCAGCCAATCGACAAAAGTGAGACGGATCAATCAATTTGCCTCGGCTCTCTCTCCCTATTGTATTCTTCTATTCCGTCTTCTTCTTAATCACTCTCTTCTCCTTCTTCTTTCTCATTCGCTTCCATCCCTTTCTTCGTCTTCTTAAGAGAGATAGAACATAGAGACTGAGTAGAGCAGAAAGGCTACCAAAAACTACCCTCCTTTCGATTACATCTCTTGCTTCTACTACATGGCCTCGTCTCGTATCCTTACTCTCTTTCCGGACCTGAATGATCCCGTAAGCACTGCTGGGCCGAGTGCCCTTGCTCCTACTCTTCCCAACCTTCGTATGATGTCGATTGAGCAAATAATGGCAGCTCAATCAGACATTGAAGCCAATCATTTCACACTGACGTCCTGTATGGAGACTGTGACTGCAGTCACAAAATTGGCTCATTGACTGCAGAACAAGACGAGTGAGGTCCATTAGGTCAATGCCCAACTCTCTCTACTCCAGCGCATGTATAAGGATGCGTGAGTAGAGATTTGCGCACTGAAGCCGAAAATAAAGAGCTGAAACGGCAGGCCACCTGTACGACCCAAACTCGCTCCTATGGGTTTAGCATCGTAACCGGCCAGTAATTCTTGGATTACCAAAGGCCTCTTAACAGAATATCATATAGTTAGGGGCTACGGAAGCAAATATACAAAATATTCGAGGTCCAATGAGCTGTGATAACATACATGGGACAGATAAACAAATAATTTAAAACTTTTAAAAACTTGCGAGTGAAGTCAAAAGATATAGTATTTACACATCACTCCATGAACATATAAACAGAAATCTTGCCCGCACTTAAAAGGAGCAAAGTCTGGTACATCACAAAAACAGCCACTAAACTTGTTTCCATTCGGAACCTCCTCGGGAGGTACGAAGGTTGGCTGACAAAAATTGAAACATAGGTCGTCAACTTTGGGCCTAGTCACGTGTCTGCTCACCTACATACATAATATAAATAGTGAGTTGGAGCCTAGAAAATAATAATGGAGTAAAGGGTTTTAATGAATGATGTCCATACAGATTCAGAAATCATAATTCAGATTCATAACAGATTCATATTTATATTCTTGCTCAGATCATATATAGAAATCAGAGTTCATGCTTAATCATACGTGGTGCATCCATTAGCGTTAACAGAACAGATACAGAACAGATGCAGAACATATGGTGGTTACGAATAACCAGTTCCATAAAAGAACCTCCGGATCCGAGTAACATAGAATAGATATGCTGAGCCCCATGATGGAGCCTCCGGTACGGGTAATAGAGTGCAGACATATTAAGTTCCATGATGGAACCTCCGACACTAGGTAACAGCTAACAGATATCACATGATGCTAAGGATGCCATGAATACATTATTAGAAATTGGACAATCATTCATTGTATAGAACATATCATTTCAGAAAACAGATCTTAATTCATTATACAAAAAATAAATAAAGTTGAATATAACTTTACTAAGTTATTACTCACAGTTAATAGACGACTCCAAGTAGACGAGTAGAGTAGGTAATTCACTTAACTCGTGGCACGTGACCTATAAAATATGATAGATACATATATTGAAACACACGTTCAAATTGTACATAACTTATTTCACGGCGCCAAAAGTCAAATAACAAACGGCTTCGAAACAGAGAAGCCGACTTCGAAGCACATTCCATACCTAAGGATGTAAGAATGCTCAAGTATTTGTTTACTTCAAAGGGATTAAAGACTTGTTTTAGGTTTCTTAAATGAGAGTAATGTCCTTCGAAGCAAAACTTGAGACCCCTTAAGGATAGAAATTGATGTTCGAAACATCAAAACCATTAGTTGGTTTATATATATATATATATACAGAAAGAGATTGTCTTTTCGAACTAAAACAGTGCAGCCCTCAAAAGGAGCTTTCATATTGTTTGAAAGTTTGGACTGTTGTTCGAAGGAAAGAAGGTCAATTTAAAATGGATTGATCATACTAACCATGACCATATGCTGGTTATGATTAAAACAAGTTTTGAGGGGTAAGTTTGTTAAAATTCGAAGCACTGATTCAAAATGAAAATCAGCAAAAAAAAAAACTGTCAAACTTTATTCTATAAATTGGAAAAGTTCATATTAGTTTTTTTTAGTGTTTCATTTAAAACGATTGAGTCCAGATTCGAAGGATAAAATTGTCCAGTTTGAAACCCTGAATTTGCCTTTAAAGACAAATGGAGACAAGATGAAACAATGCCAAACAAAGAAAAGTCTTAGCTGTATTAAAGAAAAAACAATTACATTGAACGGCTCTTTGGGTACAAATTCAAGCTCATAAAAGTAGGGAATAGAATAAATAACAAGATCGTGAAATTTGGTCCAGTTATGATCAATGAATTTCTGTTGTTTCTTTATTCTGTCCTCTATTTCTTCTAGGATTGGCTGCATAAGTTGATGTGATCTCACTTATAAAAGAGCTCTTCAGCCTTTATTTTGAATGTTGTTTCTCTCAATCTTTGTTCCAACTCGTCTATATCCAAGTCATCCCAGCACGCAGAATCTTTATTCTTGAAATTTTCAAATTCTTCAATGAAGTTCTCTGCTTCATACTGGGCATGAACTCGAAGGGACGAGAGTTGGTCCAAAGATTGAATGGTGGCTATAGAGGTCTGATGCCAGTGAAGAAGTAATGGAAGTTGATCCAAAAACATGTGAAGCTCTGCTTGGGCGAGGGGATTGAGGACATGACCCCGAGTCAGAATATCACAAGCCCATCAAAGGTTCTTGAGAGGGACTTTGTCCTCAAGAACACTGAAAGGCAAGTGAGAGAAGGCCGCAAGTAGGAATTAGGCTTGCTTCCGCTCAGCTGGAGTAGGAGAAGGTGGAGGCTTGTAGGAAGGAAAAACCTTATCCTCAGAAAGGGCAAGCCTCAGTCTCTCTGTCCAGCAAGGAGTTGGCGGAGGAGAAGGTATGGAAGCCTCCACTTCAGGAGGAGGAGCAAGGGCAGAAGGAACAAGGGCATTAATATAATCGAGCCAGTCAGAAGAGCGAAGCTTCGCCTTCTGAGCTAAGAACGACAGATTGTACCCTTGTGCCTCTTCGGAGCGTCAGGCAGTGTGCACTATCTTTGTAGGCATGGAGGATGTGTACCATGCTAAGAGTAGATTCTCCTCCAAACTGCGTCGATGGTTGATAGGCACGTAAGGGTAGACCACCGAGCTTCGCGCATAGGAAGGGAACTCTAAAGGGTCAGTAAACTCAACAAAGTGATGGTTGATTCGCTCTCTTAAATCACAGACCTCAGGTTTTGACCAGCTTGTCCAGTCAGAAGCCCCAGAGGAAGAAGAAGCTGCAGCCTTATCCCATGCAGAGGGTTGTGAAGAAGAACTTTCCATGTCCATATTTGCGACTTTCTGAATCAAAGGATTGAGAGCAGTTTGTTCGTAGTCCAAGGGTGAGTCAGAAGAAGAATTTCCCATGTCCATATTTGTAAGTTTCTGAATCAAAGGATTAAGGGCAATGTGTTCGTAGTCTAAAGGTTGATAATTTGCAAAGGCATCCATGACCTGAATATAGAAAGGTAGGTAAAGGTGGCTAATTAATGTATGGAGGTTTTTTCGAGGAGGAACAGCATCATCAGATGACTCTTCGTGTGCTCGATCAATGGAGGAGAGAATTGATTCGGCCATAACAAATGTATCAGTCTGATCGAATACTAAGGTGGTGGGGATGTTCAAAAGATTGAAGGAGAGTTTAATGCAGATGATAAATGACAGTTGCATTTCTGGAAGAATGCAAAGCCCATGCATGTTCTAAGACGTGGATAAAAAAACCTTGATCCACTAATATCACCAAGTATTGGGTATATTAGTGCGGGGGGTAATGTTGGCTACATATTTTGTACAAGCCAATTACAATTCGACGCGTGGCAGAATAAGGGTAATACAGGAAGACTATTCAAGTCTTCGATCCTGATCGTACACGTGGCAGTTAGTATTGGTTATTACGAGATCTAAGTAGCAGTGGATCAACAAAGAGATGTAAGGTGATGTGGCTTCAACGATTACTCATATTTAAATTCAAATTTAGGAGGGAAGTGTAACTGCAAGTGACGACACAGTGGAGCTAATTATAAGGCAACATGATCAGCGATCATGGAGGAGCAGTTCGACGGTTGGAAATACAGTTTGATGGTCATCCTCGAGAAGTATAAATAGCAGAGAAGGCCAGAAAAAGCCCCAGAAAAAGCCCCAGACTTAGATCCAAAAACCAGTCTTATTATACTTATTTTCCTTTTCAGTTTTACATTTCCAGTCTTTCATTTCCTGTACTTTAAATTCCTGCACTGCATGTCGTTCATAGGAGTAGTTTCAAGTAGATTGTTGCTATAAACCTCTACGAGACTGAGTTTGGATCATTGTAAGTTTTTCATTTTAATGAAATACTTCAACTGTTTTCATTTAATTGTTATTTTGCTTAATTCTCCTAAATCAAGCCACCAGTAAAAGTCCTCTTCATTGAGGTTGAAAGAACTAAAACACAATCGTCTGATAATTGGTTGGCAATTAATTTTCTGTAAGGACTGATTGATCCTTGTTGGCACGCTCGCAATTACAATAATAACCTTCAAAAGCCAAAAAACCAACAAATTATAAAAATATATGAACCTTATTATATTTTTCTTAAACTCTACGAGAAATCATTATAATTTATCCAAAAATTGATGTTTAAAAGAACTATTCCTTTTAGTTTTTTACATTTTTGTGATAGGTTAAGAAATAAAAAATAAAATGTGAAAGTCCTATAAAAAAACAAAAATGAAAAAACTTTTATTTAAAAGAAACTAGTGGTAACCCGTGCTATACATGGCGTGTAAAAAATTAATAATATATTTTTATAAAAAATAATATAAATAATTAAATTTTTGTATGCAAATTATGAAAACAAATAAGATTCAAATTTACAATTTAAGTCCCACAGTTTTATTACAATTTATTTATTATTTTTTAATTTGTCACAAATTTAATCATGCAATTTTCAACCCTCTTGCTAGAATTGCAAATTTAGGGGAGCTCAACTGTAGCGATCCTGGTTTTGCCCGTCTCTATGTGGTGTTCTGGGCTCGGGTTGGTATGGTTTTGAACAGTGTTACGTATCTTAATTTCCCTGTATTCTCCTTATTTTGGTTATCAGGTTGTAGCGGTGTGTTTGGAACAGGTAATGTCTCCAAACCTTTATATGCGAATCCATCCGAATTGTGCCTTGCAGAGTTATATCAGAAGTTAATTCTTTCATGTTTTGCCACTTCGCTGAGTAGGTCGAGGATCGAGCTGCCCAGTCAGCTCGCGAGGGTCCAGGGGGCAGCGCCCCTTGGCGAGTCCGGGGCAGCGCCCAAGCGGGGATGAGGGGTAGTGCCCCCAAAGCAAAAATGCAAAATGCATTCGAAGTTGCTTGTCCACTCAAGCGACCGTTTATGCGTTCGAGAAGAGAATATTTGGTACCAGAAGTTTGACTTGTCTAAAAAAGTACTGGGAAAGTATATTCGACGTTTGAGCGAGCTTTCCGCGCTCGAGTGAGAGGCTGTGTCTAACGCTCGAGTAAGGCTTTCCACGCTCGAGCGGACCATGTTATATCAATTCGTGAATATGATATTTCAGATCATTTTTTTCAGTTCTCTCTCTCTCTCTATAAGTCATCTTCTCTCTTTATAGGGATGGCAATTTAAACTCGGCCTGACGGGGACCCGACCCCCGTCCCCAATTATAATGGTTTTTTCCCGAAAAATACTCTCCATGGGCTGGGGATGGTATTTAAAAATGCATCCCCGATCAATTTCGGGCCGGGGACGAGGATAACTTTTACAGCCCCGGACCCGGCCTGTCCCCGTCCATCACCGCCCCGTTTCCCTCCGAAGTAAAATTACCTTTATGCCTTCTATCCATTCATATATATATATAGTCCTCTCTCACAATTTGTCTCTCTCAGACCTCTCTCTTAGACCCCTCTCTCTCTCTCTCTCTCTCTCTCTCTCACATTCGAAACGCTAACCTCAAATCGAACCAATGTCGATCGAAGCAAGGAAGGAGTAAACCATGGAGATCGAAGTCAATCGCAGCTCCTCTCCTTTCTCCCTCACTCGCTGCTCCACCACCGCCTCCGCTATTCGACAACGAGAGTCAATCGCATCTCCTCTCCCCTCCCTCTCTCACCGCTGCAGCACTGCTCTACTACCGCCTCTGCCATTCCACTACCGCCTCACCATCGCAATCTATCTCTCTTTTTCTTCCTCGCCATTTCTTCTCTCTCTCTCTATTTTGTAAATTTGTTGGTTTTTTTTTTTTTTTGAACAAAATTTGTTGGGTTGTTGTTGTTAAACTGCAGATCTGTTGTTGTTGTTATTAAATTTGGTGTGTTGTTGTTGTTGAATATGAATTTGTGGTTGAATATCAGATTTTGAACTAAATTTTTTTTTTTTTTTTTTTGGTGAGGAATTTTGGGGTCAGGGAAACTCGATCCCCGTTAGGGGGCCATATTAACTCACTTTTTTTTTTTTTAATCTTTTAATCTTTTTTGGGTTACATCACATCTCTACTTTTCTACACATTTTTTTGTAAAAAGTAAAAAATATACTTAATTATCTTTTTTGGGTCACATCATATCTCTATTTTTCTATATATCTTTTGCTAAAAAATAAAAAAGTATACTTAGTGCTTGTTTGGCTAACATTTTGGGACTAAAAAAGTACAAAAAAACAAAAATAAGTTATATAAGCCAATAAGACAAAATACCACTTTTTACCTATAATTATTACACTTTTTCTCTTACAAAATTCAAAAAAGTCCCAAAACAAAAATCAAATGAGGCTAAAAAAGTCTCATGCTAAAAAATTGGCTATATTAGCCAATGCCAAACGACCCCTTAATTATCTTTTTTTGGGTCACATCACATTTCTACTTTTCAGTATATATTTTCATAAAAAGTAAAAAAGTATATCTATCTAGCACTTCCCAAACTACCACTGAGTTTATATTAAAAAATTTTACTTTTTATAATGACATAAATTATAATTTAAAAATTACAATAAAATATTAAATAGAACGAAAATAAATTTCTTAGAAAATAAAAGTATTTGAATAAAAAAAAGTAAGAAGAAAATTTAATAATTTATAAATAATATCAAACCTACAACCCCCTTTTTTTTTTTTAAATTAAAAAAGTTTAACAGACTATCACTTTTAATTAAAAAAAATTAATATTTCTTTCTAATTTATTTTAGCAAAAGTAACTTTTTAACAATTTGAGGCAAAAATATCTTTATTCTTTATTTTGATTTTTTTAATTGACAATTGAGATTTAAAAAAATAAATAAATATCTAACAAAATCCACCATGTTTGGTAAGTACTAAAAAAGTTATGTTTTGTTCTTTTGTTTAAAAAAAAAATTATATTAAAAAATATTATTGTTCAAACCCTTATAGTTTAGAAGGATGTAGTTTTTTTTTATTATTATAAAATTTAAAACAAAAAAAGAAGAAAAAATAGTGATTAATAATTTGAACACATGTATTTAAAAAAATTATTTTTAGACCAATAATATTATGACACATCATTTTTCATATGTGAATATTGATCTCATTTAATTGTAGTAAAATAATTTGAAGAAGAATTTAAATTTGAAATTTTATTTTATAATTTAATAAATGATGCAAAATTTAAGGAATAAATATTGATTTCATTCCAATTATAATAACATAATTTGAGTAAGAATTCAAATTTGAAATTTTATTTTAAGAATATAAAATTAATTTATAAACTAATCATATTGTAACACGTATTAACAAAAAAATAAACAAAATTAAAAAAACAATGAGAAAAAAGAATTACAACTTTCAACCTTAATGAAAGGATAATATTTTGCAATTATATATAGGTATATAGATATATAGATAAATATGAAATATGTCATTATTTACAACTTATATATTAAGGGATAAATCATTATAATTTTAAATTTAAATTAATGGAATGTTTTTCATATTTAGTGCCTCTCAAATTTGAATTTTAAAATTGATTAATATACTTTCTATTTTTTTATTTTTATATTTGATATACTTTCCATTTGAAAGTCATAAATCAAAAGTTTTTTTTTTTATTTTTTGCTTGAATGAGAGCTATAGAGTATTTTTTAATTATTTAAAATCCAAAAATTATAAATTTTAGTTGGAGATATTGGAACTCTCACAAGACTTGTGGTTAGAAAACCCTTTTTACTGATATAATATATAGATAGATAGATAGATTTAATAAGGATTTATATTTGTTTTAGACATTTTCTTAATATACAAATTATTATTTTTAGATTTTTTATAAAAATAATTTAATAATCTTATCACTAACCATAGTGTATGGAAAAAGTTGAAAATGGTGTACAGTAAGTATGAAAGAAGTCAAAAAGGCATGTTGGTTAGGAGAAGTTAATAAATGCTGAGTTTTTTTTTTTAAATCAAAAAAGTAGAAAATTAAGATTGGAATAATGGAGCTCCACAAGATTGTGAGTTAAAAACCCCTTTTTCCTTATATAATACTAGCCTATCACCCGTGCTATGCACGGGATAATTATAGATATTTATATTTGTTTTAGATTTTTTTTAATATATAAATTATGTTTTTTAAGATTTTTTATAAAAATAATTTAACAATCTTATCACTAACTATAGTGTATGGGAGAAGTTGAAAAGGGTACTGCAGTAACTAAACACGGATTGTATCTATAGTTATTTGTATGAAGGGATTTTAAATGCGGATTTTGACTAAATCAATAAATGCAGGCATGTGGAAAGACATGTGAATTGAAAAAATTAATAAATGCTGATCAGGGGATTTTGACCAAATCAATAAATGCTGAGTTTTTTTTTTTTTTGCAATAAGAAATTTAGAAAATTCAGATTGGGATATTGAAGTTCCTACAGGCCTTGGGGTTAAAAACCCCATTTTGCTTAATATATAGTATAGACTAGCGGTAACTCGTGCGATGCACGGAAAAATAAATTATATATATTTTGTGTGATAAATAAATCATTTTAATCTTAAATATGTCTGCATAAAAAAGTATTGATTATAAAAATTGTTGAGAATAATAGTATCACAATCACTTGATAATATAAATAACTTGTATCAAACTAAACAAAACAATAAAAGAGAGAAATTCTATAAACTCATAAAAGTTATTATAAATTTACTTGGACTTATAAATCAGTGGTGTATTTTATTATTGTGGGATCAAATTATGAATGAATATCAATTTTTAATTATACTTTATAAGTAGTTTTTAAAAATTTTAATCAAATTTGTTGTCTTACTTATAAAAAGAACTTCTCAAACAATTCATTATTTGATTATGTTAGTAACTCTCTATCTTTGATTTCTTCTATCAATGACACACGCATATCATGTCAAAGTATAAATCCTTCTCCATAATTTGAATAATACTTACATCTTCCTACATCATTTTTAAAAAATTAATCAAGATAAAAATTTCGTAAGATTATAAAAATTATATAAGAAAATAGTTTTAATCCATTTTATTTATAAAAAAATGATGAAAAATTATTTGAATTGTACTTGAAGAAATATAACAAATGATAGCTTTAATCATTATATATCAAAAAAAAAATTATATAGGTTACTCAATGAAAAAATGTCGAATACAAATAAAGTCATGGACATTGAATTAAATCATATGGGCTTTGAATTGATAATATAATCTAGCAAATCAACTAATAATAACATAGAAATATTGACAAATATGTAGTACTTCCCTATTATCTTTGTATTATATTCATTAATTTCATATATCATATAAAAGTTTTACTCGTTTCGATTCTTCAATAAAATAAGGACTAAGAAAACAAATTTGATAAGAAATTGATTCTAAACTTTATTATTGCAAAAAACAAAAATTTCAAAGAGAGAATTTAGAGATAAGATTGAAGAAATACTATAACGAATGACAGCCTTATAAAAAATAAAATAAAATAATATAACATAACAATGATCTAATGCAAACTATTTTTAATAACTAATAGAAAGAATATCAAATTATTACCTTGTATAAATATAGTGACGAAAATTAATTTTGTGAGATTTTTGTGCTGCCTTCTCCTATGTAGCCTTCATTATTTCATTATTAATACTCTTCTCATTCAGAGCCAAACAATTTCATTATTAATACTTTTATCATTCAGAGCCAATAATTTTTTTTTTTATAATTTTTATCACTTGGTAGATAATAATGAATAATAAAAATTATCAAGAGAAGATTAAGAATTTAATAGGAGATAAGAAGTTATAGATGTTACCTAAAAGACAACCTAAGAGGGGGGATGAATTAGGTTTTTACAATTAAAAGTAATAATACTCTAATAAAAGTTATGACTAGCACAATAGATAAATATAATTAATGAAATAAAGATAATTAAAACAACTGATCTAACAATTATATCAGTTAATGATTTTGGCACAGTGAAAATATGAAATAAAGTTATGACAATTTAAATAAAATAAAGAGATAAGGAAGAGAGAGGAAACAGATTTATAGTGGTTCGGGTTCAACTCGGCCTACATCCACTCCTCAAGCTTCACTTGAGATTTTCCATTATACTCTAGCTTCACAGGGTGCTAGTAACCTTTTCACAAATGGAGCAATCCTCATGGATTTTACACAGACTTTCTAGGTCAAGAACACTGAGTGTACTACATCTTACAAGGTTGAAAAGAAGGTGTTTTTGCTTTCACAGAAAGTTACAAGAATTATCTCTAAAGATAGATATATAAAATGAAACTTTGATTTTTTTGAAATCTCACACAGGAAAGATGAGCTTAAGGTTATAAGGCTTAGTGTATAATTTTTGAGAGAAAGATGTTAACAAAAAATTGAAGAACACTTCTCAGATAATTTTTCAGATAATAGATGAGAGTGATTATAGATCAAAGAATGTTTTTGAATTTCAGTAAGTATGTAGTTGCTGTGTGTTGTTCACTCAGGCTCTGGTATATATATATACATCATGAGGCTTATAGAGCCGTTGAATTCATTTTGAATATAAACCATTCCATCATTACTGATTTGAACTTGTAGGAGACAAAGCTTGGTCTGGAACATCTTTATTTTGAAAAATGGCCCTTGTAGCACAGATCCGTTGAGAGGATAGGTCGCCGGTGGGTATGCAAATCGAAGCCCCGGAAGTTAGCTTTCCAATGGCGCAAACCTTGCATTAAAATTCCTCCTGTGCAAAAAGTTATGCCCTTTTCCGTGAAGCCGCGCAGACTTGATCCAACCGGACTGATCCCCTGCTTTAACCAGTCATATCTCCTCCACCCGGACTTGGATGTAGGAGATTCTTGAACCAAAAATGAAGCCCCGGAAGTCTTCTTTCAAATGGTGGTGGCCTCATAGCTTAACTCCAAGTATGCGGATGAATGGGCCTGATTCAGCGAGGGCTGCGCGACTCGCTTCTACCCGGATTCATGTCGAACTTCTCCCAAACCTATTTTCTTCCTCTTCTCCTCTTTTCTTGAACTCCAAACCCTTAAACAAAGTGTTTGGAAAGTTTTGCCTCTCTTCTTGCCAAAGAAACTGAACCTGTGGCCTGCACATCTCTCAACATCGACCAAAACATCAGTCGCGCCCAAGTCTTCGGGGCGGTCAAAAATGGGGTGTCTACATACTCGCTCGCGGTTACTTCTTCAGGCAACGCCTGATCAAATGCCTTGATGAGGGATGGTGGTTTCGACTGGATGTGCAATTTGTCTTGCCGACGTCATTGCTTGGCGGTGTCCTGGCTCGATTACCGGCAATGGGCTCAGCATGTCCCGACAGATTGGGATTCAGTTGATTGGCTTTACTCACTTTGTGTTCTATTTTCCGTTCCGGTTCTAGCGCTAGTTCGGTCATGATCAGACTTGCTCGCCAGAGGGGATAGAGTACCCGGCTGCATTCCCGGTTCGAGGCGCACAGCTTGCCCGGTATGCCACAGCATGGAGGATGAGAGAACTCCTGGCCCCCGCTCCCACTTTCAGTTGCACTTTGTCTGATGAGTGCTGGGAATAGCTCAATGAAGAGGCACAGATTAGGCCTAGTTTGGCTTCAGAGACTTCGACTAGCTCTGGGAGGGGGCGCAGGGACACCTGACTTGACTATGCCCCGGGTTTATTGCTTTATCAGAACTTTCAAGTTTTCTTTTATGAATGTGATAAAGAAGCAACTTCAATTTATATGCAAGAGCAGGAGAACTCTGTATTGAAATCAATGAAATTGAAGGTTGTGGTACTGAAAATTTCCCGTTTTGGTCGAGAAATGGTCTTAGTTGTAAAAAGATTAATTTGAACAAAGTCAATTTTTATTAAAACTTTTCAAAACTATTTTCGATATGGATCAGAACTGGACACGCCTGAGATCTGTCACTGAGATGCACAATCCCGAATCCCAGCAACTGGAAAGTTGCCCCTAGTCTGAATAGTACCGCGGCACTGCACAGCAATGGAAAGTTGCCCCTAGTTTGAAATAGCACTGCACCGGAGATTATAATCAAAGCTTTTGAATACTGAACAGGCCAAGATAACCGAGCTGATCAAATGGACAAAGTTGATCGGGGAAAAGGTTATGGCCGAACTTCAAGATGAAGCTGCCTACGTATCCCAAAGATGGGAATCAAGCCTTACGTAGTTCAAGCTTAGGTTCGCTCGAGTATTTTCACTCTCCTTTTACGCTCTAACTTTTGCCAAGGTCGCCCTTTGCGAGTTTTCAACCTTGCGAGCTCAGTTTTTATATTTTCCAATTTTTCGTGCTCTAACTTTTGCCTAGGTCGCCCTTTCAGGTTTTCGGCCTAGCGAGCCTCTCAGGGGTAATATTTCTTCAACTTGTCCATATTGATCGGTTGGGAGAACTCTAGGCCATCTAGGTCCATCAGAAAAACAGCTCCACCCGACCAAATAGACTTAATGATGTAGGGACCAGTCCAATTGGGTCTGAACTTGCCCCTTGGGTCGTGGATGGGAGCTCGGTTATCCTTGAGCACCAAATCTCCTTCCTTTAGATTCCTGGACTTAACCTTCTTGTTGAAAGCCCGGGCAATTCTGCTGCTGGTAACCTTAAACATGGTACAGTGCTTTCAGTCTTCTCTCATCAAAGAGCATGAGTTCTTCGAATCTGCTCTGCTGCCAATCTGCCTCGGCTATTTGACACTCAGCCAATACTTGTAATGATGGGACCTCAATTTCGATAGGTAGAACGGCCTCTATCCCATGGACTAATGAATACGGAGTCGCTCCAGTAGAAGTTCTAATTGAAGTCCGGTAGCCCCACAGAGCAAACGGCAGTTTATCTGGCCAGTCCCGGTAGGTTTCCACCATCTTCTGCAGTATGTGCTTGATGTTCTTGTTGGCAGCCTCAACCGCTCCGTTGGTCTGCAGCCGGTATGTGGATGACTTATGAAAAGCCACGTTATAGTTTTCCAACAAGTCAATCACCTCCTTCTTGAAGTGGGAACCATTGTCTGAAATAATCTCGTTTGGGACTCCGTAGCGACAGATGATGTTGTTCCTGATAAACTTCGCGACATGTGAAGCCTTCAACACTGCATAAGATTGGGCCTCGTCCCACTTCGTAAAGTAATCTATTGCGACTAGGATGAACTCATGCCCATTCGACCCCTTCGGAGTAACGGCCCCGATCACATCAATTCCCCAAACTGAAAATGGCCATGGCGAAGTCATGTTGTATAGCTTCGACGGCGGGATGTTCATGCGGTTTGCATGGATTTGGCATTTGTGACATCGTCGAACAAAGCCGATACAATCCTCCTCCATGGTAGACCAGTAGTAACCCTGTCTGAGGATCTTCCGCGCTAGCATTACTCCATTCATATGTGCACCACATTCTCCTCCGTGGATGGCCTCCATCAGGCGCTTCGATTCTTCAGCTTCTACACACAGCTTATGCATTCCCAGATGACCTCTCTTATACAGCTTACCCCCGCAGATGATGAACTGAACAGCCATTCTTCTGATTGCCCTTTTATCTTTGGCATTTGCCCCTGGTGGATACGCCTCCTTCTCCAAGAAGTTCCAAATGTCGTAATACCAGGGGTTTTCGTCCTAAACCTCGTCTATGGCAGAAATTGACTCATATGCTGGCGCGAACTTCTGGTCAATGATGACTGGACGCATCCGGACTCCAGACGGATGTCTATCATGGAAGATAGAGTTGCTAGTGAATCTGCGAACCTGTTGTTCTCTCTTACTAGATGAGTGAAATTAGCTTCTCAAACCGAGGATTAACAAATCCAAGGTCTGGTGGTAAATTATCATCTTTTCTTCTTTGACTTTCCAGTCTCCTTTTGCTTGAGACACAAAAAGGTTCGAGTCCCCAATGACGTCCAACCATTTTGCCCCTAGTTCTAGGGCTGCTTCTAGGCCGGCAATGCATGCCTCATATTCTGCTTCGTTATTCGAGACTCTGAACCGGAGCTTAAATGCCAAAGGGATACGGGAATTGTCGGGTGCTATCAACAACACTCCTATCCCATGCCCGTACTGGTTTGATGCTCCGTCAAAGTACATCGTCCAAGTTTCGTCTTCGACATACAAAATGGCTTCATCTGGGAATAGGTACTCAACTGCTTCATCCCCTTCAACCGAGTGGTCGGCAAGGAACTCTGCCACCGCTCTCCCCTTTACTGACTTACGCGTCACGTATTTCAGATCAAATTCAGAAAGCAACAGCAGCCAACGAGCTAGCCTACCCGTAAGTGCCGGTTTCTCGAAAAGATATTTGATGGGATCGAGCCGTGAAACCAACATTACAGAGTGAGCTAACAGGTAGTGCCGCAGCTTCCTGGTAGCCCATACCAAGGCTAAGCAAGCCTTCTCTAGCGGAGTATAGCGGGTCTCGTAATCCAGCATCTTCTTGCTCAGATAGTAGATGGCCCTCTCCACTTTGTCCTCTGACTCTTGCGCGAGCATGCAGCCCATTGTAGTCTCAGTTACTGAAAGGTACAATATCAACGGTCTCCCCGGTTCTGGCGGTGACAACACGGGCGGGTTCTGTAAATATTCTTTGATCTGTTCAAAAGCTGCTTGACATCGGCCGTCCCATTGGAATTTCTTTCCGTTCTTCAGGAGACCAAAAAGTGGTTAACAAGTCAAGGTTAGTTTTGAGATAAACCGTCTTATGAATTGCACTTTACCCAGAAAGCCTCGCACCTCTTTTTCAGTCATCGGTGGTGGCATTTCTAAGATGGCCTTGATTTTGGAAGGGTTGACTTCGATGCCCTTTTGTGTGATCAGAAACCCAACATTTTTCCCGCTGTAACACCGAATGTACATTTCTGTGGATTCAGCCGCAACCGAAATTCCCTGATCCTTTGGAAGAACTTTTGTAAGGCAGTGTAGTGGCCCTTTCTTTCTTTGGACTTGACAATCATGTCGTCCACGTACACTTCAACCTCTTTGTGGATCATGTCGTGCAATATTGTGGTCGCGGCCCGTTGATATGTAGCTCCAGCGTTCTTTAACCCAAATGGCATTACTCTATAGCAGTATGTCCCCCACGGGGTGGTGAAAGCAGTCTTCTCCCGGTCTTCGGGTGCCATTACTATCTGATTATAGCCTGAGAAGCCATCCATAAACGAAAGCAAAGCATGCCCCGTTGTGAAATCCACCAACTCATCAATGTGTGGCAGGGGAAAGTCGTCCTTCGGATTGGCTCTGTTCAAATCCCTGAAGTCCACGCATACCCGGATCCTGCCATCTTTCTTTGGCACCGGAACAATGTTGGCCAACCAAGTCGGGTATTCGGATACCAGCAGGAAGCCTGCATCGATTTGCTTGGTGACCTCTTCCTTAATCTTGATGGCCCAGTCAGGGCGGATCCTTCTGACCTTCTGTTTGACAGGTCGGGCCTCAGGGTCAAGAGGGATCCGGTGCTGTACAATCTCAGGATCGACCCCAGGCATGTCTTCGTAGGACCACGCGAAAACATCTTTGAAATCTTTTAATAAAGCGACTAAGCGCTCGCGTTCCTCCAAAGACAACGTGGACCCGATCTGGACCAGCCTCGGGTCCTTCTCAGTACCAATGTTCACGGTAGTGATTTCATCCACTAAGGGTTTGACAAAGCTTTCCTGCTCTTCATCAATTAAACATTGCAAAACCGGAGGAATTTCTTCCTCGTCGTTTTGGTCAAAATTTTGAAAGTCCTGATTCAAGCAATGAATCAAAGGCACAGAGAAGTACTCAGAAACCACATTCACCTCATTCTCATTAAGTGCTTCCGAATCGTCCAATTCTTCTGTTACAACAGACTCAAAGGAGAAAGAAAAAGACGACCTGGACAGGACTGTGGCATCTGGGTTATCACCTCCAGGAATACCGGACTCAGACTCAGTCGAGCTGGAACCTGATTCCAACTCAACAGATTCGGAGGAATCAGATTTCGGCTCACTACCTGACCCAGTGCTACTCGACAGAAATCCCTCTTTGTACTGCCAAACGAGAAAGGGCGCGATGGATGCATCCAAAATAGTTGATGGTAGGCCCGCAGCCGTTTCATTCCCGATCATAGACACCGAGAAGTTATCCCCCAAGCACAGCTGGTCGATCGAAGGATCTGAAAGTAGACATGCCAGTGCTACCTCCATTTCAAATTCGGTGTCCTCAGACTCCATTTCACTGCTCTGTTCAACCCCAACTGTCGAGTCTGTGTGCTCTTCGGCAACCTCATCCCCAAATAACTATAGGTCAAAGAAAATTTCGAACCCTGGCACGCGCTTCCTCTCTGCGTTCAACCACGGTTCCGGAAAGCCACAGAATGGAAAGTCCTCCCCCTCCCGGACGAAGCGTCCGTTTAGGGTACCCTGAATGGGCCGGTGTATTAAGTCGAAAGGTCTCCCCATTTGTTTTGCTCTGGCTCTTCCAGCCATTTCCTTTTCCTTTCTTACCCAATCCTCCTTGGTGGGCAAATAACCCAAACCGAAGGTGTGGGGGTTGTGTGGCACTTCGGCCAATGCTGCGACGCCCTTCCGGCCGCTCCTTCCTAATTCCATCCCGGGGATGTGTTGGAGCTTGTTCATAAGATACACTACTTGAGAACTGACATATATCCCCTCGTTAGCAGCCATGACATTTTGTACAACCCGAGCCTCAGCCAGGGTAAAACCTGATATGAACACATCCTCTATACCATGCTCGATTTCCAGAACAGGCGTAGATACCTCCGGTGGTGGATGAATTGACGAATTCCCGAAAACAATGGCTACTCCCTTTCCACAGGGGTATTTCACCATTTGATGCAAAGTGGATGACACTGCCTTTACCTGATGCAGCCACGGCCTCCCCAAAAGCAGGTTGAAAGTTGCAGGAACCTCTAAGACATGGAAATCTATCTCATGCTGTCCCGGCCCAACTTTAGTCTGAACTCTCACCGTTCCCATGACCTCTCTACTTGTGTTGTCGTATGCCCGAATTACCTGGGCTGTTGGTAAAAAGTCCGCGGTTTTCAGACCGATCGCATACGCCGTCCTTGCCAGGCAGACGTTGATGGCAGATCCGGTGTCAATAAGAACCACTGGTATCCATTTATTCCTACACTCCACAGAGATGTAGAGTGGTTTGTTATGGTCTGCCCCCTCGGGCGGCAATTCCTTGTCAGAAAAAGTTAGCATCGGGGGAGCCCCTCCCGGAAAGACCAATCCTACCAACTGTTCTGGCGTGGTTTCTATCGAAAGCTTTGCCTTGTCCATGGCTGATAAGACAGCCTGTCTATCCACTCGTGATGCCATAAGCAGTCCCCAGATGGAGATGTCTGCTTGTATCTTTTTTAACTGTTTGAGCACAGCCTCCTCTTCAAGTTGTTTCTCCTTTTGCTTCTCAGCCTCTCTATCCTTCCCAGAGACCTCTGGTTGATCTAGGTGTGGAGGTTTGAAGTACTGCCCGCTTCGTGTCATATGGTCGACTTCTCTTAGGTACCAGGTGTCATCAGGATGGTTGTTCCCCCAATCTTCGTCTGTATGGGCAAGACATAAATCCTCATCCTCCCACCACATTCCATCAGCAGCCGACAGACACCGGTCCGGCTCTGGTATGACTGTCCTCGTACTTGCGGTACCTTCCATCCCTGTGCCCGCAGCATTCTCTGTTTCTGTGCTTATAGTAGTTTCAGTCCCCACATGGTGTAGACACCCCCATTTTGACCCGTCCTCAAGACCTGGACGTCGCCGCTTGAACACTCGGTGATTATCCATGTTCGTGTTCGTTTGGAGTTCCCGGAGTTCTCGGCTACGCGCCTTGCCTCAGGACCTCCGAACTTGACCGTTTGTGTGTCTAGTTTTGCACCAAACACTTGTGCTTTGCCTTGGAGGGGCAGGGAATGCCTTGTGAGGCATCCCCACACACCACCGGCAGTGGCTAGAGGCCACCGGCTGGTTGGTGTGGCCATCGGCACTATATTGTGCCGGTCGGCACTCTTTTGTGCCGGTCGGCAGTCAATTTTGTCAAAATGACAATTTTGCCCTGCCGACTACTGTTCAGTTGCTTTTTGAGATATTTTGAAGCAGCTGTATAGCATTTGTTTCCCCTCCATACACGTGTATGGAGGGATGAGCCTTTGGTTTGCTTAGCTTGTAAGCTTTGTTGCCTATAAGAGAGGGCTCTCTCCTCTTGGCTCAAGGGTTAGAAAAATTAGACATTTTTAGAGAGAAAAGATAGAGAAGGAGCTCTGGTTCTAGGTTAGAACTTGTGTATCTATCCTATCTCTCTTTTCCTCTCTTGTTTCTACACTAGGTGCTTTAATCCATATTATTGCACACAAGCACCTAGTGTTTCACCTTCCTTCGGTTACTGAGGTTCTAAGGGATGGTTCTTGAAGTTTTTGGTTGGATTTGAGCTCAAGGAAGCAACAACATCAACCTTTGTGAAGGTGGTCTTCAAGGGTAAGAAACTACCCTTTTTACCCCATTTTTGCACTCCATTTTTGCATAGTTTAGAACTGTTTTTGTGCTTAGCATTTAATACAAAAAAGTTCTGTTTTTTAGTGCTCTTATTGTTGGTTAAGAGTGTTTTGTGCTTTGGGGAGGTTTGACCACCTTTAGGCCTTGAAAAGGCCTCATTTTGTGCTATTTTGTGAGAGCTCCGGGATTTTGGTGTTGGGGTCTCTTTACCACTGAAATCTTGAGGGATTTCAGTGGTGAAGATGATGCCTTGAAGTCCCAAGAAGGAGGGTCACCCCCTCTCCTTGTTGTCCTTGAAAATGACCTATTTTGCCTCTTGAGGGAGCCCCGTGTTTGGTTGTTTGTTGGTTATGCCATGGCTGCATTTTATGCTCATATTGCCATATTATAACTTTGTATCATGTTGGTTTTAGTACTCCTTGCATGTTTTGCATAGATGCTTTGTAATGCCTCTTTAGTCCTTTAACATGCATTAGGTTGTGTGCCTCTATTCTAACATGTTTTAGGCTTAGATTCTTGAAGCTTGTATGCTTATTTTTCCATGAATAAGGTCTGTCCATGGTTACTTTGGTCGATTTTAGCTTGTATCACATAGCCTCTTTGCATTTGGCTTGTTGGCCTTAAGAGCATGAAAGTATAGCATGTCTTGCTTGCATTATTTTCAATGGTTTGGAACCATTTAGCATGCTATTTCAGTCCCTTAGACATGCTTGAATGATTGCCTTGCATGCCTCTTTGAAGTTTTGAAAGCATATGTTGTATGCCTAATGATTTGGTCATTGTGTGTGCCTTGCTCTAGAGCCACTTAGATGCCATCTAGGAGGTCCCTTTTGTATGGTCTAGGGCTGCCTTAGACCTGTTTTAAGCCTTCTTGGCCTTGTGAGGCTTGGTTGGCTTAGCCATGGTTTAGGTCTCCTTTGGCTTGCCTTGGATGCTTGGACCATTTGTTGCATGCTTAGTCTATTTTGTTACTTAGTTTGGCACCATGTCCAACATGATTTTAAAGCTTATATATGCATGTTAATATGTCCATGTTAGCCTCTTTTAAGTGTTCTTAAGAGTTGCTTGTTTATGCCTAAGTGTTGGATTATGTATGCTTGCATGTGTGCATGTATTGCATATATCTTAGCCTTCACTTCTATGGCATTTGGCCACTGATTTTAGGCTTATTTAGAGCTGCCTAACCTATGTGCAAGTCCATCCCTTGTTGCTTGCATATGCTCCTTGAGTGTTGTAATATATTGGTAAGTAAATGCATGTTAGGACCAACATGATTGAATGAAGTCACATGCTTGTTTGCATGCTTGGACACCCACATTACACCTTGCATACTTGATGGTTGACATTGGTGTTTCATGCCTTGTATGTTTGTTAGCTTGTATGCTCCTTTGCATTGGCATGATTGCATACTAGTTGACATGTCTAGGATTGCATCACATAACATGCATGCTCTACCTCTTGACCAAGTCATGATAGAGGCTTAGCCCCTTGTGTGTTTGTTTGGTTTGCATGCATTTGAAATAGAAGTTGCACATTTGGTTCTTTGGGCCATCATGCATGGAAATGCGTGATTGGTGGCCCGAGAATCGAGGCACATGCCCCTTTGAGTCACAAATATGATAAGGGCATGATTGGTGCACACATTATTGGAATTACATTGCCATGCAAGTTTTTGCCCTCTGCTGCTGTGAGTTGCAGGTTCTGCAGACATTCAGTGCCGGCGGCAGTATTTAGTGCCGACGGCAGTCTATTGATGGCCGATGGATGAATTTTGTGGCGGTGACCTCATGCTGATGCCGGTGGAAGTCCTACTCAGCCGATGATGTCCCTCAGTGTCCTGGGAGCACTCCTGAGACTTTGGCAGTCTTCTGAGATGCAAAGCAGGGAAACAGAGGCAATCTAAGCATGGCAGTGCAATTCCGAGCAAGTCCCGAGCATGCGTTGCATCCGGCCCTCATCTCGAGGCGGTTTACTGCTTTAATTAGATTAATTAATTTATTTGATTAATTTAGTTGGACTGTAATATTTTAATTAGTTTGCGTAATTAATTAATCTGTATTATTATTTTGGTCCCTCCGAGTGGGGGGCAAATTTGTAATAAGTGTGGGTGAGTGGTTTGTATGTCTTCCAACCCCCACTTCTTTCTTCCCTTTTATTTACCTGCTTATGATGGTAGATTAGGGCACGTCTATTTTAGCATACCTTATGCAATGCATGCGTGCATCCATGCATTTGTCTAAACATGCACCGGGCTCGGTACATCATACAAACTGCATTGTATTCTAAATTCCAACTTGAATACGTGCATCAAATGATTGCATTTCACGTGCCATTTTAGGGTTAGCCGAGCCTACTCTAAATTGCATCCTTGCCTGTGTTGCATTAGCCACTTAACATGACCTAGGGACATGCATGTCTGCTAACTAGTTTCTTGTTTTAGCACGGAGTACGATGTAAGTATTTTACGCTTTAGCATACCACATGCGTGTGAATGTTGCCATGACAGTATGCTTACCATGCGGCTAAGTGCTTATGTGAGATAAACTGTTTGAATGCCTGTGGGTGGAGGTTGGGTTGCTTGAGTTGGAAAACTCATTGAAATCCGTATTTTAGCCTACTTGCGAGTAGCAAAACCCGAAACGCTTTCAAAACAAACGGATATGCAATGAATTTTCCGAATTAGGCAATCCAGTCTATACTTGTTTGCTGCGCGCATAACATAATTCTAGGCTAATAATTGGAATAAGAGCATGTAATGTTTTCAAAATCGGATATCACGGTTAGTAGAGGCCGGTCTTCGAACCGGGCGAAAGGGGGTGCTCATAGTTGACCTTCCCCGATCGTACCCAAGCTCCCGAGCCAAGACTACTTTGGTGATGACGGACACGTGGCCTTCGGCACCGAGTCAGGGTTTCCTAAATTTCCCATTTTAAAATATTTAGGTGGCGACTCTGTATCTGGCAAAGCAGTCCATGTTTGGCACTACTTTTCAAAAAATCTGTTTTTCTTCAAAACGATTTGCCAGAGTTGGACTCTTTGGTTCAAGATTTAGAACCACAAACAAAAAGGGGAGTCCGAACTGTAGTAGCATCGAGGCCCCCCTCGCGGGCGTGCTACACATGGGCCTTTGCCTTCCTGATTCTCTCAGAATCTTCAAATCTTTCCTGTTCCGACTGTATCAACACAGTTGGTTGCTCAACAATTCCTGTATTCGAAATGCTCCGATCCTAAGCGAAACTCTTGACACCAGCGCTCTCCGGCGATGTACTCTGTTCTCCGACCCTTCCGGCCGCCGCTAACATTCTTGCCCCTGTCGGGCCTTGTTCTGGTTGGAGCTTTTCCACCACATCCGGTTGATCATCCAACCACCCAGTAGCCTCTGCCGATTCCTCATAATCAAACCAGTTGACCGCTGCGTCCCCTGGGTCTTGGTCACTGTAAAATTGGAAATTGGCAAGGTCCTCTTCCACAGTCGTCAAACCATCCGTCCTCTGTTCCAGACCATCCCCTTGGATCACACACAGCTCTGCCTCTGTCGGCCATCCCACATCTAGCCCATTCTGGCCTATTGACGAAACGTAGTCTCTCGGACTATATACTCTCTCAACAGAACTCTCAGACTTCTCAAGCTCTGGCTCAACAATCCTCTTTTCCTCTAAAATCTCCTCCCTTCTGTCCTTGACTGTCACCACCACTGGCTTAGGTTGGGTTATGGAGATATCCATCATGCATAAGTCGGTGCAATCAGAAGGAATACCTCCGGCTTAGGTAGGTGAGAAGGAGTGATATAGATACTAGGATCGTAAGACACGACCCCAGTTTGGATAAAGCTGATTCTTTTTGGAGGTGGAGCTTGGTTATGTGTGGGGAGAGGGTTTGTTGTAACATTGGGTTTCTCGGGAGGCAGAATTACCCCATTATCAATGAGATCTTGAATCTCATAACGTAATCGGAAGCACAGATCAGTGTCATGACCGCGCTGTTGGTGAAATGCACAGTTTTGGCTGGGTTGTGGGCAAGGGAAGTTTTTCCGGTAATGGCCGCGGCTCTAGGGGCTTCAAATGCCCTTTTTGATTAAAACCCCCAAAGCTTTGGATAGGGGCATATACAGTGGAACGAAGGTTCTTGTGTTTTTGGGTGGGTACTTGGCTGTTTGAGTATGGCTCCCGGACGTGCCGGAGAATGGCGTAGCTGCCATGGTTTTTGGAGGGGGGTTGGTGGTGACCATGCTCACTTCGGAGGCTCTTGTAGTCGTAGCGCCGCTCGGGCCCGCATTGCTGCTGCGATTGGAAGTTCTTCGGGGTTGCTCCCGGTCATTATCAATTAAGCCTTGCTTCAAGGCGTCCTCAATCTGTACCCCCATTTCATGTAGATCAGAAAAGGTAAGAAAGGGAAGTACAATCATCTTCTGCATCAACTTCGGCTGAAGATTGCGCACAATCATCCGAATTTGATCCTTGTCTGTGGGCCTTAAGGTCATCATCGAAGCCTTGGCCCTCCATCTAGTCACGAATTCCGAGAAGCTCTCTTTAGGCTCTTGCCTTATCGTCTCGAGATCACGGGTCGTAATCTCGATCTGTGTATTGTATGAATATTGCGCAATGAAGGCCTCAGCCATCTCGTCCCAATTTCTTTTGACGTCATCTTCTAATTTGGCATACCATATGGCCGCCACACCCAACAGGGTCCAGCCGAATAGAGACAGCTTCTGCAGCCTGGTGAGGCCTATTGGTCTCAAAATATTCGAAAACAACCTCAGGTGCACCATGGGGTCGCCGGACCCGTCAAATCAGTTGATATGAGGCATTTTGAATCTGTCAGGTAGCGTCACAGCTGCATCAGTATATCCATCTTCAATGTCAGGGATGGTCTTGACTCCCTGGGATCTCTTGAACAGCTTTTCAAGTTTGCTCAATTTCAGTGCTGTGGGATCTGTCTCGAACTCAAAGGGAGAGTCCGGTAAGTTGGTGGGTGTTTTAGACAACTGGGGTTGGATTTGGGGTAGGACCGGGGGTGGAGGAGGTCCTGTGGGAATGTTTGTATCATTCTGAACATTAGCTGTTTCCCCGAGGGTTGGAACTCCTGGCGGGGGAGGATCTTGCTGCGAAGCAGATGCTTCGGTTTGCTGTTGTAACCTCATGATTAACTCTGCTTGTTCATTCATAACCGCGACCTGCTGCTTGGCGAACTTCGCCTGTCGGACAGCATCCTGTTGCATCATTTTCATACTCTCTTAGAGTTGACGCATCATTTCCTCCAAGCCGGCCATACTGCTCTGTTCTGATTGGATTACCGGTATATATTCCCTCTCTGTAGGTGAAACAGAACCCTGATCCCTATTGTACTCAGGTGGGGTAGATAAGGCCCTCTGAACTGACTGCTGAACTGACGCCCTCTGCCTAACTGTCCTCCGTCTAATAACCGGGGGTAGAGAGTGGTACACTGGTTGTCCGTCTACTAGATCCTCAGATCGATGGAGTCGACGACCTCTGATCCAGAGTGCTTGGGGAATATCTGCTTGGTCTGAAGCAATTGTGCTAAACTACCCTAGCAAAAAGACAAATAAAACAATAATAAGGAAATAAATGAACAGACAAACGGACAGCAAAACGGCTTAAAATAAATACACAACACACAGTTGGGCATCACAATATACTGCCAAAAAAAAATACTGTTCTCGAACACTGGCCATTATCCCTGAATGACTGTTCCTGAAAACTGAATTTGACACCCGCAGATAACTGATTCTCAAACACTGAACTGGTGCCCGCAGGCCTGATGCCCAAAAACTCGCAAACTGATACATGCACCCTATAGAGACACACTCTGACAGCACATAACAGATAATTGAGAGCCAAAACACCCCTATGGAAGGGGTAAGGTTTCCCTGTCCTATTTTTTCAGGAGCTAGGGTTTCACTACGCACGCAGTGGCTTCAAACAACCTATCATCGGGTAAGTAACCTGTCCTAGTTTGGAATGGTCACTATGGATCTCGATATGCACTAGGTCGAATGGTCAAAAAGGGTGCCCCGGTAAAACCGGGGTTTGTGTTCCCATACTGTCAGAGCCCATAACCGGTCAGCCTTATGGTCATGCATTGACAAGACAAGCCTCCGGCAAACCGTTCAAGAATGGCAGATGGCAAACACGGTGTCCTAGGCGCACCAATGCACATGCAATGCAAAGAGACACATAAATGAGATCAAAACAGGATATCACGAGTTCGAGTCAAGCTCTCTAAATCCCCAGCAGAGTCGCCAGAAACTGTAGACGTCCCCGAACGCCCCGGGAGGATGAATCCCGTTCTGTTCATTTGGGTTTACTACAGTTCGGACTCAATTTGTCACGGTTCTAAATCTGAACCAAAGAGTCCAAATCCGGCAAATCATTTTGAGAAAAACAGATTTTTAGAAAAGAAGTACCAAACATGGACTGCTTTGCCAGATGCAGAGTCGCCACCTAAATATTTTTTATGGGGGAATTTAGGAAACCCTGACTCGGTGCCAAAGGCCACGTGTCCATCATCACCAAAGTTGCCTCGGCTCGGGAACTTGGGTATGATTGGGGAAGGTCAGCTATGAGCACCCCCTCTCGCCCGATCTGAAGATCGGCCTCTACTAACCATGATATCTGATTTTGAAAACGTTATGTGTTCTTATTCCGGTTATTAACTAGAATTACTATGTGATGCGCACAGCAAAACAAGTATAGACTAGATCGCCTAATTTGGAACAAAGCATTGCATATCCGTTTGTTTGGAAACGTTTTGAAATTTGCTACTCGCAAGTAGGCTAAAACACGGATTTCAACGAGTTGTTCCAACTCAAACAATCCAACCTTCACCCACAGGCATTCAGGCAGTTTATATCACATAAGCATCTAGCCACATGGTAAGCATGTTGTCATGTTAACATTCACACTCATGCGAGATACTAAAGCATAAAATACTTACAATGTACTCCGTGCCAAAACAATAAACTAGTTAGTAATTATGCGTGATTCCTAGTTCATATTAAAATGGCTAATGCGTCACATGCAAAATGCAACTAAGATAGGCTCGGCTATTCTACAATGGCATGCGAAATGCAACACTTAACATGTATTCAACTTGGAATTGAAATACAATGCAGTTAGTATGATGCGCCGAGCCCGGTGTATGCAATACAGATGAATGAATGCACACATGCATAGCATAAGGTATGCTAATTGAAATATGCCCTAAACTAACCATCGAAAGTTAGTAAATAAAAAGGAAGAAAGACGTGAGGTTGGAAGACATACACACACTCACGCACACTTATTACAACATTGCCCTCTCTCGGAGGGTCCGAATAAAAGAGTCCGAATGTCCAAAATAGGTACAGTCCAAAGCAAAATAAACAACTAGCTAATCTAAGCTAATTACTTATTACATCACAAACTAATTTAATCAACTATCTAAGCTAATTAAATAATTACAAAAACAAATGAGCCAATTAACAAATTAACTAATTTCAACTGAGCATGCATCTAGCTAGCTATTGAAGCTAATTAATCTAAGTTATTACATAATTAGAAACCTCGGGACACGAGGGATGCACATGCTCGCTTCGGTTCCTCACCTTGGAATGCCTTCCATTTGCTCTTTGGAGGCTTTGTTTGCAGGGTGTCCTCCAGTTCTGGGTGCTGAAACTTACCAAAATACTGCAGGGGAAGCTCCCAGTGGCCTGCCGGCCAAGGATGGAAAGCTGCCGGCCATCAATGGCAGGCTGTCGGCCACTGGTGTGCTGTGACACCAAACTGCAACGAAGCACAAAATAGAGGAAAATGAGGGTTTCCCTAGGACATGTATGCACCATGGCACTCCGAATCACCTCAAAACATCAAGGGAGAGGTCAAGTCGGATCCACGACCATCAATCACGCATCCCGATGCATGATGGCCAAAGTTCCAACTTGTGCAAATCAATATAGAAAGGAATGCACAAATACAACAAATAAAGCCTAGAACTCTATCATGAATCATCAAAAGCTTCGGCAACCGAGAATTGAGACACATTCCATCACTTGAAGTATGAAATGCCCCTCGTTCCTCGTGCTCGGATTAATACTTAATCCAAGCAATGCAACACATAAGCATGGCAAACATGCAACATGACCTAAGTATGCAAACGTGCAACTAAACCAAACATGCGACAAGCATATGAACATAATGTGAGGTAACAACCTATGACAAAATACAATATGAACATATGAACATGCAAGGCATGTAAAGCTAAGTGAGTATGCAACAACATACTACATGTAACGAGCATGCGACAACATGGCAAAATGGGCTTACACCAAAGATGGACAACTCTCAACTAGGTCCAAATTAGTAGCCAAAGCGATGAATTAAGCCACACAAAACACTCAAGCATGCAAAATGCGAAAGGTTCATCAAAGGGGCCTAAAAGGGCAACTCTCAAAAGTGCCTAAGAAGTGACAAATGTGCAAGTGTAAAAACACTATATGCACTGAAATGAGATGATAAATGATGCCAAATCATTTAAATAGCACAAGCAAAGCATGCGAAGGTCCTAAGTCATGAAAGCTAGCAAAGAGCAATACAAAGGAGGCATGCGATACATGGCATGAACACATGAACTAAGCATGGATAGAGCTTAATTAGGCCTAAACAAAGACTTAAACATGCTGGAACGAAGGCTCAAATACCTAGGCATGCAAGCACACAAGCTAAGCCTTAAACTAGGCAATGATGCACGACATTCAAAGGCACTTGAAGCATGAATGAAGTGAGAATGTGACAATGGTACATGCTCTGAAATGAAGCATTAAATGATGTCAAATCATCTAAATATCTCAAAGATAGCATGCATGCATCACCGAAACACAAAGCTTGCAAGGTCAATTACACTACAGCTATACAAAGCATGCATTATTTGACTAGGAAGCATAAATACAGAGGCAAGGCAGCCCCAACACATGAACATTTCTAGTTCAAAGCATGGCCAAAAGGTGCTAGCATGATGGACTAACATAGCATGCAAGATTGGCCAGCAAACATGGTTTACATGGCGAGTGTATGAAGCAGGTAAGAACTCATCAAACCAGCAAAAATCAGTGAACTAAACAAGTCAAAATATGCCCAAATAATCATGGAAATGCGGCCAATGCATGCCAAAATGAGGGGCTTCTTTGGAGGGCCACACAAGGGATTATTAGGCACATGCAAGATGGACATTCAACAAGGCCAAACCAATTCTGGAAATGGCTCAAGAGGGTCCCAAAACCCACTGAAAAGGGCCTGGAACAAGGCCTAGAGGCATGCAAAATGTAGTCTCTTTGGAAGGCCCAAAAGGCCACCAAACAAGACAAGGAGAGAGGGGGTCACCCCCCTCTAATTTTGGCCTTCAAGAATGCAACAAGGCCACTGAAAATCCACTGGATTTCAGTGGCTAATAGGCCAAAACAAGGCCAATGCAAATACTCACATGTATGACTCTAAACATGAAGAGATAAAGCATGCATGGGGGAAGATGACCCCAAAAAGCAAAGAGACCTAATCAATCTTAAAGAGGAGGTCAAAACAAAACTTTTTCCAGTTTATAACAAATCTCGAAAATAATCACAAGTAGGGCTAATCTATCATGCAAAAATGGCCCTAAAAGGAGAGATAAAGCACAAGGGACAGTAGATGACCTCAAACAGAGAAGAGCCCTTCAACAAAGTTAAAGAGGGGCTCAAAATAATGCACTTTACAGTTTACATCAAGCCACGAAAATAATCACAAATAAGGCCAAACTATCATACAAGAAAAGGGCCTAAAAGAGGGATAAAGAGACGAGTGGTAGGAGGAGGCCTTAAACAGCAAAGAGTCCTTGATCAAACATGTAAGGCCAAACTATCATACAAGAAAAGGGCCTAAAAGAGGGATAAAGAGACGAGTGGTAGGAGGAGGCCTTAAACAGCAAAGAGTCCTTGATCAAACATGTAAGGCCAAACTATCATACAAGAAAAGGGCCTAAAAGAGGGATAAAGAGACGAGTGGTAGGAGGAGGCCTCAAACAGCAAAGAGTCCTTGATCAAACATGTAACGGAGCTCAAAATATGATCTTTTTCAGTTCATGAAAAAGTCCAAAAATGCTTGCAAGTAAGGCTTATAGATGAAGCAAGAAAGTGCAAGTTTGAGGGAAATAGGCACTTACCCTAGAAGAGCAGCTTTCCAACAGGGTTTGGTCCAAGATTCTGATCTTCCCACCTCTTCAAATGACTTCCAAAGTGCTGGAATGGAGGATAGAGGTGTATATCTAGGTGTTGTAGTGCAAAAGTGCAAAGAAATCCAACTCTAAGGCACAAAATACACACAATATAGAGAGAGACATATTTTTTTCCTCTTCAAAACTCAGAACCCTTCATAAGGAAGAAGGCTCTTCCTTATATAGAACAATGCAAAGCCAAAGCTTCTTGAACAAGCTTTTTAAGGCTTCCATCCCTCCATACACGTGTATGGAGGGGAGCAAATGAAAATCCAGCTGGCTCAAAAGATCTGCCTGAAAACCAGCTGAGATAGGGGGGGTGCCGGCCATCAGTAATGGCCGGCAGTGCCACACTGATGGCCAGCAGGGCTTCATCAGTGGCCGGCAGGGGAAAATCCATGGCCGGCAGTGCCATGTCATGGCCGGCAGTGCACTATGAGGGCTACTCTAACAAGACCTAGTCAGGGTCCAAAAATGAGGCAGAAAGGATACAAGGTCCGGGAAACTCGAACCGGTGCCGTTCCGCCGCGACAGTCGAATGCTGGGCGAGCAATCAAACCAGTTGTTGGGTGTACCTACAAGCACAACCAAGTCTTGAGGACGGTCAAAAATGGGTGTCTACAGCTCTATAACATGGAGCGGGTCTCGTAAGTAATCTCGAAGCATTGAAACATGAAAAACGTTGTGCATATGCTCCATTACCGGAGGTAAGGCTACCTGATAAATTACCGGGTTGATCTTTTCAAGAATCTCATATGGTCCAACATATCTTGGCGCTAGCTTGCCCTTAACACCAAACCGAGTTTGTCCTTTCATAGGGGTCACTTTTATAAACACATAGTCCCCGACTTCATATTCTCTGTCTCTTCATCGAACATCTGCATAGCTTTTCTGACGGCTTTATGCAGTTCTCAACCTTTGTTGAATTAATTTCACATTTTCAGTTGTTTCTTGTACAAGTTCCGGTCCCATCAAAGGTCTATCACCTACCTCAGCCTAACATATCGGAGATCGGCATTTTTTTCCATACAGAGCTTCATAAGGAGCCATTCCAATGCTTGAATGATAGTTGTTGTTGTACACAAACTCGGCCAATGGCAAATAGGTCTCCCAATTTCCTTGGAAATCTAAGACACACATTCTGAGCATATCTTCCAAAGTTTGATTGGTCCGTTTAGTTTGACCATCTGTCTGTGGGTGATAAGTACTACTCAACCTCAGTTCTGTCCCCAAAGCCTGTTGTAAACTTTGCCAAAATCTTGATGTGAACTTCAAATCTCTATCAGATATAATAGATACTGGTACACCATGTAATCTCACAATTTCATTCACCTACATGTTAGCTAACTTATCCGCATTATAAATAGTTTTGACAGGAAGAAAATGGGAAGATTTAGCCAAACAATCAACTATAACCCAGATAGAATCCATACCTCGAGGAGAGCGAGGCAATCCTACAATGAAGTCCATGGTAATGTGCTCCCATTTCTATTCTGGTATTGAAAGCGGCTGTAACAAACCAACGGGTCATTGATGTTCGACTTTAACTTGTTGGCAATGTAAACATCTAGCCACAAAATCTACAATGCACTTTTACATTCCAGGCCACCAAAAATTCTGTCTCAAATCATGATACATCTTTGTGTTCCCCGGATGCATGGCAAATTTGGTGCTGTGAGCTTCGGTCATAATACGCTTTCTTAAATCGGAGGAATCTGGTACATAAAGTCTATTCTGAAATTTCAACACATTATTCTCAAACACATACCCCGACCTCGGCCTTGAGTCAAATTCTTCCACAGTCTTTTTCAAGTACTCATCTTCAAGTTGCTTCTGTTTGATTTCTTCAACGATTGCAGGTTGAGCGGAAATAGCAGCTAAAATCCCACATTGCTCTCGCAAAACGATTTCAATCTCATTCTTTTCCAGGTCATCTAGCAATTCTTTTTGACTGGAAAGCAAACATGACAAATTTCCAATCGACTTTCGGCTCAAGGCGTCAAGTACAGTATTAGCTTTTCCTGGATGATACAAAATTTGCAAATCATAGTCCTTGATCAATTCCAACCATCTCCTCTGTCTCATGTTCAATTCTTTTTAGTGAAGAAATATTTGAGGCTTTTATGGTCAGTATATACTTTGCAAGTGACACCATATAGATAATGTTGCCAAATTTTTAAAGCAAAAATGATAGCTGCCAATTCGAGGTCATGAGTTGGGTAATTCTTTTCATGTGGATGGAGTTGCCGAGAGGCATAAGCAATTACTTTCCCATTTTGCATTAACACACACCCCAAACCTTTGTAGGAAGCATCACCGTAAATCTAAAACCCATCTGTACCATTGGGCGAAGTCAAATCGGTGCAGTTATTAGTCTGGTCTTCAACTCATAAAAGGCTGACTCTCGCTGTTCATTCCAATCAAATGATACATTTTTTTGAGTTAACTGAGTCAATGGCATGGCAAGTTTTGCAAAGTCTTTCACGAATCTTCTGTAGTAACCTGCGAGTCCTAGAAAACTTCTAACTTCTGTCACATTTGTCGGTTGAGGCCAGTCCACAATAGCTTTAATTTTCTGTGGGTCAACAGAGATACCATCCTTGTTGATTACGTGTCCCAAAAATGTTACACTGTCTGGCCAGAATTTACATTTGGACAATTTCACATATAGCTTCTTTTCTCTTAGAATCTGTAACATAGTTCTCAAGTGATTCTCATGATTTTCCCTGCCTTTGGAGTAAATCAAAATATCATCAATAAATACAACAACAAATTCATCCAAAAATGATTTAAACACCCTGTTCATGAGGTCCATAAAGACAGTAGGTGTATTAGTCACCCTAAACGGCATTACTAAAAATTCATAATGTCTGTATCTAGTTCTGATTACAGTTTTCTCTATGTCTTTTGCCTTAAGTTTTAACTGGTGATACCCAGATCTAAGGTCAATCTTGGAAAACACTTGGGCTCCCTGAAGTTGGTCAAACAAGTCATTTATTCTGGGCAAAGGGTATTTGTTCTTGATAGTTACTTTGTTCAATTCTCGATAGTCTATACATAACCTCAAAGATCCATCTTTCTTTTTGACAAATAGAACTGGAGCACCCCAAGATGAAGTGCTCGGACGGATGAATTTCTTGTTTAGCAGTTCCTGAAGTTGAGTTTTTAATTCTTTCAATTCTGAGGTTGACATTCTATAGGGGGTCTTGGAAATAGGTTGTGTTCCTGGAGTCACTTTAATAGTGAATTCAATTTCTCTATCAATTAAGTCTCCAAGCAAGTCATTCGAAAACACATCGGGAAATTCACAAGCAACAGGAATAGTTTCCACATTAGTACTATCAGATGATGCAGTCAGTATACAACACAAGTAGCCCCTACATCATTTCCTAAGCAATTTAACAGCTTTCATGGCCGAAATCAAGTACGGGGGAGGAACTACCCCATTTCTAGTAAAAATAAATTCAAGCATACCCGATGGTCTAAACACAACAGATTTACTTGCACAGTCAATAGTAGCACAGTATTTAGTCAACCAGTCCATACCCAGAATACAATCAAAATTATCAATGTTCAAGGGCAACAAGTCAACATACAATATCATATCACTAATCATAATATCATGTTGGATAAATATAAGCACATGTCATAGAACCCCCAGACGGTGTAGATACAAATAATACATATGTCATAAGTTCTAGTGTACTAGTTAATTTCCGAGAGAAATCATGCGATACGAAGGAATGTGTAGAACCAGAATATATCAGTACACATGCATTTTGAGAACATACAGGGAGTATACCTGACACCACAGTTTCAGTGTTCTATACGTCACCAGTCACTAAGGCAAACACTCGACCTTGTCTCAGAGGTTCTTTTCCAGTATTAGCCTTTGTATTTGTTTTGACTGTAGAAGTGGATCCAGTTGAACTCACCATAGGACGGCTGGCATTCTCAGACCCAAGTGGGCAATCTTTCACTACATGACCTGTCTTGCCATATCACCCCTATGCCTTCTTCCACAATCAGGACAAATCAATAGACCCACTGCTTTGACTCGAGCTGCTTGTAGACCCCGTATTCTGCTTTTTACTTACATGAGAACGGCCTTTTCTGAAACCATACCCAGACCTTTTTCCTTCCCAATCAGTTGTTGTTGCTACTGGGGCCTTATTTTGTCTCTTAGCGGCTAGGGTGGCTTCCGCCATTAAGGATCTGTCAAGAACTTGCACATATGTTGGCAACTTTAGTACACCAACTTGATCAAATATGTCTAAGTCCAATCCTCCCTCAAATTTGCGGGCTTTCTTGTAGTCTGTGTCCACTATATGAGGAGCAAATCTAGCTAATTCAGTGAACTTTGCCTTGTACTCGGCTGCAGACATTCTTCCTTGCTTAAGTTCTTGGAATTCAGACACTTTTTGGTCCTGAAAACATTAAGGAAAATATTTTTCATAAAAGATCTCATTAAATCGAGCCCATATCATATTTCCATTGGTATTCCGAATCAGTAACCACCATCTTCGAGCTTCGTCTTTAAGAGTATAGGTGGCCAATAAAACCTTCTGAGTCTGGGTACAGGGAAATACCTCAAATAGTTTTTCTATCTCAAGTAACCATGTCTCTACTTTCAACGGTTCAATTCCACCAAAGAATGTTGGTGGTTTCATCTTCATGAATTTCTGTGTCAGGTTGATAATATCATTATTATCTGATTCAGCTTGTATCAGCAGAGGCGGAGGAGGCAAAGGTTGTTGTCTTTGTTGTTGCATCATAACTTCAGTCAATGCCGCAAGCATCTGTTCCATTCGGCTCATACGAGCCTTTGAAGATTCATTTATATCATTTCCCCTTGCATTCTCCATGTTGCTATAGAGACACCAAATAATAATAAACATATGAATAATCTCATTCATTTATTTCAATTCATTTACTCAGATTTACATTTAGTTTTCATATCCATTTGGATTACCACACACTCACACATGCAGATGAAATGCCCCTACTTCTTACTAGGACATCCTAAGCTCATATGGACCTGTGTGTGCGGTAGAACACGTGCTCTGATACTACTCTGTCACGACCTAAACCCGCCCCTATGGGTTTAGCATCGTAATCGGCCAGTAATCCTTGGATTACCAAAGGCCTCTTAACAGAATACCATATAGTTAAGGGCTACGGAAGCAAATATACAAAATATACGAGGTCCAATGAGCTGTGATGACATACATGGGACATATAGACAAATAATTTAAAACTTTTAAAAACTTGCGAGCGAAGTCAAAAGATATAGTATTTACACATCACTCCATGAACATATAAACAGAAATCTTGCTCGCACTTAAAAGGAGCAAAGTCTGGTACATCACAAAAACAGCCACTAAACTTGTTTCCATCCGGAACCTCCTCGGGAGGCACAAAGGTTGGCTGACAAAAACTGAAACATAGGTCGTCAAATTTGGGCCTAGTCACGTGCCTGCTCACCTACATACATAATATAAATAGTAACCTGGAGCCTAATGAATAATAACGGAGTAAAGGGTTTCAATGAATGATGTCCATACAGATTCAGAAATCATAATTTAGATTCATAACAGATTCATATTCATATTCTTGCTTAGATCATATACAGAAATCAGAGTTCATGCTTAATCATACGTGGTGCATCTATTAGCATTAACAGAACAAGTACAAACAAATGCAGAACATATGGTGGTTATGAATAACTAGTTCTATAAAGGAACCTCCAGATCCGGGTAACAAAGAATAGATATGCTGAGCCCCATGATGGAGCCTCCAGTACGAGTAACAGAGTGCAGACATATTAAGTTCCATGATGGAACCTCCGATACCGGGTAACAGCTAACAGATATCACATGATGCTAAAGATGCCACAAATACATTATTAGAAATTGGACAATCATTCATTGTACAGAACATATCATTTCAGAAAACAGATCTTAATTCATTATACAGAAAATAAATAAAGTTGAACATAACTTTACTAAGTTATTACTCACAGTTAACATACGGCTCCAAGTAGACAAGTAGAGTAGGTAATTCATTTAACTCGTGGCGTGTGACCTACAGAATATGACAGATACATATATTGAAACACACATTCGAATTGTACATAACTTATTTCACTTGTTCTTAGTGTGTTTCCACCCTTATACTTATTATGGTGTCTTAACCATGGCCTAGGAATGCCTAGGATGGAATGCGGATGCAAAAATTGCATTAGAAAATATTTTCCAAAACTTGCTAAAAACATGGTCCATGCTCGAGCGTGGCTTTCCTCGCTCAAGTGGACATGCAAAAAGTGAGGGTTCGCTCGAGCGTGACTTCCTTAGCTCGAGCGGACTGTAAACTCTGAAAAAGTATTGATTACTTATTTTTCACGCTCGACGAACGCTCGATCTCCGCTCGAGCGTAAGAGTCAGGCCCTCACTCGAGCGTGGCTTCTGTCGCTTGAGCGTACTGCAAAACATGTGAACTTCTGGATACATGCATTTCACGCTCGAGCGGGTATCATGTCGCTTAATCAGAAGTGCACGCATTCAGAGTGCTTCGCTCGAGTGTGAACTCCTACGCTCGAGCGTAGATTCAAATTCTGGAATTTTCAGATTTGATCTCCAAGCTTCAAACTCAAACTAAACACTTCAAAACTCATCCTCTTGGGCCAAAATTCTGGAAAATATTTAGAAACTCACAAAACATCATGCTTTGAAGATCATTTCGTGAAATCAATGTCCAAAAGCATGCCAATTGTTCAAAAATTCAACTTAAACTTTATGAATGTTTCATGAACATAACATGCATGAATTTTCTTGATCTTGAGCTTCTTAAAACATGATCAAATGCCATAAAACGACATTAAACTTGATAATTTCCCAACATCAAGGTGAATTCAAGACATGTATGAGGGAATTCTTGGAAATCATGCTCAATTTTTAAAGGAATAGATACAAATGCATGGTATGTTCCTTCTACCATCTTATTTAACTCAAGTCTTGCTTAACTCAACATAATCTTCACGAATTCATGTTCTAAACATCATAATTATATAGTCTAAGTGTTGAATTCATATATCAACCTCTCAAGTAAGATCTAGATGATGAGCACACTAAGATTCCAAGCTAATTCTTCCCAATTCCAACAATTCTTGTTCATCTTAACTTCTCTCTCTCTCTTGGTCCCTCCTTCTCTCACACGTTTTTGAACTCAAGGAGTAGGAAATGAGGGTGTAAAGTAAAATAAGGGGGTCTAAATAGCCTTAGGTAGGCTTAATTAAAGTGGCTTAATTAAGATTGACTTAGGTTAATCACATTAACATTAATTATTCTAATTTAATCGTTCCAAATCGAATTTCAATTAAACCTACCATAAAATTCTATAAATTTCACATAACACATAAATCAAATCAATTTTAGAATTAGATGTCGATAAGGCCTTCAATTCGCAAAATATAGCAAAATCTCAAACAGATATTCCTACAATAAACACAAAACACAAATAATGCAACACATATGGAATAAATCTGAAATTGGATCGTAGTGACTTATTAGGCACATGAAATCATGAATTAACGTCAATCATAGGTCGGGGTTGTTACACCACCTCCATGGCCCGATTTGGAGCACCTTCGTACTTGGCCTTTGATAGTCGATGGGGAGTTGTCTCTCTCGGCAAAAGCACGGGGGCAGGGCCTTCAAGGGTCTCCCAAGGTGATAAAAAGAGGAAGAAATCAGCGGAAGAGGCGAGTAAGTGAGGTCAGTGAAAGGCCAAAAAGAAAATAGACGAAAGGGTTTTGTTTGTTTTTTTTAAATTTTTTTTTTTATGTCTATAGTTTTTTTTTTTTTTTTTTTAAGCACTGAAGATGAAATTAAAGTGCAGAAGATAAAAAAAAAAAAGATTAAGCCTAATAGCAAAACGAAAAAAATAATGAGAAGAAAATAAAAGAAATTAAGTCTAATAGCAAAATGAAAAAAAACATAATGAGAAAAAAATAAAAGAAATTAAGTTTAATGGGACGTCGGTGTTGCTGGAAGGGTAAGGCTAGAGCTAAAAAAAATACCATGAGGGTTTAACAAAAAAAAATCAATGTATGCAAAGTTAAATTAAGCTCAAGATGCAGAACAAAAATACACAGTTGAGAATAGCAAACTGCTAAGGATAATAAATATATGAAGGACTTGAGAGCATTCAACTGATATAAATGTTTCCATATCAATGTAGCAATACACATATATCAATTTAACAAAAATTCAATTTTCACAGTCACAACAAAACCTTTTAAGTAGAAATCAACATTCAAGCTCGCCACGAATAAAATTGAAACAATTCTCGCTTAGGGGTTTTGTGAAAATATCCGCTAATTGCTTGTCGGTGTTTACAAATTCAAGTACAATATCCCCTTTTTGAACATGATCTCTTAAAAAATAATGTCGAATTTCAATATGTTTTGTTCGTGAGTGTTGAACCGAATTTTTACTTAAATTGATGGCACTAGTATTATCAAATTTAATAGGGATATGATCATAACATAAATCAAAGTCCTCCAATTGTTGTTTCATTCACAGTACTTGGGCACAACAACTTTCAGAAGCTATATATTCAACTTCAGCCATTGATAAAGCTACAAAATTTTGCTTTTTGCTAAACCAAGATACTAATGAGTTACTAATGAGTTACTAAGGAATGACAAGTGTTACTGGTGCTTTTTCTATCAAGTTTGCATCCGGCAAAGTCGGCATCCGAGTAACTGATTAAATCAAATGCAGCACCTTTAGGATAAAACAGTCCCAAATTTTGAGTGCCAACAAGATATCTAAAAATTCTTTTAACAACACTAAGATGTGATTCCTTAGGATTTGATTGATATCTAGCACACATACAAACACTAAACATAATATCGGGTCTACTTGCAGTTAAAGAAAGAAGTGAGCCGATCATACCTCGATATTCTGTTTGATCAATGGACTTACATTTTTCATCCTTGTCTAGTTTAATGGATGTCCTCATAGGTATTCCAGCTATCTTTGAGTCATACATACCAAACTTTTTGAGTAGTTCTTTAGTGTACTTAGCTTGGTTGATAAAAATTCCTTCATTACATTATTTGATTTGAAGTCCAAGGAAATAATTTAGCTCCCCCATCATGCTCATCTCAAACTCACCTTGTATACACTTAGCAAATTCTTTACACAAGGTTTCATTAGTAGCACCAAATATAATGTCATCCACATATATTTGTACAATAAGTAAATCATCATTTTTAGTTTTAACAAAAAGTGTTGTGTCAATGGTTCCTCTAGTAAAATTATTTTCAATCAAAAATTTACTTAATCGTTCATACCATACATGAGGTGCTTGTTTCAAACCATATAAAGCTTTTGATAGTTTAAAAACATAATTTGGAAAAGAATAATCTTCAAAACCTGGAGGTTGTTTTATATAAACTTCCTTATTTATGAAACCATTTAGAAATGCACTTTTTACGTTCATTTGATAAAGTTTGAAATCTCTATAACACGCAAATGCAAGTAACATGCGAATGGCTTCTAATTTAGTAACCGGAGCAAAAGTTTCATAATACCTTCTTTGGATTGTATCCTTGTGCAACAAGTTTGACCTTGTTTCTTATAATTGTGCTGGATTCATCAAGCTTGTTTCGAAAGATCCATTTGGTACCGATAATGGTATGATCGTTAGGTTTTGGCACAAGTTCCCACACTTTGTTTCTCTCAAATTGGTTAGGCTCTTCATGCATAGCCATCATCCAATGTTCATCGAATTCAGCTTTTTGAAAGTTTTTAGGCTCAATCTGTGAGAGAAAAGCCAAGTTACTATAAATGTTTCTAAATGAAGAGCGAGTTTCGATACCTTTTGTAGGGTTACCTAGGATTAAATCCTTTGGGTGATTATGAACAAACTTCCATTCTCCTAGAAAATCATCATTATTTCCTCTTCTTCTTGATGTGGGAAAATAGGTTGTTCAATCTCTTTGTTCAACTCACACGGTTGGTTCTTTTCTTTGTAGATACTTGAATCTTCCACGTTTAGTTCTAAATCTATATCATTACTAGCAATTTGCTTTTGAAAAAAGATGTTAGTTTTATCAAATGCCACATGTATAGATTCTTCCACAACAAGTGTTCTTTTATTAAAAATACGGTAAGCTTTGCTAGTCAAGGAATAGCCAAGAAAAATTGCTTCATTAGATTTTGAATCAAATTTACCTAAGTTATCCTTACCATTATTATGTACATAACATTTACATCCAAACACATGCAAATGGCTAATATTGGGCTTTCTATTATGCCAAAGTTCATGAAGAGTCTTTTTGAGAATAGGTCTAATCAATGCACTATTGAAAATATAGCATGCGGTGTGAACGGCTTTGGCCCAAAAATATTTAGGAATATTATTTTCGTAAAGCATTGTTCTACTCATCTCTTCTAAAGTTCTATTTTTCCTTTCTACTACACCATTTTGTTAAGGGGTTCTAGGTACTGAAAAATTATGTCCAATACCATGCTCATCACAAAACAATTCAAATTTCTCATTTTCAAGTTCTCTACCATGGTCGGTTCGTATATTAGTAATAAAAAAGCTTTTTTCATACGACAGAGTTTTGTGAAAGAAGAAAATGTTTCATCTTTGTGTGCTACAAACATAACCCATGTAAATCTTGAATAATCATCAACAATAACAAGACAATATTGTTTACCACCTAGACTAGATGTCCTTGAGGGACCAAATAAATCCATATGCAATAGTTGTAAAGGTCTAGTTGTGGAAATATGAGATTTTGATTTAAATGATATTTTAGTTTGTTTTCCTTGTTGACACGTACTACAAAGTTGATCTTTTTCAAATTTAATTTTTGGAAGTTCAATGACCAAATTTTTTCTCAAAAGTTTAGCAATTAAATCCATATGAGCATGACCAAGTCTTTTATGCCATAACCAACTATTATTACTATAAGAATATAAACATTTAACATCATTAGCATAGAGATCATTGAGATAAAAAACATAAACATTATCATGACGATTACCAATGAATAAAACTTTATGATCATCTGTGCTTTCAATTGTGCAATGTGATTTATCAAAAATAACACGATTACCTTTATCATATAATTGACTAATACTAAGTAGATTGTGCTTAAGTCCATCAACAAGTAAAACATTTTCAATGGATGGGTTAGGAGAGATACCGATGCTACCAATACCAATTATTTTTCCTTTCTTGTTGTCTCCAAAAGTAACAAATCCTCCATCTTTGGATGATAGTGTAGTAAAAAATGATTTATCTCCGGTTATGTATCTGGAACATCCACTATTAATGTACCACTTCCCTTCTTTAGCTTCGGACTTAAAGCAGACCTACAATATGACAATTAAATGTTATTTTTTGGTACCCATAATTTCTTGGGTTCTTCTTGGTTAGTTTTGTTAGATCCCTTAATAATTCAAATCTTTTTAATTCTCATGTTCATATTATTTTTGAATAGATAAGAAGATATATAATGGCCTTTCTTTCTACAATAATGACAAGTAATATGAGGGTGTGTCATGAGAGGTGCCTTTCCAAAAATTGTATTGAGATTCTTTTGTTTTTTAATAGGGTCATATCTAATGCCCGCCTTATCGAAAACACATCTTTGATTTCCAAGAAGCATGTTGAGATTATCTCTACATTTTACAAAATTTTCAAGTGTTTTTGTTAAATCATCAACATTATTTTTTAAAGCAGTTTTCTCATTAGAGATGGCGTCAAAATTATTTTTTAAAACAGTTTTCTCTTTCTTTAATTCTTCTACATTACTAGATAAAGATGCAACAGATTTCTTCAACACATTATTTTTTGCACAAACTTTTCTAAATTCATCTGGTAATTCATGGAATGCACTTTCAAGTTCTTCATAAAGAGTGGTTACCTCATCTTGAGTAGAATCTTTATCTTCAAGAGCCATGAGACACAAGTTGGCTACTTTATTTTCAACTTTATTACTTGAGCTTTCATCTTCACTTTCTCCCCATGTTGCTACCATGGCCTTCTTGTTCCTTTTGTAGTCCTTTCCATGAATTTTCAATTTTGAACAATCCATCTTCATATGTTTAGGATTTTTGCACTTATAACAGATGATAGGTTTCTTTTTGTTATCTTTGTTGCACTCTTTCTTGAAAGGTCTTCTTCCTCCATAATTATTTTTCTTGAAATGTTTTTGAGATTTCTATTAAACATGGCATAACTTTCATCTTCACTGGAATTTTCATCTTCTTCTTCATTGGATGAAGCTTTGAATGAAATACCATTTTTCTTTTTGTTTGCAACATCCTTATGTCCTTTCATAGTGATCTCATGAGTCATAAGAGAACCAATAAGTTCATCTAATCCAAGTGTGGAGAGATTTTTGACTTCTATAATAGCGGTGACCTTTGCTTCCATATTATTTGGTAAACACCTAAAAAAAATTTCACTAACTCACTATTAGTATAAATTTTGTCAAGAGATTTTAAAGAGTTTACAATTTCAGTAAATCTAGTAAACAAACTTGAAATAGATTCATCAGAATTCATTTTAAACAATTCATAACTATGAACAAGCATATCATTACGAGATTTATTCACTTGGTTTGTACCTTCATACGTTACCTCAAGTTTGTCCCAAATTTCTTTTGCTGAATCACAACTTGAAATTCTATTATACTTCTTAGAGTCTAATCCACAAACAAGGGTGAGTTTGGCTTTAGCATTGGCTTGCAATAATTTGTGATTCCTCTCATCACATTCATCTTCAGTTTTAGGTACACTACTATCGTCTACTAATTTGGTATAATTTTTGGACCTTTGGTGACAATAATCCACATGGCATAATCAGTGGCTTGTAGGTTTAAGGTCATTTTATCTTTCCAATGACTATAGTTGTTTCCGTCAAACAAAAGGTGGCCTATTGGTAGCTTGTCCTTCAGCAGTGCTAGTGCTAGCTAAGGTTGCCATAGATCGAAACTCCTAGATAGTTAAATCTAAAGCAAGAGTCTAGGCTCTAATACCAATTGTTACCCAAAAGACAATCTAAGAGGGGGGTGAATTAGGTTTTTACAATTAAAAGTAATAATACTCTAATAAAAGTTATGAGTAGCACAATAGATAAATGTAATTAATGAAATAAAGATAATTAAAACAAGTGATCTAACAATTATATCAGTTAATGATTTTGGCACAGTGAAAATGTGAAATATAGTTATGGCAATTTAAATAAAATAAAGAGATAAGGAAGAGAGAGGCAAACAGATTTATAGTGGTTTGGTTTCAACTCGGCCTACATCCACTCCTCAAGTTTCACTTGAGATTTTTCACTATATTCTACCTTCGCAGGGTGCTAGCAACATTTTCACAAATGGAGCAATCTTTCACAGATTTTACAGAGACTTTCTAAGTCAAGAACACTGAGTGTACTACACTCTTACAAGGTTAAAAGAAGGTGTTTTTTCTTTTACAGAAAACTATAAGAATTATCTCTCAAAGATAGATATATAAAATGAAGTTTTAATTTTTCTAGAAACCTCACACATGAAAGATGAGCTTAAGACTATAAGACTCAGTGTATAATTTTTAAGAGAAAGATGTAAACAAAAAATTGAAAAACACTTCTCAATAATTTTTTAGATAATAGATGAGAGTGATTATAGATCAAAGAATGTTTTCTGAATTTCAGTAAGTAAGTATGTAGTTGCTGTGTGTTGTTCACTCAAGCTCTAGTATATAGGCTCTGGTATATATATATATATATATATATCATGAGGCTTATAGAGCCGTTGAATTCATTTTGAATATAAACCATTCCATCATTACTGATTTGAACTTATAGGAGACAAAGCTTAGTCTGGAACATCTTTATTTTGAAAAATGGCCGTTGTAGCATAGATCCATTGAGAGGATAGGTTGATCTGAAGCAGAACTGGGCAAAAAAGCCTTGGCCGATCGTTCGGCCGGATGTCCACCCGGACGTCCGATGCTTGACAGTTTTGAACCGTTTGAACTTCTGTTTTGGGCATGATTTTTGGGTTGAAATGAACTTTTGATTTAAGCAAATATTAAATACATTCTAACAACATTTAGGATAAAAGTTTAGATAAGAAATAATAGGGTAAAATAAATTTTGATTCTATTTTTCTCTTCAAAATAAATTAAAATATAATTGATCGAATCATCAAAATAAATAAGTCTAACAATAGATAACGGCATTTCATAAGATAAAAAATTTAAAATAAAAAAAGATAATATGTGATAGAAGGAGAAAAAAAATATGAGTAAATCAAAATAAAGATTTAGATATATATGTTTTTTTATGGATATATAGATTAACAAATTATATCTTTATCTAAATTTTATTACTATTTTAATTTTTTGTAAATCAATTATTTAATCTTTATCTCTATCTGTAGGCCAGGAAATTAAATTTTATAATTATTTATCAATTTTTGTATGTTTATTTATTTATAAGTCATGAAATTGATTTTTTAAATAATTTTTTTAATTTTTATCTTTATTTATAGGTCATGAAATAAATTTTCATAAATTATTTATAAATTTTTATATGTTTATTTATACTGAAATTAATTAAAGTACAAAACGAAGGGAAAATAAAGGAGTAATTTTGTTTTTTTTTAAAATCAATTATTAATCTTTATCTTTATTTGTAGGCCACGAAATTAATTTTTATAAGTTATTTATCAACTTTTATATGTTTATTTATGGGGATTTTTTTTTAAAATTATCTATAAGTTATGAAATTAATTGTTTAATTTTTATCTTTATCTGTAAACTATAAAATGAATTTTCAGTTTTTATATGTTTATCTATATGGAAGAATTTTGAAATTCAAATCTTTATACATAAGTAATGAAATTAATTTTAATTTTAATTAATCAAATAAATAGAAAATAAAAAAATAAAAAAAACTTGAAAGATAATAAAAAAAAAGTTGCCACATAAGAAAGGAAGAATTTTAAAATTATGAAAATTTATAAATAAATATTTGAATGTTTCTGACAAAACATCTTATCAAACAAGCTCTTAATAATTTTTCATAGGAGGAAGAGAGAGGGAAAGGGGGGGTAGTGTGCACGCAAGTTGAAGTAAAAATGTCTTATCCGAAACCACGCCATTAATCTTTTCTCCCAAGCCACTCCTCCCGAAAAATTTATTTGGTGCTCTTGAATTTTTGGTTTTTTGGAATAATCTACAAAAAGTTAAAAAAATAAAAAAACTCATATTATTTGAAGAAAGTTTGTGGAGGAAGTTAGATGATAAAATTATTATTTTACCTTTTAAATTTAATTATTGAAAAATCAAAAAGTTTAAAATTAAAAAATTAACAAGAGTAGAATGATTATTTTAATTTTACTACAATATTTTATTACACATCTTTTTGTAAAAAATTCTTAAACATATATATATATATTCTATTTTTTTGGCTAAAAAGTCAGAAAATACACTTATATAACACATCTAAATAACCCTTTATTTTTTTTACATATTTTTTACAAAAAAAATCAAAAATCAGCTGTTAATACATCATGTTGTATGTTTTTTAATCACTCAATGGCCTTGTTTGGAAAAAGAATTGGGCTAAAATAATTAATAAAATAAAACGTTACATCAAATTCATAATTATTTTATTTTTTTCACAATCATTAAATCAACTAGTATAAAAAAAAGTCAACCAACTTTCTAAATATAACATTTTTAATTAATAGCCAATTAAAATAGTTAACTTCTCAAATAAATAAATTGTGAGTTTCACTACTTCTATCAATCACAATACTCTTAAAATACCATGTGATCATACTCAAAAACCATCGTATAACGTTTCCTCCTCCCAACCTTGACAAGTTATTTGGCGCAGATGGTACTAGAGCATTGTGTATTGTTTATTATTCGGAAGTTGTTTGAGATGTGTTATATAAATAATTTTTTTAACTTTTTATTTTTTTTAGATTATATTACTTCTCTAATTTTTTTGTAAAAAGTTAAAAATATATTTATTTAAATCATTCCAAACAACCACTAAGAATGGGTATAAAAATTTCGTTTACTTTAAAATTTTAGAATTATGATAATGAAGAGTTATATTTTGAATTATGAGTTTTGAGTTAGTTTTAAAATGAGAAAATTTATTTGATTATTAATTTTTAAAAAAGTTTTGAAAAGAGTTTTGAGTTATATTTTGAAATTTTTTAGATTTATTTTTTAAAATATTTAAAAATTTTCTTAATTATATTTTTTTAGGATAAATATTTTTTATTGTAATATATATATATATATTTTTTATTGTGCTCTGTATTTACTATATGTGTGCGCTATATTTTTTTAAAATATTTAAAATTTTAAAATGAGTTGCATTTTTTTCTTGAATTATAAATTTTTTATTTTAAATAATTTTTATTTTTATTTTAAATATTTTATTTTTATTTTTAATATTTTTAATATTTTTTTAAAATTTTCAATTTTTTAAACCTTTTTTTATAAATATTTATTTTTTAAATTTAAAAAAATTTGAATTGTGAGATTGATTATGAACTAAAAATTTTAAGTTTTAAATTATATGATTGATTATAAGTTTTAAAAAAATATTTAATTTTTTTTAATTAAAATCACGATTCTAAAAATCAAACACTACCACAAACACTGATAATTTTTCGCCCACCTCATTCAAACTCAGCCTGTCACCCACTGAGTGATTATTAGATGGCTGACAACATTTATCACTTAATACTTTGTAAATAAGGAAAATGTTTTGTGGCACTAAACTGCCTGCACTAATGGCACTAATTTTCTATTCTGGTAATTTTGTTTTTTTTTTTTTTTTTTTTTTTTACCTGATATGGCAATTTCGGGGCATTAGTGCCCAAATTTTCGAGCTCCATATCATGTTTGTGTAAATAATTCCTTAAAACTCTGATATTAAATTATACAACTTTGATAAATCAATATCAAATTAAAAAACTATGGGTGTTTTAGAAAGTTGGTAAAAAGTTAATTTTTGGCTTTTTACCAAACTTTTTAACTTTTTGAAAAATAATTTGGAAAGTTGGTAAAAAGCTAACTTTTTGCTTTTAGTTTAATATTTATTTATGGTGTTAAATCAAATTAAAATGACCAAAATATCTTTACCTAAAATAATTTTTTTTTTTTTTTTTTTTTTTGTCATAGGACCTAATTTGTAATTTCACACTTGTGTTTTTGGCCCTTCCCAAACTAATTTTATTACGTTTTTGGCCACTTACATTTTTGAAAAATGATCAAAAACCTGACTTTTTATGAAAGTTTCCAAAATGGCAATATAAATTTAGGCCTCGTTTGGGAACCCTCCCTTTTAGCCAAAAAGCCAAAAAGTTACTAAATTAGCTAAAAAGCCAACAACCCATACCAAAAAGTCAAAGATTCTCTTTTCTCTCTACTTTGTGCACATCTTTTCGTAAAAAATCAAAAAGTCATCCCAAACATACTAGTTTTTTTTAGCTCATATTTTAGCCAAATAGCCAAAAAGTTACTAAATTAACATATTCCCAAACAGGTTACTTTAAGATGAAGACATAAATTTTTAACAAACTCTGCCCAAACTACAATTTGCCGTCCCACAACTACCCCCACAATGATCTATTTTGAAAGCTAAGTTAAAAGTTGATTTTTAGCATTTTTAAGTCTTATTATTATTTTTATTTTTTATATATATATTTTTTTTAAAATTAAAAAAATCAAATCTTAACTTACTTTAAAAAATAAGACAATTTCCAACGTTTCATCAGATTGAGTATCAAATTTAAATTTGATGAAAAAAGTTACTTTTTCTCTCTCCAATGGTTTCACCAAACTGATATCAAATTGAGAACGGAGCAAAACTTTCACCAAACTGAGGAGCTGGGTGAAATTTCACCATTTCATTGTGCGTTTACGTTGGAATTGGGTCCCACCGATCAATTGGCCGGACGTCCGGTCGGTTGACCCGCGTATACAAAGCTGCTTCAAGTTCAAAAGTGGAGAAGTCCTTGCACAGCAAAATTCAAAATTGTACATAAGGAAAGTAAGAAAGCAGGATAGAGCTCTTTTCTACTACTTTGCTGAAGGAAAAACTGATCCATCTTCAAAGCCTATTGTTCTCTAGTTAAATGGAGGTTGGTTCTTGTTAGACATTCCTTTAATCATTCAAATCATAATACCCAAATAGGAAAAAGGTTATATAATTTCAATTCTGCATTTTCTATGCTGTGATTGATTTTACAAGACCTGGTCGTTCATCTGTTGGAGCTGGAGCTTTCTGTGCGTATGGACATTTTAAACCATTTGGACAGGTTTTGGTCAAAAATGATTGTAGTTGGAATAAAGGTAACTCTCTCTCTCTCTCTCTCTCTCAATTGTGATTTCAATTGTCAATAAATAACTCAAAATATATGTTTCTACAGAAGCAAACATGTTATACATGAAGTCACCAACAGGAGTTGGTTTCTCTTATTCAGCTAATAAATCCTTCTATACATTAGTGAACGACGAAATCACAGGTTTTTCTTGAATAAATCTTAATTAACAGTCAAAAGGGATAATCCATGCTTCCAAGAATTCTGTATCTGAATCCACAAGTCATAGCCTACATTTGTAATGGAGGGAAAAAGAAATAGGAAACAAATTGGGAACATAAATGGAGGGGAAAAAAAAAATTTGAGTTGCATTGCCCGGTCGACCGGCTGGTCGTCCCACTAGACGTCCCTAGTGTTTTGATGCACACTACAATGTAACGGTTGGAGCTGTTTGTGTTAGATTGAGGAAATTATCTTTTTTTTACTCAAATTTGGTGAAAAATTTACTGAAACCATTGGAGATGTTCTAAGCCAATATACAAAATACTATCCATCCTATTATTACAGGCAAGTTTAAAACTCCAATTTCAACGACTTTGATTGGGAAGAAGAGGCTTTGCGATTGCGACAAAATAGCAGGAGTTTGGCAACTAGTTCAATAAATTGTTTTTTAATTTATAAACTTAATTTTATCCCATCATCTCTCATCTTATTAGTCTTACAATTTGATATGCACTTAGACGTATTGTAATTGTTAAAAATGGACTATTTTGAAAACATTGTTAAAAATTAGAATTCGTTTAGCATTGATTTTTTAGTCAACTTTTTTTATGTTGGGACTTTTTTAGTTTGATTTTTTTAGATTTTTTTGGTTTTTGTTTTGGGACTTTTTTGACTTTTTTGAGAGAAAAAGTGTAATGATTATGGATAAAAAGTAATATTTTGTCTTATTGGCTTATATAGCCTATTTTTTCTTTTTGTACTTTTTTAGCCTCAATGAGAAAACCAAATGAGGACTTAATTTTTAGTTTTTTACCTATTTTAAGTTATATCACTTATTTGAGCTCGTTTGGGAAGTTGATGTTTGGGATTTTTTGATTAAAATAGTTATAAAAAAATAAAATAGACTTTTAACCCAATAAAACAAAATATCACATTTAACCCCATAATCATTACATTATTTCTCTCACAAAAAGTCAAAAAAGCCAAAAAGTACTTTCCAAACGGGGTTTTTTAACCCCAGGCTAAATTAGTCAAAAAAACCAAAATGGCAACCCACTTTCTAAATTTTTTTACACATTTTTTTTAAAAAAATAAAAAAATAAAAAAATTAACTTTTAATTTGTTTGGGAAGACTAAATAAGTGCACTTTTTGTCTTTTTTGACTAAAAAATTGATGTTGAAAATATGGATGTTTGGGTTAACTTTTTGACTTTTTATGGAAAAATGTGTAATAAAAAATTGTGAAAATTGGTTTTTAGAGGAAAATTTGAATTGGGAGTTGTGCAGCCGTAATTGTTGACTTTTGGTGAATAGTGTTAACTTTTTAACTTTTTGAGTAACTTTTTAGCTTTTTAGATTATTTGGGAGTACCCAAACAAGGCCTAAATTCCCAAAATAACCCAATGTATTACGATTTTATCTTAAGAAATGAAAAATGTTAATAGACTTGGCACTTGGGGACTAGTCAAGAAATCTAGTGTTTTTAAGATGTTGTTTGGGAATTTGATTTTTTAATTGGGCAAACTTCACTTTTCCCTCTTATGGTTTAGGCTGTGTGCGGATTACCCCCCTGACTTTCAAATACAACCACATAACCCCCCTGTGGTTGATGGAGTAATGTGCACCGTTAACACCATGAATGATAGACGTAAAAAGACCAATTTGCCCTTGTATATATATATATATATATCAAAGCTTGCTTACCAGTTTCACTTCCAAAAGTCGTGCATCTGAGAAGAGGAAAGTGAAGAGAACTAGGGTTGTTCGATTGAACAGATTAGGGTTTCAATCGAACGAAATAGTGTATAGATTTGAGAAAGTAGGGCTTCAATTGTTTGATTGTCACTGATTTGGAGATTTACAAAGCAAACGAAGCCCAAAAGTTCACGAAGAATAAGTTGTAAGGTATTTTTTCGATCATTGCTTTTTATTTTGTGTTTCATTCAGTTCGATTTGCTGATATATATATGTATATAAAATGTTAGTTGATGTATTTTTGTTGCTGCATACTGTGGTCCTATATGTTTTGTATATTAGGGTTTGTGTGCCTCCGTTTTTCGTACCATTAGTGGTTAACTTTTTGTCATGGCACTATGTGCGATGCAATTGTTCATATCCTATTGCTATGGTGGTTTTTTGTATATATAAAGTTGTTCATATACTGTGGTCCCCTATGGTTGTTTGTTTATTGTAGTGAATGATATGAGTGTATTACTTTGTTTGTTTATTGTCATTGTGTTTTATGTGCAGTATGCACTGAAAATATGAAGTTTATCCTTAATCCTCAATGTATTACTTTGTTTGTTTCCTTCTTCAATTAACTTTTAACTTTATGCCTGAAGAATAGGTTTTTTTAATTCTATTACTTTATGCTTTTATATTCTGTTTCTATGTTGTGTGATCTATTTGAGGATTAAGAATTATTTATTATTTTAGTTTATGTTGGTTACATAAATGACTATATCTTTGTTTAGGGTTTAGGGTTATGGTCCCAAAATGTATTGATGAAAGTCTTTTCTACTTTAGGAGTGAATGCTGAACCTGTCAGACAAATTCATAACTGTTCAAATGCACCACGGGGGCCATTTTTTCTTCCATCCACATGTGGTTTATGAGGGTGGTAGGGTGAATGAAATAATTAATTGTGACCTTGACAAAATGTCTATGTTTGAGTTAAGAGACTTTTATTATGACCTAGTTGGTGGAAAAGGAGCAAGCATAGATATGTACTATACATGATTTGGTTATAGTTTAGATGTTGGGTTGAAAGCAATGTACAGTGATGCTGATGTGATGAAAATGCTTAAGGGTTATAAGGGTTTGGATTATGTAGTAGTTTATGTAGAGAATGGTGTAGATCCTATTATGGTTTTGTCATCTAATGGTGAGTTGTTGTTAGATCCCAATGGTCCAGAATAAGGTGGTAATGCCATAGGTGGTGGTGACATAGAACAGGGTGGTAATGCCATATGTGGTATTGACACGGACATTATTGATATAAACTTGTCTGATATTGACATCATAGTTGATGACATTGGGAATGACTCAGATGATAGTGCAGAGGTAGCTGAGGGTGAGGATGTGGGTAAGGAATGTGAGGGTAGTGATACACAACATGAGGAGGGGTTGCAGCATATTACTGACACCGAGTCTGTAGAAGGTAATGAGGCTGATGAGAGTGACAGTGCACAGAGTGAGACTGAATTTTTGGATGATGAAAAGAGAACTGATAGTGATGATTTTGAGGACTTGGACTATATAGTTAGTGAAGAATATAGTAATACTGAGACTTCTGAGGATAGTGCAGAGGAAAATGATAACCAAAGTTGGTTGTATAAAGACCTAGAGGGTCCTAATGATGGCATTTTTTATGAAACCTCACACAAAAGAACTGAAGGACCACCACCTAAAGTTAATCTACCAGGTGATGTTGGTTGGTATTCAAATGTTGATGATGATGATGAATTGAATAGCCTTAAAAGGTCATTAGATAAGGCAAATGATGCTGGATACCCAGAATACAAAGAAGGGATGATAAAGGATCCCAAACTTGTAGTTAGAATGAAATTTCTCAATCCCCAAGTTTTCAGAGAGTATTTGAGAGAGTTTAATTTAGGGCATGGTTATGATATAACGTACATTAGAAATGAGAGTGCTAGGATCACTGCTGTTTGTTGGCATGACTGTACTGGAAGAATACATGGCTCTCTATTTGGGGGAACCCCAATCTTTTAGATCAAAACTCTAGAGGGGAAACACTCATGTGGGAGGAATTACAGCAACAAACAAGCCAACTCTAAGTACTTGGGGAAGAAGTTTGTAGATGAGGTGAGAGATGACCCCTCCATTAACATAGCCTCTTTCAAGAAAAAAATTAGAAGAGAGATAATGGTGGATGCAAGTAGATTTCAAATATATAGGGCAAAGAGAAAGGCAAGAGAGATAATTGCAGGGGATTTGGCAGAGCAATATCACAGGATTAGGGATCATACAGGTATAGTTGTTACGAAAAATCCAACCTCACACATTTGAATAACAATTAATCCTAAAAAGACAGAGCCTACATTTGAAAGAATATATTTCAGACTTGGTGCACAGAAAGATGGATTTCTAGCAGAGTGTAGACCAATAATAGGACTAGATGGTTATCATTTGAAAGGGATTTTTGGAGGGCAGCTACTCAGTGTTATTGGGAGAAATGGAAATGATAACATGTATCCTGTTGCAGTAGCTTTGGTTGAGATAGAATGTAAAGCCTTTTGGTCTTGGTTTCTTCAGGATTTGATGAGTGGTATTAGGAGTGTTGAGGAGATGGGGTGGACATTTATATCAGATAAACAGAAGGGGTTAGTTGAAATATTTGCAGAGTTATACCCTACTGCAGATCACAGATACTACTTGAGACATATGCATAGTAACTTCAAGACAAAATACAGTGGTTGTGTGTTGAAAGACCTGTTCTGGAAAGCTACATCAATTGGCAATATGCATGATTTCAATTATTGGATGAAGAAGATTGAAGAAGCTGATCCTAAGACTGGAAATAGGAAGACAACTGTGGAGTGGTTAAGAGAGACTGACCCTGCTTTGTGGGCAATGTCACATTTTTCTCCAAAGAGCAAGTGTGACATCCTTGCGAACAATTTGAGTGAGTCATTCAATTCTTACATTCTAGAAGCTAGAGAGCTACCAATAATATCCATGTTTGAATGGATCAGTAGGAAATTGATGCAAAGGATTCAAGTTAAAAAGGTTGGAATGGCAAAATACAGTGGTGAAATTTGTCCCAATATTCATGACAAACTTGAGAAGTTGAAGGTGGAATCAAGGAACTGCTTTGCAACCTGGTGTGGACAATTCGAATTTGAGGTTGATCATTTTCAGAGGAGGTACATAGTGGACCTAAGTACTAGGACATGCAGTTGCAAAAGATGGGATTTGTCTGGTTTGCCTTGTAGTCATGCCATCAGTGCAATTCAAATCAATCATGAGTAGCCAGAAGCCTATGTGTATGAGTATTATAGCAAGTCTAGGCACTTGGATACTTATGTATTCATGATATACCCAGTTCCAGATATGCATGAGTATGAGGAAGGTGGCCAGAAATTGAATCCACCAGAAGCAAAGAAATCAGCAGGCAGACCAAAGAAGTTAAGAAACAGACAAGCAGACGAGCCAAGAAATCCACATAAGGCATCAAGGAAGAACATCAATGTCACATGTGCTAAGTGTTTGCAGAAGGGGCACAATCAGAGGTCATGCAAGAACAAACTGCATCCTTAGTCCAAATTGGTGAAGTTAGTGTATACTTATGCATTCATTTATTGTACAAATATTGTTATTTCTTTGTTGTATACTTAATTGTTTGTTGCAGCAAAGATGTATTACTGGGCAATTATCTCAACCTGCATCAACTTCTACTCCTGCTCCTACTCCTACTCCAACAACAAACATCCCATTAAATGAGGTAACCAACTTTTAATGTTGACTTGTAACTTCAAGTAGGAAACTAGCAGTAGTTTGCCCAATTTGTTTCTAACTAGAAATTTTTTTGCCTCAGATGTCCAGTAACATCCAAACTAGAAGAGGAGGCCAAACAGCATCTCAGCCACCAATAAGTACTGCTTTTATTGGACTGAAGAGGAGGAGTACTAGGTCATCCACTCAAGTAACTCACTTGTTTATATAACCAACTTTTTAATTTTGTAACTTTATAGTTTGTTAATTGAAAATGTTGTTGCAGCCCACAAAACTACCAATCCATGGTGGAAAGGTATCAAGTGGTCCTGGCAAAGGACCTGAAATCACAGTTGGTGGGAGGGGTAGAGGTAGAGGACCAATTAATGCATCTGCAGTCAATGTTGGAAGAACTGGAGTGAATGCTAATGTTAGAGGGCATGCTGCTTCAGTAACTTCTATACTAGAGACAATCAAAGCAAGGAGACTACACAAAGAACTGGCAACTGGGTCAAAGTAGACTATACTTATAGTTATGGTTTTTGTAATGAAACAATACTTATAGTTATGGTTTTTGTATATAGAGTTATGTTTTGTATTTAGAGTTATGGTTTTTGTATATAAGCTATGTTTTGTATTTAGAGTTATGGTTTTTGAGAATGGTTTTCAAATGCAGCATACTTCTGTGAATGGATTTGTCACGACCCAAACCCGGCCCTATGGGTTTAGCACCGTAACCGGCCAGTAATCCGAGATTACCGAAGGCCTGCTTAACAGTAATACAGTATAACAGAGTTCAGGGCCTGGCGGAAGCCAATACAGTAAATAACTAGTGTCCATTGAGCTGTGAAAATCTGTATGCCAAAAACATTTTTCATGCATTCATACAGTTCAGAACAGTACGGTCTGTACAATCATACACAAACATTCAGTACGGGGACTTAACCCCTCGATAACAGTACAATAAACATTCAGTCTATACAATCCGTTTGGTCAATACAAAAACAGTGAGACAGTACAAAAAGGGGAAGTACTAAAACACCCCTAAGCCTTAGCATAACAGGCTCGGAACCTCGCAGTGAGGCACACATGCTGGCTTGACAAAATTGGGAACCAACCCATGCTCCTAGCTCTGGTCTGGCTGCTGAGAACCTACATATATATATAAACAGTGAGCTAAAGCCCAGTGAATAACATAATGCGTAAAGAGGTTTAGAATGAATGTCCTTATAGTAATGAAAACAGTTCATTTCGATCAGTATTACAGTCGCTCAGTACAATAAACAATCATATGTGGTACATCCATTAGCATAACAGTAACAGTAGGTCAAAAAGACGAACAGTAATGATGGCCAGTCATTCAGTAAACAGTATGGTTCCACAAGGGAACCGACAGAGATCTCTGTAACAGTAACAGTCAGTAACAGTAGTGCTAAGGATGCCACAGTACAGTTCAGAAATAAAGGACATACATTCATTCAGTAAATAATTCCAGTTCAGTAAACAGTTCAGTTCAGTATTCAAAAGATAGTCATTTTGCACATATCTTTACACAATTGTTACTCACAGAGATTGGGCTAGTAGCAGTCTCCCCTCCTTATAAGGAGTTTAGTCCTCTAAACTCGAGTTACCTTCATTCTGGAAGAAAACAGGGTTCAGCGGGAACAAATCAGGATATCTTTTCGCCATGTCATCTTCCCTTTCCCAAGTGGCATACACACCACCATGATTCTGCCAGTCAACTTTCACTAGCGGAATTTCCTTGTTTCTCAGTTTCTTGATCCGTCGGTTTACAATCTGTATAGGCCGTTCCTTGTAAGTGTAGTCATCACTCAACACGATACGAGTAGGCTCAATCACATGAAAAGGATCCCGGAGATAATCTCTCAACATCGAAATGTGGAAGACGTTATGCATATGCTCCATTTCAGGAGGAAGTGCAACTTGATACGCCACTGGATTGATTTTCTCAATCACCTCATACGGCCCGACATATCTCGGCGCTAACTTGCCTTTGACTCCAAAACGAGCCTGGCCTTTCATTGGTGTCACTTTCACAAAAACGTGATCACCCACTTCATACCCTCTATCCCGTCTTCTAACATCCGCATAACTTTTCTGTCTACTCTGTGCGGTTTTCAGTCTCTGCTGTATCAGTTTGATCTTTTCAGTCGTCTCATATACAATCTCGGGCCCAAGCAAAGGCCCATCCCCAACTTCTGCCCAGCAAATTGGAGATCTACACTTTCTGCCATACAATGCCTCGAAAGGCGCCATACCAATACTCGAATGGTAGCTGTTGTTGTAGGCGAATTCAGCCAACGGCAAATGACTTTCCCAGTTTCCTTGGAAATCAAGGACACACATTCTCAGTAGATCCTCTAAAGTTTGGATGGTCCTTTCTGACTGTCCATCCGTCGGTGGATGATAGGCACTACTCAGCCTCAATTCAGTACCCAATGCAGTCTGTAGGCTTTGCCAGAACCTCGATGTAAACTTCGAATCCCTGTCAGAAACAATAGACACAGGCACTCCGTGCAGTCTAACAATTTCATCAATGTAGATAACAGCCAGTTTGTCCGCATTATAAATTGTCTTGACAGGTAAGAAGTGAGCAGATTTGGTCAGTCTATCAACAATAACCCAAATAGAATCCATACCTTTCCTGGAGCGAGGTAACCCAACGATAAAATCCATCGTGATATGCTCCCATTTCCACTCTGGTATGGGTAAGGGTTGCAGTAACCCGGCAGGTCGTTGATGTTCAGCTTTGACTTGTTGGCAATGAAGACACTTAGACACAAAGTCGGCAATTTCTTTCTTCATTCCCGGCCACCAGAAATTCTGTTTCAGATCTTGGTACATTTTCGTATTCCCCGGGTGAATAGAAAACTTCGAACTGTGGCCTTCTTGGAGAACTCTTCTTTTCAATTCGGTGTCATTTGGTACACATAGTCTATCTTGAAATTTCAGTACATTGCTGTCAAATTTGAACCCCGGCCTCGGTTTAGAATCTTTTCCTTCAATAATCTTTTTCAAGAAATCATCCAGTTGTTGTTTTTCCTTAATCTCCTCAATCAATGCTGGTTGAGCAGTAATGGCAGCTAAGGTTCCACCTTGTTCTTTCAAGACAATTTCAATTTCAGACTTTTCAAGGTCACAAAGCAATTCTTTTTGTCCAGTCAGCAAACAGGCTAAGTTCCCAATCGATTTTCGGCTCAAAGCGTCGGCAACGGTGTTAGCCTTTCCTGGATGGTACAGAATCTGTAGGTCATAATCTTTGATCAGTTCAAGCCATCTCCGCTGCCTCATATTCAGTTCTTTCTGGGTGAAGAAATACTTCAAACTCTTGTGATCAGTATACACTTCACATGTCGCCCCATACAAATAGTGACGCCAAATTTTCAATGCAAAAACTACTGCAGCGAGTTCCAAATCATAGGTTGGGTAATTCTTTTCATGCGGTCTCAACTGTCGGGAAGCATAAGCAATAACTCTCCCATTCTGCATTAAAACACATCCCAAACCCTTATGAGAAGCATCACTAAAAACAGTGTAACCATCTGTACCTGAGGGTAGAGTAAGGACCGGTGCAGTTACAAGTCGAGTTTTCAACTCTTGGAACGCTGTTTCCCTCTGGTCAGTCCAGTCAAATGATACCCCCTTCTGTGTCAACTGAGTCAGTGGTAAGGCAATCTTGGAGAAATCTTTGACGAATCTTCTGTAGTACCCAGCCAATCCCAAAAAGCTTCGGACTTCGGTTACATTCGTTGGTCTAGGCCAGTTCACCACGGCTTCAATTTTCTGCGGGTCAACAGAAATCCATCTTTGCTAATAACATGCCCCAAAAACATCACATGATCAAGCCAAAATTCACATTTAGATAGTTTAGCATACAGTTTCTGTTCTCTTAAGGTCTGCAGGGCAAGTCTTAGATGGTGTTCATGTTCTTCAACAGTCTTAGAATAAATCAGTATGTCATCGATAAATACCACAATGAAATCATCAAGGTGTGGTTTAAAAATTCTGTTCATAAGGTCCATAAATGCAGCAGGGGCATTCGTGACTCCGAACGGCATAACTAAAATTCATAATGTCCATACCTTGTTCTAAAAGCAGTCTTATCAATATCTCCCGGTTTAACCTTCAGTTGATGGTACCCCGATCTAAGATCAATCTTGGAAAACACTTGTGCACCCTGTAACTGGTCAAATAAATCATCAATACGCGGTAATGGATATTTATTCTTTACAGTTACCTTGTTCAGTTCGCGGTAATCAATACACAGTCTCAGTGAGCCATCTTTCTTCTTTACAAACAAAACAGGTGCACCCCACGGTGAAGTACTGGGTCTGATAAACTTTTTGTCTAACAGTTCCTGTAATTGCACTTTCAATTCCTTCAGTTCAGTTGGAGCCATTCTGTAAGGAGCTTTAGTCATTGGTTGTGTACCCGGAACTACATCAACGGTAAATTCAATCTCCCTGTCAATTAAATCCCCTGGTAGGTCATTTGGAAACACATCTTGGAATTCTCTGACTATAGGAATACAATTCACATCAGTTTTAACACTATCATCAGTAAACACAGTCAGTACAGAACACAGATATCCTTTACACCCCTTTCTAATCAATTTTAAACAGCTTTTACAGAAGAAATCAGATACGGTGGGGGTACTACTCCAATCCCATTAAACACAAATTCCGGTAAGGCCGGTGGACGGAAAACAACTTGCTTGGTCACACAATCGATAGTAGCATGATATTTTTGTAACCAATCCATCCCCAATATTACATCAAAATGATCGATATTCAATGGCAGTAAATCAATAAACAGATGCATATCCCCAACAATAATCTCACAAGCAGGATACATATATGCACATGTCATGGATCCCCCAACAGGTGATGATACAGCTAGCAGATAGTTCATGGGTTCTAAGGGTCTATTCAATTTATGCGAAAAGCATACGATACATACGAATGTGTAGACCCCGAATCAATCAATACATATGCAATTTGAGCACAGATAGAGAGGATACCTGACACAACAGTCTCAGTATTTTGCACGTCTCCCGGTACTAGGGCAAACACTCGGCCCTGCCTCATAGGCTCTTTCCCGGTAGCTTTGGGGTTAGGCTTCGGTGGTACATTTGATGCTGCTGCGCTTGGGGCAGCTTTACTACTATTGTGGAGCAGAAGGGCAGTCTTTAATTCTGTGGCCCACCTTGCCACACCTGAAACAAGCTCCAGAAATCTGATAGCAAACCCCTTTGTGCTTGTTGCCACATATGGAGCAGGGTGGAGTAAATCCACTCCCTTGGCTGGGGCTAGTCGTCGACCCCGTATTCTGTTTCTTGTTTGCTGGGTTATGCTTGCCTTTCTTGAATTTGAAACCCTGCCTTTTACCTTGCCACTCAGTTGTTGGTGTTTCAGTTTTCAGTGCTTCAATATTTGATTCGGCCATCAAGGCCCTGTCAAGAACACCCACATAAGTTGGCAATTTCAACATGTTGACTCAGTCAAGGATAGCAACATTCAGGCCACCTTCCAATCTCCTGGCCTTCTTATAATCGGTGTCCACCATGTGTGGTGCATACCTAGCAAGTTCGGCGAATTTCTTCTCATACTCGCAACAGACATTTTGCCCTGTTTCAGTTGCTCAAACTCCGTTACTTTTCTGTCTCGGATGCACTGGGGAAAGTACTTTTCAAAGAAGGACTCCTTGAACTGAGCCCAAGTCATAATAGCATTCGCATCGCGGGTCAACATCCACCACCTTCTTGCTTCTTCTTGAAGGGTGAAGGTTGCTAACAGTACTTTGTTGGCTTCGGAACACGGAAACACTTCAAATAATTTCTCTGTTTCAAGTACCCAAGCTTCAGCCTTCAATGGTTCAAGGCCTCCCTGAAAGGATGGCGGTTTTAGCTTGCTGAATTTCTGGGTAAGAGCAATAATATCCCCCTCATTTGCATTCACATTTTGCACATTCTGTTCCGGTTGTACCGGAGGAGGAGGTGGGGGCTGTTGGTTCTGTTGTTGATCCAATCTTTCAATTATCAGTCCCATCATTAGTTCAAGTCTGGCCATTCTAGCCTCAGATGATTCAGGTTCATTAGCAGCATTTGCATTATCCATTTTTTCTATAAACAGTTATAACAGTTTCAATCATAAGCAGTTATAACAGTTATCGTCATAAGCGGTTTAACATTTCAACACTTAATCAGTCAGTCATAAGCACACACCTTTCAAATTCATGAGATGCCCTAATTACTTTTCTAGGACACCCTATAGCTCATTTGGACACGTGTGTGCGGTATAACTCGTGGTTAAGTATCGCTCTGTCACGACCCAAACCCGGCCCTATGGGTTTAGCACCGTAACCGGCCAGTAATCCGAGATTACCGAAGGCCTGCTTAACAGTAATACAGTATAACAGAGTCAGGCCTGGCGGAAGCCAATACAGTAAATAACTAGTGTCCATTGAGCTGTGAAAATCTGTATGCCAAAAACATTTTTCATGCATTCATACAGTTCAGAACAGAGTACAGTCTGTACAATCATACACAAACATTCAGTACGGGGACTTAACCCCTCGATAACAGTACAATAAACATTCAGTCTATACAATCCGTTTGGTCAATACAAAAACAGTGAGACAGTACAAAAAGGGGAAGTACTAAAACACCCCTAAGCCTTAGCATAACAGGCTCGCAACCTCGCAGTGAGGCACACAGGCTGGCTTGACAAAATTGGGAACCAACCCATGCTCCTAGCTCTGGTCTGGCTGCTGAGAACCTACATATATATATAAACAGTGAGCTAAAGCCCAGTGAGTAACAATTGTGTAAAGATATGTGCAAAATGACTATCTTTTGAATACTGAACTGAACTGTTTACTGAACTGGAATTATTTACTGAATGAATGTATGTCCTTTATTTCTGAACTGTACTGTGGCATCCTTAGCACTACTGTTACTGACTGTTACTGTTACAGAGATCTCTGTCGGTTCCCTTGTGGAACCATACTGTTTACTGAATGACTGGCCATCATTACTGTTCGGTCTTTTTTGACCTACTGTTACTGTTATGCTAATGGATGTACCACATATGATTGTTTATTGTACTGAGCGACTGTAATACTGATCGAAATGAACTGTTTTCATTACTGTAAGGACTTACTTCCCTGAATAAAGGTGCTCGCTCGAGCGAGGAATCCTTCGCTCGAGCGAAGAAGCCAAATCTGGAAATTTCCAGATTTGCCTTCCAAGCTCAAACCAAGCATTCTCAACTCAAATCTCGACCTCTTGGGCCCAAATTCTGGAAAATACCTCCCAATACAATGAATAACAAGTTCCAAAAGCTAATTTGTACATGCAAGGGCCAAGAGTTGGTCAATTAAAGCCAACATTCAAACCCATTTTCAAGAACAAGTTTAAAACATGCAATGCATGAACTTTAAACCAAAACCAAGCTTCAAATCTTGCTCTAATGAGCTCCAATCTTTGAAAACAACTTGAAAGCATGGACTAATATAAAATCATGGACTTGCATGCACAATTTATCATGAATTCAACTTCAAAATGCATCAATTCAAGCATGCATGTAACATTTGAGCTTCAATTCACTATTTATGAGCAAATTCATGAATTACTTCCCTATAATCATGATACATGCAAGATGGAACTTAAAAACAACAAGAAGATGATGATTTCCTTACCTAGAGTGTCAATCACAAGTCTTGGAAGCTCAAATTAGCAATCTATGTTACCAATCTTCAAGTTTCTAAGCAAGGTTAAGCAATGCAAGAAGGAAATCAATTCTCTCCATCTCCTCTCTAATTTTCGGCTATGCTCACAAAAATGGCTGAGGAGAAGTTTGATTAAATGTTAAGGCTCAATACTAACAATAAACAAAATGTCCACTATGGGTGGCAAAGTTGTAAATAAGTCCAAGTTCTCTAATTGGCTCAAATTAATCCAATTTAATCGTTCCTAATCACATTTTAAATAAATATACCATTAAATCACAAATATTCTACTGATCGTGAAACACTAAACGGTTCCTAATTCGGCAGCCGATAAGGCCTTCAATTAGCAGTTTAAACATATGAATTCAAACAGACAATCAATCAATCAAACAGATGTAATATACAATTCAATAAATAAACGTATTCAATTTCAATCAGTTTATTCAATTATCAGTCATTATCAGTTCAGTTTAGCAATAATCAGTATATATCTGTCACGACCCAAACCCGGCCCTATGGGTTTAGCACCGTAACCGGCCAGTAATCCGTGATTACCGAAGGCCTGCTTAACAGTAATACAGTATAACAGAGTTCAGGGCCTGGCGGAAGCCAATACAGTAAATAACTAGTGTCCATTGAGCTGTGGAAAATTCTGTATGCCAAAAACATTTTTCATACATTCATACAGTTCAAACAGTACGGTCCATATACAGTCATACATAAACATTCAGTACGGGGACTTGATCCCACGATAACAGTACAGTAAACATTCAGTCTATACAATCCGCTCGGTCAATACAAAACAGTAAGACAGTACAAAAAGGGGAAGTACAAAACACCCCTAAGCCTTAGCATAACAGGCTCGGAACCTCACAGTGAGGCACACAGGCTGGCTTGACAAAACTGGGAACCAACCCATGCTCCTAGCTCTGGTTTAGCTGCTGAGAACCTACATATATATATAAACAGTGAGCTAAGCCCAGTGAATAACATAATGCGTAAAGAGGTTTAGAATGAATGTCCTTACAGTAATGAAAACAGTTCATTTCGATCAGTATTACAGTCGCTCAGTACAATAAACAATCATATGTGGTACATCCATTAGCATAACAGTAACAGTAGGTCAAAAAGACCGAACAGTAATGATGGTCAGTCATTCAGTAAACAGTATGGTTCCACAAGGGAACCGACAGAGATCTCTGTAACAGTAACAGTCAGTAACAGTAGTGCTAAGGATGCCACAGTACAGTTCAGAAATAAAGGACATACATTCATTCAGTAAATAATTCCAGTTCAGTAAACAGTTCAGTTCAGTATTCAAAAGATAGTCATTTTGCACATATCTTTACACAATTGTTACTCACAGAGATTGGGCTAGTAGCAGCTAGAGCGCGTCCCCGTGAGCCAACCCTAAACAGTTAACAAATAGAACACACACTAAGTTTCACAGTCGGGAAGGACGATAATTAAATCCTTAAATTTCCTCGGTGTGGTTCTACGTCTAAATCCTCATTAAGATGTCTTAAACTAGGCCTAAGAATGCCTAGATTGGGATGAGGATGCAAAAATACAGTTGGAAGGCATTTTTCAAAAGTTGCTGAAAATAGGCGCTTCGCTCGAGCGAGCCTTACTTCGCTCGAGCGAGCTTCCAAAATCAAAGGCTTCGCTCGAGCGAACAATCCTTCGCTCGAGCGGTCTGATGAACAGTAAAAGTACTGGTTGCTCGATTTTTACGCGCGATACCACGCTCGATGCTCGCTCGAGCGGAGCCCTGGATAAAGGTGCTCGCTCGAGCGAGGAATCCTTCGCTCGAGCGAAGAAGCCAAATCTGGAATTTCCAGATTTGCCTTCCAAGCTCAAACCAAGCATTCACAACTCGATTCTCAACCTCTTAGGCCCAAATTCTGGAAAATACATCTACATTCAATATAAAACAAGTTTCAAAATCCAATTTACACATGCAAGGGCCAAAGGTGAGTCAATTAAAGCCATTTTTCAACCCATTTCAAGAACAAATTTAAAACATGCAATGCATGAGTTTTAACCCAAATTCAAGCTTCAATTCTTGTCCAAATGGACTCATTTCTTCAAGAACATGATGAAAACATGGACTTTAATAAAACATGAATGCATGTACCAATCCACCATGAATTCAACTCAAACTTCATTAATTCAAACATGCATGCAACAATGGAGTTCTAATTCAACATATTTGCACTAAATCATGGCCTAGCTCTCTAATTGGGCATGAACCATGCAAAATGAGGCTCAAAGACAGCAAGATGGAGATAAAGTCACTTACTTAAGTCTCAATTTCAAGGTAAGGAAGCTAGATTATGAAATCTACACTCCAAATCTTCAAGCTTCCTAGCCAAAACTCAAGAACAAGCCAAACTCTCACTTTCTCTCTCAATTCTCTTCTAATTTCGGTGGAACTAAGGGAAAGGGCTGATGAAATGTTTTGATTAAACACCATACAAGGCTTCAAACAAGAATGGACAAAGGCTTCACTCAATGGCAGTTTAGTAAATAAGTCAAACTCTTTAATTGGCTCAATTTAATCTAATTTAATCATTCCTAATCACATTTTAAATAAATATACCATTAAATCGCAAATATTCTACTGATTATGGAACACTAAACGGTTTTCAGTTCGGCCGCCGATAAGGCCTTCAACTAGCAGTTTAAACACATAAACACAAACAGATAATCAATCAATCAAACAGATGCAATATGCAATTCAACAAATAAACTCATTCAATTTCAGTTTCGATTTCAATCAGTTTATTCAGTACTTCAGTTAATTCGATTACCAGTCATTAGCGGCCCAGTTTAGCAATAATCAGTATACAATTCAGTAGTTTATCGGTAATCAGGACGAGGGTTGTTACAGGATTGGTATTGAATAGCATTGTCAGCATACTTCTGTAAATGGATTGATATTGAATATCATTTTTTTTTTGTTTTTTTGTTTGGTATTGAATAGCATTGTTTGTGTTGGAAATGTTGGTTGTATATTTTGAATTGGAATGCAGTAAAAGAAATTAAGAATTTGTTGATTTTTTTTCCAATTAAACTCAGTAGGGTTGATTTTTTTACAATTAAGAATTTGAAAGAATTTTTTTCCAGTAAAAGAAATTATGAATTTGTTGGAATAATTTTCAGTGTTGTAGTAAAAAAATTCATACAAAAATCATGTTGCAGTAGTAAAAAAATTCATACAAAAATCATGTTGCAGTAAAAAAAAAAAAATACAAAAATCACAAGTTTCATAAACATAATTTCATTTCTTTCAAATATACATCAAATACATAAAGCACCTTAGAAATTCTTACAAATTCATTTTATACTGAACATTAACATGGTGGAAATGAAACACATAAGCAAAACCACCATCGATGTCTTCAGTATCATCGTCAGTGCCTTCATCTTCATCTCCAGCTTCATCAGTCTTCCATTAAACTGCACATCTTTCTTAACTCTTGGCTTCTTATCATCAATCTCATTTTTTCCATAGATGGGAGCATATCCAACTGGGTTACACCAAGCCCAGAAATCACAACCCCCTAAACCCGCATTTTCACAAACATAGTACAACCTACCTTTTGAAGGCTTCTCAGACTCCACAATTCTAATGGCTGCTTTTCTCCAACAACGATATTTCTTACTCATAAACCTCAACATTTGTCCTTCTCTACCTCTAATGCTTGAAGATGACATTTTTGTTGGGTAGACTACCTGCAACTCAACATATAATGCAATGAGGTAATATAAAAAGCAAGGTAAGCTTTTATGTTTAACCCTAGGGACATTTTGGTCTTTTCATTGCAAGAGAACATCATCAATTCATGCCCACTCGTACCATTCTCGCGTGCACTACACAGCCAGTTAGAATACACGGAAAAGCTAATGGTGCACATTACTCCATCAACCACGGGGAAGTTATATGGTTATATTTGAAAGTCAGGGGTAATCCGCACATGGTCTAAACCATAGGAGGGAAAAATGAAGTTTGCCCTTTTTAATTTTTTAGTTATTTAATGAAATGAAAAAATTTACTCGTTTGGAATGATTTGTGGTTTTTTTTTTTTGGTAAAAATTTAATGATTAATTGATATATAAGATGTAACATTACAAAATAATACGAAAAATAAAAAAAATTAATTTTCAGAAAATTGAATTCAGAAAATTAAAACCAAACACAGTGAATAATTTTAATTTTTTTTTATCTTTATTTACTATTTTAGCCAAAACTAAGATCTCGTTTGTCAACTATCATTTTAGCTAAAAAATAAAAAAATAATTATAAATTGTCATATTACTCTCTCTATTTTTTTACATATTTTTTTATAAAAAATTAAAAATTTATTAAAATAATATATTCTCAACCAGGGCTAAATATCCCAAACAATGCCTAATCACCTAATAGTTTTTCGTGTAAAGCAAAGCTGAGATAACTATGCAAGTATTGAAGTATGAGCTCAATCTCTCTAAGGGGCTGTTTGGCAGGCAAAATTGGACTAATTTAGTCAATAAAGACAAAACAAATTATTTTAATTAAAAAAATAAAATGTTTCATCTAAATCATAATTATTTTATTTATTTCTAACAATTATCAAATCGATTACAAAAAAAGTCAATCATCATCCCAAATATAACTTTTTTATTAGGTTAAAATAGTCAAATAATCACAACGTCAGACTAAAAAAAGTTCATCACAAACGAAAACTAAAATCCCATTTTAAAATTGACTATTTAAAGTATTTTTTTAATTTTTTATAAAAAATATAAAAAATAAAGAATAATATAAAAACTTATAATAATAATTTCTTGGGGGATGCACCAATAAATCCCAAATTAATAACTTATACACTGTTTAGTCCTAAAAGTTTTCTTATAGACTGAAAGGTCCCATTACAATGTTAATAACATCAGATACAATGTTAATAACATCAGAGTAATGTTACAAACATTAGATTTCAAACATCTAATGTTCATCACATTTCAATAATGTTTGAAATTATAGGATGAAAAACATCTAATGTTCATCAGATTTCAATAAATTTTGAAATTGTAGAATGAAACATCAGATCATTTACATCATGCTGATGTAAAAATGGGACTAAATGGAGCATAAGAAAATTTTTAAGACTAAATGGTTCAACTTTTCAAAAATTAGGACTTATGGGTAAATTTTCCTAATTTGTTTCACTTTTTAGGCCAAGTTTGGGAAGACTAAATAAGTGTACTTTTTGACTTTTTATGAAATATGGGTTGAATTTGGGTTGGGTTTGAAGTGATGTGTTAGAGAGATGATGTGACTTAAATAAGATGATGTGACTTAAATAGGATAGTGACTTTTTGACTTTTTGAATTTTTTTGAGGATGCCAAACTTGGCCTTAATTATCAATTCAAGCCCCAAACGGGACCTAAGTCAAAGGAGTGGAATGTAGGTTGGGCACAGTAGGAGGCACGTGAATTGCGTTTTGTAAAATAATAAATTATTGAAAGACTTGGAAGTGACGGCTCTGTGGAAAAACAAGATCCCAAAAAAAGAGCTAAAATGGATGCCAACCACATATTTTATCACACGTGAAAGCTTATTTACAAGTCCCAAGTATTTTTGTATTATTCTATATATATATATGATTACTTTATGATCATCAAATTAAACATAGGAGCTATATGAATATAGAATGTGTACATGTCATGGGAATTCGTTTTCTCTGCACCAGATCACATGCAGTCTTGCAGACACAGATTTGCTCTTCTAGAGAATATTGGTAAAATAGAGTTTTGCTTTTCTTGGAAGAGAAAACTAGAATGCATAAACAAATAAAAAGAAAAAAAAAAAAAACAACCCTAACATGTTTGGTTTCATTTTTCTAAACTCATTTTTTTAAAAAAATTTTGAAGTTTTTGTTTGGTTATTTTAAAAATGGAATAAAGTTTTTAGAATCTTGATACAACGTTTGAAGGGAAATTTGACAAACTTTTGGAATGTGACAAATTTGACCATTTTTCAGAATCTTTTTCAGAATGTGACAATTTTTTTTTTAATTGGTCAATGTATCTAGCTCTCTCTCTCAATGTTTGGAGAGAAATTTGAAATTGCATGGTGCATTTTTTTTTGAAAACCAAACATATATTCATTTTCAAAATGGAGTTTTCAAATCACTTTTTCAAAAAATAACTCAAAAAACGAAACCATTACTATTTTTTGAAGATTTAGGATTTATTTTTTTAAAAATTAAATTTTTTTATTTTTTTATTTTTACTAAATTTTTTTAATATGATAGTGGGCTGTGTTGCCTGTACTTAAAGTCAAGTGATGGACCCATTAGTGAGTCTTAAGGCCTGGGTTGTATATGGGCCTTTGGGGGATTGTGGGGCTACATTTGTAATGGACCTATGATTCTACTTCCCTCTCTTTTTCTTTTTCTTTCTTTTCCTTCTAAATTTCCTCTCCTTTTTTTATGCACAAGTGATGTAAAAAATGCATAAATCTGAAAACATTATAGACAATGAGAGATCTCAAAGTATAACTATTGTTAAACATATTTTGTAGATCATGTCATAATATTAGGCATTATTCAAAGTTTTACACAAAAATAAAAGCTAAGGGCGTAAGAGGGAGATTTGACTGTGACATAGCAAATAATAATAAATTACTTGCAGCTGAATTTTGGATTTTGCGAAATGGACTTAAACTAATATTGGCTTTAAATTTAGGATTCTTTTAGAATGTGGGTTGACTTTTTAAATTTTTTTAGTCTGGGATTAAAAATTCTCATTTGAGATGAACTTTTTGACTTTTGTAAGAGAAAAAATAAAATGATTATGATTTGAATGTGACCCAAAATGGATTAAAAGCTAAAAGCTAAGGTAGCGTTTGGTAGAGTTTTGTAAATGTGATTTGAGAGTATGAGTTGTATTTTGAGTTTGTGTGTTGTGGAATTATGATTTGAGTGTAGAAAATTTGTTTGGTAAAGAGTTTTGAAAATAGTTTTGAAAAGAGTTTTGATTTGAGTGGGGAATTGTTGATGTGACATTTGATATGTGATACAAAAATTTACAACTCATAACTAAACATACAACTCAAAATTATTTTAAAGCATATAAAAAATTCAGAAAATATTTTTTTCGATTATAAATTAATTAACATATCAATTGTAAAAAAAAAAAAAAAAAAAATTCAGCCAGCCGGTCAACCGGCCGGATGTCCGGCCGGACGACCCTAACGGAATAAAAAATTGCAGACAACGCGTAGAACAAACGCAGAAAATACAGAGCTTTCGGCAGAGTTTTGGAAAATTAATTCCAAAACTCTTACCAAACATGGAGCTCAAACACACATGTGGAATCATGATTCCAAAGCACAACCAAACACAGCCTAACTTTTTTTGTTGCTTTCCAAATGGGCCCTAAAAAGTCTATTTTATCTTTTTATGACTATTTTAATTCTAACCCACCCTAACACATTCTGCCAAACGAGGGCGTAATCAATATTGAAGTGGAAACATATGTTTTACTGATGAGAAATCTCATTTCAAAAAAGAATAGCCAATTAGGAATGGCAATGGGCCGGGGTGGGGCCGGGGATTACACTCCCCATCGTCGATCCTCAAAGGTATAAAATTCCCAGACCCCCGCCCCGATCCCGATCCCCATCCCCGGCGGGGAACCCAACACCCCTCCACCCCCGTCCCTTAACGGGGATCGGGTTTCCTCGACTCTGAAAAATCCCCGACCCAAGTATTTGATCCTCATTTTGGTCGATTGTCTCTCTCCAGTCCACATCCAACATGATATCTATAGCGATCCTGATTTAGACCCGACCCATTTATTACTTCTGAATCCGGAAAACAATATTCGTGATGGTCGTTCACTTTTCTTCATGTTTGGTTTTGGCTTCGGGGGTCGACACCGTCTTTGTTGGTGTCGACACTGCCTTCTTTTCCTTGCCTTGTTCTACTCCAAGGGTCGAAACCAGCTTTGGAGGTGTTGACACCATCTTGCTGCTATGTTCTTGGAATAGCTACTGAAATTTAGTGTCGACACTAGCCTTGGTGGTGTCGACACTTATCTTTTGTTATTGGCCTCAAGGGTCGACACCAGTCTGAGAAGGATAGACTCTTGTCTACAGCATAATTTGGGATTTAGTTGTTGAAATTTAGTGTCGACACCTTCGGTCCAAGAACATCTTGGTCGATTGTCTCTCTCCAGTCCACATCTAACATGATATTTATAGCGATCCTGATTTAGACCCGACCCATTTATTACTTTTGAATCCGGAAAATAATATTCGTGATGGTCGTTCCGTTTTCTTCATGTTTGGTTTTGGTTTCGGAGGTCGACACCGTCTTTGTTGGTGTTGACACTGCTTTCTTTTCCTTGCCTTGTTCTACTCCAAGGGTCAAAATTAACTTTGGAGGTGTTGACACCATCTTGCTGCTATGTTCTTGGAATAGCTACTAAAATTTAGTATCAACACCAGCCTTGGTGGTGTCAACACTTGTCTTTTGTTGTTGGCCTCAAGAGTCGACACCAGTTTGGGAAGGGTCGACCCTTGTCTACAGCAGAATTTGGGATTTAGTTGCTAAAATTTAGTGTCGACACCTTGGGTCCAAGGACACCTTGGGTCGAAGAACATCTTGGTCAATTGTCTCTCTCTAGTCCACATCCAACATGATATCTATAGCGATCCTGATTTAGACCCGGCCCATTTATTATTTCTGAATCCGGAAAACAATATTCGTGATGGTCGTTCCCTTTTCTTCATGTTTGGTTTTGGCTTCGGGGGTCAATACCATCTTTGTTGGTGTCGACACTGCCTTCTTTTCCTTGCCTTGTTCTACTCCAAGGGTCGACACCAACTTTAGAGGCGTCGACACCATCTTGTTGCTATATTCTTGGAATAGCTACTGAAATTTAGTGTTGACACCAGCCTTGGTGCTGTCGACACTTGTCTTTTGTTGTTGGCCTTAAGGGTCGACACCAGTCTGGGAAGGGTCGACCCTTGACTACAACAGAATTTGGGATTTAGTTGCTAAAATTTAGTGTCGACACCTTGGGTCCAAGAACATCTTGGTCGATTGTCTCTCTCCAGTACACATCCAACATGATATCTATAGCGATCCTGATTTAGACCTGACCCATTTATTACTTCTGAATCCGGAAAACAATATTCGTGATGGTTATTCCCTTTTCTTCATGTTTGGTTTTGGCTTCGGGGGTTGACATCGTCTTTGTTGGTGTCAACACTACCTTCTTTTCCTTGCTGTGTTCTACTCCAAGGGTTGACACCAGCTTTGGAGGTGTTGACACCATCTTGCTGTTATGTTCTTGGAATAGCTACTGAAATTTAGTGTCGATACCAGCCTTGGTGGTGTCGACACTTGTCTTTTGTTGTTGGCCTCAAGGGTCGATACCAGTTTGGGAATGGTCGACCTTTGTCTACTGCAGAATTTGGGGTTTAATTGATGAAATTTAGTGTCGATACCTTGGGTCCAAGGGTCGACACCTTGTCTGCTGCCAGCATTGTCTTTTTGTCAATTCTTCTTGAAGGGTCGACACCACCGATACAAGGGTTGACCTCTGTGAGTTTTTTTCCAATTTTAGTTCGGTTTTAGGCCCTACTTCTTGGGGATTTTGACTTGTTATTTTGGAGTTACTTTGAGACTTTATTTCACTTTAACCTAGTACTATAAATAGGGCCCTTATTTACTATTTTCTTCACTTATTTTTCTCTTTCCCCTCTCTAAACCTTGAGTCACTCTTCTCTCTCTCTAAACTCACTTTTTTGCTCAAAGATCTTCAGATCTACTCACTTAGAAGCATCTCCTTACCTTGCTCCGATTAAGTACAGAGCTTGTCGAGGGCTTCGTTTTGATTGGAGCAAATCTTTGTTTCGTCACCGTTAACTTTTGGGTTTTTCTTCCTTCTTCCTCTTCTAAGTTTGAGGTAAGGATTTTCCACACCCTCTTATGATTTTTAACTTAGTTATTTGTTATTTGTTATTTCTAAAACAATATTATGATTTTTGGAGATTTTGGGCAAATCTAGGATTTTGGTTGGAGATAAAAAAGATGGGTTTTCAAATGGTTTGTTGGAAATACTTGTAAAAAGGTGTTTATTGTTGATCTATGATGAAGTGATGGGTTTTTCCCTTTGGAAATGATTTGTAAAGAAAAAGGGGATTTTGCCCTAAAAATTTCAAATGTTGATCTTGTAAAAATAATGGAAATGATGTTGGGTTTTATGTAATTGAAATGATATCTTTTTCTACTCAACAATGATTTTGAAAGAAAACGAAGTTTGTTCTAAAACCATAGGTTTGACTTGTGTTGGAAAAATATTGAAGGGTGATGTTGGTTTTGTAATATCGCTCACGTCTTGATGATGGTGATGGAGGGTATTGATGATGATGGTGGAGTTAGATATGTTATATCGCTCACATCTTGGAAATGATAATAATGTATATTATTATTAAAATTTTTATTTATTAGAGATATCTATTTTGAGCTGTCGATAGAGGATAGTTATGAGTGTTGTAAAAATTATATGAGGATTAGGTGAATTAAAACTAATTTTTATCCATGTGCATTGAACATTGTTGCTCATTTAATACATTGCAAATGTATATGATTTTGAGAAAAATTGGTGAACACGGGAAAGATGTGTGTATCACCAAATCAAGTTGGCTTATGTGTCCAAGATGAAAGTCCAAAAAAATGCGCGTATACATAGGTGCCGATTCCCGCGGACGATATATTCGTAAAATGGCAATAGTAGCGCTTGTATAGGCCACGTTTACATGGGTATTGTTTAACAGTTTCCCGCGGACGAAATATCCGTGAAATGTTGTACCGGTTTAAGAATTCCCCCTTGTTTTCTATTGTAAATGACATGATTTGAGAATTATGATATAAACTGAGCATGGCATGATTTTTGGGAAAGAATTGTAAAACGTTTTGATATGGGCATTGCATATACATTTCAATTTTATATATCTTTGTTAAGATTCATATATTGTGTTGGATTATTTCTACTGAACTTTAGCTTGCCCTATATGAGAAAACCATTTTTAGGTGTTGGTGATATGCCTCCACCAAGGACTTAGCTTGGAAGGACTGTGGAACTGAAGGCTTAGTGTTGTATCTTGTGTTTAATTTTGTACAAGCCTAGCGCTTTATATGTATTGAGCTTAAGACTCACTTTTGATGTACCTAAACATTGACTTGGAAATATGTAAGCCTTTAAGGCATATGATTATCTGTTTAGTTTTCATTTCTTTTCACCATCTTGCAACACATGTTGTACATTCAGGATGTACTATTTATGAATGTATATCACATGTGTCACTTATTGTATATCAAACTTTGATTAATGAAAGCTTACCAATTCATTTATGTTGCTACTCATGGGTTGTTATGAGAAGGGTATATTGTATTTATTTCGGGGTGTTACAATATCTCTGCAACCCAGTTTTTGATTCATTTCAATTTTAGTGGAGAAAAGCTCATTGAATCAAAATCAAAGCTAAAAAAAAACCCAGATGATAACAAATCTATGCAGATCGATGATCAGAGATAGTGACGTTGACAGCAGCGATGATAGAGACAGCGGTGATGGCGGCGAGTGACGCTGAGATCAGCAAGAGTTAGGGATAGAGGGCAGCGGAGGCGAACTTGAGCGTGAGTGAGAGTCGGTGATTGATTCAGATCTACATAGATTTGTTTTGAGATCGACGGCGATCTGATGCTTAGTTTTGCCATGGAAGCTTTTAGAGAGAGAAAACTAGGCCTTGTGTGAAAGAGAGAAGGTAGAGAAGGGAAAGGCGTCAAAGTCGCTGTGATGTTCTTGAGGCAATAGTGAGTGACGCAAGATTGAAAGAGAGAGAAGTCTAAGTAAGAGGAAGAGAGAGATGAGAGACGGTTTGTGTGTGAGGTTGTGTTAGGGTTTGGTTTATATATATAGAGAGAGAGGTATAATAGTAATTTCAGTTCGGGAGAAACGAGGACAGAGACGGGTCGGGGCTGGGGAATGTATCACTGTCTCCAGCCAAAAGGTTGTCTTGGATACATTTTCGAATATCATCTCCGGCCTGTCGGGACTATTTTTCGGAAAAAAAAATCGTTCTAATTGGGGTCGAGGGGCCGGGTCCTTGTCGGGTTGGGTGCAGATTGCCATCCCTATAGCCAATGTCACCAGCTTAATAATTTAATTTGTGAATGGAAGTACCTCCTGGGTCAGTCAACTTGGGACAACAAGAATTAGCCTTCCTTGCCGAGAAGGGAAAAGAATTTGCAAACCTTCTAGCTAGGGAACAGTTCAATCAAAATGGTCACTTTGTTTTTACTTCTATTAAGCTTGTTCAGTTTAATTTTTCAAAATTCATATTTTAAAAAATTAATTTTTTTTTTGTATTTTGTGTATTTTTTTTCACTGAATTTTTTAATATTTTAAGCATTTTTTTATTTTTAGATACATTTAACATAAATATACTTAAAAAGTATAATATTTGTAATTTTTTTAAAAAAAAATTTACTAAATTGCGAAAATACAAAAAGAATACTAAAATTTAGTATATTTTCGTATTCTTATGTATTTATTAATTTTTAAAAATATTTTTTACAAATATTTTACTTTTTAGATACATCTAAATAAGGTATATCTAAAAAGATTTTTAAAAAAAATTACTTAAAATTTTAAAAATATTCACTAAAAATAAAAAAAAAGAAAAATAAAAAAAATTCAATTTCTAAAAAATTGAATCCAAATAATTGAAATTAAACACAGTGATTAGTTCTCGTATTTTTTTTCAATTATTTGAAAACGCGACGGTTGCTTTTTACTTATAACTGCACAATTATTCTATTTATGTCATGTTACAAAATAAATAAATAAATAAGTAAATAAAAAAAGGACCATACAAGAAGGCCCAAAACCCTTCTTATTCATGGGCTTTAAGTCCCAACAAGGAAAAATCCCCTTTATGTAAAAGTCCAACAAAATAAAAACTCTTCCAAAACACAAGAATAAATATACATTCAAGAAAAAAAAATTCAAATACAAATTTTATAATAAAAAATTAAAAAATTTATTTATGTTATTATTGAAATATATAATATATTTTTAAAACATTTCCAATGCCCAAGAGGGGTGGACATTAGTTCCTTTTTGAGTGAGCTTAATTTTCTTTCTTCTTCTTCTCTCTCTTTTTTTTTTTTTTAAATTTTAAATTTTAATATTATTAGTATTATTATTATTATTTTTTTGCCCTTTTTGAATTTTATTTGCTTATGCATTCTAGTCTTCTCTTCCAAGAAAAGCAAATCTCTATTTTACCTATATATTCCATAGAACAGCAAATCCGTGTCTGCATGTGATCTGGGTCTACATTCCACTCCTTTGGCTTAGGTCCCGTTTGGTACTTGAATCGGAGGATGTTTGAAATAATCTAAATAAATATATATATATTTTTTTATTTTTTATGAAAGATGTGCAAAAAATAGAGAGGTGATGTAATTTAAAAAAATAAAAAGAGAAAAATGTATATTAATATAGGAGATGTCAAATAGTGCCTCGATAATTAAAAAGTCAAAGAAATTATTATTATAAATTTTTATATTGTTCTTTATTTTTTTTTTATAAAAAATTAAAAAATTAAGTAATATAGTCAATTTTAAAATGGGATCTTAGCTTTAGTTTGTGATGAATTTTTTTAATTTCACTTTTTTGCTATTTGACTACTTTAGCCTAACTAAAAAAAATTATGTTTGTGATGATGATTGGCTTTTTTTTGTAATTAATTGGATGATTATGAGAGAAAAAAATAAAAATGATTTAAATGTGACATTTGTCTTATTAATTAAAATAAGGGAAATTTGGCCATATACTCCCTCACAGTTTCCTTTTCTTATTAAAAGGACAAAAAAAAAAAAAAATTAATACTTTCAAAATTCCCTCATAATTATAAAGTTCTATATGAAGGATAAAATTAATTATTTGGATATTTATTTAACCATTGTACCCTCTCTTTCTTTTACAACACACACACACACTCTCTCTCTCTCTTCACTGACTCGACAGTTGTTCATCATCTCCACCATCTTCATCGTTTACTGGTGTTGCTCATCCTCATCATCGGTCATCAACCACCTTTTTTACCGTCAAACCACCACCATATCAGATTTTATACATATGAACTCATATTTGAAATCAATAACTTGAGATTTGAGATTAAAAAAAAAAACTTAGATTTGATAGAAAAATGAGAAATCGAGATATTGTAATGAAAAATCAAAAGTTTTTTTGTTTTTTTGTTCATAGATTTAAAAGTAAAATTTGATTCTAGTTCGTTCATTTAGTATGTACTCTTTTTTTTGTAACAGTAAAATTTTACTCTGGTTAACAACATGTTGATCTGCTTAACAACAGTAAAATTTTATTTTGAATCATAGTAAATGTTACTCTGATTCAGAAAAAAAAATTATATTTTTTTATTAAAGAGTAAAATTTTACTTTAAATCAACATAAAGTTTAATATGATTCAAAGTAAAATTTTACTTTGAAACAAGTTGTGAGGATGACATTACAGTAGAGTGCTGTGACATGAGCTAGCACAAAATTTTACTATTTGAAAAACAGAGTATCATGAGAAGAAGAAAGAGAGATAGGGAGACAGAGTTCGAAAACAAAGGATCGTGAGAAAGAAGAAGAAGAGAGAGAGAGTATAAATGGTGAATGATACACACACATATAGAAAGAGAGCATGAAGCATTAGAACCAAAGAGAGGGAGAGAGCGAAGAATCTCATATTTGAGGTCTGCAAACTGTCACGAACCGTTATTTTTCAGCGAAGACAACTGTGAATGATCTCAAATATGAGGTTATGGATCCGACAAGTGACGGTGGCGATGAAGACAGTAGAGAAAGAGTTCTATAGTGAACAACAGTAACATCGATGTAGAGCGGCGATGGCACCGATGGAGAGCAACAGTGATAAGAGCAAAACAAAGAGAAGAGAGATTGAGATGAGAGAGAACGATTGCAATCTGACGCGCGCGCACACACACATATATATGAGGGTATTATAGTAAAAGAAATAAATTTAAAATATTAGAGATTTTTGAAATGATTTATATAATTTTTGTCATTTTGAAGGACAAGTTAGACACTAAGGAGTCTATCACCAAATCTCCCTTAAAATAAATGTTTTATCTTTGAGCTTGTTTGGGATGTGGGTTGGCTTTTTAAGTTTTTGGCTAAAAAGTCTCATTTGGGATAGACTTTTTGTTTTTTTTGACTTTTGTAAGAGAAAAAATACAATGATTATGACTTTTGTCTAAAATAATATATTTTGTCTTATATGACTATTTTAATCCCAATGCGACATCTCAAACGAGCACTTTATTGGATAGATATGTCAACATGCCAAGCAAGCCAAGCAAGCCTTTAGAGAGATGGGGCTCATACTTGGATAGATATGTCAACATGCCAAACAAGCCCTTAGTTTGGGATATTTGATTTTGGCTAAAACAATAAATAAAGAAAACAAAAATTAAAATAATTAATAAAATAAAATATTACATCTTACATATCAATAAATCATTTTTAACTGTTTTTAAAAGAATATACAAATAAATAATGAAGTGATATGACTTTAAAAAAAATTAAAAAACTAAAAAATTTAAATCATATTGCAAAAATAGGCCAATACTTCTAAATACTTATCAAATTCTAAGAGCTCGTTTGAGATGTGAGTTGGCTTTATAGCTTTATGACTATTTTAGCCTAGGGCTAAAAAGGTTCCGTTTGAGATAGATTTTTTAAACTTTTGTAAGAGAAAAAGTGAAATGATTATGAGTTGGATATGACATTTTATCATATTTGGTTAAAATATCCTATTTTATCTTATGGGCAGTGACAGAGAGCTCTAATACTAGAGCTTTAACATGAGCTCTAGTGAGGTGTTAAAAAAAAAAAAAAAGTCAAAACATCGCATCAACATGTGGGACCCACCATTCGAGCTCTATTAAAGCTCTCAAATTAGAGCTCCCAAACACTATTGTTTATCTTATATGGTTATTTTAGCCATAACAAAACATCCCAAACGAACACTAAGACTAATAAGATAAGAGATGAGGTGATAAACGTAAGCAAATAAATTAAAAAATAATTTATGAGTTATGTTAGGGATTCTAAATAAATTATCAAATTTTTTATTAAATTTCTTATATAGATGTGAGACCCACACACATGTAATTTATGTGAATCCCATACCTATATGAAAGATTTAGGGGTTGTTTTGGGTGTCCTAAATAAGTACACTTTTTTGTCTTTTTGGACTAAAAAGTTGAGAAAAAAAATGGATATTTGTGTTAACTTTTTGAATTTTTACGAAAAAATGTATATTAAAAAATTGTATAAATAAATGTATAGAAGAAGTTAGTGAAGTAGCCCGTACACTTTGGGTAGTGTAGTGGGCTGGTTAGAAGATGGAAAATGATTGCCTCCTTTTTGGGTTTGAATTGAACGGTGTTGTTCGGCCCGTGGGGGCCTGCTACGGATCCTGTTTTGGTAATTGGAACTATCAATGTGTAGAACTCGTCGAGTACTACATACTTGTAAAAAATCACATTGATTGGATATCGATAGCTATCTGATCGTGTTAGTTTTTTTGTCAACTGTTAACTATAACACCATCCATTTTTAATACAAAACTGATTTGATCATATAGTTAGCGATATCCGATCAACGTGATTTTTTATAGGCATATAGTACTGGACGAGTTCCACATATTAACGGTTCGGATTATCAAAAAAGGACCCGTGGTGGGCCCTCACGGACCCAACATTACCATCCAATTTAGTAAAAATATATATATGTAATTTTTTTTTTTGTTCCTTTCATTGTACTCTCTTTTCACGTCAATACCTAGAGTGGTATAAAATTAGTTTGTATTAAACTATTATGTATATTAATTTTTATATTTTTAATTTATAAATAGTGATATTTTTAATTTTTTTAATAATTTTTTAATTTTTAAAATTTTTTAAAACACTCTAAATCAAGCCTTAATAAAAAATTTAATAATTCATTCGAGATTTGTACTATTTTTGATAATTTATCGAACTTGTTGCCAAACTCATGCTATCTTGTCGCCGCCTCTTCTATCCAATCAAAGTCGTTGAAATTGCAGCCCCAACTTTCCCGTAATAATAGAGTGGATGTGGATTATAGTGGGGGTGATGGTGGGACGGAACCACTTTGATAAAATTGTGGAACATTTATATTACATCCTTTCAGCCGAAGCAATGATCAACTTAGGCCTTCTTTGTCATGTATCAAAAATGTTAAAAAATTAAAAAATTATTATCTTATTTAAGTCATATCATCTTATTTAAGTCATATCACCTCTGTATTATATCACTTTAAACGCAACACATATTTTATAAAAAGTCAAAAAGTATACTTTAGGACATCTCAAACCACTCCTTAGTCCTCGTTTGATAAATCTTTTAGGTCTAAAAATATATAAAAAGATAAAGCCTCCGTTTGGGAAGTGGGTTGGATTTTTGACTTTTTTGACTATTTTAACCTGGGCTAAAAAGTTTGGTTTGGGAATGACTTTTTAGTTTTTTTGACTTTTTTTGTGAGAGAAAAGTGTAATGATTATGGGTTGGATGTGATGCTTTGTTTGTTGTGACTAAAATAGTCTATTTTGTTTTTTGTGGCTAAAATAGCCAAAAAAGCCTGGAAACCTTCTTCCCAAACGGTGCCAAAATAAATTATATATGTCAAAAAAATAAAATATCATATTTAAATTATAATTATTATATTTTTTTTACAAAAGTTTAAAAAGTCCAAAAACAAAAACTAAATGAGACTAAAAAAGTCAGGTTAAAAAAGTTTCAATACAAAAAAATTAACTACCATAGCTAATGCCAAATGAAACTTAAATTGATTTTTTTGATTTTTTTGGTCATATTATTCTTTTATATAGTTTTTATAAAATATCAAAAAAATTAAAAAATTAATTTTTCACTTATTTCTCAAAATAATTCAAAATTATGGTATGGGGAGAGTTGGTGATTAAAAATTATGTCCTCACCTTAAAGTAAATTTATTTAAATTTGATATTAATTTATTAAAGTTGTATAATTTAATATTTTCTATCAGAGTTTTAAGAAATAATTTAAAAAATATTAAGTGATAAATTTTGTCAACCATCTAATAATCAGTGATAAATCGTGAGTCACGGTGACCGGTTGAGCGTGAGGGTTGGTTTGGGAAGTGGGTTGGCTTTTTTGACTTTTTGATTTTTTTGATTATTTTAGTCTGAGTTAAAAAGTTTGGTTTGGGAAGGAGTTTTTGGCTTTTTTAATTTTTTTGTGAGAGAAGAGTGTAATGATTATGGATTAGATGTGATGTTTTATTTTTTGTGGCTAAAATAGCCTATTTTGTCTTTTGTAGCTAAAATAGTCAAAAAAAAGCCCACTTTAGGTCATCGAAAAATTATCAAGTGTTTTAGGTTTCTCTTAGGAAGAAGGATTTGGTTGAGTTTAGGATTATTTTAGTCACAAAAAGATAAAATAGACTTTTTAATTTAATAAGACAAAATATCACATCTAATCCATAACTATTAGCTTTTTTCTCTCACAAAAGCCAAAAAGTCCTTCCCAAAAGAGGCCTTTTAGCCCCAAGCTAAAATAACCAAAAAATTAAAAAACCAACTCACTTCCCAAACGAACCCTTAGGTAGCGTTTGGTAACGTTTATGTTTTAAAAAAATTTATAAACTGATTTTTGTTTATTTTTAGAAAAACATAAATTATAAATGCGTTTGGTTTGAACAAAATGTTTTAAAAATTTTAAAAACATAAACTAAAAAATATGTTTGGTTAGGTCTAAAATATTTATATTTATTTTATTATTTATGACAATGAGATCACACACATTATAATTGAAAAAAATTTAATTGGGAAAAAATTAATTGAAAAAAAAGATTAATTGAAAAAAAAATTATTTAAAAAAATAATTATTTGAAAAAAATTTGTTTGAAAAAAAAATAATTGAAAAAAAAATTATTTGAAAAAGAAATTAATTGAAAAAAAATTAATTGAAAAAAATAATTGAAAAAAAAATAAAAAAATTAATTGAAAAAAATAATTATTTTAAAAAAAGAAAAAGAAAACTGAAAACCTAAACTCATTTTTTGAGTTTACGTTTTTTCCTCAAATTTATAAATTGAGACAGTTAGGGGTGAGCAGCGGATATACCGATCCGCCAAAACTGACCGAACCGAACCAATTCGCCGCATTTTGAATGGATGCGTGACGACGAACGGACGGTTGCGGATTGATTTTCTCCAATTTGCCAATTTGGCGGACGGATGGCGGATTTGAGATTCCTTTGGCAGCAATCGAACTATCAAACCGCTAGCACTCCTAGTAATTTATAAGAATTTGTGTTTTTTGTTTGTTTAAATATTCTGTTTGTGTTTTCAGTTAAAAAATAGTTTAAATATTTTATTTGTGTTTTCAATTAAAAAAGAGTTTAAATATTTTGTTGCAAAAAATGTTTTCAACTTTAATATCTTTTTTGAATTGAAAAAAAATAAACGTATTATTTATCTATATTTTTTGATTTTTTAAATCTATCTCTAAAAATAATATATAGAAAATATGATATATGTTGGTTGGTTTTTGTTTTCAAAAACAGATATAAATGTAATAATACAGAGGCATACAATCTCTACTACTGCTCTATTCATAGTTTTGGTAGTTTGAATTGTTTTTATATTTTAAGAACCACATATTGTAATACTTTATGTGGATGAGACATGCTGTAATTGTAATATGTGGACGAGGCATGCAGTGATTGTAATATGTGGATGAGGTATGCAGTGATTGTGATATCTAAAGTTTCAAACTTTCTTACTTTGGGTGAGGCATGCCGTGATTGTAATATTTTTTTAAGTCATTAATTGCAATACTTTCTTCTTCTTTTTTTGAGGAAATGCACAAGTTGAATTATGTTGAAAGTTCATAAAATTTTAAACCGTCAAAACGATTCGTATCCATCTGACAAACCACCAATCCGCTCAATCCACATCCGCCGGATTGACGGACGAATGCTGATTGATTTTCTCTAATCCGCCAATCTGGGGGACGGATGACAGATTGGAGGTTCCGTGGCCGCAACCGACCCGCGCCCACCCCTAGAGACAACCATTTATAAACCAAAAAAATTATCAAATAAATTTTTATGACAGTTTTTAAAAATTTTATAAATACAAACTGAAAACGGAATAGTTATCAAACGGACTCTTAGTTTTTACATTCATTTCTTTAATATGAACAATAATATTTGAGAGCTCTAATATAACTCTAATGATGTGGAGAGTACTCATGTGAAGATAGAGCCCACACTATTCTCTCTATCTCTCTCTCTTCCACCGCACTAGAGCTCTATTTAAAACTCTCAAATTAGACTTATGTGTCATTACTTTACTATTAAACAATACACAATGCTCTGGCACCACCTGCATCAAATAGCTTGTCAAGGTCTGGAAGAGAAGTTATTTGGTGATATTATGATATGATCGGATAGTATTTTGGGAGTATTATAAGTGGTGGAAGAAGTGAGATTAACGATTTTATAATGATCATGTTTGAGAAGTTAACTATTTTAGTTGACTACTTAATTTTTTAACTATTTTAGCTTAACTAAAAAAATTATATTTGAAAAGTTAGTTGTTTTTATTTTATAATTGATTTTATGGTTGTGAGAGAAAAAATAAAATGATTATGAATTAAATGTCATATTTTATCTTATTAACTATTTTAACCTATATTTTACCCTTTAATGAGTTATTTTGACGCAACTCTCTTTCCAAACAAGATTATTGAGGGTTGGTTTGGGAAGTGGGTTGACTTTTTGGCTATTTTAGCTTAGGCTAAAAAGCTTAGTTTGGGAAGGACTTTTTGATTTTTTGATTTTTTTTTGTGAGAAAAGAATATAATGATTATGGGTTGGATGTGATGTTTTGTTGGTTGTGGTTAAAATAGCCTATTTTGTCTTTTGTGACTAAAATAGCCAAAAAAACCTACAAACCTTTCTTCCCAAACGGTGCCTGTGATTGAACAATAATAGAAAACGTGAGTTATTGTAGTTGATGAAGATTACCGTCACATAGTAGTGTTTTGAAAAGTTGGTAAAATGTTAATTTTTTTACTTTTTAAATTTATTTTGTCTTTTTATAAATAAAAAATATAAGAGATGATGTAAGTCAAAATAAGTAAAAAATTAAAAGTTAACTTTTTATTTGGTTACCAAATTACCTCATAATATCCTAATAGCACCAAATAAATTTTCCGGGAGGCGTGGCGTCGGAGAGAAGATTAATGGCGTCGTTTCCGATATGACATTTTTATTTCAACTTGCGAACACACGCTCCGCCTGTTCCCCCCACTCTCTCCCTCCCACCAATCTACTCATTACTATCACTATTTTGGAGTAAAAATGTTAGTGATTTAAAAACTTTCATTAAATATTTTATACAGGTGTGAGATTCATACATGACTCATATTATCTGAGTCTTATATTTATGTGAAATATTTGATAAAAATTTTGGTATAATTTTTAGGATCTTTAATATTACTATTTTGGAATCCTTATTTTATCAGAAATATTTAGAAGTGGTTGTTTGATATGTGCTAAATATTATTTTAACACATTATCCTATTTAGATCATAATTATTTTATTTAAATTACATTACTCTTCTATCACATCACTTCAAATCTAATTCATATTTTTATGCTTTTTTCATAAAAAGTCAAAAAGTATACTAGTCTAATACTTCCTAAACAATTCCTAAATTAATTTAGGAGAAATAATTGTACAGGTTAAAAGACTATTCAGTGTGTTTGGTTTGAGTTTTTTAGATAAAAGTTTTTGAAAATTGAGTTTTTTGATTTTCATGTTTTTTTGTTTTTAGTGAATATTTTTAAAATTTTAAACATTTTTTTAAACTTTTTTTTGATGCACCTTACTTAGATGTATTTAAAAAGTAAAAAATTGTAAAAAAATATATTAAAAAATTAATAAATATATAAAAATATATTGAATTCTCGTTTTTTTTTATATATATTTTTGGTATTTAGTGAATTTTTAAAATATTTTTTTCACAAATTTTTTACTTTTTAGGTATATTTATGTTAAGTATGTCTAAAAATATTTAAAAAATTCAGTAAAAATAAAAAAACACAAAAAATAAGAAAGTAAAATTTTTTAAAAAGTGTTTTTGAAAAACTCTAACTGAGCAAAGTTATGTATTTTTATTTATTTTTTAATATGAGAGTGTAATTTTTTTTTAGTGTGATGGGATGCAATTCAAAAATTATGAGGTGAAAGTACGAGTTGCATCCTTTTATATTTGTGTAATTATTCATTTATTTATTTCATTGACATGTAATTTTCTTATTAATTTATATATACTGTCTTTAAAAAAAATATTTAAGAAAAAGTTTAATAATATATAGGATCTCGATATGAGAGAAGTTAAATATATATATGAAAAATGTTTTAGAGCTCTAAAAGAAGCGCTTTAAATAGTATTTGTGGGGGCCGAATTTATGGAATAAATCAGAAGGTGCGTACCATCGGAAAACTGATATTAATCGGCTGTATCCTACGAGAGTGGGGAGCCGAATATAATATATGTGCCGAATATGTGTAAGTCCTTAGGGCCGAATAAAAGAAAGGACAATCATTAAAAAGTAGGCCCTGGCCCTGAGGATCGATCTGAACATGTATAAATACAGGAACAACGGTTATAGAAAGGTAGGTAAGAATGACCTCACTGAACTTAGTAAACAAGCTATCTTGAGTGTCTGAACTAACTTGTCCGTCGGAATGCTAATTCCGGCACCTCCGACCAGAGTGTTTGTATCTTTTCAGGTGACTAGCTGAGGATCACTAGCGTCTCCTAGGATTTGAAGAGTATTTCCAAATCACCTCCCTATAATTGGCGCCGTCTATGGGAATACTCAAATACATCCATAGCAGGCGTGACTAAAGATCCTCCGGTAGCCATTGACGAGACCGTACAGGGAGATGACCTCACTCCAGCAAATATGCTCGGAAAAGAAACCATCGCTGCAAGACGCGCCTTGAACTTCGACTCACCTACGACCTCAGCCCAAGAGACAATGCAAGTGATCATGGAACAAGCAAAGCAGAATGAACAAAGACTGGAGAACATGATCGCTAAAAATGAACATCTCCGTTAGGATTTGGCCCTCGAAGTCGCAAAATCGAGAGAAGCCATGCGTCAAGATCCCAAACGACCTCTGAGGGCCGGTGGACAACGACCTCGAGCCCGACTAAAGGATACCGATAGCGACTCCAACTCATCGCCCACGGAGCTCAACAAGAAGGGACGATCCGAAACTTCCAGTTCCTCCGAAAAGAGTCTACATACAAGGAACAAGCACAGGAGGAGCAGTTCAAACGAAGAGGACCAGCACGATCCTTTTGTCCGACGGATTGCAAGGGCGGCCCTGCCCAAGAAGTTCAAAGCTCCGTCATTCACTCTTTACGATGGAAAATCAGACCCCACTGATCATATCCGTCACTACAAGCAGGCCATGACATTGCATGCAGACAACGAAGCCCTCATGTGCCGAATATTCCCCAGCAGCCTGGGGCCATTAGCTGTCAGGTGGTATTACAAGTTGGAGCCGGCCTCGATTAAAAGCTTCCATCAATTAATGAAATCCTTCAGGGCCAGGTTCATCACCAACGAGGTACAACCGAAACAGGCCGACTCTCTCTGGGCTATGCAGATTTAGTCAGGAGAAACGCTCAGAGCGTATTCGGTACGCTATTGGGAATGCTTCAACCTCGTCGACGACGCTTGCAACGACTCTATGGCCATCACTGCCTTCAAAATGGGACTACATCCTAACAGTCCTCTTCGCAGTTCCCTGACCAGAAGACCCCCCAAAACAGTCTGGGCATTGATGAAGAAAGTTGAAGAGTATTGCAAAGTGGAAGATGATGCCTTGAGAATAAAAGCCGGCCAAATGTCCAACAAAATGGCCTCCCCTTAAATTGCTCAACCAATAAGTTCCGTGCCACCTCCTAGCCCAGATCCTCGGCAACGCGCTAAACGAGACAAAAGGCGGGATACTCGCCGATCAAGCGATCAATGCTCCTACCGGCGAAAGAACAACTGCAAGTCGACAGCAGGCGTTCGAGGCGTGCCGACAAGAAGTACACAGAGTTGTCAGAACCAATCGCTGCAATAATGACCAAAATTCAACATCTTCCATTCTTCAAATGGCCATCAAAGATGGTGAAGCCGCCCGACACGCGAAGAAGGAATAGGCGGTGCGCATATCACAAAGATCACGGCCACGAAACGGAGAGTTGTTACGTATTAAAAGATCACCTGGAAGAACTGGTGCAAGACGGGCGACTGCAACAGTATGTGAGGAAGGGAAAGCCAACCAAGGCACTAGCCCTGAGGCAGGACTCACCTCCACTTGGCGTGATCCATATGATCTACAGCCTGCCTGCACCCCCAACCATGCACACCATTCAATCGCATCCAATCCTCCAAAAGCAACGTATTCCGACTGAATGGCCCAAAGAAGCTCCGCCAATTACTTTCAATGACTCCGATCTTAGCGGCGCAACAGCTTCCCACATCGATCCGTTGGTCATTAAATTACGCATAAATCGGTCACCATTGAACGCATTCTCATAGACCCGGGAGTACTTCAGAGGTTATGTACTACCAAACTTTCATCAAACTCGACCTCAATGAGCCAGATCTGTCTCCGCAACCTCACCCATTGTTCGGTTTTAATATGAATCCTGAATACCCGTTAGGGAAGATCATACTACCTGTTCGAGCGGGCTCCAGAACGGTCGAAGTAGAATTCCTGTCATAAAGCTCCCTTCGCCGTATAATGTCATCATGGGGCGAACCTGGATACATCTTATGAAGCCGTTCCAAGCACTTATTATCAGCTTGTGTGCTTCCTGACAGCCCACGGCATTGAAGAGATCCGTGGCTCCCCCAATCGGCGCAAGCAGAGATTTTATGAAAACCCTATCACTGACCCGACATGTGGGCTTTGATACTTGTATATATATCGCTTCTGCAATGCAAACCATTTTTCTTCGTCGCTCAATTCATTTCACAAACCCCATTGTAACGCCCGTCATGACGACGATTCGGAGCCCCCTTTGGTACATGTCACCTTAGGGCCGATTAAGTCTCCGGATTCGGAGCGCCCTTCATGGATATCACGATTGGCCACATTAAGTCTCCGGATTCGGAGCCCCCGTCAGTGCATGACACCTTAGGGCCGATTAAGTCTCCGGATTCGGAGCCCCCTTCGGTGCATGACACCTTAGGGCCGATTAAGTCTCCGGATTCGGAGCGCCCTTCGTGGATATCACGATTGGCCACACTAAGTCTCCGGATTCGGAGCCCCCTTTGGTGCATGTCACCTTAGGGCCGATTAAGTCTCCGGATTCGGAGTGCCCTTCGTGGATATCATGATTGGCCACATTAAGTCTCCGGATTCGGAGCCCCCTTCGGTGCATGACACCTTAGGGCCGATTAAGTCTCCGGATTCGGAGCGCCCTTCGTGGATATCACGATTGGCCACATTAAGTCTCCGGATTCGGAGCCCCCTTCGGTGCATGACACTTTAGGACCGATTAAGTCTCCGGATTCGGAGCCTGTCACGACCCAAACCCGCCCCTATGGGTTTAGCACCGTAACCGGCCAGTAATCCTAGATTACCGAAGGCCTGCTTAACAGTAGAACAGTAATGCAGAGTACAGGGGCATGGCGGAAGCCAATACAGTAAATAAACAATGTCCAATGAGCTGTGACAGTCTGTATGCCAAAAAGATTTTTCATACATTTATACTTTCAGTACAGACAGTATGCATCATATATACAATCATTCAGTACAGGGGCTTAATCCCTATTAACCAGTACGGTAAACGGTACAGTATAGTGCAATCAGTCTACACAGTTATACAAAACAGGTACAGAAACAGATGGGGGAAAAGAAACACCCCTAAGCCCCTAAGCCGTAGCTTGATAGGCTCGGAACCTCGCAGTGAGGCACAGTGGTTGGCTTGACAAAACTGGAGTTTACCCTGACGCTGCTAGCAACGGTCCGGTGCTTGAACACCTACATATATATATGAGCAGTGAGCTAAAGCCCAGTGAATAACACAATGCGTAAAGAGGTTAAGAGTGAATATCCTTTCAGTATTGAAAACAGTCATCTCAATCAGTTTATCAGCCATTCAGTTTGTGGCTCATATTTCAGGCCATAACAGTCATTCAGTCAAAACAGTGATATGTGGTACATCCATTAGCATACAGTACAGTAAACGGTAGGTCTTGAAAGACCGGGTCTTAACAGACCAAACAGTGGATGATGGCCATCAGTAGCAGTACAGTAACAGTAACAGTACCATTTCAGAAAACAGTACAGTACTTATGGATTCAAGAGGTGTCTCGCACAGACTCTAGAGGTGGCTCATTCTGTAGCACTTAGCTCCGTGCAGCACGTTGTTCCATATCAGAAATACAGAATGGCCATCATAACAGTAAACAGTAGTGGTTCCAAACTTGGGAACCGACAGAGATCTCTGTAACAGTAACAGTAAACAGTAGGTGCTAAGGATGCCACAGTACATTTTAGTAAACAGTTCGATTCAGTAAACGGTATCAGTTCAGTTAACAGTTCAATTCAGTAGACAGTTCAATATACATTTTAGTAAACAGTTCGATATACATTTCAGTAAACAGTAAACAATTCAGAAAACAGTACAGTTTAGTGATTAGAAAGTAATCATTTGAACATATCTTTACACAGTTGTTACTCACAGAGTTCTGGGCTACAGTAAGCTAGAGCGTCTCCTCGGAAAGCCAACCCTACACAGTTAACAGATTGAACACACACTAAGCTACACAGTCGGGAAAGATAATAACTTAATCCCTAATTTGCCTCGGTGTGGTTCTACATCTATATCCTCTTTAAGATGCCTTAAATATGCCCTAGGAATGCCTAGGATGGAAAGAGGATGCAAAGATGCACTTTTGAACACTTAACAAAATTTTCAGAAAACAGGGGTCTCGCTCGAGCGAGGCTTTCTTCGCTCGAGCGGACCTGCAGACAAAGGAGCTCCGCTCGAGCGCCAATTCCTTCGCTCGAGCGGACTGTGTGCTACAGTAAAAATACTGGATGCTCGCATTTCACGCTCGAGCGTAACTTTTCTCGCTCGAGCGGAAGACACGGTCACAGAGTGTACGCTCGAGCGTGGGTCTAAAATCTGGAAATTCCAGATTTGAACCTCAAGCTTAAAATCAAGTTTCAATGTACCAAATTCGATCCTTTTGGGCTAATTTTCTGGAAAACACTTCAAAACTCATAATATAACATGTTTCAAAGGTCAATTTGAGAAATCGACGCCCAAAGGTAGTTCAATTGAACACATTTTCAAACAACATTTCATGTACAAGGTGAACATGGTACATGCATGACTTTAAATCAATTCAAAGCTTCAATACATGCTCTAATAAGCCAATTCTTTTCAAAATAAGATGAAATCATGGACTTAAACATAATTATGAGCATGCATGTAACAATTAGCCATGAAAACAACTTTAAATTCATCAATATCAACATGCATGCATGGAATGAGCTTCAATTCAACATGCTAGAACTAAATCATGCCTTAGCTCTACAATTTGACATGAATTATGCAAGAATCAACTTAAAGACAACAATGAGAGGTTGAATTCCTTACCTAGGTCCTCAAATACAAGTCTAGAGGCTCAATTAGGCAAATCTCCTACAAATTCTTCAAGTCTTTCAAGCCAAATCAAGATGAAGCAAGATGAACTCACTCTCTCACTTCCTCTCTCTCTATGTCGGCCATAACAAGGAAATGAGGCTGAGCAAATGTTTGGATTAAGTGCAATGTGAAGGCCAAGGTGTTGAGATAATGGGCCACAAGAGTGGCAATTTGGTAAATAAAGCCAACAATGCAATTCATCTTATTTTAACCCCATTTAATCACACCAATCAATTTTCAATAAATATACCAATAATTCACATAAATTCCAATGATCATAAAACATTGATCCATTTCCGATTCGGCCGCCGATAAGGCCTTCAATTTGCAGTTTAAATTACAGAACATGAACAGATCGATTAACAATCAACAGGTAGAAAATGCATTTAAACAGTTACAGTCAATCAATCAGTCTCAGTCAGTCAGTTCAGTATTTCAATCCATTCAGTTATCAATCATAATCAGTCTCAATTTAGCAGTAATCAGTGCTTGATCAGTAAACAGTGACGAGGGTTATTACAGAGCCCCCTTCGGTGCATGACACCTTAGGGCCGATTAAGTCTCCGGATTCGGAGCCCCCTTCGCTGCATGACACTTTAGGGCCGATTAAGTCTCCAGATTCGGAGCGCCCTTTGTGGATATCATGATTGGCCACATTAAGTCTCCGGATTCGGAGCCCCCTTCGGTGCATGACACCTTAGGGCCGATTAAGTCTCCGGATTCGGAGCCCCCTTGGTGCATGTCACCTTAGGGCCGATTAAGTCTCCGGATTCGGAGTGCCCTTCGTGGATATCACGATTGGCCACATTAAATCTCCAGATTCGGAGCCCCTTTCGGTGTATGACACCTTAGGGCCGATTAAGTCTCCGGATTCGGAGTGCCCTTCGTGGATATCAAGATTGGCCACATTAAGTCTCCGGATTCGGAGCCCCCTTCGGTGTATGACACCTTAGGGCCGATTAAGTCTCCGGATTCGGAGCCCCCTTTGGTGCATGTCACCTTAGGGCCGATTAAGTCTCCGGATTCGGAACGCCCTTCGGTGCATGACACCTTAGAGCCGATTAAGTCTCCGGATTCGGAGCGCCCTTCGTGGATATCACGATTGGCCACATTAGGTCTCCGGATTCGGAGCCCCCTTCGGTGCATGACACCTTAGGGCCGGTTAAGCCTCCGGATTCGGAGCCCTCTTCGGTGCATGACACCTTAGGGCTGGTTAAGCCTCCGGATTCGGAGCCCCCTTTGGTGCATGACACCTCAGTGCCGATTTAGCCTCCGGATTCGGAGTACCCTTTGGCACGAACAAAACAAAACTCGCCAACATCAGAAATAAGGTGCTTAACTGAGCATATAAAAAATTCAGAGCAAGACGCAAATAAGGTGCTTAACTGAGCATATAAAAAATTCAGATCAAGACGCAAATAAGGTGCTTAACTAAGCATATAAAAAATTCAGAATAAGACGCAAATGTTTGAAATAAAGCTTTTTATTCGATCAAACAGTTGTTACATAAACGCAACCCGCATTTGAGCATACAATTTTTATTTAATCAGACAGTTGTTACATAAACGCAACTTGCATTTAAGCATTACAATACCCATTTCCAATCTCAAAAGCTAAAAAGGGGAGAAGATGCATTGGTAAAGCGGCAGCGCCGAATCAACTCCTGTCACCTGGGAGTCCTCCGCGGTTTGCAATACCTTGAGCCAACCGTGCCCAAGTCCTCCCCTGATACCATTGACAATGTCAAGGCAATGATCCAGGACAAGGAAGGATAAACCCAACGGTCGTTTCCTTTCATTTCGGGGTGATCTTTTCGACGACTTGAAGATTCATGCCAACTTTTGGACGCCCTACTTCCCATACGGATGGGTCCTCTGCCTGCGCGCTCCATGGCAACACCAAGTTCGGCTGAACTCCAGTCTCTAACTAACATCCCCACTTCTCCCACCTCACATAAGCGATTGTCTATCTGCGCGAAGCGCCCTCTCCTTTTATTCTCAATACTGGCAGCGATCTCGAGGCCCCAATCTCGAGGCGATTTCACTAACACTAAATTCCATGAGAAAAACGTCGGTTGACATTCGCCACGGCGTAGTTATCCAAACGACTTTTTGAAGCACGTGCATTGGCCAAAAATCTAGGCCCCGAGCCGAGTTAAATTTGCCGTAGCCACTCTACCCACTGGCTTTCGGCTTCCTCAGGTTACAAAAGCCTCATTCAAGAATAAGCGGCTATCACGTATGGGTCGACCCTGCCGATCAACGTTTATACATTCATTCAAACATATACAATGAAACGAAACGCATACATACCAAATATGAACTGCAACAAAGTATTTATCATAGAACGTTTTTTGTTCAATAAAGCAAGCAATATATTACATAGTTTTGAACGCGATCTGCGTTTCAACCTTACAACAAGTATACTTATACGGCGTCACCCTTATCCTCACTCTTCTCGACTTCAAAAGCAGAAAACGGAAAATGTTTACTATGGTAGAGTAGCGATGCCGAATCAATGCCCGACGCTCGAAGAGCTTCTGCGGCTTGAGATGCCTTGATCCAACCGTGCCTAAATCCACGATTTTCACATCGGCAAACTTCTTCGGCAAGTTTTTCCTTGGTCTTTTCGATTCCAACTTTTCGGCCTTCGTGGAAACCTTTCTCATAGGCCCTCCCCTTCGCGTTCTCCATTGCGAACATACTTGCCGTCTCACGATCGACAAGCGCGGAACTGATGAGCCGACTGGTAACCCTTTCTTCCACGATTGGGTTTCCGTGCTCGGCGGGTTGTGCCTGGGCCGTCTTGGTCTGCCTTAACTCGCACTCAGCCGCCTCCATGCGAGCCTCCAAACTTCGAATACGTTCCTCTTTCTTCTCCATTTCTCGGCGGGCAGCGCGCAACCGCATGCCAATTTCATAGGCAGTGTAAAGCCCCTTCACCGCCCCGTGAATGCCTTCGCGAAATACTTCGTAGTCCTGACGACCTACCATCGATTGCTGAACCTCAGGAGGAAAAATTTGTCGAGCAAACTCGACCGCTACATTTGGGTCTCGAACGATCGAGTCCGCCTCTGTCATGGGTCTATTCCCCACAAATACCGCAAAGCTTAATGGGCACGGATTCGAGTCAGATCCCCTCTCGACTCGAGGTTGAGAAGATCTGCCCTGCGACTGCTTGTCCCGCCTAGGCGACCTGCTTCGACGTCGAGGAGACTGACGCCTCTCTCGATCCCTGAAACTCCTACCCCCTGTGCGCGAAGGGTCACCACCTCGATGCATGTCTCCACCCAGACTCAGCTAGCGTCCTCGTTTCTTCCCCTCTGCTGTTAAAGAAGAGTCTGTTCGACATTCACACGATACCTTCAAAAGCTGGAGTCAGTTGTTTACTGTATTCATAAAAGTTGTACCCTTAATCATTTATCCTTTACAGAGGCAGCACCCTCGAGGCAATTTCATTAATTGTGAAAACCTCAATCGCCCGGCGCCGACTGGATAGACCCTCCGGCGCCCGAATGATCATGCACCGCCTGGGGCAAGGGCAGATTAATCAATCTATTCGGCTTAAGTGCCCCAGCCAGCCCATGAATCGACTTCAAAATGATCATGCACCGCCTGGGGCAAGGGCGTGATAGATTAATCAATCTATTTGGCCACAACTGCCCCAGCCGGCCCATGAATCGACAAAACTCCTAAGTTCGCCTCCTCCGACGCTCGAATGATCATGCACCGCCTGGGGCAAGGGCAGATTAATCAATTTATTCGGCTTAAGTGCCCCAGCTGGCCCACGAATCAACTTCAGAATGATCATGCACCGCCTGGGGCAAGGGCAGATTAATTAATATATTCGGCTTAAGTGCCCCAGCCGGCCCATGAATCGACTTCAGAATGATCATGCACCCCCTGGGGCAAGGGCGTGATAGATTTATCAATCTATTCGGCTTAATTGCCCCAGCCGGCTCATGTATGGACTTCAGAATGATCATGCACCGCCTGGGGTAAGGGCAGATTAGTCAATCTATTCGGATTAAGTTCCCCAGCCGGCCCATGAGTCGTTTCAGCATAATACCAACGAACTATTCGGCATATGAATGATAAGATTGCCATGATATTCAATCATAGAAAGGTCAACAGAGTAATCATTCTATCTAAAGTAGTGAAAGGCAAAAATTCTACACCAACATAACATCACAAACTGCGCATTAGTAGTGAAACAAGAAGATAATTTTCATTAATAAATTGAGCGCAGACAGTAGCCAATTTATACATGAAAACTACTCGGAACCAACAAAAGTCCTAAAAACAAAAACATACATTAAAAGGGAAAGCATTTCATAAAATTCGAATGACTCCCAGATCAATCCTCGGGGTCAGACTCAAGTGGCTCAACGTCCACCTGCTCATAAGGAATTGGCAAGGCCAATGCAACCCCAGCGGCATCAAGGGCCTTGAGCCACCCGTGTTTGAACCCCCGATTCTCAAACTTTGGGACTTCATCTACGTATTCTTTGAAGGCGGCGCCCTTTCCTGCTTCGAATGCGGCAGAAGCCTCAGATTCTGCCTTTTCCTTGGCCGCCTTCAACTCTGCTAACTCAGTCTCCATCTTGTTAAGCGCCTCCTCGGCTAGCCTAAGCGATTCTTTGCTCGCGTTCGCCCTATCTTCGGCATCAGAACGGAGCTGATCGGCAGCCCGAGCCCTTTCCACTTCGGCTTCGGCTCGCGCAGTCTCCATAGCGGCTCTCATCATCTCAAACTCGGCCCTGCTCTTTTGATCGACCACCTTCTGACTGCAAACGGTCAATCCTCTCAAGGGCATCGTGTAGGCGGCGGCCCAAGTCGGCGATCCTGCCGACCGTCTGCAAAACGAGTTGGGATCGTTAGATGCCATAGGCAACCAAAATCAAAACAAGTCAAAGTTCACCTACCAAGGGCCGACTGCGCAGATAGGGCTATGGCCACCAAATCCGGCACGGCATGAAAGGATGCCTTATCAGCTGGTAGGGAGACTGACGCCGCCAGGCTCAAGGCTACTGCCGGGTCAGTAATGATGGATGCGTCAGAGGCAATCGGCGTGTCTCTGATCTTTGGCTGAACAATAAAAGGAACAACCACGTCCGATTCTTCTAAGCGAGGCCTTTTGTCGGCAAGACTATCTTCTGAACCGACCTCTCTCTCGACGCCACGCTTCTTGCCCCGCTCTTCCGGAATCAACCGTTCATCAATGACCGGTTGTTCAACCTTTTTCGCCGTTTCGGCCGCAACAATCTTAGCCGGCTCTTTAATAACGGGTTCGAAAGATTCAACCAAGCAGGTCCAGGGCGGGCGGCCTCGGCCTTTTTCCGAGCGGCCATACGCTCGGCATTTTTCTTTCGAGCCATCTGCGTGAGGCTTTCCCCAGCCATACCTTCAAAAAAATCTCCGGGTAGGTCTCCCAAACCTCTAAAAATATCCCCGGAAGAAAACTCCGCCCGACCCGAAGTGGACGCTGAGGTAGGCTGACTACGTCTGGCTGCCTCAAACGCCGAGTTTAGGGCCTCGTCAACCTCCTCGGCCTCCTCAGCGAACTCTCTGTCTGGTTCGGCGACTACTTCTACCACCGGCTCGACGTCTTGCCCCGAGTCAGAAGCTTCGAGACCAACTTGTCTCAGACTCTTGAAGCTAGGGAAGATAAGAGCCGCAAGCTATTGATCACCGAATGGAATTGGAATATTGTTAGCGGCCGAAAAAATAGTGTAAGTAGGCTCGTATCGAAAAAGTATGTGGGCCGCTCTCCCTTGCTTCTGTAAGTTTGGACGGCCGAAGTATCTGAGTGCAGTTGCAACCTGCGCAAGGACCGCGTCATCGGTAAAAACCAGAATCTTCTTGAAATTACTACCTGCAAAGACAAAGGGTTAGACACAGAGGGAAGGCCGAGTAAAAGAAAAGTTCAGTAAACACAAGGAGACACACGGCAACCTGGTTCACCCCTCCGTCTGGGAATAGGGTCTAGGCGACCCTTGCCTTCGCCAAATTCCCAGTTCCCTCGGATATTGACCATTACGTCATCCACACGCTTACCAGAACTGGCGAGCATGGTTACCAAATTATGGTCAGTATCCTTGGCCCTAAGAAAGTACCGCCCAAGCCGACCGGAAGATTTGGCTAAGGCATAGCAGTGCCGAATGGCCGGAATCCCAAGATCGATCCCGAGGTGCCGGTTCAACTCTACGATCCCCATTACGATTCGAAAAAAGTTCACGTTGGGCTGAGAATGAATCAAACCCCAATAGCGGAGGACGGCCCTAAGGAATGGATGTAGGGAAAAACGGACCCCGCCCTCTGCAATGGATAGAAGAGGAAAAACGATTGAATTTTGATCCTCTCTCTCTATATCCAGAGTGTTGTCCGTCACTAGAGATAGATGAACATCGTCGGGGATGGAAAAGTGTCGCCGGAATCCGGAGACACGACTCTCAGAAAGGAGGTCTTTCAAATGTTTGGCCATTTTCACGGGAAATAAAGGGTTCACCAAAATGAAAATAATAAATAGAAAGTAGGATTGCAAAGAAAAGAGAAGAAGACTTACGAGGAGCAAGAGAGACGTGGGTAGACGGAGAAGAGTTGCAGAAAATGCGAGTCAGAGAAGGGATATCCGCTGGAGGTCCAAGAGTCTCGAATACTCGACGAACTGTGCATTCGAAAGGACTGAAATTTCAAATCACAATAAATGCGAGACGCACGATTGAGGCGGGAAAGCGTAATGATGAACGAAAAGGTGTGCGCATCCTGACATCTATATTGGGATACGCGAAGCCGCCTGACCTATTTTAACTTTTCCAATTCAAGACCAAACACGCCGATTAACTTCCGTCAATGGGGAGTTCGGGGGGCAATTGTGGGGGCCGAATTTATGGAATAAATCAGAAGGTGCGTACCATCGGAAAACTGATATTAATCGGCTGTATCCTACGAGAGTGGGGAGCCGAATATAATATATGTGCCGAATATGTGTAAGTCCTTAGGGCCGAATAAAAGAAAGGACAATGATTAAAAAGTAGGCCCTGGCCCCGAGGATCGATCTGAACATGTATAAATACAGGAACAACGGTTATAGAAAGGTAGGTAAGAATGACCTCACTGAACTTAGTAAACAAGCTATCTTGAGTGTCTGAACTAACTTGTCCGTCGGAGTGCTAATTCCGGTACCCCCGACCGGTGTGTTTGTATCTTTTCAGGTGACTAGCTGAGGATCACTAGCGTCTCCCAGGATTTGAAGAGTATTTCCAAACCACCTCCCCACAGTATTAATTTGTCTTTTTTCTCTTTATTTGTTTGTTTTTATTTTTTATTTTTTTAGGTGTCAGCTCAGTAGAGCTCTTTTTAGAGCAGCTCTACTAGAACTCTCTATCAAAGTTGTATATATATATGGAGAAAGTATCCATTAGTTATCTTATCAAAAAAATATTATAGTACATAATTGTGAAAAAATTTATTATTTTAATTATTAATATATATAAAACTTATTACTTATTTGTTATTTAAAAAAAAAAAAAAACTTGCACTAATTTGAAATTTCTCTCTCTCTCTCTATATATATAGGTTTTAGTTTAAGATTCTTGATATTAAGATTTTATAGGATAAATGACATATAATATTTTCAGAGTAGTTGAGATCTCTCAACATTTTTACAGAGAAATTTCAGTACAGAGAAATTTTTCTTAACAAAAAAATTTAAACTCTTCAAAAAGATATATTGTCACAGAGAAATTTCTCTGTGACAAGCTAAAATTTATCTAACAATATTATTGAGGAACCTTAACTAATAAGAAAAAAATATATTAGACCTATCCTATTATCAAAAGTTAGACATGGATATTTCACTAATTTCCTCCTATATTATATTGCACTAACTAAGAGCATCTCCAACATTTATTCACATTTGGAATCAAATTTAAATTTGATGAAATACGCTTAGGCCTTGTTTGGGATATTTTAAAAAAGTCAAAAAGTCACTATCCTATTTAAGTCACATCATCTCTCTACCACATCACTTCAAACTCAACATATATTTCAGAAAAAGTCAAAAAGTACACTTATTTAGATCATCTCAAACCACCTTTTACTTTTTCTCCTTCAACTCTGGCATTAAACCTATATCAAATGAGGGGAAAAACAAAAGTTTTATCAAATTAAAAGAGGCTTCAGTATTCATCAAGCTTTTAGAGAAAGTCATTGAGTTTTATCGTGTACCAGACGACTGGTCAGTTGTCCAGTTACTTGCAAAGTTGCCTATTACTTTGCCCATTAACAGTCGACCTCCTGGACATCATTCCGATTGATCGATTGTTTGATGAAAATTAAAAATTTAACATTGGAATGCTTGATGTCAGATGAAATTTTTAATCCAAATATTTACTCAAATTTGATTAAAAGAAAAAAAAAAGAGAATAAGCATTGGAGATGTTCTAACAGGTACAACTAATTTGGTGATTTTCATTACTTTATTACTTTCTCTTCAACAAAAAAGAACAGCAAAATTAGTAAATTCACAAAAGTAAAAGAATCTAATAGATCATATCAGCCATGTTTAGTTTGTTTTTTAAAAGAAAATTTCAAATTTTTTTTTTGAAAAATAAAAACTAATTTGATAAAAACAAATATGAAGAAGATGCTTTAAAAATGTAAAAAATTATTTTTGGTTTTCCAAAAATAAAATTATATTAAAATGATAAGCATTTTTCATTATTTTTTTATTTCTTTTACAGAATTAATTTTTAATTTTTTCAAAAATAAAATTCTGAAACAATTTTCAGAAAATCAAACCAAACATAACCATCATTTTCTAATAAACAATAAAATAAAATAAAAAACCATTTTTTTTTATTGTTCATATATATCAAGTCAAAAAAATTTATTTAGTGGTGTCAAGACAAATTCATCGCAACTTTATATTAATTGATTAAAATAATATAATTCAACACTTTTTGTTGAGTTTGTAAAAGATAAATTGAGAAATATCAAGTACCAAATAATATAAAATAATGGTGATATTACATATCAGTCTAATGTCAGAAAAATAATTACAAATTTGCAAAATTTTTTTTATCAATATTAATAAATTTTTTCATTATTTCGTATTTTTTTTTCTTACACTATACTATATTGTAATTTTCCCAAAAATAATATTCCATGATCATTAAAAAATCACTTGTCAAAAAAAATAAAGCAGGAATGAATATTCGTTTGTTGCAATTTCTTTTAAATAAAAGTTTTTTCAGTACTTCTTTTTATGGGACTTTCACATTTTATTTTTTATTTCTTAACCTATCACAAAAATGTAAAAAAATAAAAGGAATAATTTTTTAAAAAATTTAAACATCAATTTTTGGGTAAATTATAATGATTTCTCTTAGAGTTTAAGAAAAATATAATAAGGTTCATATATTTTTATAAATGTTGGTTTTGGGCTAAAATAGCAGCAAAAAGATAAAATAAGTTAAAAATTCAATGAGACAAAATGTCACATCCAAACTATAATCATTTTATTTTTTCTTTCACAAAAGTCAAAAAAACAAAAAAGCCTATCTCAAACGAGACTTTTTAGTCCTAAACTAAAGTAGCCAAAAAGTCATAAAACCAACTTAGATTCCAAACGAAGGCTAAAATTTTTCAAGATTTTGATTCACATAAAATTAAATATATTTTCATAACATATTCGTAAGTCCTAGAAATATAAAAATAATTTTATCGACTCTTTACAGTGAAATGCATTCACTCTATTTATTTTTATATTTTCACATTATTTATATTAGTTTCAGTTCATATAACTATATTATAAAATAAATCAATATATTTTGTGTCAAAATTAATATATCTTCACATTATTTATATTTTTTTAAGCAAAAAAATTCACAAAATACACATATATAATACAAATATTCACATCTATAGATGAGAATACATTTACAATTATATATACATATCTATGGGGACATAATTTTTGAATAATGAACACGTGGCCGAGGTGGCACCGAAGTGCCAGCCGAGGTGCCATGTGTCCTTGACTTGGCGCCGAGGTAATCTCGGCTAGGCCAAGGTTATCTTCGGAGATACCGGAATCCGGGATAAGCGGATAAGCGACAAGAGTCCTAGAAAAAGAGAGGACTTCAATTTGGGTAAAAATAAGACTGTTAGAGAGTTTATCCCAATCTAACTGGGAGTCCAGGATTAGCATTGAGCCAGAGTCCATTGAAGCTAGACTTCTATTGGGATTAGGTCAGTGTTGGCTATAAAAGAGAGGCACCCTCGTGGGTCTAAGGGACGCTTTTTGTATTTTGAATAGTGAGTTAAGCACTTTTTCTATCTTTGAGAGATAACTGACTTGATCGTCGGAGTGCCTCCGGGTGGATGAACCACCGTCGGAATCTTGTCTTTCTGTGACAGGTCATTCAAGTTTAATCTATTCTGCTGGTGTTCTCCAACTGAGTACCTGTTTGGCAGTGTGGTCGGAAATTGACACACACAATTTGGCGCTGTCTGTGGGAACGAAAAGAGAATAGATGGCCAACGACGGACAGAGAGAAAAGGTTGGGGACGACATCCCTGCCGGGAGTGGTAAGCACATTGATCCCAACGTAGAGGAGGATAATTGCAATAAAGAAACTCAGGATCAGAATCCTGGAGAGAAAGACATCGACCAGGAGGGCGACGTACCAAAGAAATCAGATTGAAGCGGGTATTACAACGAGGACGACCTCCAGGCATGGAAAGATAGATGCCTGCGGAGGGATGACGAGATGAAGGGAATGACAAACAAATTGGCGGACCTGCAAACGGTCATCTATTTCATGATACTAAACAACATCATGCAGCCACCGTTCCCATTACAAGATACGCCGATTCCAGCGACCAATAAAGATGCCCAAAAAGGAGGGCAGAAAACAGTTCCTGCAGTCCCACAGCACGACAGGACCAAGGGACATTCTCACCGGCCTTCACGGGTGTCACGACCCAAACCCGCTCCTATGGGTTTGGCATCGTAACCGGCCAGTAATCCTGGGATTACAGAAGGCCTCTGAGACAGATTGTCATAATATTAAGGGCTAGCGGAAGCAAATAACAATATACAACGTCCATTGAGCTGTGCATACTTATATGAGACAGAAAAATTTTAAACTTTTTATATACGCATATACACATTAACTTAAGTTGTCATATAAACATAGATTAGACAAAAAGGGACTTAACCCTATTTACAAAATACACAAGACTTGTTCAACAAAACACAAAAATAAAACTTAAACTTTAGATCACATAACAATAATCACTTGACATATTCATAACCTCCACGGGAGGCACATAGGTTGGTTGACAAAACTGATTCTAGGCAGAAGCCTCTAAGCTTGGTCACGCGCCTGATCACCTACATACATAAATAATACAGTGAGCTAAAGCCCAGTGAATAATAACAGAGTAAAAGGTTTTAATGAATGAGTCTGTACAGATTCAGAAATCATAATTCAGTTTCGTATCAAAATCATACTTTGCCCAGATCATAGACGGAAATCATAAGTCATGTTCGATCATACATAGTCCATCCGTTAGCGCTAACATATTAATTACAAAGCATCTTAGATCATACTTGTCAATTCCATAGAGGAACTTCTGGCCGGGTGAGGATAACTTGTTAGTGCCATAAAGGAACCTCCGGATTGGGAATTTGTAAACTTGTCAGTTCCAACGAGGAACCTCCAGCCAGGCACAGATAGCTTATCAGTTCCATGAAGGAACCTCCGGATCCGGGTAACAGAGAACAGATATCACATGATGCTAAGGATGTCACGAATACATAACAGAAATTGGACAATCATTCATTGTACAGAACGTCTTATTTTAGAAAACAGATCTTATTTCATCACACAGAAAATAGCTACGGTTGAACATAACTTTACTAAGTTATTACTCACAGATGGCTGCAGAAGCAAATCAGATGGACTGGACATATTAGATAAATCGGGCAGACAATGGCGCGTGACCTACACAAGCACATAACATATACACATTGAAATATAATATTACTCCCTTGATCAAACTTGACTTTTCTAGTCATTTTCTGTCTAAACAGTCTGAAGTTCTACTACGCTTATTCTTTCTCATTCAAATAAACCGGGTTCTTAATTCACATATTCTTTTATTACTAAGCCCTTTTTTTCCAAATAGATTGATCTTTTACTTGGCTTCTTAAACAATTACCACTAGATCAATGATTCATTCTTCAACTAACTAATCTATGTTGATTGGTAGCTTATTAATCTTTATTGAATCACAAATCATGTCTAGAGTGCTTTGGAAAGAGATGAGGATAAAAATATGAACTAAATGCAACTTTCCAAAATATGCTGAAAATGGGTCTCCGCTCGAGCGCCACTTTGGTCGCTCGAGCGGACTGTAAAATTTGAAAAACTACTGGGAGCTCGATTTTCACGCTCGAGCGAGACTTTTCTCGCTCGAGCGGACAACGTAAATTATGAAAATTCCAGAATTGCAAATGAAGTTCAAATTTGATATTCAAAGCCTCAAAACATGTATTTTTAGTACTCAAAAATGGAAAGCCGTTGTATGATTTAGTAAACACTTCCAATTAGAAAATATTCAACCAAAATCATGTTCCAATTGCCCAAATTTAATTTTAACTCATTTTCTCCCCATCAAACCCACAAATTTTTAAAACATGAATTAGACTCCCAAAACTCTTGCAAATTCATGATGCATGTGTGATTGAAACTCAATTTCATATAAGACAAATAAATCCAAACCCAAAATGGTTATCTTCAAATTAACTTCTATAATTTTGAATCTAATTCAATTTCTACACCATTTTACTAATTCCTTTTAATGTACCTGAAATTGAAGTTATATGACCCTTAGGAAAGTATTTGCATGTATGACATTAAGATTAAAACTAATTAATTTTCTATATTCAAAATTAAATCAATGTTTAATTTTCCATAAACTCATACTCTTTAATTTGAATAAAACTTTTGAATTAAAATTAGACCAATTCCAATCTTTCAAAGTAAAATCAAGAACTTGTCTAACTTTAGGATTAACCCCCAAATTTCCATAAACTTGATTTTTCTTATAAAATTCCTTCCTTCTTCTCTTCAAAACATGAAATTGTTTACCTTAAATTCCTCAAAATCCATGATGCATGTATAAAACACTTATCAAATCCAACCAATTTTACATTATCAAGCTCAATTTATAATTTGACCTCTTAATTGATATCACAATTTAATCTCAAGCTCATAAACTTTAAAATATGAATTAAATTCTAAAATCTTGAAAACTTACCATGCATGTAATGATAAACTTCAAATATGTGAAGGATGAAGAAAATCAAACTCAAATATTTAATCTCTAAGTTGATTTCCATAAATTTGAACCTAATTCCATTGCATGGATTAAATCTTCAATACATCATTGTTGCATGTAATTTTTATAACACAATTCAAGAATGATTCTCAAAATTAAACTCAAACTTAACAAATTTAAAGAATCATAACTCATAATCTTTAAGCTAACTATTTTTACATGCAAAATTCAATTTTCATCAATTTATATAATTGATTCTCAAATCTTCATTTTTAATCCTCTCAAAATTCATCTTAAATTAATTTATGTCTAGATTATTTAAACAATACTAAGAAGAGGATGAAATTTCTTACTTCAAAATAAATTTTCCACAATTTTAAGCTTGAATCTTGATTTTCCACAAGGCTTCCTTCTTTTCCCCTTTTTTTTTTTTCTTCAATTCTTTCTCCACGGTTTGCTCTTCACCAGATTTGACCACAATGCATGTATATAGATAAAGAAGTTCTCTCTCTCTCTCTCTCTCTCTCTCTCTCTCGGCTGTGTTCTCTCAGCATATAACCAACAAATGCCAACCCAAACACTTTTAACTCATTAGTTATACCCACACATGCACCTCTTGACAATGGGACACGTACACACACTTGCACTTTCTAGACAATCCTATAATTGAATCAAAAAATAGAATTAGCTTAATACATAATTATCATTAGCTTAATTAAACACAACCTAATTTTAATTAATCTTAGTCCTAGTTTAATTAATCATAACTAACCATAAGTCCCACATAATTTAATCAGTCTAATTTGCTTCCATTAGAGCCCAATTAATTATAATTAAATTTATCAATCTGAATCAGATTTTTAGTCAGACTCTCAAAAGGCTCCAAATATTAAATTAATTTATTATCACTATCAATTTTGATTTCCCAAATCATTTAGGTCTTCAATTTCTAATCAGACTCAAATTTCCAACAGTAAATTACATATTCAAATTGGACGTTCCATAAATAACTTTAATTTGCAATAATCACAATTCTCAATCCTCATAATCTAATTAACTTAATTAACCCCAATTCGGACCCAATTTAATTGAATCTCAATTTATAAATCTGAATCGAATAGTTAATTAAACTTCCACACGGTCCGATATTCGAAATTAAAATAACTTAATTCACTAACTATACTCTCTTGAGCCATTTGGGCATTCTATTTCTAATTTCAAAATAAATACTCAATAGAATCATGTATGAGTCAATCTCCATAATTTTCGTAAATCCCAAATTAATTATAATAATCGGCACTTAAATTTCAAATCCTCTTAATTACCCAAGTACTAGTCATTATACGTGATGGAGTCGTTACAATGGGAGGACGAGAATGGAGAATCAACGAGAAGAGAATCTTAGAAGACACGTCGAACCAAAGAAGCCTGCACCAAAGAACATCGGCATGTTCAAGGGAATGAACTCTGTTTTGATGCAACTAATGGAGAAAGGTTTGAGAGGACTCATAATGACACTGGAAGTAGCGCACCGAAGAAGCTGAAATCCGGTGATAGCCGAGCTCCTGGACGGACCAAGGAGGATCTGAGGGATTACCTCTAGAGGAAGCGACAAGATGCCGAGGTAACCTCTTCCGTCAAGCCGAGAACGCCGTTCTCGGTAGAGTTGAACAAATTCGAAGCCCTGAAAAGGTTCAATATGCCGAGATTCCAAATATACGATGGTAAGTCGGACTCCAACTTTCACGTCGGCTTGTACCTGAACTCGATGGCACTATACACCGGGAACGAGCCGTTGCTTTGCAAGGTGTTCCCCTCGTCTTTTGGAGAAATTACATCGGACTGGTTTTACAAGTTGTCAAAAGGAACTGTGAAAACCTAGGAAGGCCTGGCCGAGATGTTCATGGCCAGGTTTGTGACAAACAAACTACAGCCATTAAGGGTGGACTCTCTGATGGCTCTAAGAATCAGTGAGGATAAAAGCCTTAGGGCCTATGCCAAGAGGTACTATGAGGTATTAAACTGAATACCAGGGTGCAACAAAGAGGTGGCAGTCGTGTCTTTTAAGAACGGCCTAAAAGATGATTGCCTGCTTCGAAAATCACTGGCAAAGACATTGTCAAAAAGTATGGAGGAACTTATGGCAAGGATAAAAAAGTATGCCAGGGCCAAGGAGGACACGCCGGGGACAAAGGCATCAAAACAAGAGAAGAGAAACGGCACGCCGAAGCAAGGCCGTGGTAATGGAGGATACAATAAACAAGAGACAGGATTAAGGGCTGCGTAGGCAGTCACAACCGTATTCCGAATCCCGGTTTACAAAGTCTTGGTGAAAATCCGAAATCAGCCCTATTAGAAAGCACCAGCAACGGTTCCGTGCGAATTTATGGGAATAAGCCTTGGCAAACACTGTGCTTACCACAATGAAGATGGGCATCTGACTCAGGGGTGCAGAGCCCTGAAGACACATTTGGAAGACTTGGTAAGACAAGGTCATTTAAGGGACCTTGTAGACGAGGCCAGGACAAGGGAAGAGCAAGCAAGACTGCCTCAAGCACCGGCAGCACCGCCTCCTCCAGCACCACAACCGTAGGTAGGCAAACCTCGAGTGATCAATGTGATTCATTCGAAGGTTAATGAGAACGAAATACGTGGGGAGACTCAGAAGGTAAAGCACTTGCAACATGTGTACCAGGTCCGGCAGAAAAGACCTAAGGCAGACCAGTGCCAAGGACCAGTGCCAAGGACCAGTGGTGTCCTTTACTGAAGATGACCTAGAGATGGTACAACATCCACACAATGATGCTTTGGTAATATCCCTCTAGATTGGAGAATGCCAAGTGAAGCGCATCTTAATTGTCCAGGGCAGTTCTTGTGACATCATGTATGTTAGGTGTTACAAGGAGCTTGGCCTTTACCAAGATGATCTGGAGCAATCCAATGGTCTAATGGTCGGGTTCAATGGAACGTCGACGTGGCCCCTGGGAGCAATAAGTTTGGAGGTGCAGGCTGGCACAAAGAAGGTAAAAACTGAGTTCACAATAATTGACACTCCTTCCCCTTACAATGTTATCCTGGGAAGGCCATGGCTGTATGCAATGGGAGTTGTTCCCTCAACATTGCACCAGTTGTTGCGATTCCCAACAGAACAGAGAATTGAGGAAGTCAGAAGGATTAGGTGCAAACGAAGAATTTCTCCATGGCAGCAATGAAATCTACTTGCAACATACGAGAAGTAAAAGCAGCAGAGATCGAGGATGAGGACATGGAAGTCCTGGATGACGTCGGCAAAGAGCTAGTCGAGAAGAGTGAGGAATCCCTGAAGAAAATCCTTGTCCAACAAGGGGATGAAGAGTGCTTCTTCCTTCTCAACTCGGGCTTGGCCGAGGAAGAGGAAAAAGAGCTAGAGGCATTCTTGAGAGCAAACCTTGAGGTGTTTGCATGGACATCATACGAGATGCCTGGCATTGTCCCCGAGGTCACTTGCCATAAACTGAATGTGGACAGGTCGGCTAAACCTATCATCCAGCGAGCAAGAAGGCCGACGTTGATGCATGTTGAGGCAGTAGAAGAGGAAGTGGATAAACGTCTGGAGGCCATAGCTATATGAGAGGTAAACTACCCAACATGGCTATCAAACACGGTCGTCATGAAGAAAAAGAATGGGAAGTAGAGGGTCTGTGTAGACTTCACCAGCCTGAACAAGGCTTGTCCCAAAGACAGTTTCCCACTCCCCAAAATTGACCAATTAGTAGATACCATCTCAGGACATGAAAGGATGAGCTTCCTGGATGCTTACAAGGGGTACCATCAATAGCTATGTACCCCCAGATAAGAACAGATTGCATTTATTATCCCAAAAGGGCTGTATTGTTACAGAGTGATGCCTTTCGGGTTGAAAAATGTAGGAGCAACTTACTAGAGACTGGTGACCAAGATGTTCAGGCATCTAATAGGCAGAACAGAGGAGGTATACATAGATGACATGGTCGTGAAGACCAAGGAACATGGGGATCATCTGGAAGACTTAAAGGCAGTTTTTGACATCCTTAGAACATATCGGCTCCGACTCAATACATTAAAGTGTGCATTTGGAGTTGGGTCTGGTAAGTTCTTAGGATACTTGGTTACCAAAAGGGGAATTGAGGCTAGACCGGATCAGATCAAGGCCATCTTAGAATTAAAGCGCCCAACATCGGCAAAGCAAGTGCAGATGTTGATTGGAAGGGTTGCAGCCCTGAATAGATTCATAAACAGAAGCTCTGACAAATGTAAATCTTTCTTTAGCTTAGTGAAGAAAGCCAAAGACTTCTTATGGACAGAAGAGTGCGAAGTCGCCTTGGCCGGCTTGAAGAAGTATTTGACCATAGCTCCAGTTCTCTCAAATCTAGTACTTAGAGAGGAGCTGTTCTTATACTTGGCAGTTTCAGAGCATACAGTGAGTGTAGTAGTAATCAGAGAAGAAAAGGGAGAGCAAAGGGCAGTTTACTACGTGAGTAAAACCCTAGCTGATGCAGAGACCATATACCTACCCTTGGAGAAGCTAACACTGGCTTTAGTAATGGCTTCCAAGAAGCTGAATCATTACTTTTAAGCTCACAAAATTGTGGTGCTAACTAAGTATCCCTTGAAGTACCTGTTGCAGCAGGGAGATCTAATAGGCAGAATAGCCAGATGGGCAGTGGTGTTGGGCCAATATGAGTTGGAATTTAGACCCAGAATAGCAATCAAAGGTCAAGTTTTGGCCGACTTCATGGCCGAGTTCACACCAGGCGCCATCATTTATCGGGCTTCGTTGAGCCGAGGTATACGATTTCCAAGTGAACAAGGAGAAACCCAGCGGGGGATAACAGAACAAAGGAAGGAAGAGAAACTCAGGCCATGCTGTATTTACATTGGCGACTCCTTCCGGTTATTTGTTGAGGGGAGTTCAAACCGACAAGGAGCGGGGGCAGGAGTAGTGCTCGTATCGTCAGATGGGCAGATACTGGAACAATCCATTCGTTTGGGGTTTAAAGCCTCAAACAATGAAGCAGAGTATGAAGCATTGATCGCTGGATTAAAGCTGGCAGTAGCAATAGAAGTTGACGAGGTAATAGTCTTCTGTGACTCCCAGCTTATCGTCAACCAGGCAACAGGCGAATACGCAGCTCGAGATAAAAGGATGTCGCCCTATGTGAAGGAGGTGGGCAGACTGGTAGCCTTATTCCAGAATTGTCGACTACAGCAGGTTAGCCGAGATGACAACAACCATGCTGATGTCTTGGCCAAGCTGGCTAGTGCAATGAAACTAGAAGAAGCAAGGACAATAATGATTGAATACTTATCAGGTCCAAGTGTAGAACCACTGAACACAGAGCATGAAGCAATGTGTGAGGATATGGGACCAAGCTGGATGGATGCAGTAATAGTATTCCTTAAAGAGGGAAAACTGCCAGATGATCATAAAGAGGCACACAAGATCAGACTGAAGTCGGCAAGATTCAGTCTGACAGCAGAGGGGTATCTTTACAGAAGATATTTTACTGGACCCCTTTTGAGGTGTGTGCATCCTTCACAAGTTGAAGACTTCTTGTATGAGATACATGAAGAAGTATGTGGAAGCCACACAGGGTGCAAGTCACTTGCTCATAGGGCCATTACTCAGGGGTACTGGTGGCCCTATATGCAGAAAGATGCTGAAGCCTATGTCAGAAAGTGTGAGAAGTGCCAGATGTTTGTACCTTTGATACACCAACCAGCAGTAGATTTAAACCCAATATCAAGCCCTTGGTCATTTGCCCAATGGGGCATGGATCTTGTTAGACAGTTGCCTTAGGCAACTGGACAAAGGAAGTACCTGCTAGTGGTAACAGATTACTTCACAAAGTAGGTGGAAGCTGAACCCCTTGCAAAGATTCAAGATGTTGATGTGAAAAGCTTCATATGGATAAACATCATCACCAGGTTTGGGATCCCAAGAGCAATAATAGCAGACAATGGAATGCAGATTGACAGTAAGCTAATCAAGAGCTTCTGTGCAAAGTACAAAATCAAGAACTATTATTCCATTCCAAGCTTTCCTCAGAGTAATGGTCAAGCAGAAGCATCTACTAAGGTTATCTTGGATGGGATCAAGAAGAGGCTGGAAGCAGCAAAAGGAAAGTGGGTAGATGAGTTGCCTAGTGTACTTTGGGCATATCAGACTATGCCGAGAAGACCAACTGGGGAATCCCTATTTGCCATGGCTTTTGGCACAAAGGCAGTAATCCCACTGGAGGTCGGCATCCCTGGGATCAGAACCCAGGGAGTAGAAAATGGGACCAATGAGGCATTCTTGGCCCGAGATCTAGATCTGCTAGAAGAAAGAAGGGAGAAAGCAGCAATTCAGTTGGGGGCGTACCAGCAGCAGCTTGCTAAGGCTTATAATAAGAAGGTCAACCCAAGAAAGTTCTAAGTTGGGGACCTCGTCCTGAGAAAGGTCGTCGGCAACAAGAAGGATCCTAGAGAGGGCAAGCTTGGCCCAAATTGGGAGGGACCTTATAGAATCATCTTGGTCTTGGGCAATGGCGCATATCGGCTTGAAGACAATGAAGGCAAAGAGTTGCCAAGACCTTGGAATACTCGCAATCTAAAGTTTTTCTATCATTAGATTTTTTATTTTTTAAGTTTCTTGTTATTAGCCGAAGTAATAATAAAGTCTTAGCTTGATTTTTAAAACTTGTGTAGTATGACTGGCCAATCACTTGGCGATGTTTCTAATTGAAATATGATGAATAACTTAGACTTATTATATGGCAAAGTTGAATTATACTTACATATAATAGAGTTGAATTAAGTTGGTGATGTTTCTGATTGAAACATAACGAATAACTTAGACTTATTATATGGCAGAGTTGAATTATACTTGCATATAATAGAGTTGAACTAAGTTGGCGATGTTTCTGATTGAAACATGATGAATAACTTAGACTTATTATATGGTAGAGTTGAATTATACTTGCATGTAATAGAGTTGAACTAAGTTAACGATGTTTCTGATTGAAACATGACGAATCACTTAGACTTATTATATGGCAGAGTTGAATTATACTTGCATATAATAGAGTTGAACTAAGTTGGTGATGTTTCTGATTGAAATATGACGAATAACTTAGACCTATTATATGGCAGAGTTTTTCTACTTGCATATAATAGAGTTGAACTAAGTTGAATTAACCTGGACTTGCCATATCGACAGAATCAAACACAGATTGAAACTAAGCATATAGATTAAACAGAGAGACCAAGGTTGGTAACCTCGGCCAGTCTTTGTTTAAATCTCACCTCGGCGACGAGGTCAAAATCACATGCTTAATGAGAACCCAAGTGGAACTTAAGTTCGCATTAGGGGGCAGAGGACTGGAAGAATGATGCCTGGGAGTTGGAATTTACAAGCTAAAGACTGATTTAACACTTGTTGAAATTTTAAGAAAAATTTACAAATTGAAGTTAAGTCGAGGTCATGCTAAAGGAAGGTTGGCTCAACACTTGTTGAAATTTTAAGAAAAAATTTACAAGTTGAAGTTAACTTAAGATTATGTTGAAAGAAGTATCTACGTACTTGCCGAGATTACCATGTTGCCAAGACTTAGAAGATATTTGAAAATAGAAGTCTTGCGAAGTAAGAGTAAAGCGACAGGTTTTATATAGCACTTGTGAAAATATTTTTACAAATGTTTTCAAGTATTAAGCCATGGCCGAGATAAACAGTCAACAGTTATACCCGAAGTATTTTACCCCGAGGAAATTGCACAGTTAAGGTGTACTTCGAAGACATGCAGAATATTCCAAGTATGGAATCATACAAGACAGTAAAGAAAAGACAAGCATTCAAACACTTAATCAAAGAAGATGACTTGCATTCAGATAAGGAAAGAAGGCACTTCGGCTTGACATTGAAGAATAATTATTCTAATTACAAAAAGGCACATTGGCCAAATAAAGTGCTAAACATTGTTTCAAAAGTGAAAAAAAGTACAAGGTACAAGAAATAAAGAAGAGCATGAAAATGGACTACTCAGCGTCGGCAGCGGATTGTGTCTCAGCTCCAGAAGACAGTTGGGAAAACTTCTTGGCAGCTTTCTCAGCCTCGAGCTCGGTGTCGATCTCTTGTAGAGTCTGATCGATGCTCCTCTCGGTGATTGGCACTTCAGAGGTTGTCTTCTGGGAGAAGGCACCCTTTGAGACTTCATCTTTCTCATCTTGAGTCAAGTCCAAGACTTGCTCATTCAGAGTTGGGGACTTGGCCCCAGTAACTTCTTCCGTTTTCTCGGCCTCAACTTCCTCTTCGGACTCAGCCTCGTCCTCGGATTGGCTTGGAGTAGGGGGGAATGGCAGGACGAGTCGGCTTTCGTCTTTAAACGGAGAGTCCTCGGGGACAGCCAGTTCTTTCAAAGCAGCCATCTAGCCAAGGGAGTAACCCTTGTTGCATGCCTTATTGACTTGCTTCTTGTAGTCCTCGCCGACATCGGCTGCCCCCTCGGAGTACGCCTTCTCGTCCCCCGCCTTGATTTTAGCCTCCTTTGTAGCCAAGGCAGCAATGAGCTCAGCTTGGGCTTCGGCGGTCTTTGCTTCGGCCTCTTTTTTCTCGGCCTCGAGGACCTTAGCAATGGCCTCAGCAGCTCCCACCCTCTCCTCGGCCTCGTCTTGGGCTTGTTTTGCTGCCTTGGCCTGATCCATCAGTGTCTTCATCTTGGCCTCGTCTTTGTTGACTGTCTTCAGCAAACTAGCAGCCTCCTTGGTCTTGTTGACCAACTCCTTGATGTCAAAAGCTTGCATCGTGAAGGAGTGGGCGTACTAGATCGCCTAGAAGAAATGGACAAAACAAAAGTTAGTGAAATTCTCTAAGTATGGAAAAACAGAGAATGAAAAGTACCAAGTGTTGGGGGCTTACTTGGATGGAGTGCTGTAACATTAGAGCGAAGTTTTCATATTCGCTGACCTCGGCGTTGCGTTCAAGGTCTTTTGGAAGGAGCAAGGCAGTAGAGAGGGCGACGCCGACTTCAAGGTCAGTCGCGCTATCGCCGACCCTGATTGGCTTGTCCTCAATAGTGATTGGAAGGGCCCAAGGGGCATCAGATTTCATGGACCCCGAGGTCGTTGCTGACTCTGACCTCAGCTTCTTTGACCGGTGGATTAAGAGGGAGCAGCCTCTGCGGGCCTCTTTTCGGCGGCGGAGGCACTTTTTTCCGCCTCAACAATTTTGGAGATCGGCAAGGTATCCTCAGAGTCGATCTGAGTTACCGTTGCCTTAGATTGGGCTTTCTTCAGTCTTTTTTGCTTTGGCTTTGGCTGAGACTGGGATGGTGAAGGTTGTGCGATGATAGAGTCAGGAATGTCGGCTAGAAGGTCGTCTGTTACAGCCTTCTTACGACCCATCTTGACGGCAGCTATAGTTCGACGTCGGCGTTTGCGTTGAGAATGTGGGATTAGTTGTGGAGCTGAGGTTGATGACTGTTCTGCTGAATCAGAGGTTGATCCCTGATTTGGCCGAGGTGATGAAGTTATAGTAGGGGTTGTTGCTGAAAGAGGAGACTTGCTTTTTCTTGGAACGTCGAGTAGAACAGATTTGTACTTTGGGATATAGTTGAGTAGCAAAGGAGCTTTCCGCTGCTCAACTGGTAGACCTAACAGCTTCTTAAAACCCTTGCTGGGATAAATTTTTTTGTGGAAGTCCTTTGGAGGCTGAAGAAGAACTGCAAAAATAAAACATACAGACGTTAGAACATATAAAAATATCAAAGTAAAAAAGACTTCAGAAGCAAGTAAAAGTAAACACTTGGCTCTTACCATCTCCCTCTCTGAACAATGTACGGCTTAGAGGGTAGAGGTGAAGGTCATCATCTGGAAGGAACTCCTAGTTTCCCGAGACGATGAAGTAATCGTCCCCAGCACCCTTGTTAGAATCAGGGAGGTCGGCTATGAGTTTGTATTGTGTGGACCTCGGCTTAAGGTAATAGACGTAGCCTTTTTCTGACTTAAGGCCACACATGGTGTAGTAGTACTAGATGTCGGCTAGAGTTACCTTAGCATTTTCTCGGCTAGCTAAGGCAATGATACTGTTGATGACTCTGTAAGAGTTAATGGCTAATTGCATTGGGTTGAGTTTATAATAGTGAAGGAATTCCCGGAAAAGGATATCGAGAGGGAGCCTAAGTCCTTTATTCTACGAAGGCTACGACTGGAAAAGGCATAGAGTCGTCCTTGGGCATGATGGAGTCCTCCTCTCCAGCCAACCTGAGGTGGACATCGGCAGGGATGACGAACTCTTGCCTGAAGTATTCTAGCTTAATTGGGGTGTCTATCTTCTACCTCCACATACCCATGACGTCGGCTTAAAGGGAAAGTATTGGATTGCAAAAGGAAGTGGTTTGTTAGGGTTTAAAGGACCTTGGCAAAACCTAAACGAATGCTAGGGCAAGGGTTTTTGAGGATCTAAAAGGAATTTGTTTCAATTTTTCCTAAAGTTTGTAAGTTCTAGAACAAGTCCCAAACCTAAGATTATGGAAACAAGAATTGAGGGCAAGAATCTGGAAAAAGACACAGAAAACAGAAACAAGAAACAAGAACAATGATTCAGAATCAAGAATAGTAATGAACTATCAAGAACACCGTGACAAAGTGTGTACAAAGGTGCGAGGCCAAAAATAGTGGCAAAATGAACAAGTGTGTGAGTACGTGTGTACACCCAGAAACAGATGAAACATAACATGTTTAAGCATACAAAAGGTGAAATCTGAAACATAGATAGAAACAGGAGCATATGAATGTATTCATCACGGAAAATAAGCAGAGGCAACAGAGTAGGAAACTAAAGAGGGGGAAAACAGTGACTTACCACAGAAAATGACGCCGTTATGAGATTCGCCGGAGCCTGACGGTGGAAATAGGTAGAGCAGAGTGGAGAGAGCTTCGCCGGAGGAGGTGAACGGAGTAGTTGCAGAGCTTGAGAGCTTGAAACAATGGAGGATTTGGAGGTTGGAGAGAAAGAACTTGCACGAAAACGGTGGTGAAGAAGTGAAAAGATGGAGAGAGAGAGATGATTTTGATCAAACACGTAGAATGGCGGCAAAATGACAATTAGTGTGCCTAGGAAAACATGCTTGTCAGACGGCGCACGCTAATGCAATGGGACTTAATGGCGCGTGTCAGGTACGGCTCAGTAAGGGAAAGACGCGTGGCAAAAATGGTTGAAATACTGTGCGTGGCAGCTCATACGCATGTTGAAACTCTTGGAGTTCTTGATTTAATGGAGTAGGACCTCAGCTTGGGGGATGATCTCGGTTGAGAAACTTAAACGAACTTGGTTATTGGTTCTGAAGCATTGATGAAAACAGACTAAGTCTTGGTCGTATTGAGCCGACGAATGATGACCTCGGTAATGAAGGACAAAGCGAGCTTAGCCGACGCGCTAAATGAAAGAAACGATATAGGTTCCATCATCTCAAGATGCCGAGGTAATAGAACCTAGGGGGCAGTTGTGGGGACATAATTTTTTAATAATGAACACGTGGCCGGGGTGGCACCAAAGTGCCAGCCGAGGTGCCACGTGTCCTTGACTTGGTGCCGAGGTAATCTCGGCTAGGCCGAGGTTATTCGAAGATACCGGAATCCGAGATAAGCGGATAAGAGACAAAAGTCCTAGAAAAAGAGAGGACTTTAGTTTGGATAAAGATAAGACTCTTAGAGAGTTTATCCCAATCTAACTGGGAGTCCAGGATTAGCATTGAGCCAGAGTCCATTGAAGCTAGGCTTTTATTGGGATTAGGTCAGTGTTGGCTATAAAAGAGAGGCACCCTCGTGGGTCTAAGGGACACTTTTTGTATTCTGAATAGTGAGTTAAGCACTTTTGCTATCTTTGAGAGATAACTGACTTGATCGTCGGAGTGCCCCCGGGTGGACGAACCACTGCCGGAATCTTGTCTTTCTGTGACAGGTCGTTCGGGTTTAATCTATTCTGCTGGTGTTCTCTAGCTGAGTACCTGTTTGGCAGTGTGGTTGGAAATTGACACACAATATCTATACATTTCGTATTAAAAAAAGGTAGGGTTCCAGAATTTTGAGATCTAGAATTTACCCAAAAATGGATTGTGCGGTGGAAATTAAATTTATGAAATTATCTAGTAACCACTACCATTTGTCGAAGTGAATTCAGATTTTTTTAGAGTGATATTTTTATAGAATTGTTGTGATTTTTTAAATGAGTAATTTATTATTGAATAATTTTAGAGTAATTTTTTGAACGGATACTTATCAAATAGTCCTCTTAATTAGAATTATTTACTTACATGTCTTAACTGATAAATTTATTACTTGAAAAATTTATCAACAGAACTTAATAGGTAATAAATCTAAAAAATAGGACCTATTGGTAATTACACAAAAGTTGAGGGTACAATAATACTGATAATCACTTTAGAAAAGGGTCTTGCTTGTCTCTGGTTGGAGATCAAGATTGGACCATCCAGTCTGGCTAGTGGACTCACTTTTGGACTCCACTTCGATGATTTTAACTGTTCACATTTTAGGATTCGTCAAGTACATCATCCATACAAAAATAAAGCGAATCAAATAATGATAAGCACGTATTTAAATAAGTTTTCTATGAAAAAAATTATATAGTGAAAAAATAACTTTATTTATTTCTTTGAAATCTTCTAAGATATTATTTTTCCATTATTTGTTCTAAATCTTCAAGGAAAATGTGGTCTATTTCTCCTAAACTGATTAATCCTAATTGTTTATATATATCTTCTTCTAATTCTATTATGTCATTATTTATTTTTTCATCTATCATATCTAATTGTTAAGCTATTTTTAATATTATTTTTTAATTTATTTTATTTCATTATCATTTTCCTCTTTAGCCATTTCTTCTAATTGTTTTAGGTTATAATTTCTTAACTCCATTATTTTTTGGGTTTTGAGGTGAAACTAATTAAAATGGTTGTTTTGGATTATTTCCTTTATATGGATAGGGATATAGATTTAATTATTTTTGTTTTTCTTCAAAAATAGCTACCTGTTTTTCTAAATCTTGTACAAAATGTCTAATTTCGTTTATTATTTCTAATTGATTAGTTCTAACATTTTAGTTAATTTCCTTTAATAACCTAAATAAGGTATTATTTAGTTCTATCATTATTTGTAAAGAAGTATTATTATTTAAGTTATTAGATTTTACTTATTCACTATATTTAATACTCATGCAAATGTTATTAGCAAAACCGAGAAACTAGACTATGAAACCAATTTTAATTGCGGGCTTGCGGATCTAATTTAATATTAACTCTTGTAAAAGCTTTCGTTGGTATTCTACACTTGTCTTTTTTAAGTATATTTTATTTTTAACACTTGCAATTTTTTGGCTATAATTTATTACAGATTGCTCGGAAGCAATAGCCAAAAGAAAAATTTAATCTACTTAACTCACTTACTAATTTAGAAATATAATCTAAATTATATTTTATTTTAGCTTTTAGTGCTGCAATTAAACACATACACTTATTACTTATTAGATTCTACACAATTATAATTTTTCCTAATATTTATATGTTTTTTGAAAATTTTTAAACTTTTGGGGTCAACTTGTAACATAGACGATTTGAAGATCATTGGGCTTGATGAGGTGGAGTGAAGTGTGTGATGTGTGTGTTCCAATTAGGATTCGGGGGATTCGGTCCTTGCCGAATTCAAGCTACTAAGAATTATTATTTTTGGGTGGGGACCTTGCTACATCCCCTAAAAACACTCTTCCTAATCTCCCTAATTTCCATATCAAGTAAAAAAAAAAAAAAACAAGGAAACAGTTATCCAAAATGAAAATTAGGGGGATTAGGGGAACCGTTTTTAGGGCTCCAAATCATTTTCCTTGTGCTAGATTGCTCGAGCTCATAGAAAAATAATTATTGTTTAGAAGAAAAAATGACTTGTAAATGTTAGGTATGTGGAGAAGTAAGTCAGTTTGCAAATCAATATAGAAATAAAAAAATAAAAAAATAATAGAAGCCTTAGGAAGTTTAAATTATATAGAGTTATAAGAAGAAGAAACATTAGAATTTTCTCTACAAAATAATAAAGGAATAATAGAATTAATTGAAGAGGAAATAAAAATAGAAGACGAAGATTATAGTGATACCGATAAAGGGCTAAATTTTATGATGAAAGAAGAAATAAGTATAGAAAATTTAATAGGAGAACAATTTATCATAGAAAATTTTGAAGAAAAAGAAATAAAAAAATTTGGATATTACCAATAATACAAAAAGACGAAATATATGAAAAATCAATATTCAAATTTAGAAGTATATATATATATATATATATGTGAAATAATGGAGGAGATATTGAAATTAAAGATTGTGAATATGATATAGAAGAAATAAATTTAATAGATTGTAAAAATCTATTAAAAAATAATAAAGATACTAATTATAAATATATGCATATAGAGAGTGTACAAATATAAATTACACCGTTGTTTGATAAATGAAAAGATATAGATATATATGTATTTTTGTGTGATATTAAACGATGAAATTTTTAAAGGTCTGGTAATTCACTTAACCTACTTTCTAATTCAGAAATATAATCTAAATTATCTTTTACTTCAATTCTTAGTGTTGTAATTAAAAGCAATTATTACTCATTAGATTCTGCACAATTATAATTTTTTCTAATATTTATATGTTTTTGGATTTTTTTAAACTTTTGAGGTCAACTTGTAATAAATAAGATTTGAAGATGATTGGGCTTGATGAGGTTGAGTGAGGTGTGTGATGTGTATGTTCCAAGAGCTGTGCTGGGGACCCCCAATGGGGGTGACTCCTAGCACCTCCACCTCTACGTGGGGGGCTGTGAGACTAAGGCCAAAAAAATAAAAATAAATAAATAAAATTTTGGGCCAATCAAAAAACAATGGGGGTGGGGGGTCTTAGTCTTTCTCCATGTTCCAATTAGGATTTGGGGGATTCGGTCATTGCTGAATTCGAGCTACCAAGAATTATTAATATATTGTTGAGTTTTTGCAAAGAAGAAGCTAAAGTAGTGTGCTATGACTTTGTTATTATTTATGTCTTGTATTTTGTTTATAGAAATATTTTAGGCAATCTGTATGGTGTTTTTATGTTGTAGTTTTGGGTTTAACGTCTCGTGCAGAGATGATTTAAACCAATAAAATGCATAATCAGACTGTTGTATCTTGGGGGAGGCAAGCCATTTGAGATGGTCTATTGCATCGGATGGTTCGAAGGATTTATTAGCCGTAGAAGGCTTGAATCTCCTTAAAAAAAATTGAGATTATTGCGCCTCAGTCTACTTCTTTATTTGTGTAACCACTATTATTTTAATGATGGTGGATCATGTGTAATTACATGAAGCCTGAATTAGCTGAACCACGTTAAATTTGGTATCATTTCATGGTGATTTTTTTTTAACTTAATATTTATTTTTTACCTTATAGTTATTTTTTGGTGGTATAATTACACCAACATGAAGTTTATGTTAAATTAAATAACTAATTGAGTAAATTACAGTTTGCACCTCTGCACTTTGCCCCAAATCTCACTTTGGCCCCTATATATGAAATCATGATAGTCAACCCCCTGCACTTTTGGTCAAATCCCACTTTGATCCGTACATAAAATCGTGACAATCAACCTCCAGTACTTTTATTCAAATCTCACTTTGGTCCCTACACAAGTGTCAATGTCCCTCTTCTGTTATTTTATTTTTAAATCTTTAACAAAATCCAGTTATGTGACAAAAATGTGACTACGAAATTAGGCTAAGAGAGGAAAATCATCCATATTTTCCACCAATATACTTTATTCCAAAATTTAAAATAGATGCATATGGAGAAAATAAGAACATTTTTAGCCCTGACAGCACAACTGGAATTGCCAGTCCACTAGCTGAATGTAAAATCAACATTTTTGCATGACAATCTAGAAGAAGTATGTGTGGAGCTACCACAAGGCTATGTGGTGGAAGAAAAAGAAGATACGGTTTATTGGCCAAGAAAAACACTCTATGACCTAAAACAGGTCCCATGTGCTTGGAATAGTAACATAGACAAATACTCCATCCATAGCAGTTTTCAAAGAAGTCTTAGTGAGCCATCACTATATATGAAAAAGAGAGGTGCCAATGATTTCCTCATTGTCTGCCTTTATGTTGATGATTTAATTTTCACTAGCACTAATCTTGTGATGCTAAATGATTTCAAAAAGGCTATGATGTAAGAATATGAAATGACAGATCTTGACTTAATAAAATATTTTTTTGGCATTGAAGTGCGGTAGATCAAAGAAGAATGAAAAGTACACAGAAGACTTGCTGAAAAGATTCTAGATGTCAATATGCAAACCAATTTCAATACCCATGGCGACAAATGAAAAATTACAGCTAGAAAATGGAGCGCCAAAAGTCAACCAAACACTATACCGCAGTCTGGTTAGATCATTCATGTATCTCACTAGGGGTGTAAATCTGGCCCGGCCTGGTCCACTCAGGCTAGGGCTAGGGCCCAGGCCGGCCCATATTGGGCCTCGTGGGCTCCTGTCAAAATTTGGGCCGAGTTACAAGTCAAAAAATTAGGCCTAGGCCCAGGCCCCAGGGTATTCGGGCCTTGGACGGGTTGGTGGGCTTGGGCCTGGCCTCAGGCTTGGGCGGGCCTGATCATTTTTTTTTTGTTTTTTAAAATTTTTTTCTACCAAAATTTTATTATTTTTCACTAAAAAAGACATTGGGCCTCGGGAGGGCTGGGTCTTGAGTGGGCCTTAAATGGGTTAATGGGCTAGGCGACAGGAAGGGCCGGGCTTCAAAATGATGGCTCAGGCCCAAGCCCAGGGGCTCGGACTAGGCTCGAGCCTGGGCCCATCCCAAGTCGCTACGGGCCGTGAGCCATTTTTACACTCCTATATCTCACAAATACCAGGTCAGATATTGTCTATCCAATCAGCATAATTTCCAAATTCATGATTGAACCCAACCAAATCTATTTTTCTGTAGTTAAGCGAATATTATGGTATTTGCAAGGCACAAATTTTTTTGAGATCAAGTATGTGAAGGAAGAAAACAACAGTTTTGCAGGATAATCTTGCTGGATACACTGACAGTGATTGGACACGTTCCATTGATGATCAAAAAAGCACATATGGATGTTGTGCATGGGTTCAAAAGCAATGTCATGGTCCTCAAAAAAGTAAAAGACAGTGTCACTCTCATCAGTCGAAGCATAATACATTTTAGCCATCGATGCTGCTTGTGAAGCTGTATAACTTAGAAGAATTCTTGCAGATCTACATTAAAAGCAAATGGACCCCATAATAATTTATTGAGATAATATGTCTGCCATTGCCATGACGAAAAATTTTCATGCTCGAACAAAGCACATTGAATTTCGTCATCACTTCATCAGAAATTTGGTTGGCAAAGAAGAAACTTAGTTGGAGTCCGTCAATACTAATGAACAGTTTGTAGATATTTTTACCAAAGCAATGTTATCACAAAAATTGGAACAATTCAAAATTTTCTTTCGTATTACTAATTAAGAGGGGGTGTTAAATTATACTATATATATATACATATATATATTTTTTAAGTCAAATGTAAAAGTTTGCAATTACTTGTTGCATCAAAGTTGCAATGTCAGCACATACAACATGTATATGTACTTGGCTAATCTTCATTAGTTGAGAGGGTTGGTAGCCTTGCCTATATAAAGGCAAGAGCTTTTCATTTGTAAACACACAAAACAGAGCAAAGCAAAGTTCTTCCTCGTACTCTCTCTCTCTCTCTCTCTCTCTCTCTCTCTCTCTATATATATATATATATATTTTGAATCTTTAATTTTATCTCTCTAAAATTTAGTCCCACCATAATTCACATAAATACACTTTCCACCCAACAGTTTATACCTTCTAGTATCAGTGTAGCGGTACTCCATACAAGCATCTAGAAAAGTTTGTTCCGCCTACCTCACATTTTATACCAAACCAGTCTCGCTAAAAATAGGCATGCAAGGTGCTTCCATGGAATATTCCTAGTTTCAAAGCTTGGTGAGCAGCCATCAAATGGCTAACAGACCTTCAGCCAGTTACCAGCCCAGTACTTGGACTTGCGATTTTGTGGAGTCCTTCAAGACTGGTCAAACAGTAAGTAGAGTTTTTATAACTACAAAAATGCTAAATAAATTGATGTGTGACATTGTTCTTGTAGTGCTTCCAACCAATGGCGTAACGGAAAATCTTACAAGCCAAATAATGTTGGCCCACTTTGTTAACGAAGGAGATAACGAATGACTTACTTTGTGTGTGTTGTAATTTTTCATTAGTTGCGACAATATTTTTTTGATGATGAGTTGTGACTATCATTTGTAGTTTTACTATTATAAAGATTTAAGTTGCGTTTGGTGTAGTAGAATGAAGATGGAATTAAGTTGTGATTATCAGAATTGAAATGGAGAATGAGCTATGTTGGAATTTCCAATTTGTCTTAATTACATAAGACAGCTTGGGGTGTCAACCTTGATAGCATATCATCGTTAAAGTCTCGTTTCGCAATTTTCAATTTTAATCAAAAAATTATTATATCAGTTTTTTCTATTTTTTATATATATTTTTTAAAAAATTAAAAAATTACTAAAATAATATGTTTCTAGCGTTAACCGCTGTATCGTAAACGGACAGCCAAAAAAAAATTGCCAAAACACCAAATTGTGAGACCCCAATCTCTCACCCCTGCAACTTTCACACAACACTTTTCATCATTTCGACACACCGGCGAACAACATGGCCACAGCAGCAAATTAGTGGGCCTCACAGACAATTTTTCTGTTGTTCCTTTCTGTCTCTCCAGTCACCATCGAAACCCACAAAAACCCTTATTTCTCTGTACAAACACCTGTATGAAGGTTGATGGTTGCAGGGTTTGAAGGAAAGGGTCACCATGGTGTTCACCGGCAATGCCGGTGAGGAAGAATTGTCGATTTGATGGAAAGAGTTGCGTGAAAGTTGCAGAGACGAGGTTACAATCAGATGAGGGAGAGATTGGGAGAAGAGGGAAGTGGGTCTCACACTTTGTTTTGGCACCTCCTTATTAGCTATCCGTAAACTATTGATTTTACGGGACATCCGTTTATAGCACCCGTATCAATTAATATATTAATATATGTTATGATATTATCATTTTAAAATTATAATTTCATTCATTATATAAATTATAAAAATTTGAAAATTTTAAAATTATGCCACATTAGTATATAAATTGATATATTAATTAGTATATACAGTATTATTCTCGTTTATAACTTCAATAGGGTTATACATACCAATTATTATATTAATTAGTATAACAACACATATTATAATGCTGTAATTTCAAAATTATGGATCTTACTCATTATGCAAATTATAAAAATTGGAAAATGAAAAATCCCCCTAAAAAAACTCCCCCTAATCCCCTAATTTCCATTTTTGGTAAACTGTTTTTTTTTGTTTTTCTGTTTTCTTTTTTTTTTTTTTTTTTTTACTTGAATAGGAAATTCGGGGGATTCGGGCTCCCCCCTCTCGAGGTCCCAATCAATTCCGATAAAAATTTTAAACTAATAAAATTATGTTATATCATTTATTAATATACTAATTGAATGCTTATTATAACTATGTTACATCGTCTGTTCTGGACCCCAACGATTCTTGTAACTTATATGGTTGCTTATTTGTGGGTGTGTGTAATATTGTAGGAGATATACAAGGAGAGGCAAAGGAAACTAGAGGAGGAAGTGAGGAAAATGGTTGATGATGAAGATGTGGAAGTTGAACCAACGGCTCTGCTTGAATTGGTAGACATCATCCAACGGTTAGGATTGGGGTACATCTTTGACAAGGACATAAAGAGAGCCCTCCATAGGATAATATCTGTCCAAGCAAAATCTAATGACAGAAAACAGAAGAGTTTGCATGCCACGGCTCTTAGCTTTAGGCTCCTCAGACAACATGGCTATCAAGTCTCTCAAGGTATTCTTCACTTATTTCTCAAGAGAAAAGAAAAGGAATTAAAAATAAATAAAAAATCATTTGTACTTCATATCTCCTTTTTCATTTCCATTCTTTATCCCTTCACAAATTATTTCACAAATTTAAGATTCGACAATGCTACGTAGCTCAAATTTTGTGGCTCAAAAGTGGCTCAAATGGCCAAAACGACGTCGTTTTGAGTACAGAACAACATAAAAATGGTCAAAACGACATCGTTTTGGCCATTTGAGCCACTTTTGAGCCACAAAATTTGAGCTACGAGACATTTTCCTTTAAGATTTAGGCACGGACAGAGCTGATGTTGACACATGTGAGGCACGTGTTCCCTTCAACTTTTTAAAAAAATTTCTTTATTAATCATGAGATTTTTTATTTTAATTTATTTTATTTATGTATCTTTCAATTTGTCCTCCAAAATTATATATGAATATAAATTTTGTTAGCCCATATTTTATCTTTTGTCAATAAAACCTCTACAACCTACCCACTCAACTTTAATTTTCTATAAATTGCTTTATATTCATATTGAAAAATCTAGAAACCCTAGATGTTGATTTGTGATTATGTACCAATTTTAAGCAAAATATAACAATCCCAATCAAACAATCAAGAGAAAGAGACACAAAGATTTTACGTAGAAAAATCACAATTGGACACCTTCCAATTGTGATCAAAAAACCACGAGCAACTGCCACAAGACAATCCACTAAGAAGATTTAAAGGAATTACACAGGTATCACTCTCAATTATCTAGCGAATCCACAACGCCTAATTGAACCAACCTCTATGTGCCTCTTCCAACCCCATCTTCACCACGGAATTGTCTTTCTGATGAGCCACTCCGGATTCCACCAAAGCTTCAGGCTCGAATTCTTCAGAATCCACAACTGAAGAACAACTCACTCTTTTGTGTATAACAAACAAATCTTTGATGTACTCTCTTTAGACCATGAGTTGAATACTCAATAAAACATCAAAGAAAAAAAATAAAATATCCCTAGATATAAATCTTTAAGAACCAAAAAGAAGATCTGGAGGAATTCAATCAATGAGTAAGTAGTCTAGTTTTAGGAGAAAACCAACTACTTATAGAAAATCCAAAGCAATCCTAGTTGGGAAAGAAAACCAACTTCTTGTTTGTAGAAAACCAACTTCTTGCAGAACTTCAAAGTAATCCCACTTCTTATAGAAACCCAAAATAAACCTTGTTTCAGAAGAAAACCAACTCCATAATGAATCTGGAAATCTGGGATCGCGCGGTCCGCTCGAGCGTAGAACTTCCCGCTCGAGCGGAGACTTCAAATTCCGTGATTTCATACAGGCTCCCCGCTCGAGCGTCCGTTTCCCCGATCGAGCGGAGAATCACACATTCCAGTATTTTTAAGGCAAAACAGAGATACTGTGAGCTTGCAAACCCCGCTCGAGCGCCCATTTCCCCGCTCGAGCGGGAAGGCCAAAACTGGAAAAACTGGAAAAGTATAACATGATCGGACAGGCAATCTTGTATACATTGAAGTGGCAATCTTGTATACATTGACATCACAAACTTCTCTGCAAAGCACGATTCGGGTTGGATTTGCCTCTAACAACTCATAGCCTCACTGAAATATAAAATACAAATAAAATTACAACTCAAAGGAGTTTTGTCAAACGGGATTGCCAATAATAAAAACCTAACACATATCATATTGTATATTATGGTTGCACATGCGTTGGGTTGGAGCATAATCCGACAGTCAAGCATGACCAGGTTGAACAATGTGTAAACAAATTCCGATGGTATTTTGTAAACCAATTGTTTAACTAAATTTCTATGATTTTAACATCTTAAGTTAAATGAATCAAGAAGTAACAAAAAATTTAATTCTGATGATATATTTTTTTTATTCATATTTATTATTGTTTGAATTTTTTAAATGAAATTGTTTACAAATCACCATATGTGCTTCTAGTTGGGTGATTGGTTAGAGTACATATACTCTTGTTTTTCTTTTTCTTTTTTTTTTTTATCATTGTTTTGTATAGTATTACTGTTTGCAGTAAATTGAATCGTCGTGGTTTGGAATCCAACTAAAATTATATATATATATATGGGGTACTTATCAATTAGTCCTATTCACTAGACTTATTTACCTACAGGTCCTAACTAATAAATTTAACACTATAAAAATAAGAGAGTGATAAATTTATCACTAAAAAATTATTCATAAAAAAAGAGACTGATAAATTTATCACTATAAAATTATTCATAAAAAAAAAGACCGATAAAATTTGTCTTTATCACTTAATAAATTATATCAAATAGGACTTAATGGGTAATAAGTCTCAAAGTAGGACCTATTGGGTAATAAGTCTCCCAAGTAGGACCTATTGGTAGTTTACCCTATATATATTTGTTTCATTAATATTTTCCCCCAATTTTTTTTGTCAATTTTATTTATTTATTTATTTTACTTTTCCAGTAAATCTAGTGTAAAAAATTCTAAAAAGTAAAACAAATTAGAATTTTTTAAAAAAAAAGTACATTAAAGACAAAAAGCTAAAAAGTCTTTTTTTTTTTGGATTATTTTTTTCCAAATTCTTTAAATTTATTTTTATTTTTTTTGCTCCATCTAGTTGAATAAAATCTAAAAGTGTGAAGTTTTTAAATATTTTTTTTAAAAAAAGTTCACTAAAAACTATAAATAAATTAAGAAAAGGTCAAAAAACTAAAACAAAAAAAAAACTAAAAAAATGAATCCCAAACCACGCAGTTTTGATTTTCTTGTGAATCCAAAGGTCTAGCAAGCAATAATACTCCATTTTCTGGACCTTTGACGGTCATAATTCTTAACTTTGCAAGGACTATTCATAGCATATACCAGTACGGGGATGCCCATGGAGCTCCAGATAACACATCAAGAATAAGTGTCTTAAAACTGTTATTTGAGCCTGTTTCACTCATCAAAGAATAAAATGAAATTTGAATTCTGTTATGCTGTGTTTGGTTAGGGGATTTGAGGGGGGATTTGAAAAGGGAAATGGAAAAGGTAGGTGAAATGAGAATAAAAATACAGACACACATAATTCGAGGCACATAAAGTGAATTGATAAGGTTGTGTTCATGTGAGACCAGATATTTTCAAGCATTTTATGGACGACAATGGCAAATTTAAGGCATGCCATTGCAATGATGGGAAGGGAATGTTGAGTTTGCATGAAGCTTCATATCTTCGTTTTGAAGGAGAAAGCATTTTGGATGATGCCAAATCATTTATTGGCATGCATCTCAGACACCACTTGGGGAAGATTAATATTATCGATCCCAGCCTTGCAGAACAAGTGAGTCATGCTTTGGAACTCCCTTTGCACCGTCGAATGCTGAGGCTAGAAGCTAGAGAATATATCGAGGCATATGCTAGAAGAGTAGATGCAAATCATGTGCTGCTTGAACTTGCAGTGCTCGATTTTAACATGGTGCAATCAACACATCTAAGTGAACTTCAAGACATGTCAAGGTAAGTCCATAATAAGGAGCTCTGTTATCAGAATCTTACGATTCGCGATTCGATTCACGATTCGATTCGCAATTTTTGCAAAATTGATACGAATCTATGGGTGAATCTATTTTGGAAGTGAATCTCTAGTGAATCGCACGATTCACAATCGATTCACGATTCGATTCACTTTTTACGATTCATGCAATTTTTGAAATTATTGTGTACGACATATTTTCGACTTTTTTTTTCTCCATCTTTTTAGTGAAAATGGCATAATACAACTTTTAATAGCGTTTAATACCAAAATAACCAATATATATACATGATTTATTGTTATTTTAGTGATCATAGAATTTTTAATAGGATCTAATTAGATTCAATCAGACCCAACATATTTTTAACATTTCTTCTCATTTTTTGTCCTTTTAAAAGATCATAATATATCTTATAAAGATGTTTAAGATTAAAGTTACACTATGAATTATCTATTACTATTTTATTAAATTGAATATTACATGTATGAGGTCAGTTATACTTTTTAAAATGTTTTAGGCTTTAAAATAAAAGATTCTAAATAATTCCTTCTTATTATTTGCTCACTTTTACTTAGAAAAGTATATATGCTTACTGTCCAAATATCAACATTGTTGTTAATTATTGTTATTTTAGAAATTCATAGTTTGTCTATTTGGTTACTATCTTTAATAAGAATGGCTGATAAGAAATATCTAAAAAAGAAAAAAGGCAAGATGGTGATATTACATCTTTATTAAGAATGGTTGATAAAAAATATCTAAAAAATAAAAAAGGTAATATGGTGATCTTACATAGGAATCTTTGTTAACTTCTTACCTATTAAACTACGTGATTATTATTCAAAATATCATTTTTATTGATTTAAGTCTAAATATTTTATATTCATAAGATATATTTAACATCTAAATGTGTAGATATATGTTTTTAAGTAATTTAGAAAAAGTGACCGAATCTTTACGATTCACGATTCGATTCGATTCGCGATTCGGTACAAGATCATTTCGATTCACGATACGAATCCCGATTTGACAACTATGATAAGGAGACGAGAGTTTATCAACACATCTTATGTGTTTTGAAAAAACAATTTGGCGATTTTGAAGTAGTAACAATGTGATGACCTAATTTTAGTATCAAATTCATTTTATTTAATTTTAGTATCAAATTCACTTTATTTGCATTTTGTAATTAATGTTTGTTTCTTTTACTTTTTATAAACTCCTCAGAGCATCTCCAACCCTTTACCAATTTTATTATTTAATTTGATTCCAAATGTGAGTAAAAAGTTTAATTTGATATGAATTACTCCATTCCTTTGATCAAATTTTTATCAAAATCTTTTTAAAAATTCCCCACTTATCCGAAATTTCTCTTTTTATCAAATTTGATGGAAAAAAAACCCATCTCCAATGCTTCATCTTCTTAAATTTTTATCAAATTCATTAAGGTTGTGTTTGGATAATGGTTTTAAGAAATATGAATATTTTGGTGTACCCTCGTGTCAGTGGATTTGGTTGGGACTTAGATGAACATATATACCTCCACCAAACAACCCACTACCATTTGTCTTTTCAAATCCTTATCAAAATCCATAATCTAAACATTGTGTAAAATGATTAGATTGATAACTCCAGCCGATTTAGAACTTGATGGATATAATGCATTTTTAAGACTTGCAATGTTGAGAAATAATTGGTTTTTCTATTCCTGTAGGTGGTGGAGATATATGGGACTAGCAAACAAGCTGAGCTTTATAAGGGATAGGATAGTAGAAAACTTCTTCTGTTCAGTTGGAATGGTCTTTGAACCTCAATTCAGTAATTTTCGTAAGGGGATGACAAAATTGATTGCACTAATAATTATTATTGATGACGTCTACGATATATATGGTTCGTTGAAAGAACTAGAGCAATTTACAGAAGCAATTGAGAGGTTTGTTTTCAAACTATAAAAGAATCACATAACCATCATGCTCAATTAAATAGAGCATTTTTCTTGGGTGTTAGAGCAAATTCAAATTATGCATTCACTAAACTATATTTTCAAACTTTTTTAATGTTGCCAGGTGGAGTATGGATGCTATTGAAAATCTTTCAGACTGCCTGCAACTATGCTTCCAAGCTCTCTATAGTACTGTAAATGAAATGGCCTATGACAATTTTAAAGAACAGGGAGTGAACACTATATCACAACTTAAAAAAGCAGTATGTGCTCTCTATAGTATTTTCATTTTTCTTGGTTGTTAGCGTTTCCAGCATACTGGATTTGAGTCAGAGAAGCAGCCTTTCCGAAAATGAGAGTAAGACTTTTTACATCTAAAACTTCTTAGGCCCACTTTAGCCAGAGCTTCACACATTGAGTCGCTCCTTTTTTTTAGAGGAGAACAGGAATGAAAGTTGCATCTCACAACTATAAGGCTTGAATCCATGCCTCATATTCATCAGGCCAACACTTTCTACTCTGAAATTATGTGAAATTTTTAGTTTTCTTCTAATCTTGTTCCATCTATTTTATTTCAGTGGGCAGATTTATGCAAAGCTTTCCTAGTAGAAGCAAAGTGGTACCACACAAAAGCCACACCAAAGTTCAAAGATTATATGGACAATGCATGGCTTTCGTCATCTGCAGTAGTTATACTGGTTCATGCTTATTGCTTAATAGATCAGAACATCACAAAGCAGGCACTAGATTGCTTTGATCAACACAATGACCTTTTCTACCACCCATCCATCATTTTTCGACTTTGCAATGATTTGGCTTCTTCATCGGTATGCAATCTTATGCTACAATGCAATCCCAAGGTCGCTGGTAATCTAATCTAACCAATTTAGATTAATCATGATGATAATAACTGCAAAGTCATTATAATGCAGGCTGACTTGAAGGGAGATATAACTGCAAAGTCAATCCCATGTTACATGAATGAAACCAAACTTTCAGAGGAATTGGCTTGTGAACAAATGAGAAACTTGATTGATGAGACATGGAAGAAGATGAACAAAGGTCTAGCAAGCAACAATACTCCATTTTCTAGACCTTTTTTGGACATAATTCTAAACTTGGTGAGGACTATTCATTGCATATACCAGTACGGGGATGCCTATGGAGCTCCAGATAACAAATCAAAAATAAGAGTCTTAAAACTGTTATTTGAGCCTGTTTCACTCATCAAAGAATAAAATGAAATTTGAACTTTGTTGATGGATTAGTCGGAAGAAAGGGGTATTTGTGTAATGAGTCCGATTACACTCAGCTCTATTACGAGTGTAATAATCTGAGAATGTATTAATATGCTCAGTATTTACTATACATTGAACGCTTTCTATAACGATTACAACTTTTGCTATCCTAAGGCTATGTTTGGATTTTAAACTATGGTTAAGAATTTATGTTAACCAGATCAAATTATGAAAGTGACCATGGGTCAAATCTTACTTTGGTCTCTACACAAGTATTAATGTTCCAAAATTTACATCAAATTATGACTGTATTAAGGGCTGGTTTGGCTTAGCCTAAATAAGCAAAAAAGTTACTCCAAAATCCAAAAAGATATCACTATTCACAAAAAAAAAAAATCAATTTTCTTCAAAAAAAAGTACACACCGAATTGATGTGTGTGCAGCTGCTGTGTGCGGCAGTGGAGAAAAAAGAAATGATTGGGTGTGGTTTTTACACACACCGTTGTTCGTCCCATGGGGGCCATCACGGGTCCCGTTTTGATAATCTGAACCGTTTAATGTATAGAAATCATTGAGTACTATATGTCTGCAAAAAATCACATTGATCGGATATCGATAACTATATGATCAAATCAGTTATGTACAACAAATGAATGGTGTTATAATTAATGATTGAAAAATAAATAAATCTGATCAAACACTATGTACCTATAAAAAATCACGTTAACGTGATTTTTTATAGGTACATAGTGTTCAACGAGTTACACACATTGAACGATTCAGATTATTAAAATGGGACCCGTGATGACCCCCACGGGCCAAACAAAACCGTCTAGTGCTTTGTACAAAAATTAGCCAATAATTTCCAACTCCAATTCACTCCTGCCGGTTGTACGGCTGGGGCCCACCCCTCTCTAATCATCTCCTACACACTTTTTTATACAATTTTTTAATACACATTTTTCCATAAAAAGTCAAAAAGTTAACCCAAACCTCCATATTTTTTTCTCAACTTTTTTAGTCCAAAAAGACAAAAAGTGCACTTTTTTAGGACACCCCAAACCAGCCCTAAGTTAAACCAAAATGCAAATTGTGAACGATTAAGAAGATGAACTAAAGTTTTGTATAAATTGGAATCATGAAACTCTGTTTTTCATGGTAACACAATCTTCTATTTATTCATCTTCATTTTTCTTTAATTTCTTTGTCGCATTTTTTTTATTTATTTCAAATTTTCTATTTTCTTACCTCTTCGTCCCAATTTTTAGTATACGAATATATATATATATATATATATTGTATTATATAACTCTCACTTATTTATCATGTAAGACAAAGTGTATCGATGGAAAATATGGATGATTTTTCTCTCTTACTCTCTTTTCGTAGTCACATTTTTGTCATATGATTGTATTTTGTTAAAAATTTAAAAATAAAGTAACAGAAGAGAGACTTTGACACTTGTGTAAGGACTAATGTGGGATTTGAGCAAAAATGTAGGGATTCATGATTTCATATGTAAGGACTAAAGTGAGATTTGACCAGAAGTGTAGGAAGTTAATTGTCATGATTTCATGTGTAGGGGACCAAAGTAAAATTTGATATAAAGTACAAGGGTGCAAAGTGTAATTTATGCCTTTTTCAAGGGTACAAGTGTATCATTTATAGTTTTACTATTATAAAGATTTAGGTAGTGTTTAGCTTATTAGAATGAAGGCGGTTTGAAATTATCATTCATCAGAATATTCATTCTTACACTAAAAAATGAAAGGGAAAAAAAATGTATTGCAAATTGAATTAATATTTACATTGTAAACGAATAGTCATGTTACGGGGAGATTAAAGAATGATTATTTCATTCTATCACTACAAGAAATTGCACTTTTAGCGACTAAATTTTTAGTCGCCAAAAAGATTTCCCGACTAAATAGCTTGGTCGTGGGAAGATTGTTGGGGAAGGTATTGGCGACTAAAAAATATTTAGTCACCGAAAGTCCTAAATTGACGACTAAAAAATTAGTAGCCAAAAGGTATTGGCGACCAATTTTTTTTTAGTCGCCAAAAGTCGGCAATTTAGTCGCCCAAAATTTTCAATAAATGTTTTTTTTTTGTTTTAGCGACTAAAATATTTAGGGCAAATTACACAAATAGTCCCTATAGTTTGGGACTTGTATCACTTTGGTCCCTGACTTTTCAATTGTGACACATTTGACCATGAATTTTGAATATTATTCAAAATAAGGACAATTGAATATATAATTAGATTTTTCAAGGGTAAAATTATCAATTTGATAAAATATAAACTAATTTGACAAAAATAAATGTCAAACAAATATTTTTGAATTTTTAAAAATTATTTCTACCTACTAAAAATAAAATTATGTAAAATTGATAAATCTTTTAGACATTTATTTATTTATTTTTACCAAATTAATTTTTATTATGTGTTTGGATGATGATCATGTAAAGTTAATTTTAAAAAATTAATCATGTAATTTTGATTAATTTTATATAATTTTATCATTGGTGGATAAAAATAATTTAAAAAAATTAAAAATATTTTTTTGACATTTATTTTTGTCAATTAGTTTATATTTTATCAAATTGATGATTTTACCCTTGAAAAATCTAATAATATTTTCAATTGTCCTTATTTGGAATAATATTAAAAATTCAGGATCAAATGTGTCACAATTGAAAAGTCAGGGACCAAAGTGACACAAGTCCCAAACTATAGGGATTATTAGTGTAATTAATCCAAATATTTAGTTGCTAAATACGTCGCAATCCTTTTTGGCTACCAACTTTTTAGTCACTAAAATTATAGTGCTTCTTTTCGGCTACTAATTTTTTAGTCACGGAAAACTTTCATTTTTTTTTGCTACTAACTATTTTTTAGTCGCCAACAAATTCCCTTCTTATTTTTTGGCTACTAAATGTTTAGTCATCAAAAACTCTATTTTTTAATTTTTTTAAAATGCATAAATTGAATATTTTTCATGAATTTCTAAATTATATGCATTCCATTATCAATGCAACTTATAACCTGTACATGTATAGAATAATACATCTATCAATTATCATCTAAATCCATTATTAATAATACTCATATCCAAAAACTTTAACTTGTGACATCATATTCCAAATATCATATAAACATACACCAACCAAGTATAGTCCATCTAAATTAAATATTACATACAAAAACATTGGAGTTCCAAAAAAATTGACATTTCAAATTATAACAATTATAAAAAGAAAACTGAATGTAATCCATCTGTTGGAATGAGTTATTGGCAGTGAGATTTGAGAAATTTCCAGTAATTGATGTAGTTTCTTGTGTACTATATGTTGTAGTATCAAATGTCTGTTCACTAGAAGATGCTGGTGTGGGAACAAAAAATTTTGGATCACCACCACTAGCAGGTTTGATGGATGGATGGAACTCAAGGTGACTGGAATAAGTTTGTTTGATTCCTAACCCTTTTGTTGAAAGTGTCGACATACCTGTCAAAACATTGCATGCAAAAATGTCAATAACTTTGATAATTAAAAGGAACCAATTTTTTGTTTTTAAAAAACATGCAAGGGCCACAGATTGAGAACCCTATAGAGTTATGCAGCCTACTCTGCCATCAATCCTACCCACCCAGAATGGAAGGAAACATATCCTAAGCATTTTTCTCTTTTCAACAAATAACCCTTCAAATATGATGAAAATTTCATTCGGTTCACAATTTTGCCAAACTAACATGCACAATAAGAGCCTTTCTGAAACAATCTAATCTCAACAACCAAAAAACTACACAATCTACTTTGCAACAACCAAAAAACTATATAGTTCATTATTGGCCAAAGACTAAACTAACATATAAATCCTGGGCCAAGTCAAAAAAAATGGCTGGCCTGATTTTAGAGTTTTGTGATAGGCCCCTAAGAATATAGTTGATAATTGGCCAAAAAGACAATATTACCAAATCTTATTATAAATGACATAATCAAATTATCCATGCATGTCTTTGAATGGATGTTTACCGTGTATCTTGAAGTTCTGAACATTGTAAGATAATAGTAGGCAATTGGCTACCAAAAAGGCCAACCACTTGTTGAAATCTATAGGCGAGAGAAATCACACATTGATTTATAAAAACTACTAGTTCTCCTCAACTTTGAGAGGGTTTTCAAAGCTTACAAAACTAGATCACAGGTGTAGGTGAGATAATAATTTAATTTTATGACCAACTAATACCACTAATTCTCAACAGCAGAAGTATTTGAACTCAGGAGACTTGAACCAATGTATACAAGAAGAAAACCATTTTCCATGCTACACAAAGATGGACATGTGCATTGTGAAACAAGAATCCACTATGTGTGATGATGGCTATCTCCTTTTCTTTCCGTGTCCACAACCTGTATAGAATAAAAGAAATTGTCAATAAGGCGGCTCGAGTTCTTATTGTTTTGTATAAAAAAGGCAAGGCTTGAGTTCTGACAAAGTTACATTACAAATTAAACATCCTGCTGAATATACCAACTTATGAGAAAAATAGTTGTATGAAGACATAGAGAAGTTGGTTGGGGGGGTGGGTGGGTGGAGGGAACAATCTATCTGGTAAATCAACAAAACAATTGTAGCTTTTATTTATTGGGAACCATTTAAATACATGTTCATCACTAATTGAGATGAAAATTACCCACCAAAAATAAATAAATAAATTGATATGAAATGGAGCTACAGATACAGAATTATAGATGTTCTTGTGAATGATGAGTTGAAAAGGACATGTACACCAGACAACCTAATGCAATAGAAAAGGATAAGAGTCAAGCTAAGTATACAACTCAAGATAACACAAAGGGATCTCTGTTCTTCAGTTGCAGAGAATTATTATGACAGCACATTGAGCATCTTGTGCATACATTTAGGCACCTGAAATGAAATTATCATGTGACACCAATACACAATTTAATGAAACACTTTTTGCCATGACAACACCTTTTTCATACTCAATAATTTAATATTGAAACATGAGAAGATAATTGGGGTAAAAGTCTTGTAGTCTAAAGTTTCATGCGCAATCTTTAATTCATATGTATCTGACTAAGGTACTTTTAAAATGCATTAAAGGGTCCAGAAAGAATCAATAAATCCACTTTATTGACATGAATATCAAAAGGTATTCACCAATTCATGAACTCCATACCCCTAGCTGCAAGTTCTTCCTTTGTCCCTCTTATATTGGCTTTCTATAATAAATCATCGTCACTTTCTATCTAACAAAGTCAAAAGGTATTATGAATGTAATAGGACCATGCTTGAATATGTTCAATTGATAGTAATGATAGCATTATAGACAAATGTTTAGTACCACTTTACATAAGCATAACTAATATCAAAATACTTGCTAGTGAAAAATCCACCGCTGGAAAAAGGTATTGATAGTCACTGATGCTTCTCCTCCTATCACAAGGATGAACACCCTGCAAAATTATTTTAACCAAGTCATAAATCTTTTTTTCAATTTTTTTTTTTCAGTAAAAAGAAGCACACCAGATATTACATGCCAAGATTAGCAAGAGTTCTAGAAGCTTCAGTTTTAACCTTATAGAATTAATAAATATGGACACTGAACTACCTTTGTAGCAAGAAAAATCAGGGGTTTCTAACAATTACCCAATTGAAGGCTAAGCAATATATTCAAATTGTGAGTTTACATATTATAAACCCAACATAGTATGCTACTTGTTTTCTACAGCAACTCTTAATGTTCTATTATTGTGACAGCAATAAGTGTCAACAAGATACACATAATATTAGTATGTATTTATCCCTTACTTTCCATTTTCAATGATGTCAATTTGTCAAATTTTGTATTCAGTCAACTTTTTGGTTATATCAGCAAAATACAGATGTAATTACTCTGGCATGGGTGCAAACTAAACAACAGGTAAAGTGAAGTTTACTTAACATGGAATGCTAGTGAATTGTTAAACAAAAGTATACTTTCACTTAACATCAATAGAATGGTAAGACAAATTGTTAAACAAAAGTATACTTTCACTTAAACATCAATAGAATGGTAAGACAACTACATAATAATACATTTTGTTTATGATGCGCACCAACAAACAAGATTACAAAGAAAATTTGGTACTTTAATGCACATTACGTAAAATTGTGGACATGATATAATTATCACCAACATGTGGTTGTTAACCACTTCCAAACTCTCCTGTTTAGGTAACAAAATTTATTTTTCCCCATTAAACTTCCAGAATTTCAACCAAATAATCTGCATTCTATTATACTACATCTAAATTCAATTCCAATTATGAAAAAACAGAGAATTAATATGCACATGTGTATATGCAATTGTGCATACAAATATATATTTACATATGTTATATATATATATATATATATAGAGAGAGAGAGAGAGAGAGAGAGAGAGAGAGAGAGAGAGAGAAATCACCATCCAGGCAGAAGATTGTTGATGTCCCGACGCCGTAGATCTAGACCCGCTGACCCAGCAAGGTGTATTATATATTCATTTGTATTGATTAATTGAAGCACTTTTATACTACTATTTCTAGCATATCTAACACCACTCATCTGTTATTTCAACTCAAAGAGCAACATTAATTTATAATAAAACTCATTTGAAATCAAGAAAAATTCAAATCCCAAACCCCATTTGAAATCAAGAACATTAAAAGCCATCGGTTTGACGGTTTTTTAAGGTGAAAAAATCTGACCCAAATGAATTTTGCAATCTTTTCACAGCAAAATAAATGAATAAAAATGCTTGCAGGTATGTGCATAGAAAATACTAAAAAGAGAAGACCACATAAACAACAACTCAGAGGAAATTTATATAATGGTCTCCAAAATTAGAAATTCATACTAATAAAAATCAAATATTACATTCAAATTTACCAAAAGGCACCCAATACACAGGGCAAAATATATGAAAGAAATGACTAATTAAGAGGAAACAAAATGATGTACAAAAGAGTGGATAGGGTTTTACGGATTTCAAGCCATACCTCTTCAATGAGAACTCTTTCGAACAAATAAGCTACTGGAAAAGACAGAGATCTTCAAGAAGCCTTCGAAAGCAAGAGACGAGAGTGAGAGATGATAAAGAGCAAGAGAACGGATAGAGAAATCACAAATAGAGAGAAAGGGAGAGGGAGAAACCATAGATTCGGAGCAAGGGGGAAAATTTTTAGGGTTTTTAGAGCCATACCTCTTTGATCCTTGCACAGCCTGCGACTTCGAACTCCATTCATGGAAGACTAGAGAAGAAAGAGAGAGAGAACCTGCGATCTACGGCAGTAGCGGTGGCCGTTGTGATCTGAGGCAGTGGCGGTGGTCTGTGGTCATGTGAAGTGGGGTGAGGTTTGGTGTGGTGAAGGAGAATAAACAGAGAATAGGGGCGAGTGTTGACCAAATATATATATATATATATTGTTAACCAAATATTCAAAAGATAAAACTCTGCTAATCCAAAGTAGTAATAATGAATCCCATATTAATGTTCCACAAATGATTGAATGGAAAAATATTACTCTCCCCGATCAATGGATTACTAATAATGAAAATTATAAACATAATCAACAACAATCTTCTATTCAAGATATCCAAGATATCCAACAATATACTGATGGTTCAGTTCACATTAAATTTAATCGAGGTCAATCCTCTAGACATAGTACTTCTAGTATACCTACTGAAATTGAAACTGAAGATGAAATATTTAATACTCCTTTATTTTGAAAAAATAGTCAACTCAATTTTGGTCACACTACAAATAGTAAACTCAAAGGAATTGATAACTCTACAACTTCTCAAATTAGTAAACCTGTTTATTCAACACACACACATTTACCTGAAGAAGATGAAGAATCTCAAAATTCTCCTACTCAAACTGATTTCGAAATTACACATCCAATCAATCCTCAATTAATGACAATCAAAAAAGAATTTACTCCTGATTTAGATAAATTACTTATTGATTTTAGATCTAAAGAAAATAGAACTAAAAGGCATGCTTATCGTGCTAAATATGATTCTACTCAACAATCCAGCATAACTAGGAAATGGTATGATTTTATGGTCGAATATGGTTTTGAATTATCTTTCTTTGAATATATGGATACCTATTATAAAAAGATTAATACAATCACAAAACATAAATGGAAAACTTCCCCTAATACATCTGTTACCTCTAGTCATCCACCTCTATCTAATATAATTATTGAATGCCAAGGTTCTGAAGTCCCAGCCTCTCCTTTTAAGTTGCCTGGCACTGACCCTGAAATTAAAAAAATTATTGAACAAAATAATTATACTAATCAATGTTTAAAAACAATTGGTAAACAATTAGATAAAATAGAAACTAATTTAGATGATTATTCTGCTAATACCACATCTACTAAACAATCTCTCGATCAACCTTTAATAAACCTTCCCAGTGACCGTTCCAAACGCAAAAGTTTAGTCACCAATGATCAATCTGCTGTAAAAGCTATCGAACAACTATTTACCAAATTAGCTACCAATGAACAAGCTTCACCCTCCAAAGGTCTTACTGTTTTAAATCAACAAGAACCTGTTTCTACTCAATCTGATTCTGATTCAACTGATAATGAGATTAATCAATTAGCTCGACAATTTCAACCCTCTACTCAGCTCAACAAATTGCATTATCCTAAACCTAATCCTACATCTCTTACAAAAAATTGGTATTCTAGACCAACTCCTCCTGATCTCCAATATGAAGAAACTAATCTTACTAATCAATTTTCTGTCTCTGCCAAAAAATTATATGAATGGAATATTGATGGTTTAAGTGAAGATCAAATATTGCAAAAATTAAATCATTTATCTATGGTTGCTAATAGTTATTTAACTAATTACCCTGATTACTCTCAACCTGAAATTGCTTCTTTAATAACCTCTGGTTTTACCGGTATGCTCAAATCTTGGTGGGAAAAATATCTCACTGCAGAACAACGTGAATCAATCTTACATGCTAATCAAAAAGATGCAAATGATCTCCCTATCTTTGATGAACATATTGGTTATTATGTACCTGATGGTGTTAACACATTAATCTACACAATAGTTAGACATTTTATAGGAACTCCTACTAATATATATTCTCGCATACATGATCAACTTAGTAACCTGACCTGTCCTACCTTAAGTGATTTTAGATGGTATAAAAATGTTTTTACCTCTAGAGTTATGTTAAGAGAAGACTGTACTAAATCATTTTGGAAAGAAAAATTTATTAATGGATTACCTGATTTATTTGCTCACAAAATTAGAGATGTTCTTAGTCAACCTACTGGAATAATTGAATATGATAATTTAACCTATGGTGATATAATTAGCACTATTCAAAAAGAAGGATTAAGAATGTGTATTGATCTTAAACTTAGTCAAAAAGCTCAAAAAGATAAGCACAAGGCTAAATATGAATTAGGAAATTTTTGTGAACAATATGGTTTACCTCCTGTAGCACCCTCTCGTAGGAAACCACATAAACATAGTAAACATAGACACAAATATTCAAATAAATACAAAAAGAACTATTCACCTTCTAAATCAAATGATAAATTTTATACTAAACCAAAAAGAAATATTACAAGTCAAAATCAAATCCAAAATCTAAATCTAATAAAGATATTACATGTTATAACTGTGGTAAAAAAGGTCATTATTCTAATAAGTGTAAAGAGAAACAAAAATTAAAAGATAAAGTTAATCAACTTCAAATTAATGATGAATCAAAAAATCAATTATTTGAAATCTTTCAATTAAATCAATCTGTTAGTGATTCCTCTTCTGATAATCCGAATACTTCATCTGATTACCATTCACCTAGTAATGATTATGATAATAATATAGAATTAGGATGTAATGATGTTTGTTGTAAACCTGTTAAACAAATTACTGTTCTTACTAAACAAAATCAAGAAGAATCTGCTCTTATTGAACTAATTAGTAAATTAGATGATCCAGAATTAAAGAAGAAATATACTGATAGACTTAAATCTTTATTAATTAATAATACTGATTTTAAACCTAGACAAGATAAACAATTATTAGTCTATCTAAAACTTTAGAAAGATTTAAGAATAAACAAAAAGAAGTTACACTTCAAGATTTACAACAAGAAATCAATCAGATTAAACAAACTATTAAAGAACTACAAAATAAAGATCAACATTTAGAAGACGAAATTATTACATTAAAACCTAATAAAAATTTAGAAAATTTCCAAGATAATAATGTTGAATCTCCTAATGAATCTGGTCATGATTCTGACCATACTAATCCTGAAAACCTTCTATTCGATAATCGATCACACCAATCTCAATCAAACAATCTTGAAAATAAAAGATTAAATCTAATTAATAAAATTTATATTCAAAAATGGTATTCAAAAATTAAAATTGTTATTAATAACTTTGAATTAGAACTTGTTGCATTAATTGATACTGGTGCTGATTTAAATTGCATTCAAGAAGGTTTACTCCCTACTAAATATTATGAAAAATGTCATGAAAGATTAACCTCTGCTAATGGTAGTAAAATGCATATTAAATATAAATTACCTAAAGTTCATGTTTGTCACAATAATGTCTGTTTTAAAACCTCATTTGTTTTAGTAAAAAACATGACTGATAAAATCATTTTAGGTACACCATTTATCTATTTACTATATCCATTTACTACATCTAGTGAAGGAATAACTACTCATGTTTTCGGTCAACCTGTTACATTTAAATTCTTATCTCCACCTGAAATGTTAGAATTAAATCAATTAAAAGATTGTTCTATCTCTCACACTATTAATCGATTAAGTAGACATTTAAAATTTCTTAAAGAAGAAATTAATTACAAAAGAATTGATCAACAATTAACTGATCCCGTAATTATTTCTCAGATTAATGAATTTAAATTAAGAATAATGCTTGGGACCCCCTTTTGGGGGTCACCCCCTCACCCCCCTTTGCCATGTGGCGGGTGGTGATTGGAGGAGCAGGAAAAAAAAGAAAAAGAAAAAGAAAAGGGAACCAATGAGAGAGAGAGGGGGTCAAAGGGGGTGAGGGAAAAGGGGGGATGAATCATTGTTGTTAAATTAAAACTTGAATCAACTGTTTGTTCAACTTTACCTACTGCGTTTTGGCATAGGAAAAAACATGTAGTTACTTTGCCATATATCAAAAATTTTAATGAAAAACAAATTCCTACTAAATCTAGACCTATTCAAATGAATCATGAATTACTTGAAATGTGTAAAAAAGAAATTAATGATTTGTTAAAAAATAGAATAATTAGTCCGAGTAAATCCCCATGGTCTTGTCCTGCTTTTTATGTTAATAAAAATGCTGAATTAGAACGAGGTGTCCCTCGATTAGTCATTAATTACAAACCTTTAAATGCTGTTTTAGAATGGATTAGGTATCCTATTCCTAATAAAAAAGATTTGATTAAAAGACTTAGTCAAGCTGTTATTTTTAGTAAATTTGATTTAAAAAGTGGTTTTTGGCAAATTCAAATTCATCCTAAGGATAGATATAAAACTGCTTTCACTACACCATTTGGACACTATGAATGGAATGTCATGCCATTTGGGTTAAAAAATGCTCCTAGTGAATTTCAACATATAATGAATGATATTTTCAATCCATTTAGTCATTTTTCCATAGTTTATATAGATGATATTCTTATTTTTTCAAAATCAATTAGTGAACACTGGAAACATCTTACTGCCTTCTTTTATACCATTAAGAGTCATGGTCTCGTCATTTCTACTCCTAAGATTAAATTGTTTCAAACCAAAGTCCGATTTTTAGGTTATGATATTCACCAGAATACTATTTTACCTATTAGTCGTTCCATTGAATTTGCGTCTAAATTTCCTGATGAAATCTTAGATAAAACTCAACTACAACGTTTTTTAGGATCACTGAATTATATTGCTGAATTTTACAAAGACCTTAGGAAAACTTGTCAACCTCTGTTTGATCGATTAAAAGACAATCCTCCTCCTTGGTCTTCTACTCATACTGCTATTGTTAAACAGGTTAAACAATATGTCAAGTCTCTTCCTTGTCTTGGTATTCCTACTGAAAATTCATTCAAAATTATTCAAACTGATGCCTCTGATGTTGGTTATGGTGGCATTCTCCTTCAGAAAGTCACTCCTCAATCATCTGAACAAATTGTTCGTTATCATTCTGGTGTCTGGAATAAAGCACAATTAAATTATAGTACTATTAAAAAAGAAATTTTATCTACTGTTTTATGTATTAGTAAATTTCAAGATGATATTTTAAATCAAAAATTTTTACTTCGTGTTGATTGCAAATCTGCTAAATATGTTTTAGAAAAAGATGTTCAAAATCTTGCTAGTAAGCAAATTTTTGCCCGTTGGCAATCTATTTTAAGTATTTTCGATTTTACTATTGAATATATACCTGGTTGTCAAAATTCCATTCCCGATTTCCTTACCCGAGAATTTTTACAGGGGGGATAGGAATGGCCACTCCATTTATTGTTTACCATAAAACCCAATTTACCCATTACCATGATCTGATTCACCAAACTGCTTATCGCATTGCCCGGATAAAATTAGCCAAAAAAAACTACTAAACGTGCTCAATACATTCAGTACCACCAAATCCAAGCTCGTCGCCATTTACTTGCTGATTATTACAACTGTTTGGATTTTCATCAGACTTATTTAGATCTCCTTAGTGGTTGCTAATCTTTATTGCTAACCTTTGTTTCTTTTTAAACAGATGTCTCGCCCAAGGCCCCCTTCTAAAGCCTTGGTTCCAACTAGTCAGCCTTTTATCCCTCCTTTGGAGTTAGTCACCCAATACCATCCTATTGAAATGATTAACCGTTACCAAGTTCTTGGTAATACTCCTCGACCCAGTTTCACATCTGCTTTGGCCTATGATCCTTTTGCTTCATCTAGCCAAGCAGTTACTCCATACCCTCCTAATCCTATTAAAACTGCTCGATCTGATTATGTTGACTCAACAACTACTAATCTCTTTTTCAAAGAACCTAGTCACCCAAAGAGTCAATCTGTTAATGATCTGGTTAAAACTTATTTCCCTCCTGGATGGCATTTTGTTCCTCTCCATCCAGAGAAAACAATTACCTTCTATAAAGACATCCTGTTCAACCATCAGTCAATTGTGATTAAACCCATTTATGATCGTACTTACACTAGTCTTCACAGGACCTGGTCTTCACAGCTTCTATAGCGAACATACTCCCCGTTTCTCGGTCAACAATCACGTGATCCAAAATTCGCCGATTTACTCGTTTCGCGACAATCGGATTCACTCGATTCGCCGAATGAGTCTCGGAGGTGTTGGCTTTCTTTAGCTCACTTTCGGCCTTCTCCAAGCGGGCTTTCAAGCTCGGAATGCGAGCGTCTTTTTGCTCTATCTCTCTTCGCGCAGCACGAAGATGCATGCCGATTTCATAGGCGGTATACAAACCCTTTACTGCTGCATGGACGCCGTCCCAAAAAACTTCATAATCAGCCTGGCCGACCATGGACTGCTGAACTTCTGGCGGAAAAAATCTGTCGAGCGAACTCGACTGCTACATTTGGGTCGCGGATAATCGAATCCTCCTCCGTCATCGGTTTGTTCCCAACGAAGACTGAAAAACTCAACGGGCGCGGTGTCCCAATGGTTTCTCCTCTCGAATGAGGGGAGTTACCTCGTTGCTGTTTTTTCTTCCTGGGTGACCTACTTCGATGACGTAGGGAATGACACCTCTCACGCTCCCCCGACGTCTTACTCCCAGTGCGCGTAGGCTTGCCACCTCGATGTATCTCTGCATCTAGTTCCGCCAGTGTTCTGTCCTCTCTTCTGCTGTTGAAGAATAGTCTTCTGCCATCCACAGTCGTCCACACTATTTTTTTTTTCACTCCTAATTTGTTGGATTTGAACGCAACAATGGCACCTTCGCGCACGCAGCCATACCCCATTTATTCATTACGGGTGTAGCACTCCCGAGGCAATCTCATCAATGCTTTGCGCACCGATATTCGGCGTTCCAGTTCATTCATTAGTTGGGGCAAGGGCAGATTCGTTAATCTAATCGGCTAAATTTTAAAGCCTTGCGCCGATAAGTTGACGTGCCCCAGCCAATCCTTGAACCATCAATATTCGGCGTCTAATCGGCTAAATTGCAAAGCCTTGCGCCGATAAGTTGACGTGCCCCAGCCAATCCTTGAACCACCGATATTTGGCGTTCCAGTTCATTCATTAGCTGGGGCAAGGTGTAGACACCCCATTTTTAGACCGACCTTAAGACTCAGACGTCATCGATTGAGTGCTCGGTGATTGCGCATGTTGTGCTCGTTTCGAGGTTTCGGAGTTTTTTGGCTGAGAGCCTTGCCTTCGGGCCTTTGAACTCTTTGTGCTTCGGCTTGGTTTGTGGACCAGCATTGTTTTCCTTTCCTGAGGGAAGGAGAGGTCTTGTAGACCACTCTTTTGTGGCCGTAGACCACTTTTTGTGGTCGTAGACCACTTTTCCTGTTTGGAGACCGGTTTTCGATTTTCGGAGCCTTCGGCCGCGCGCCTTGTCTCAGGACCGCTTAATGTTCTCTGTTTGGCGTGATTTTTGAACCACACCTTGTTTCCTTGGCCTAGAGGGCCACTGTGGTTTGGGAGACCACTTTTGTGGTCGTAAACCACTTTTGGTGCTCGTCAACTAGTTTTCGAGGCTCCCGGCTGCGCGCCTTGCCTCCCGAACTTTCGTTTTGCATCCGCTTTGGTTTGTTTTTGGTATAAACCTTGCTTTCCTTGTTTGGAAGGTGGTACAAGGATGGGAGACCAGTTCTTCCCCTTGAAGACCACTTTTCTTCCCGCCAGACAGTTTTCTGGCCGGGAAACTGGTTTTCTTGGTCTTTGGACCATCTTTTCTGGTTGGCCACCACACATTTTGCTTGTTTTCATGCTGCTGACCATCTCCCACCATGGCCGACCAGTTGTCTTCTTGGGAGACCACTTAAAGTAGCTAGTCGACCACTTCAAGTGGTCGGTTGCTTTTTGTCACCTTTTTGGAGATATTTTTGGCCAGCTGGCACAGCTGGAGAGCACAAGAGCCATCCTCCATACACGTGTATGGAGGGATGGCCTTGAGCCTTAGCTTCTTGAAGAAGCTTGTGCTTTTGCTCTCTATAAGAGGGAGGCTCCCCCTCCCTCCTCCAGGTTCAATTTTTTTGGGTTAGAGAGTGATAGATACACCTTTATCTCTATATCTCTCTCTTTGCTTTATTTTTGTGCCTTAAAGTGTCATTTTGTCTCACTTTTGTACACAAACACACACTCAAACACCATACTCTTGGAGCTGAGGTCCCTTGAAGTTGTTTTTGGGAGTTCTTGGACTGGTTTGAGCTTAAAGAAGCTGCTAGAGTTGCAGCTTTGAAGGTGGTCTTCAAGGGTGAGCTTTTAACCTTTTAAACCCCATTTTTGCTTAAGCTTTTAGCCCTACTTGCATGCTGTTTTAAGCTTAACTCTTAACTGCAAAAAGTTCTGAATTTTGGGGCTTAAGATCTTTGTTTAAGGTCACTTTTGTATTTGGGGTTGTTTACCCCCTCTTTGGCCTTGCTTTTGTGCCTTCTTTGTGAGCTTTTGGGACCACCTTGTTTTGGCCTTCTCTCACCACTGAAATCCAAAGGAATTTTAGTGGTGGGGATGGTGTTTTGAGGTCCCAAAAAGAGAGGGTCATCCCCTCTCCTTGTGTCTTCAATACTTGTCTTGAATGCCTCATGTGTGAGCATGTTTGTTAAATTTATGTTGGCCATATCTTAACTTGTATTTGGACTTATTTTGCTGAGGCATACCACTATTTTTACTTGGTTTGGTCACTCCATGCATGGTTTATACACTTGTAGTGTAAATCTCATAAACTAGCTTTGTATGCTTTATGAAGTAGCATGTCATTCTAGCTTGCCTTGATTCCATTTCAGCATGTTTTTGGTGATGTTTTTCTATGTCATACCTCTGTTAGGGTTTGGTTTGGTCACCTCTTGCATGCTCCATGCACTTGTAGTGTATTTTCATGAATTAGCCTAACATGCATCATGCTTTAACATGTCATTCTAGCATGCTTTTGGCTTAACTTCAAGAAGCTTTTGTCCATGTTTTAGCATGCTCTAGCTTTGATTTGTGTTGTTTTGGTCATGCATGCCATGCTTTGTATAGCTATGTGCATTCTAGCTTGTTAGCTTTGTGTGTCAAGTCCACTAGCATGCTTTACTTGGCCTATTTGAATGATTTGGCATCATTTCATATGTGATTTCAGTCTATGTTTCATGCTCATGCACTTGCATTTATCACTCATTCAATGCGTTGGAGGGTTTTGCCCCTTTATGCCTTAACATGAATCATTGCGTATGCCTTCATGCCTTCGCTTGCGAGCCTTCATTTCAATGTGTTTTTGGGGTTATCTTGGCATGATATAACTCTAATTTTTGTTGGTTAAGTCATCTCATGCTTGGTCTTAATAGGTGTAGTGTAATCCACCTTATTTGCCTTGTATGCATCATGCCTTATGCCCTTCATGCTAGCTTGTTTTGGCTTTCTTCCATGCATGTTTTAGTATCATTTTGGCATGATCTAGGACTATTTTAGGTTGCCTTTGCCATATGCTTCATGCTTTGTATAGCTGTAGTGCAATTGGCCTTGCTAGCTTTGTGTTTTGTTGACTCATGCATGCTATCTTTGAGCTATTTAGATGATTTGGCATCATTCATTATGTTATTTCAGAGTGTGTAGCATTGCCATGTTCCCGCTTCTTTCACTCTTTAAGTGCCTTTGAGTGTTGTGCATTGTTGCCTAGTTTGTGGCCTAGCATGTATGCCATCTTGCCTAGGTATTTGAGCCTCCAACTTAGCATGTTTTGGTCCATGTTTAGACCTACTTGAGCTCTGTTTATGGTTGGTTCATGCATATTTTCCATGTATTGCATGCCTCCTTTGTAGTCCTCTTTATTAGCCTTCATGCTTTAGGACCTTTGCATGCTATACTTGTGTTTGTTTGAATGATTTGGCATCATTTCTTACTTAATTTCAGTGCATTTAGTGTTGTTACACTTTTGCATTTGTCACTCCTTGAGCCTTCTTGAGGGTTGTGCTCTTAGGCCTACTTGGTTGGCTAATGCATTGTACATGCATGCCTTGCCTTTTGTGCCTTTATTTTGGTGTTATGGCCACTGATTTGGGCATGGCTGAGGTCTACCCACTTTCGGTTTAAGTCCATTGAGCATTGTGCATGCCATGTTACATCGCATCGTGCATGTTATGTTATTGTTTGCATTGCGCATGCCATACTCTTGATTTGCATTGAGTATGCCATGATCATATCGCATTGTGTATGCTAGTTGCATTGTATCATATTGTTGCATGCTTATGTTATCTTGCATTGAGTATGCATGCATTAGCATTGTGCATGTCATTAGCCTTGTTAGGTTGTTCATGTTGCATTGCATGTTTGCATGCTCAAGTCATATTGCATATTTGCATGCTTGTGTTGCACTACATTTTCGCATATTCCATGTTACATAGCATTGTGCATGCCATGTTATGTGTTGCATTTTGTTTGGAATAGGTGTTAGTCCAAACATGAGAAACGAGGGGTGTTTCATACTTAAAGTGATGAAACGTGCCTTAATTCTCGGTCGCCGATGCTCTTGATCATACATGATAGAGTTTTAGGCCTTATGTGTTTACTTGTGCATTCATTTCATATTGAATCGTGCAACTTCGCCTCTCGGCCATCATGCATTGAAATGCGCGATTAGTGGCCTGAGGGTTGAGAACCACACTCCCTTGAGCTTATGAAATGATAGGGAGGGTGGTTGTGCACACATATCTTGCAAATACATTGCCATGCCCTTTCTTGCTCTCTATTGCAGCAAACTAGAGGAATGCAGCAACAACTGGTCGGCCAGCCAGAAAAACTAGCTGGCCGACCACTTTTTGGTTTGCAGCGCAAAAAGTGGTCGGCAGGTGGCTGCAAACACCAACAACTGGTCGGCCACCCTCCACAGGTCCCCAAGTTGAGTAAGAAGCTTTTTGGAGCTTGGTGCAAGTTTCTGAGAGCAGTTGCAAACAAAGGCAAATTGGGGCATTGCGATGGATTTCCGAATGAGGCGACCTGGCATGCATGCATTCTTCTCCCTCTGAGGACCATTGTTTTATTGCTTTACTTAGCTAATGTGATTAGCTAGTTTATGCTTTGGCTTGTATTTAAGTAGTTAATGCGTTTAGCTGCTTAATTGTTTTGTAATAGTTAGTTAACTAGGATTAGTTAATTAGCTTCGTTGTGATGTAATAATTAGTTTAATTAGCTTAGATTAGCTAGTTAGCTCTTTATTCGGACCCTCCGTCGAGAGGGCCAACTATTGTAATAAGCGTGTATGTGTGTGATGCATGTCTTCCAACCCCCATTTCTTTCTCCCTTTACTTAACCACTTTCGATGGTTAGTTTTAGGACATATTTCGATTAGCATACCTTATGCTTGCATGTGTGCATCCATTCATTTGTATTGCATGCACCGGGCTCGACGCATCATACTAACTGCATAGTATTTTAATACTTACTTGAATACGTGTTCAAACAGCATGTTATCAAGTTGCACTTCACATGACATCTTAGAATAGCCAAGCCTATCTAAGTTGCATTTTCGCATGTGTTCCATTAGCCATCTTAACATGAACTAGGGTCATGCATGATTTCTAATAGTTCTTTGTTTTGGCTGGAGTACACTGTGAGTGTTTACGCTTTAGCATACTGCATGTGTGTTATTGATTGCCATGAAAGCATGCTTGCCATGAGGCTAACTGCTTATATGATTAACTGCCTGAATGCCTGTGGGTGAAGGTTGGATTATTTGAATTGGAACAATTCATTAAAATCCCTAATTTAGCCTACTTACGAGTAGCAAACTCCAAACCATTTTCAAACGAATATGCAATTTTGTTCCAAATTAGGCGATCTAGTCTATACTTGTATGCTGTGCGCATCACGTAGTAAGATTAGCTAATTAACCAAAATAAGAGCACATGTGTTTTCAAAAACAAAATATCATGCGTAGTACAGGCCAATCTTTGATTGGGCGAGCGAGGGTGCTCATTGCATGACCTTCCCCTCTCGTACCCAAGTTCCCGAGCCGAGGCAACTTTGGTGATGACCGACACGTGGCCTTAGGCACGAGTCAGGGTTTCCTAAATTTTCCCAAAATAAAATATTTAAGTGGTGACTCTGTATCTGGAAAAGCAGTCCATGTTTGACACTTCTTTATTAAAATCAGTTTTCCAAAAACGATTTGCCGGATTTGGACTCTTTGGTGATTTATCGGTCTTGTATGCACTTTGCGAGATTAGATTCAGAACTGACATTGAGTCCGAACTGTAGTAGCTCAGAACAAAACGAGATTCGCGCCCCTCGCGAGCGCGGATATCGGAGAGTTCCCAGGAGCGCGTCTATACAAGGGCAGATTCGTTAATCTAATCGGCTAAATTTCAAAGCCTTGTGCCGATGAGTTGACATGCCCCAGCCAATCCTTGAACCACCGATATTCGGCCTCTAATCGGCTAAATTTCAAAGCCTTGCGCCGATAAGTTGACATGCCCCAGCCAATCCTTGAACCACCGATATTCGGCATTCCAGTTCATTCATTAGTTGGGGTAATGGCAGATTCGTTAATCAAATCGGCTAAATTTCAAAGCCTTGCCTGATGAGTTAACGTGCCCCAGCCAATCCTTGAACCACCGATATTCAGCGTTCCAGTTCATTCATTAGCTGGGGCAAGGGCAGATTCGTTAAACTAATCGGCTAAATTTCAAAGCCTTGCGCCGATGGGTTGACGTGCCCAGCCAATCCATGAACCACCAATATTCGGTGTTCCAGTTCATGCACTAGCTGGGCAAGGGCAAATTCGTTAATCTAATCGGCTAAATTTCAAAGCCTTGCGCCGATAAGTTGACGTGCCCCAGCCAATCATTGAACCACTGATATTCGGCGTTCCAGTACATTCATTAGCTGGGGCAAGGGCAAATTCGTTATCTAATCGCTAAATTTCAAAGCCTTGGCAAGGCAAATTCGTTAATCTAATCAGCTAAATAGCAAAGATATGCAGTTATTTTATCGAATGTTTAATTTACTCATCTCATGATCTTAAAGATTCGTTAATCTAATCGGCTAAATTTCAAAGCCTTGCGCCGATAAGTTGACGTGCCCCGGCCAATCCTTGAACCACCGATATTCGGCGTTCCAGTTCATTCATTAGCTGGGGCAAGGGCAAATTTGTTAATCTAACGGCTAAATTTCAAAGCCTTGGGCAAGGGCAGATTCGTTAATCTAATTGGCTAAATTTCAAGGCTTTGCACCGCTAAGTCATGCCCCAGCCAGTCCATGAACCACCGATATTCGACGGTCTAGTCCATTCACTAGCTGGGGTAAAAGCAAATTCATTAATTTATTCGGCTAAATCGCAAAGATACGCAGTTATTTTATTGGATGTTTAATGTACTCATCTCATGAACTTACATCCTACTAAATTGTTAACTAGCACATGCAACAGACAGAAAGGTAAAGGAAATTTTCATTAATAAATTGAGTATAGATAGTAGTCATTTTACACATGAAAATTACCCTACATTTAATTTCTAATCGAAGTAAATAAACAAAAATCTACAAAAAACTACGCACGGAAGATGCCTAACAAAAATCAAAATATCACCCTAGTCAATCTTCGGGTCAGATTCTAGCGGCTCAACGTCCACTGCTCGTATGGAATTGGCGTGAGGGCCTTGAGCCAGCCGTGTTTGAAGCCCTGATTCTCGAACTTGGGCACTTCCTTACGTAGTTCTCCAAGGTGACGTCTTCCCAGCTTGGAACGCTTTGGAAATCTCGAGTCGGCTATTTTCTTTGCCTTATTCGATTCTTCCAAATCGCTTCCAGTTTGGCAATCACCTCCTTGGCTAACTTGAGCACGTCTTTGCTCGCGTTTTCCCTCTCTTCATGGCCAACCTGAGTTGGTCGGAACTTTTCACCTTTTTGCCTCGGCGTTGGTTCTTGCACGTTCTTTCGCCGCTTTTGCTGCCTCGGACTCTACTCTTAGAGAGGCCTCCACGGCCTTGCTCTTTTCATTTTCAATTTTGGCTTTGAGAAAGCCGATCTGTTCAATAGCATCATGTTGACGGTGGTCGATCTTGGCCATCTTGCGCCGTTGCAAAACAAGGAATTAGAGTTTAAAAAAAAAAAAAAAGTATATAGGCGGAAGACTGCAGATAAGGCTCAAGTCATGTACCAATATGGACGACTGAGCGGCTAATGCTATTGACAGCAAATCTGGCTCCGCCCGAAAAGTTGCTCTGTCAACCGACAGGGAAATTGAAAAAGCCATGCTTAAGGCCACAGCCGGAGCTTTCACAGCCGACGCATCAGAAGCAATCGACACGTTCTTTATCCTTGGTTGAACGATGAACGGCACAACGAGTCCAACTCCCCTACTTCACGCTTGGCAGGACGCTTCTCCCCCCTCTGCTCGACCTCCTGATCCCCCTGTTCACAATTTGCTCTGTTTCAAGCATTTCAATCTGAGCCGTTTCTTCCACAGTAACAGGCGGAGAAGACTCAGTCACGGCAACAGGGGAAGGTTCAGATCGGTTGGTCTCGGCTCTTCTCGGGACAGCCATCTTTCGGTATTTTTTCTCCTGGCCATCTCCTTGAGCGACTCGCCAGCCATGTTCTCAGGATATGTGCCGGGAAGGTCCCCTAAGTCGGTAAAAATATCTTCAAAGGAGACGTCCATTCAGCCTGAAGTGGGTGGAGGGTTGGATGGATTAAGGCTGGCTTCCTCAAAAGCCAAGTTTAGAGCCTCGTCAACTTCTTTTGGCTTCCAAGGTAGACTGATTCGGCTGCTTGGTGACTTCTTCGGCTACTTGTTCGTTCGCCTGTTCTGAATCAGAAGCTTCCAGACGAATCTGCTTGAGGTTTTTGAAATTGGAGAAGATAAGGGCCGTGAACTGCTGTTCGCCCCTTGGAATCAGAATGTTATCTGTGGCCGAAAACGTAGAGTAAGTCGGCTCATATCTCAGAAGTATGTGGGCCACCCTCCCTTGCTTTTGGAGGTTTGGACGGCCAAAGAATTTGAGTGTGGTTTTGATTTCCGCAAGTACAGCGTCGTCGGCCGAAACCAGAACTTTCTTCAAATCATTGCCTGTATAAATAAAACGATAAGTGCATGGAAGGAAAGCCGGGTAAATATATAGCAAATACACGTAAGGAACTATACGGCCACCTGGTTTGCCTTTTCGTCTAGGCACAGGATCTAGGCAACTTTTGCCCTCGCCGAATCCCCAGTTGTCTCGGACAACGACCATGACATCGTCAACACGCTTGCCAGAGCTGGCAAGCATAGTCACAAAATGGTGGTCGGTGTCCTTAGCCCTGAGAAAGTAGCGCCCCTGCCGGCCAGAAGATTTGGCCAATGCATAACAATGCCGAATAGCAGGGATACCAAGGTTGATCCTAAGGCATCGGTTCAACTCTACAATTCCCATTATGATTCAGTAAAAATTTACATTAGGTTGGGAAGGGATTAGACCCCAATAGCGAAGGACGACCCTTAAAAATGGGTGAAAAGGAAAACAAACACCGCCCTCAGCAATTGATAGGAGAGGAAAGATGATTATACTCTCTTCAGTCCTCTCCATATCAATTGTGCTCTCTGCCACGAGTGACAGATGGACGTCGTCAGGAATGGAAAAATGACGTCGAAAACCAGAAACTCGATCCATAGAAAGAAGGGCTTTCAAATGTTTTGCCATCCTAGCCAGTTTAGGGAGTATGCTAAACTAAAAACAAACAAGGAAATGAGATTCGAAATGGAGGAGAAGAGAACTTACAAGAAGTGGATAAGACAATGAGAAATGAGAGGAAGTTGCAGAGGTCGCGAAATGAAGGAGGTATACTGAAAAGGCAAACCAGAAGCTTTGCGTATTCAAAAAACGTACATTCGAAAGGACAACATAGTTTTAAATCGTATTAAATGAAGGAAGTGTACGAAGGGGAGAGACGAAAAAGCATGAGGTGTTCTGACACTTATGTAGGAATGAGGTTAACGCCGTATTTTTTACTTTTCAAGTTTGAAACCAAACATGCCAATTAACTGGTGTTAGTAGGATGTTTGGGGGGCAATTGTGGGAGCCGAATATCGGCACATACAAGAAAATCGAATATCTCTGAAGAAAATGAGGATATTTATTATATTCAGCTTCGTCCTGGACGATCCCGAAGCTGAATAGATTAATCGGCCATAGAACCAGTTGAACAAAAAGCTGAGTGGGAATTGGCATACGACAGAAGGGCCGAATGAGCAATCATGCGATGGATTAAGAGTGGGCCCGATCCTAGGGCCCAAAAGCGAGATATAAATAAGGAACTTCAACTAAAGAAAGGTATGTGAAAACAGACCCAAGAAACTTAAGACACAAGCAAACGAGAGACATATACTAACTTGTCCGTCGGAGTGCTAATTCTGGCACCCCGACCGGAGTGTTAATCCCTTTTTCAGGTGGCAATCAGAGGATCGGGAACGTCCTTCAGGATCCAGGAGTATTTCCAAACCACTTCTCCACAAGCGTTAACCCGATGTACCTCACACGTCCTATTTTGCAGACGGTGAGACAAGTTAGTGACCGCGGCCACTGTCTCCATACACGACTTCAACGTGTAGTGGTTGGCCTCAATGTCAGTTTGAGTAGCCATCACTTGCTCAACTGTCAGTGTAGGAAGACTAGGATGAGTAAGAGCAGGGGCACTTGGCCCAGAGGAGCTCGATGGATCATTAAGATCCGAAAAGAGAGAGAGGGGGAGAGACGAAGCCATGTGTAAGAAGAGAGAGGTATAAAAGAAGGGAGTCGTAGAGAAATGACAGAGAGCAGACTGAGTTCTGTCTCTCTTAGTCCCTCTGTTTTGCCTCTCTCAAAGAAAGAAGAGAAGAAGAAAATAGAGGAGGAAGAGAAGAAGATAGAGAAGGAAGAAGAGAAAAAGAAGACGAGAGAGAAAGACAAAGCAGGAGAGAGGGCTGAGGCATTTGTCAACCAGCTACGTTAGCTGACGCAAAAGGTAAGGCCGCGTGTCAAACGCGATTTTTGAAGGAAGAGAGAGAGGCGGGAGAGTTGTATACATATATATATATGTATTGTATATTTATGTATTATATACATATTTGTTTGAATTTTTGATACAAGAGTGGCTTTGGCTCAGTGGTTGAAGGCTGAAAGGCTGAGCCTGAGGTCGGGGGTTCGAACCCCACAACAATTGTTTCTTTTTGTTTTGTTTTGGTTTTGTGTATGTATGTCTTGTATAAGTATATATATATATATTTGTTTGTATATTTTGTCACAAGAGTGGCATGGCTCAGTGGTTGAGAGACCAAGGAGTTAAACAAGAGGTCAGGGGTTCGAAACCTCATATCCCCACATCTATGCATTTTGTTCCTTTCTTTTTGCATGTTTTGCGTACGCATATCGAATATATCTCCCGTATATATCTGTGTATATATCCATATATGTATGGGTAAAAAAAAAATCAAAATTTAAAAAATCAATCAAATCAAACAAAAACAAAGAAATCATTCTACCATACCTTCTTCCACTCGTGTAAGACGCGTTTGGACTTCAAAATTAGAATTTTATGTTTATCCAGTCAAAAGATCTTCAATCTCAAGTTCAGTTTCACTATTCCTCCTCTCGCAAAAAGACGCCTTTGGACTTCACTATTCCTTTTCTCACGAAACGACACGTTTGGACTTCACCATTCCTCCTCTCACGAAAAGACGCGTTTGGACTTCACTATTCCTTCTCTCGCGAAAAGATGCATTTGGACTTCACCATTCCTCATCTCATAAAAAGACGCGTTTGGACTTCACTATTCCTCCTCTCGCGAACGGAGCAATTGGATTTCACTATTCCTCGTGTGAAACACGGTTAGATTTGTTTTGCTCTGATTTATGCTTTCATTCGGTGTCACATCATTGTCTTGATTGCATTTCATTGCATGATCATAAGTTATGCTTTGCATTTCATTGCATGATCATAAGTTATGTTTTACATATCATTTTGCATCTTGCCCTTGAACTACGCAGGTTTGATTCCTTACAACGGGATACATAGGCAACCCTCGGGTTCAACCAATTGTGTGTGCATTTGTTTGTTTTTTCCAAAGTCTTACGATCTTCTCAAATGGGTCGTCTTCGGGCTTTGACATTCACACACATCGTAAAATGACTTCGAGCTCTGTCAAAGAGGGGCAACTGTAGACACCTCAATTTTGATCGCTTGTACGACTTAGGCACTTGATTCTGAGCACTTGATGATGACGATTACATTGAGTCAGTGGTTTAAATTCTCAATAAAAGAATCCGAGTTCGAGCTCTAAACAATTCCAACCTGCCATACCCACTGTATTTCTACCCCGGAATTTCAGTATTGCACCTTGTATCAACCTGTATTGAACCTGAAAGTAAGAGATAGTGGAAATACACTGAAGTCCGGCCGGATCTCAGTATATCCGGCCGGAGATACTAACATCCGGCCGGACCTCTTGACTTTTTAGACAGAATCAGCAGTGTTCTGCCAGCTGCCCAATTCTGCAGATATTTGTGTCAAACCTGTTCGAGGCCTATAAATACAGGGCTGAAACTACTGTAAGAGGGGTTAGAGATTACTATCATCAATGAGAGATATTAGTTACAAAGATCAAATATAGAAATATCCAAGAGAAATATCAAAGAAAGGTGAGAACTATACAATAGTTAAGTTTATCTTTGTTCTTCCATAGCCTTGAAGCTCTCATATCATCCATACATACCATATAAGAGCTTGAACTTGAACTTGATTTGAGAATTGAAATTCATACTCAAACTTGAGGGTGCTTTGGAATCAAGTTTGATTTCAACAAGAACACATTCTCTACAAGCAGTAAAGCTGTCTTGCTTTTATTTCAATCTTTGTTCATCTTGTTCTTGTGTTTTCATATTATTTTTGAACTGTTTTGAGAGCTGAAACTTGTAATTAAAAGCTATCCAAAGGTGGAAGGGCTAATCCCCCTTGCTTGAACCTTACTCCTAGCTTATATCCTTATGTTTCCCACTAGTTTTTGTCAACTTTTGCCACTATTTTGGGGCTGATTTGGGACTGTCTTGGGGCTATTTTTTAACATCTAAACTATGTGATTTGAAGTTGTAAAAGTAGGAAGGGGTTAGCCACCCTTCCTCATACTTGTACTATTTTTAATCTCTCTATGATTGTGCACCTTCTATAGTTTAATTTCAACACTATTGTATGTTATTTAGGAGCTGCTTAATTTATTTCAATAAGTTTGTTTTACATATTATGTTTGTGTTATATTAACCAATTAATTAACTTTGCATAATCACCTTTGCAACCTCCCTCCATTCTTCAATTATTTTGATTAAAAAGTTGTGAAAAATTAAGATTGTGGTTCAAGTATAAGAAAGAAACTTTTCTCATGCTTAATGGTTTAATCTCTTAAGAGGTTCACTACCAAAGGCATAAAACTTTCTCATGCTTAATGGTTTAATCTCTTCGGAGGTTCACTACCAAAGGCATAAAAACTTTCTTAAACTAAAGTACAATCATTTATTTTTCAATTCTTTTTATCACCAGTGTGTCTACTTTTAAGGGATTAATTGACTCTTGGAAATCACCAAAGAAAGTGTCATTATCACTTATTATTAAGTTTGGATTTCAAGTCATTATCGCTCACTGTGGGTTTATCTAAGTCATTATCACTCTTTCGAGTTTGACTAGTCCTTGTTGCGCATCTTGAGTTTGACTTGAAATCCCTTATCACTTGTAAATGAGTTTGACTCTTTCTTTGTAATTTCTCCCAAAGAATTTATCATCAATGTGTTTACTTTTAAGGGATTAATTAAATCTTGGAAATCACCAAGGAAAGTGTCATTATCACTTATTATCAAGTTTGGATTTCAAGTTATTATCGCTCACTTTGGGTTTTTCTAAGTCATTATCACTCTTTTGAGTTTGACTAGTTCTTGTTGTGCATCTTGGGTTTGACTTGAAATCCCTAAACTTGTAGATCAGTTTGACTCTTCCTTTATAGTTTCCTCCGAAGAAAATAAGGTTTATTTCCTCGGGTTAAGTCGACACTTATTTTCCTTTATTGTATTTCGAACTTAGTGGATGTAAATATCACCGTGGACTTAATGGATTAAAGAAAAGGAAAGGTAATATAAAAGAGGCTAATAAAATTGAGCTTAAAATGAATCAACCAACATAAAGAACCAATATGATTGATTGAATTTGGTCGGACGTTATACCGAGTTTATTATGTCAAGGCTTGTCTTACATTAGTTCATGATGTTTTGATGAATCTTGAAGCGTCTTTACGGCCAGACATTATGCTGGAGTCTATTATTGTGTCAAGGCGTGTCTTACATCAATTCATGATAATTTGATGAACCTTGAAGCATCGCTACTTCTCTTCTTGAATTCGCTTCATGATAGGAGGGAAGAGTGGTTGTTATGCATTGCATTTATTGATTTTTGTCCTATCGTGTCCAAAATCATCTTGCGAATCAACTTGCAACCATAGATGGTTTGGGAACCGAGTTCGCTCCTCTCTTGAGTATTTTCTATGATAGAGAAGGGTAGAAGAGACAAACATGGCTAGGAATACCCTGTCTACATGTTTGTATTGTTTCACCTCAGGCACAAAAAATAGATTTCTGCAAAGAAAACAAGGTATGATTGGATTTATTTGGGGCTCGACTAAGTCTTGTTTTGGGTCGGTAAGGCTCCAATAAATTAAACAATACACTTTTGGTTGAAAGCAATGATAAAGTGAAACAAAACAAGTCTCAACAAGGCAGACAGAGTAATTCCTGAGAAGCATCGCGCAATCATTACTGTGGGCGCCGGATAATGTTGATGTACATGCGAGAAAGCCGAATAACAGGTCTGAGGATAATCAGGATAATTATTGTATTCGGCTCCGTCCTGGACGATCCCAAAGCCAAATAAACTAATCGGCTGTAGAACCAGTTGAACAATAACCGAATAAATAAACGTGCAATAGATTAAGAGTGGGCCCGACCCAGGGGCCCAAAAGAAAATATAAATAGAGGAACATCAGCTAAAGAAAGGTATGTGAGAAAAAACGTAAGAAACTTAAGACATAAGTAAACGAGAGACATATATTAACTTGTCCGTCGGAGTGCTAATTCCGGCACTACCGACTGGAGTGTTTATCCCTTTTCCAGGTGGCATTCAGAGGATCAAGAGCGTCTTTCAGGATCCAAGAGTATTTCCGGATCACTTCACCACAATTGGTGCCGTCTATGGGAATACTCAAGTACATCCATGGCAGGCGTAACGGAAGATCATTCGATAGTCGCTGACGAAACTACACCAAGAGATGACCTCACTCCAAGAAACATGCTGGGACCGGAGAATATCGCCGCACGACGTGCCTTGAACTTTGACTCACTAGCTCAGACATCACCCTCAACTTCAATGCATGAGACAATGAAGACGATTATGGATCAGGCAAAGCAAAATGAACAATGGCTGGAGAACATGATGGTTGAGAATGAGCGCCTGCGCCAGGATTTGGCCTTGGAGGTGGCGAAATCCCAACAAGCTCCATGCCAAGACCGGGATCGACCTCCGGGAAAGAAGGATGCCGTCGACGTCGACTTCAGAAATGCAATAATGATAGTGATTCAGACTCACCATCCCCGGAGCCCAGAAAGAAAGGGTGCGTTGATGTATCCAACACGTCCGATGGAAGTCCATATGTACAGCATAGACGAAGAAAAAGCGATGATTCGGATGAGGAAGATAAGCATGACCTATTTATTCGATGAATTGCCAGGGTTGTGCTACCCAAAAAGTTCAAGGTACCGTCGTTCACCCTCTACGATAGAAAATCAGACCCCACTGATCACATTCGTCATTACAAGCAAGCGATGCCGATCCATGCTGACGACGAAGCCCTCATGTGTCGGATATTTTCAAGCAGTTTGGGACCACTGGCCGTGAGGTGGTTCTATAAACTGGAGCCGGCATCGATTAAGAGCTTCCACAAACTCCAAAAGTCATTCAGGGCGAGATTCATCACTAATGAGGTCCAGTTGAAGCAAGCCGATTCTCTCTGGGCCATGCAAATTAAACCGGAAGAAACTCTTTGTGAATACTCGGCCCGTTATTGGGTGTGCTTTTGTAGACCCGACTTTCTTCGCGCGCCCTCCTTTCAGAGAGGCACAAATTGGTCTTACTACAGTTCGGACTCCCGTCACGGTTTTGAATCTAATCTCACAAAGTGCAATATGAGACTGGTAAACACCAAAGAGTCCAATTCGGCAAATCATTTTGGAAAATCGATTTTGAATAAAAAAAAGCGCCAAACATGGACTGCTTTGCCAGATTACAGATTCGCCACCTAAATATTTTATTTTGAGAAATTTAGGAAACCCTGACTCGTACCAAAGGCCACATGTCCGTCATCACCGAAGTTGCCTCAGCTCGGGAACTTGGGTACGAGAGGGGAAGGTCATGCAATGAGCATCCCCGCTCGCCCGATCAAAGGATCGGCCTCTACCACCATGATATGTTGTTTTATAAACATATGTGTTCTTATTCTTATTATTAGCTATCTTACTATGTGACGCACACAACATACAAGTATAGACTCAATTACGAGAATTGGAACAAAACAACTCATGTTTGTTTTTGAAAATGGTTTGAAAATGCTACTCGCAAGTAGGCTAAAGCGCGGATTTGCCACCTTCAAGTGGGCTTAAAACATGATTTTGCCACTTCGTAAAGTGGGCTTAAAACTCACAATCATCGAGCTGTTCCAATTCAAGCAATTAAGC